>OZ024744.1:134968742-135693742 GCA_964016885.1 Eledone cirrhosa | reverse complement strand
TTGTTTTTGTATTGTATATTTTATGTTTTCTATTATGTATAATATATTGATTTAATATTGATTGTATTTTGTAGTTGTTTATATTAAAAGTCTGAAAATATTTTTATACATCTTACACTAATATTTATAAGATAATTTATAATAACAATTACATAATCTAATTACATTACAACGATAATTTATTATTAATATATATCCTGTTTAACTAGAGTTATTACAAGCGTTGCCTTAAAAAAATATTAAACTAGACATGAAAAATGCGCAAGCTCAAAAGTGCCACAGAATGTTATAATAAACCTTCAAAAGTGTGGGACTAGAGTTGTTGCTAAAAAATATTGTAATCATTATATATCGTACATTCTGTGGCATCCTTTATAAAAATAGCTTAAACCAACGAAGCCTTTATTTTTACGCTATTTCACTTAGTTAATTCTTAGAGTGTAACATATAAAAATAAATACATCTATGTTTAATGTAATAACAGCTATAAATAATTACGTAATATTATTATCATATACTCATAGTAACAAAATAATTGTGTTGAAACTTAATATGATGCTTATATGAACGATCAAATCTATAATGATAATTTCTTAAATATACTAATAGTAAAATAATTTAGTTATCTATTGTTACATTTTCATAGAACTATAATATTAACAATCGTATTGCATTATCAAATTTTTATCACTACAAACTTTCATATTGGAATTACCTTAAGCCACTTATTATTACTTCGCTTTCGTACTTTTACAGCTGTAGATATTGCGCTGTATCTTATATCTAATATCAATATCTCGTGGTAATTTGCATGAAGTATAAAATAGGTTTATTAATAACTTTAATATGAAATGTATTATACAGGGCTGCGGAGTCGGCCAAAAATTGACTGGCTCCAACTCAGGATCCGATACTCCATTATTTCCTAAATTTCAGCTCCGCAGCTCTGTTATTATATTAATTAATTTATTTTATAGTTGTAAATGATATTTTTATATGTTACACTCTAAGAATTAACTAAGTGAAATAGCGTAAAAATAAAGGCTTCGTTGGTTTAAGCTATTTTTATAAAGGATGCCACAGAATGTACGATATATAATGATTACAATATTTTTTAGCAACAACTCTAGTCCCACACTTTTGAAGGTTTATTATAACATTCTGTGGCACTTTTGAGCTTGCGCATTTTTCATGTCTAGTCATATCTGTATATATATAAAGACAAAGTTTTCTGTGTGTGTGTGTGTGTGTGTGTGGACAATTTTTAATGAGGGCTCATAAATTCTAAACCATTCATGCAATTTCTTTGAAAATTTTTACAGAGCTTCTCCTTGCACAAAACCTGTAAATGATTCACAAAGGCTTTCAAAAATCGATATTGGGGCTTTTGGAGACATTAAAAAAGTTTTGGCTATTTGTGTGAATTTTCGTGATTAAGTAAGAGTTATCTTTAAGTAAGACAAGAGTTATCTTTTTTGTAAAAGGTATAAGTAAAAATACAGGCAAAAGTTATAAGCAAGGAAAATTGGTGTACAATGTAGGAGTCAATACAGTCAATAAGGCCTTATTGACTGTATTGACTCGTGCATAACTTGCTTATAACTTCTTTGCCTTTGTTTTTTTAGTTTGTGATTTTTTTGCTTGTGCTCTTTACTTATACCTATTACACTTTCAACCAGTGCTGCTTGTAATTGTGTTATTTCAAGCAGAACATCTTTTTAACTCCTGAGTCTCCACATGATGCCTTTGACACTAATAACAACTATGTACACTAAATATTTTAAATGACTAGAATTTTAGTTACATGTTTCGACATTCCTTATGCTCCGATGATTCCAGACAACCATCTGGAAGAAACAATTGTCAGCAAATAAATGTTCTAAACTAAAATTTGATCGTTTTAACACTTTGTATCTCGGCTCTGTAAAACACTTGAAAATTTGCATTGAGCCTTTTGTCATACCGGTAACCGGCTAGTACTTAGTACTACCCTCCATATTTATAGTTATATCAAACATATATAAATATAAATATTCTTATTACTATATATATACATATATAAATTGCAGAAGATAAGTTGTTTATATGCAGTTGTTGCATTGTAACTTTGTGAAGATAAGCTGATCCTAGCAATCCAAAAGCACTTCACGTTAGTAATTCACCCCAGGTAAGAGTTGGTGATTAGGGGTGACGGAGTATTCATTTATCAAATTTATTAAATCAAATTTTAAATTGCAGAGTTCTGGATATGATACATCTGAATGTTTCTGATGATTCTGACCCAGATGGCACTCGTTATCAAGTAAGTTCATTTATATATTTATTCGTCTCTGAGACAAACTGGAAAATTATTTGCATAAATATAAAAGTGAGAAAACTCATCGCTAGAACAGACATTAAAACAGCTAAATGCTGTCAAAGACAGTGATGGGACAGTGATGTCTCAGAGGACAGAGACCAGCAGCCAGTGGTCAACAGAGAGACAATCTACAAGGTGGGTGACAGACACCCACCTTGTAGATTGTCTCTCTGTTGACTACTTGCCTCTGTCCTCTGAGGTATTTTTGCCCATCGCTGTCTTTGACAGCATTTAGCTGTTTTAATACTCTGTATAATAATTTAGAATATGTATTTAATTAGAAGGGTCTCTACAACAACTACAACGGTACGCGATGGGACCCACCCACAGCCCCGACAGAATGGAGAAGGCGTTTCCCGGGAGGACGGCAAGGGAGACACGCTCGAAGAGCCACTCCAACTCGCGGGGCTCACAGCTGTGGCTGGCCAGCTCAGCGCCTATGGTGGTGAGTAGGGAGGTAGCCCTAGGACCGAGGACACCAGAAGTCTCCACTGCCAGGGGTACGACCGCAAACCTCTCGGAGAGCGACCGTTATTTGAGGAGTTTGGCCCCCTCAGCCGGACGTGCAGCAGAACCTGGGTCAGTCGCAGACTGCACCAGGTTGCAGCTGCAGAAAGTGTCGGTGCAAGTGGCATCCCAGACGAGAGGTTTGCCACCGCGGAACGGGAAGATGGTCAGGCCATCTGGCCTTTTGCCGTCCCCTCGATCCAGCCCCACCGGCGCGAGCTGGGAAGGGAAGCCTGCAGCGTCCAAGCCATACTTAATGACCTCGTTGAGGGCAGCATGGCGTGGAATGCGGCCGACACTGTGGCGACAGGAAAGCGGGTGGAGGCTGAAAGAGTCCACGGTGGAACCGCAGCGACATTGGTGTGGCTGGCAGATCCGGAGGCTGAGCCTCAGGGAAATGCTGATGGACAGGCTATGGTTGTCTAGCTGCAGGGATATTTTCGCTGTTTTAATGGCTGTTCTAGCGATGAGTTTTCTCATTTTTATATGCATTAATTAATTAAAGTATGTTATTTTATTTGAGGGCTATGACAATACAAAATAGACGTAGATGTTACAATAAATTGAAGGTAACAAAGGTGTTTGTGAGTCACCGGTTATTTTAATTACCTTTCCTAATATTTCGGGTGTAAAACCCTTCGTCAGGAGACTATAACAAGAAACTGGGCTGGAGTTGATGTATTGTTATCGGTTCATCATCTTTCTTTTTTTTGTAAGCTGAGGTGGACTGACATGTGTAATGTGTGTGTGTGTATGTATAATGTTTGTGTGTGTATAATGTAGTGTGTATATATGTATAATGTGTGTATAATGTTGTGTGTATGTATAATGTGTGTATAATGTTTGTGTGTGTAATGTGTGTGTATATGTAGTGGTGTGTGTGTAGTGTTGTGTTGTGTTGTGTGTAGTGTTGTGTTGTGTTGTGTGTGTGTATGTAGTGTTGTGTGTGTGTATGTAGTGTTGTGTGTGTATATGTAGTGGTGTGTGTGTATGTGTAGTGCTGTGTGTATATGTAGTGGTGTGTGTATGTAGTGTTGTGTATGTGTAGTGGTGTGTATGTGTGTGTGTAGTGGTGTGTATGTGTTGTGTTGTGTGTGTGTATGTGTGTATGGGTGGTTATTTATGTCAAAAGTTGTATGTGAATTATTTTTTGATATAACTATTGTCAAGTTGCAATAAATTGGGTAATTTGGCTATTCTGGATTGAGTTATGTGTTTGGACTTGTGTAATATTTCATACTAGTAGTTGCATGGGTTAAGGTATTTTGGAACGTGGGCCGCCAACAGACCTAATCGTGGAAAAACTGCATGCCTGGACAATATGTAAAGAAAATAAACCGAATACTCTGATGGCTGGATAATCTTTAAGATTTTACTCGATGAAGCAGGAAAAATGCAGGTTTTCACCTAATGTGGGCCCTAGGGATCAAGAAAATGAATTTTTTCATGTGCATAATAAGCCTGGAAAATCGGCTAGATGTAACGCCTCCAAAAAGCCCTAAAAAGCTGAAAAAATGAAATCTTTCACCTAATGCGGGCCCTAGGCCATAAAAAAGTTGGATTTTCTTTGCTCACCATATGAAGAAGAGACTGACTAATACATAGTTACAATTTCAAGGAAATCAGTCTGACGTAACGACTCAAAAAACCCCTAAAAAGCTTAAAAAACGCAGATTTTCACCTAATGCGGGCCCTAGGAGACCAAAATGTTGAATTTTTTTATGTGCATAACACTCCCTGGAACATAAGTAATAAACATGTAAAGTTTGAAAAACATCAGTTGGGTACTTCTCGAGTTTTAGGGATTCAAACTCACAGACACACACACACACACACACAGTCAGACACACACCGTCAGGGAAGTAACGTAATGCAGACAGCCAGACATACAGACAGATATTATAAGGGCGCAACGTTATATCTATGTATCTATCTAAAAAGAGAAAGACTAAGAATTATAGAGAGAGATCGCTAAATCGCCTAATGTGGTCCCTAGGGTATTGAATATTTGAAACTTTTTTGCTCAGAACACTCCCTGAAACATAAGTATTACATGTGTAAAGTTTGAAAACAGTCGGTTGGGTGCTTCTCGAGTTTTAGGGATTCAAACTCACTCACACACAGGCAGACATCCTCATTTTATATGTATAGATTACCCTCTTTTCACATCTGTAAAAGGAGTAATTACCCTGAAATATGTTGAAATACTGGCTAAAACATTACTTTGTTTTATTTGTCATACTTTACCCTTTCTATATTTCTACCACATGGCTTAGTGGTTAGAGCATTGGTCTTGCAATCGAAAGGTTGTGAGTTCAATTCTCAGCCTGGGTGATGTGTTGTTTCCTTGAGCAAGACACTTTATTTCACATTGCTCCAGTTTACTCAGCTGTAGAAATGAGATGATAGGGACTGGGGTCCCTATCATTCCACTGTAAAGTGGTCGTGGAGGTGCCACGGCAAAAAAACACCCAGCACTCACTGTAAATGAGGTTGGTGTTAGGAAGGGCATCCAGCTGTAGAAATCGAGCCAGAATCAGGCCGTCCCACCCTTGCAAGCAGGGAAAAGCGGACGTAAAATGATGATGATGATGTGGTGGCTTTCTGAAATATTTATCAGTGGTTTATGACATATTTCACAATAGTTTGTATTAACTATAATATTTTATTTAGAAATATAACTGTTTGATGGTAAGGTAAAATCCTGACTTTTGATGCAGTATTTTACAGTCGGACGCCTTTCCTGACTCCATCTGGGTTGGTGTCAGGAAGGGCATCAGTGTAAAACGTTGCCTCAAAAGATCTCGTCCAAACCATGTAACCATGGAAAAAAATCTCGATAAAAACGATTATGATGTACAAGCAAGGGTCTGCATCAGAAACAAATAATTGTGGTAGATGGTAGTTTGAAATAGAAGGGTTTCTTAAATGTCAGAATATGGAGATGGTATTACATTGAGAAGTCTCAACAGTCGGAACCAACGATATTTTCAAAATATTTTAGAATTTTAGCCATCTTTAGCGTTTGTTAAATTTCTGTTGAGGTGAACTTTGCTTTCATTCTTGTTAGGGTCCATAAAATTAATAGCAACTAAGGGATGACTGTCTTGAGCCCAGTGGTTCAGCAGGCTGGTGCTTATCCTAAATTCACTGGTGTTAAACAACCTAAACTCTTGGTCATGACCCTTCACTTCCAGTCAGGTACTGGGTTCAATTTATTCCCTTTGCCCCTAATGTAACCCTGTGCCTATATTAGAAAGTGATATAGGCCAGGTTAACTTTACCTTTCATCATTACAGCATTGATAAAATAAAGTACCAGTAATGCACTGGGGTTGATTTAATCAACTTTCCTCCTCCGCCACACTCTCCCCTCATCCGTCACCACCACCACTACACACTGCCCTGCTCCACCATCGCCACAACCACCACCATCACCACCACCACTAACATTATGTCTCTCTGTTCCACAGGTCAGCTATGATGCAGAACTCCAGACACTTCAAGAAATAATCCAACAGAAAGTTGTAATGTTGTTGTGTGACCAAGATAATATTGTCAAACAGACGTTGCTAGAGAATGGCTTCACACGGCTCTGTGTCTTCTTTGGTCGTCAGAAAGGTAAAGTATTAACACCTCCCACCCCTAATTTGGTAGTGTTGGTGTCACGATAAAATACACCCAGTACACTCTGTAAAGTGGTAGTGTTGGTGTCATGATATAATACACCCAGTACACTCTGTAAAGTGGTAGTGTTGGTGTCATGATATAATACACCCAGTACACTCTGTAAAGTGGTAGTGTTGGTGTTATGATATAATACACCCAGTACACTCTGTAAAGTGGTAGAGTTGGTGTCATGATATAATACACCCAGTACACTCTGTAAAGTGGCAGTGTTGGTGTCATGATATAATACACCCAGTACACTCTGTAAAGTGGTAGAGTTGGTGTCATGATATAATACACCTAGTACACTCTGTAAAGTGGTAGTGTTGGTGTCATGATATAATACACCCAGTACACTCTGTAAAGTGGTAGTGTTGGTGTTATGATAAAATACACCCAGTACATTCTGTAAAGTGGTGGTGTTGGTGTCATGACATAATACACCCAGTACACTCTGTAAAGTGGTAGTGTTGGTGTCATGATATAATACACCCAGTACACTCTGTAAAGTGGTAGGTTGGTGTCATGATATAATACACCCAGTACACTCTGTAAAGTGGTAGGTTGGTGTCATGATATAATACACCCAGTACACTCTGTAAAGTGGTAGTGTTGGTGTCATGATATAAAACACCCAGTACACTCTGTAAAGTGGTAGTGTTGGTGTCATGATATAATACACCAAGTACACTCTGTAAAGTGGTAGTGTTGGTGTCATGATAAAATACACCCAGTACACTCTGTAAAGTCGCAGTGTTGGTGTCATGATATAATACACCCAGTACACTCTGTAAAGTGGTAGTGTTGGTGTCATGATATAAAACACCCAGTACACTCTGTAAAGTGGTAGTGTTGGTGTCATGATATAATACACCCAGTACACTCTGTAAAGTGGTAGTGTTGGTGTCATGATATAATACACCAAGTACACTCTGTAAAGTGGTAGTGTTGGTGTCATGATATAAAACACCCAGTACACTCTGTAAAGTGGTAGTGTTGGTGTTATGATATAATACACCCAGTA
The DNA here is from genome assembly GCA_964016885.1 of Eledone cirrhosa. NCBI lineage: Eukaryota > Metazoa > Mollusca > Cephalopoda > Octopoda > Eledonidae > Eledone > Eledone cirrhosa. The sequence goes on along the minus strand of OZ024744.1, from coordinate 135,686,184 downwards.
CACTCTGTAAAGTGGTAGTGTTGGTGTCATGATATAATACACCCAGTACACTCTGTAAAGTGGCAGTGTTGGTGTCACGATAAAATACACCCAGTACACTCTGTAATGTAGTAGTGTTGGTGTCATGACATAATACACCCAGTACACTCTGTAAAGTGGTAGTGTTGGTGTCATGATATAATACACCCAGTACACTCTGTAATGTGGTAGTGTTGGTGTCATGACATAATACACCCAGTACACTCTGTAAAGTGGTAGTGTTGGTGTCATGATGAAATACACCCAGTACACTCTGTAAAGTGGTAGTGTTGGTGTCATGATATAATACACCCAGTACACTCTGTAATGTGGTAGTGTTGGTGTCATGATATAATACACCCAGTACACTCTGTAAAGTGGTAGTGTTGGTGTCATGATAGAATACACCCAGTACACTCTGTAAAGTGGTGGTGTTGTTGTCATGATATAATACACCCAGTACACTCTGTAAAGTGGTAGTGTTGGTGTCATGATATAATACATCCAGTACACTCTGTAAAGTGGTAGTGTTGGTGTCATGATATAATACACCCAGTACACTCTGTAAAGTGGTAGTGTTGGTGTCATGATATAATACACCCAGTACACTCTGTAATGTGGTAGTGTTGGTGTCATGGTATAATACACCCAGTACACTCTGTAAAGTGGTAGTGTTGGTGTCATGATAGACTACACCCAGTACACTCTGTAATGTGGTAGTGTTGTGTCATGATATAATACACCCAGTACACTCTGTAATGTGGTAGTGTTGTGTCATGATATAATACACCCAGTACACTCTGTAATGTGGTAGTGTTGGTGACATGATATAAAACACCCTGTACACTCCTTAAAGTGGTAGTGTTGGTGTCATGATATAATACACCCAGTACACTCTGTAAAGTGGTAGTGTTGGTGTCATGATATAATACACCCAGTACACTCCTTAAAGTGGTAGTGTTGGTGTCATGATATAATACACCCAGTACACTCCTTAAAGTGGTAGTGTTGGTGTCATGATATAATACACCCAGTACACTCCTTAAAGTGGTAGTGTTGGTGTCATGATATAATACACCCAGTACACTCTGTAGAGTGGTAGTGTTGGTGTCATGATATGATACACCCAGTACACTCTGTAAAGTGGTAGTGTTGGTGTCATCATATGATACACCCAGTACACTCTGTAAAGTGGTAGTGGTGGTGTCATGATAAAATACGCCCAGTACACTCTGCATTTTATTGTGCCACTGACATGAGAATGATTACCTTGTGAGATTTTAATTATTCAGATTATTAACTTCATCTTTGAAAATAGGAAATATACCATATATACTCATTCATAATTTGATCCCTCCCATATACCATATATACTTGCGTATAACTTCCATCCCCATGTACCATATATACTTGTGTATAATTATACCCCAAGTACCACATATACTTATGTATAATATACCCACCCCACCCATGTACCATATACACTTGTGTATAAATATAACCCCCCCCCCACATGTACCATATATACTTGTGTATAATATAACTCCCCCCCCCCATACCATATATACTTGAGTATAACCTTGCCCAAGTACCATTATAGTCCACCAAGCCATAACAGAGGAGTTTAAGACTGGCTGTCCATGGGAACTTCTCTATGCTGACGATCTGGTTCTTGTAGCAGAATCAGTAGAGGAGCTACAGAAGAGATTCTGGCTATGGAAACAGCAGTTGGAAGCAAGAGGACTGAGAGTGAACCTAGCTAAGACAAAAGTGTTGATATGTAGGAAAGAGGACAAAACTCTGATTTCATCAGGGAAATGGCCATGTTTGATATGCAGAAAAGGAACTGGCATAAATTCTATAAAATGTCCACAATGCAGATCTTGGTTACACGTGAGATGTAGTGGGAAAGCAGGCAAACTAACAGGTAGGGAGAAATACGTATGCAGTAGATGTACAGGGAAATTAGACAGTAGAAGTCGCACTGATAGACACATTTTTCAAATGCAGGTGGGATCTATAGAAGTGGTTGATAGCTTGATAGGAGATCAGATTAGCATGGGAGGGGGGTGTTCTGAGGCCATAGTATCTAGAATAAGGACAGGTTGGAAGAAGTTTAGGGAGCTGCTTCCTCTGCTGATGAAGAAGGGTTTCTCCCTGCATACGAAAGGCCGGTTATATGATGCCTGTGTGAGGAGCGCGATGCTGCATGGTAGTGAGACATGGGCAGCAACTACAGAAGATATGCGACGGCTGGAGAGAAATGAAGCAAGCATGCTTCGTTGGATGTGCAATGTCAATGTGCGTGAACGACCAAGCATAGACGAGTTGAGAAAGAAACTGGGTATAAGAGGGATAAGTTGTGTGCAGGAGAGAAGACTAAGATGGTATGGACATGTGAAGTGCATGGAGGATGACCAATGGGTGAAGAAGTGCCAAGAAATCCCAGTGGAGGGAATACGCAGTAGAGGAAGACCACGAAAAACATGGGCGGAGGTGGTGAGAGCAGACATCAGATCGCTGAAGCTCATGGAGGAGATGACGAAGGACCGTGACAAGTGGAGAGATGCTGTGCTGAATAGGACCCGTCCTAACCCTTGCAAGCAGGGAAAAGCGGACGTAAATTAATGATGATGATGATGATGATACCATAAATACTTGTGTATAATCTACTCCCCCATAACATGTATGAAAAATTGATGTTAAAATTTGACAGAGAAAGCATGCTTTGCTCACATCAATTTTTATACATGCTAAAACGATCCTTATTATATATATACTAGGTGTGCTTTTCAAACCCTTTTTTATAATTTCTTTACACTCACACACACACATATCTATATATATAAAACTGAGGATGTCTGTCTTTGTGTGTGAGTTTGAATCCCTAAAACTCGAGAAGCACCCAACCGACTGTTTTCAAACTTTACACATGTAATACTTATGTTTCAGGGAGTGTTCTGAGCAAATAAAATTTCAAATATTCAATGCCCTAGGGACCGCATTAAGCGATTTAGCAATCTCTCTCTATAATTCTTAGTCTTTCTCTTTTTAGATAGATACATACATATAACGTCACACCCTTATAATATCTGTCTGTATGTCTGGCTGTCTGCATTACGTCACTTCCTACAATTCGCTCTGCGTCCAGAACGCGCCCTTATAATATCTGTCTGTATGTCTGGCTGTCTGCTGCCTCCGATTATTCTGCCACTCTTGCTCAACACAAATCTCACACTCATTCCCCAAACAGTTGGTAAGTGCACACAACTTCTTCCTCGCGTTTTAAGCCACAGTGTTGCTTACTTATGTACCACCAGACCCTTTATTATTTGCCAGCTGTGGTTGTGGCAATACTAAGCTTAGCTAAAGCGGTTATATATTTCACAATACCTTATCCCGTGCAACGCCGGGTACCACTGCTAGTGTATATATATATTTATATTAATTTTCACTTTCTTCATCATTGCAGCCAGTGATATCCTTCTCTCCCATATGATAACATTCCTCAATGACAAGGTAAGTCTAAATATCTTTTTCTTCTTCTCCCACTTATTTCTGAGAGGGTTGTTGGGGTCAAAGTCCTCAAACATTCCTTCCAAGTGGGACAATTCCCGTCTAATCCATGCTAGCATGGAAGATAGACGTTAAACGATGATGATGATGATTATATATATATATATCATCATCATCATCATCATTTTATGTCCACTTTTCCCTGCTTGCAAGGGTAGGACGAGTTCTATTCAGCACAGCATCACTCCACTTGTCACGGTCTTTCGTCATCTTCTCCATGAGCTTCAGCGATCTGATGTCTGCTCTCACCACCTCCGCTCATGTTTTTCATGGTCTACCTCTACTGTGTCTTCCCTCCACTGGGACTTCCTGACACTTTTTCACCCATTGGTCATCCTCCATGCGCATCACATGTCCATACCATCTTAGTCTTCTCTCCTGCACACCACAACTTATCCCTCTTATACCCAGTTTCTTTCTCAACTCGTCTATGCTTGGTCGTTCACGCACATTGACATTGCACATCCAATGGAGCATACTTGAAAAATGTGTCTATCACAGCGATTACCACTGCTAACTTTCACTGTACATCTACTGCATACATAGTTTTTCCTACCTGTTAGTTTGCCTGCTATCCCGCTACATCTCTTGTGTACCCAAGATCTGCATTGCGTACATTTTATGGAATTTATGCCAGTTCCTTTCCTACATATCGAACATGGCCATTTCCCTGATGGAATCAGAGTATTGTCCTCTCTTCTACTCATCAACACTTTTGTTTTAGCTATGTTCACCCTCAGGCCTCTTAATTCCAACTACTGTTTCCATAGCCAGAATTTCTTCTGTAGCTCCTCTACTGATTCTGCTATAAGAACCAGACCATCAGCATAGAGAAGTTCCCATGTGCATCCAGTCGTAAACTCCTCTGTTATGGCTTGGAAGACTACAATGAACAAGAGTGGGCTGAGGACCGAACTTCGATGTACACCTACTTGTATCTGGAATTCCTCACTAAACTCCATTCCTAGTCTCACTTTACTGACAGCACCCCTGTACATAGCTTGCACTGTCCTCACAAGCCATTCCTCTACACCTTGTTTCCTTAGAGACCACCAGATGACAGATTGGGGTACGCTATCAAAGGCCTTCTCTAAGTCAACAAAAGCTAAGTATAGTGACTTATTCTTCTCTAAGAACCTCTCTTGTAGTTGCCTCACTAAGAAGAGGGAATCTTTTGTACTTTTCCCAGGCACAAAACCAAACTGCATCTCATCTAAATTGACCCTCTCTCTAATCAGTTGTGCTAATATTCTCTCTGCCACTTTCATAACCTGATCCATCAGCTTTATGCCCATATAATTGCTCCTCTCCAGAGCATCCCCTTTACCTTTGTAGCAATTTATGAGAATACTGCTGCACCAGTCTTTGGGTATGACACCACCATATAGAGCTTGATTGATGATGCGTGCAACCAGTTTAGTGCCTACGTCCCCTAATGCCTTCAGCATCTCAGCAACTATCCCCGATGGTCCAGCAGCCTTACCATTTTTCATTTCCTTAATCGCCTCTTGGACTCTATATTCGTCAATCTCAATAGCTGGTCCCTCTGTTGGATCTACTAAGGGTAATTTCTCTCTCTCCCATTCGTTCTCCACATTCATCAGTCTCTCATAATGGCATTTCCAGGCCTCCTTATTTTGATCATTCGTGACACTAAGTACATCGGCATCATTCTGGATACACTTATCTCCAACAACATCCTGATTTACACTGACACACTGCCTTGCAATGTGGAACACCGCACGTCTCTGATCTTCCTGTCGCAGAACATTGGCAAACCTCCTACTCTCTGCCTCCTTGCGTGCTAAGTACACCTGACGTCTAGCTTCTCTCTTAGTGGCTGTGTATCCTTCTCTACTCCCACCATTTTTCCAAGTGTTCCATTCTAGTCTTTTGTCTCTAATGGCTTTATCTAGCGTGTTGTTCCATCACCAGGTCACTCTCTGTCTGGTCGGAGCTCTGCTCCAGCCACAAGTTTCATCAGTAGCCTACAGTAAGTTGTCACATAAGAAATTCTAGTTATCATCTATGTCATACGACTCTAAATCGTCTTCTTTTTCGTCATATACATCTTGAAGGGCTTTTCTAAATTTATATTTTAGTGAAAGGTCTTTTAGCTTCCAGACCTTTCTTCTCCACACCTTCCTGTATGTCTCATTCCATCTCTTGCTTACTGCGATATCACTAACGACTAACCTATGCTGTGGGGTACATTCTTCCCCAGGGTATGCCTTGGTATTTGACACCATCTGTCTCACTGTCTAACTAGCAGGAAGTCAATCTGGCTTATGTGCTCACCAGATTTGTAGGTTATTAGGTGGTTGGTAGGCTTCTGGAAGTTAGTGTTGCAAATGGTTAGTGCATTTGCATCACAAAATTCAAGAAGCCTCACTCCTTCTTCATTTCTTGAGCCTAACCGTGCCCACCATGTACCCCAGTGTAACCATCCTGGAGCTGTCCAACATGTCCATTGAAGTCCCCTGCTACCATCATGATGTCTCTGTCATTGCGGCTGTTTCTAAAAGTTGCTCGTAAAAGCAGTCTGTCTCTTCTTTACCTAGGCCTGCCTGGGGAGCATAGGCAGAGATGATTGTCACTAGTCTCCTGCCTACAACTAATCTAATCTTAATTATTCTATTACTAATTCTAACTACCTCTATTGTCTTATTGATCCATCTCTCAGCCAGTAATATGCCCACTTCACCTAACCCATCATCATTACCCACCCAGAAAAGCTTATAACTAAGATGTTTGCATGTGGTTAGTCTTCAGAGGCACCTCTCCATCGCACCTCTTGTACACAGCACACATCCACATGCCTTCTCTCCAGCATCTCCGCTATCTCACCAGATCTACCTGTGAGAGTGCCAACATTAAGTGTGGCAACTCTGAGATGCGACATCCTCATATTCTTGTTCTTTTTCCTGCTGTGCGATTGCTTGATGACGTTCGTGGGGTTCTCACACATGGCCTCACTAGCCACCCCACTACCGTGCGCAGCCTTAACATGGTTAGTGTTATTGCTGTTGACGTAGTTGTTTTTGTGCGATTGCTTGATGACGGTTGAGAGGTTCTCGCACACGGCCTCACCAGCCACCCCACTACCGTGCGCAGCCCTAACATGGTCAGTGTTATTGCTGTTTACGTAGTTGTTGCAATTCTTATTTGTTGTGCTCATAATTTTGGCATTTATTATACTGGTTGGATGCCCTTCCTTACACCAGCACCACTTTTCAGCATGGACTAGATGCTTTTATTCGTGCCACCAGCACTAGAGAGGTCGTCTTACTGGACTCAGGGGCCCTATCTGCCCCTCTATTTTACAGCATGGACTGGGTGCTTTTATTCGTGCCACCAGCACTAGAGAGGTTGTCTTACTGGACTTAGGGGACTTCTCTACCCCGCACCAATTTATTCGGAGTGGTAGCTCTCCTAGACGAGTTGCCTACATTACGGCTTACAGAGCCTCCGTCCTCCCCGTGTCTGTTCTATGATATATTCGCGAGGGAGTGGTTAGCATACAGCGTCGGACAACTATACCAAACAGGGTGGAGGGGGGTTTAAGTGAGAACTGTAATGGTTGATACATAGAATTTTTAACACAGTTGCAAGTCACATACACACAAATATAAATAACAAATATACAGCCATCTTTACGAAAAGTGAGAGCCGTAACGGCTTCTACTTTTCGTACAAACTGTTACACATAACTATTTGAACATAATTTTGTAGATATGAAGAAATGACATCTATCTTTCTAAAATCCATACATTTTTTGTATTTAGCAGAAACTAATAGAAATGAATTTGTAAAATGTTTTGGCTTGGAATAAATTCAACATTTCTTTACCATATTTACAATGACATGCTGCTTATCTCCCTTCAGATTTCAAATAATTTTGTAAATAATCAAGAATTTTGATGGCTCTAATAATATAACTTTCTCATTATTAATATACTCTCAGATCTTGTGTAATAGCCCCCTCCCCCCACCTTATTAATTTTTCACATTGTTTCCTCCCCTCTCCCTCTTATTCCACCTCCTCCTCACTTATTTGCTAATCTGTTTGTGGATAAATGTTATTTTAAGTGGTAGCATTCATCATCATCATCATACGTCCATTCTTCCACCCTAGCATGGGTTAGATGGGTTGTCCTGTTGTGGGCAATACTAGGTCAGGTGACCATGCCTTGCTCATACAGGGCTGATTTTGGCTTGATTTCTACAGCTGGATGCCCTTCCTAACACCAACCTTATTTACAGAGTGCTGGGTGCTTTTTTACTGTGGCGCCTACATGACCACTTTACAGGGTGGACTGGGTGCTTTTTTATTGCGACACCTACACAACCATTTTGCAGTGGGAGGGTGTAGGGGCATATTGTCTCACTACCAAGTAACATTGCTGTTCGTATACACGCATCATAGAGCCTTCATGTGACAATTTTCATTAGACATTATAAAACATTATACATGACAAAAACGAACATTACTAGAAATCTCATGTTATAAAATAAATAGCATGGATTGGGGTCTCAATATGTAAACTAAATGACTAATTCTGGTTTAAAAAATAAAAAACAATTGAAAACAACCTAAAAAAATTACTCATTTTCCAATACCCCCTCTGCTTATTTTAACAACCTTGCTTATTCGCCCCTTCCCATTTATTCTCCCCTCCCCCTATTATATGGGACCCAAAGGTAGATTTTGTAAAATATCTCAAAGTTTCTGACATAAAATTATAAGAGTAAAGTTTTTTTACATAAATGTAAACAGTTTAATATAAACTGTTCTCATTTCATTTCATTTTATGTCCGCTTTTCCCTGCTTGCAAGGGTGGGACGGGAACTGATTCTGGCTTGATTTCTACAGCTGGATGCCCTTCCTAACACCAACCTCATTTACAGTGAGTGCTGGGGGCTTTTTTGCCGTGGCACCTCCACGTCTACTTTACAGTGGAATGATAGGGACCCCAGTCCTATCATCTCATTTCTACAGCTGAGTAAACTGGAGCAATGTGAAATAAAGTGTCTTGCTTAAGGAAACAACACATCACCCGGTCTGAGAATTGAACTCACAACCTTTTGATTGCAAGGCTCTAACCACTAAGCCATGTGCCTCCATATTCTGTCTTGTGAAATTAGGTGTGGTGTGAGGTATTTGGTGTGAGGTGTTTGGTATGACAGGTGTAATGGTATGACAGATATGGTGTGAGGTGGTTTGGTATGACAGGTGTAATGGTATGACAGATATGGTGTGAGGTGGTTTGGTATGACAGGTGTAAAAGTCATGTAATTAAAACAGTATCGAAGAATCTGAATTACATATATATACCTATATATATACCTATGGAGGCACATGGCTTAGTGGTTAGAGGCATTGGCCTTGCAATCGAAAGGTTGTGAGTTCAATTCACAGACCGAGTGATGTGTTGTTTCCTTGAGCAAGACACTTTATTTCACATTGCTCCAGTTTACTCAGCTGTAGAAATGAGATGATAGGGACTGGGGTCCATATCATTCCACTACAAAGTGGTCGTGGAGGTGCCACGGCAAAAAAGCACCCAGCCCACACAGTAAATGAGGTTGGTGTTAGGAAGGGCATCCAGCTGTAGAAATCAAGCCAGAATCAGTTCCTGTCCCATCCTTGCAAGCAGGGAAAAGCAGACGTAAAATGATGATGATGATGATAACTATGTCGGAGCTCATAAAATTTAGTCCTACTTTCAAGCTGAGACAACTTACACAGCTCCATATGCAAATGAGGCTAATCAGCCCATCTATACAGGTGAAAAAACTATATTTTCACCTGTTTCAAGTACCATCAGTGAGCAGGGGAACCACTGTCCTGATGATGGCAACAGCCTGAAATGTACATTGATAGTTGTCCCCCACTGCTTCTGCTGGAATCCACTAGATGGCGTTAGTCATCAAGCTTTTCAATACTCACAACTAGAAGGCTTTCCAAGTGTTTATTAACTTAAACATACCATATATCATTAGACATATAAAAATTCACATACTTGTATCTATAAAGATTTGTCAGAGCTAAAACAATGTAGTTGTTGTTATTTATATTTCAGCTTGATTGGCAATTACGGGCATCATTTTTCGAGAATGTTGTTGGTGTTGCTGCTTATGTAGGCTGGCAAAGTTCATGTGTTTTGAAACCACTCATACAACAGGTAAGTCACAGTGAAAGATTGAATTCCAATTACCATTCTTTCTAGTTGAACTGCACCTGACCAACTGAACTAATTGGACATTGAGTTTCATTACATAATGCTGATGCAATTAGAACCATTAAACCTTGACCTTTTGATTATTAGACCCCTTTCAATGTATCATCATGCTAGCATCGGTTACACGGTTTGTCCCGTTTAGAGGCAAGTTGGATCAGTTGACCATGTCTTGCTCATACAGAAATATTTCTGGCTAGGTTTCTACAGCTGAATGTCTTTCCTAACACCAACCACTTTACAGTGTGGACTGGGTACTTTTTGTTGTGACACTTACATGACCACTTTACAGTGTGGACTGGGTACTTTTTGTTGTGACACCTACATGACCACTTTACAGTGTGTACTGGGTTCTTTTGTTGTGACACCTACATGACTACTTAACAGTATGTACTGGGTACTTTTTGTTGTGACACCTACATGACCACTTTACAGTGTGTACTGGGTACTTTTTGTTGTGACACCTACATGACCACTTTACAGTGTGTACTGGGTTCTTTTGTTGTGACACCTACATGACCACTTTACAGTATGTACTGGGTACTTTTTGTTGTGACACCTACATGACCACTTTACAGTGTGTACTGGTGTAAAAAATAGAAAATGAAACTACTGTGACATTTTATATACTGTTTATACTCGAATATAACTCTCCCTCCTTTCTTATTTCTGACAAATGGGCAAAAATCTAAACCTTATTTATAAACCAAGGCATTATCTTACGATGGTGAATATAAGGCATCTGACCCCCACCTTTTGACCATCGATTTTTTTTGTGGGGTTTACATATTTCTCAGCTTATATTTGAGTATGTTTTTTTATCTATCACCCTCACTACCAGAAAATATACATACCAGAAAATATACATACATTTTGTATATAACATAGATTTATATTATAACTAGTGTATATTGTTGTCGGTGTATAACAATAGATTGTTTAACCCTTTAGCATTTAAACCAGTTGTATTCAGCCAGAATTATCTCACCTCTTTCTGTTCAAACCAGCTGTAACTGGCCACTTATAATGATGTTAAGGTTCTCAAAATAGCATCGAAATCTCATAGCTTCGATATTATGTGAGATAAAGCCTTTACTACGAGTTGTAGTGCACCTGAGCACTTTACACAATAATTTCATTATTATTATTAAGATACAATAGTATATATAAAGTAATGTAAATGTTATGTGAGATATTATGTGAGGTAAAGCCTTTACTGTGAAAATACAAAAATGGCGACAAGGAAGGTCGCTTGACCACGTCTTGACCGAACAAAATATAATATTTTCACCAAAAACTGCCCTTTAAACACATGTCAGATGGATTACAATATTCATTATTACAATTACTTTCACTGTTCCCTGACAACTAGTACCAGTTTCAAGCTAAAATCCTGGTCCTTTCAGTGTCTGGCCTGTGTGCCTGCCTCCACTAATGTTATTAATGTTATTGAAAAACAACAACAACAACAACAACAACAACCGATGACTGTATCTCCCTCCACCATTGTTACTGAACAACGGCAAAAACCTATGACACTGGCTTCTACTGTTATTCCTGTGGGAGAACATCAGAAACAACAACAACCCATGTCTTCCACTCCCAGTACATCTCGACACCAACAACTGGTGACTGTGTCTTCCCCTACCATTCCCGTGGAGGAACATCATCATCACCAACAACAACAACAACCTGCGACTGTGTCCTCCCCTGCCATTCCCGTGGAGGAACATCATCATCACCAACAACAACAACAACAGCAACAACCTGCGACTGTGTCCTCCCCTGCCATTCCCGTGGAGGAACATCATCACCAACAACGACAGCAGCAGCAGCAACAACAACAACAACAACCGACCAGTACAGATTTTGCGGAACTGCAACTAATGATTTCTGCTCTGAGAAGGGAAGTTGCAGGAATAGAGGCAAGCATTCGGGTAGGACCCCACAATGAGGGGTCTTATCGGAATGCCTTGCTAAAGAATCTCCCTGTACCTCTTGCTGAAAAGACTGAAAAGACTGCGGAATCTGCTACCCATGAAGTGATTGCCATTGGGGTACCAGAGGACAAGGCTGATCTTCAGGCATTTGCTGCCAGCTCAGCCAAAGACCTAGGCTGTGTTCCCCCAAAGGTGCCCTCCGCCTTGGTCGACCTGGTCCAAAACCCAGACTCATCAGGCTGTCTTTCTCGGACCCCGCAGAGGCAACCTCATATCATCTGGCCTCTACTAAAGCTGGGCGTGAAAATCGGATTACCTTCCGAACACGCCCAGGCCTACCACCCCATGTATGTCCAAAACTACGTGCTGCAGCTTCCTTGAATCGGAACTCAGCACAAGATGAAAGTTTCAGTCTGCGTGATGATGGGCAGATCTGGAGGTTTGTCAAGGCTGGTGAAACGTGGAAGAGAGATACCAGCTGGTCTGAGTGTGATCTACCCACAATAACTGGCGATGTAAAAACTGCTACAACTCTGGGAAACTAAACCAGAACAACCTGCCACCCTCTACACACCATCATAAACTGCGAGCAGGGTACAAATTGTTGTCCTTAAATGCTCGCAGTTTATGCAACAAGATACATCTGTTCGAATCCTACGTCAGAAGCATCGACCCTGACTTCATCACAGTCACGGAAACATGGGCACATTCCTTACTCTGTGATGGGGTTTTCACCATTACTGGGTACAACCTTTTCCGCAAGGACCGCATTAACCGCCGTGGTGGTGGTGTGATGGTCTACGTTCGTTCAAACTTTTCGGTAATTCCTTGCGTTGATTTGAACGAATCACAGGAAGAAGTTTTTTTCTGTGACATACGTATGACCATGTCAACACTTCTGCTTGGTGTTGTTTATCGCCCCCCAAACTACCATCAGGACACACAGCTTTGCGATATCCTCAGAGTTGCTGCCAAGAAAACAGCTTATGTGTTTATTGCAGGTGACTTCAATCATCCTGAGATCGATTGGGAAACCTTTCGTTGGCCACAGGGTGCAAACGATTTCCTTGAACTAGTGCTGGACTCAAACTGGTCACAAGTAGTCACCTCTCCAACAAGAGGTGACAACACTTTGGACCTGATCTTCACCACTACTCCTGAAGTGGTTATCAGTTGTACTACTGAGGAACCTCTAGGCGACTCTGATCATGCTATGATCATTGCCAATCTGGCACTTGAGGGCAGCAACAAAAACCAGAGCCATCTCCAATCTGCTTGCTTTGATTGGAAGAGGGCGGATTGGAACTTGTACTGCACTGAGCTACAGCGCCCAAACTGGCATGAGATGTATAACTCTGGAGATGTGAACTCTATACTCCAGAGCATCCTGGACTCAATATGGATAGCGTGTGCAGCATCAGTGCCACGGAAGCGGAAAAATAACCACCCCAAAAGTGCAATCTGGGAAACTTCAGCGGTCCGACTTGCCAGGAAAGAACGTCGGAACGCTGAACGGGAATATAAACTGCATAGATCAGATGCCAACAGAAAAAAGCGGAATAAATCTTCCAACCATCTCAAGCAAGTGACAAAGAAGGCAGTGCTTGAATTTGAACAGTGCATCGCAACCAATCCTGACAGTAAGGTGTTCTGGAAATATGTTCATTCAAAGCAGAGACCTCACTCTCCAGTTGGTCCTCTTCGCAATCCCCACACAAGCCAGATCACTGACGATCCCAAGGAATGCGCAGAACTCATTGCTGAGTGCTATGCAAGTATTTTTACTGTTGAAAACCAGAATGTACCATCTCCACCATCTCTAACATCAAATTCCATAACAACTATGGAATTTACACCTGCAATGTTGCGACGTCACCTTAAGAATAAGCGCAACTATGCCTCCCCTGGTCTTGATGGTGTGACATACCTGCTTCTCAAACGTGGCGGGGATTTCCTTTTGCGCCAGCTTTCTTTCTTCTTTCAATACTGTCTCAACAATGGTGCTACTCCGGAGCAGTGGAAAACTGCCAGTGTCATTCCCCTGTTCAAAAAGGGCAACCGCATGTCACCTGTCAACTATCGTCCAGTCAGTCTTACTAGCTGTATGGCCAAACTGATGGAATCCTGTGTCAGAGAAACACTTTGGAACTTCTGGAGCTCTCACAGCCTCATCCGGCCCTCACAGTTTGGATTTATCCCTAACTCCAGCTGCTGTGATCAGCTTATCGAGTTCCTTGAGGACATCACCCGGATCACTGACAGCGGCTCATGGGTGGATGTTGTTTACCTTGACTTTGCTAAGGCTTTTAATTCTGTGCAACACAAAAGACTTATGGCAAAACTCTCTGCAATGGGTGTGAGGGATGATCTTTTCGACTGGCTGAAATCCTTCATTCTCAGCCGAAAGGAAGTAGTCACGGTTCTAGGACAGCATTCTTCACCATATGAGATGTCATCTGGTGTACCACAGGGATCTGTTCTTGGTCCTCTTTTGTTTGTGGCATATATTAATGACATAGATGCCACAGAATGCCACGGTACTAAAATATGCAGATGACATCAAGCTGTACCTTGAAATCAAAAGGACTGATCCTGAAATTTACAACTCTTTCCTACAGTCAGACCTGGACACAATGCAGCAATGGATCACAGACTGGCAACTGAAGCTGGCTGTGGACAAGTGTACCACCATGCATTTTGGAAGGAAAAATCCAGCGTCCACATACTCCCTCCACAACACTGACATCAAAAAGTCCTCTTGTGAACGTGACCTGGGCATTACTGTCAGCAACGATTTGTGTTGGACAAAGCATGTCTCTAAGATTGTCAAGAAGGCCGAGGGTGTCTTGGCATCACTCAGCAAGACCTTTGTTAGCCGCTCTCCAGCCATCTATTTAAAACTGTATACAGCTATGGTGCGACCACACTTGGAATTCGCATCATCAGTCTGGAACCCCTATCTTGCTCAGAACATTGACCTCCTGGAAACTGTTCAGAGACGTGCAACCAAGCGCATACCCTCCATCAGACACCTACCAGACTCTGAACGCCTTGCTTCCCTGGGCATGGATTCATTGAAGCTCCGACGTCTGGCAATGGACTTGGTGAATACCCACAAAGTTTTTAACCATCTCGCCAACTGCAACCCTGAGCGCCTCTTTGATCTCCATGTGTCTAACACACGTGGACATGCCTACAAGATAAGAAAACAGCACAGCTCCCATGACTTTCGCAGACATTTTTTCACGCTCAGAGTTGCTGAAGCATGGAACAAACTACCTGCGTCAATTGTTAGCTGCCGAGACACTGCATCCTTTAAGACACTCATGCTTCCCGAAATATGTCAAAACTACACCTGATGTACCCCTTCCATACACATGCACACATGTGTGTATCATGACTCGTGCACTGTTCATTTTACTGATGTTTGTGCATTGCCCTATGTACTGTACATGCACTTTTTTGATGAGTTGTGGTGCACCTGGGCACTGTACACAATATTTCATTATTGTTATTGTTATTATATCATGACTCATACACTGTTTATTTTCCTGACATTTGTACATTACATTATTCTATGTACTATACATGCACCTTTGATGAGTTGTAGTGCACCTGAGCACTGTACACAATAATTTCATTATTATTATTATTATTATCTATTTGTTTCTCCATTTTAGGGTCTTAGCGACAGTGAGGAGTTTGTAATTTACAGATCATTGGGAGCACTCTCATCCCTTGTAGAACTTGGCCTTATTCAAAAGATTATGCTTTATGATTTTATTCAAGAAGTTGTACCATTTTTGGCTCATCCCGTAAGTATGTTTTTTTTTCATGTTGTTGTTGGTGGTGGTCTTCTTTTTCTTCTTTTTCTTCTTATTATTATTTTTCTTTTCTTCTTTTTCTTTTCCCACTTATTCCCGAGAGGGTCGTGGAGCCAGACTCCTCAAACACTTCTTCCAGCAGGTCCTGTCAGAAGCAACAGTCTCCAAATGATCCAGCTGGATCTCTAAGTGAGACCAGCCAAGTGTCTACTTCTGGGTTTCCTACCAGTTGGTTTTGCCTGTAAAATCTGTCCAGAGATTCTTTCCTGAGACATTCTAACCACATGTCATAGTATCAGAGCTGTGATATCTCAATTCAGAGATTCTTTCCTGAGACATTCTAACCACATGTCATAGTATCAGTGCTATGATCTCTCGATTCAGAGATTCTTTCCTGAGACATTCTAACCACATGTCATAGTATCAGAGCTGTGATCTCTCGATTCAGAGATTCTTTCCTGAGACATTCTAACCACATGTCATAGTATCAGAGCTGTGATCTCTCAATTTAGAGATTCTTTCCTGAGACATTCTAACCACATGTCATAGTATCAGAGCTGTGATCTCTCAATTTAGAGATTCTTTCCTGAGACATTATAACCACATGTCATAGTATCAGAGCTGTGATCTCTCAATTTAGAGATTCTTTCCTGAGACATTCTAACCACATGTCATAGTATCAGAGCTATGATATCTCAATTCAGAGATTCTTTCCTGAGACCTTCTAACCACATGTCATAGTATCAGAGCTGTGATCTCTCAATTCAGGGATTCTTTCCTGAGACATTCTAACCACATGTCCATAGTATCAGAGCTGTGATCTCCCAATTCAGAGATTCTTTCCTGAGACATTCTAACCACATGTCCATAGTATCAGAGCTGTGATCTCCCAATTCAGAGAAGTAGCAGCTCCACCTAGAGTGATTCTCAAACAACAAACCTCATTCTGGTTCTATGATACAAAGCAGTATATGTTAAAGTGTTTATATTTATTGAAAAACTTTCCATCATAATTTTATGTAAGAACCTTTGTTAAGTTGTTCCAAACACCCCTGGTTCTATCATATAAAATTGTTTATGTTAAAATGTTTGTATTTAAATTTAAACTATGTCTAATTATTTTGGTATGTTCTAGACTCCAATTTACAAATGACAAAGTTAGTTATATTAAATCCCTCCAAATTCTTGATTATTTTCAAAATTATTTGAAAAACATAGTGTCTTTCATTTGAAATATGGTAAGGAAAAGGTTAATGACATAGACAGTGTCTTTAATTAGAAATATGGTAATGAAAGGGTTAATGACATAGACAGTGTCTTTCATTAGATATATGGTAATGAAAGGGTTAATGACATAGGCAGTGTCTTTCATTAGAAATATGGTAATGAAAGGGTTAATGACATAGACAGTGTCTTTCATTAGAAATATGGTAATAAAAGGGTTAATGACATAGACAGTGTCTTTCATTAGAAATATGGTAATGGAATGGTTAAATATGGTAATGGAATGGTTACGTTAGAAATATGGTAATGAAAGGGTTAATGTCATAGACAGTGTCTTTCATAAGAAATATGGTAATGAAAGGGTTAATGACATAGACAGTGTCTTTCATTAGAAATATGGTAATGAAAGGGTCAATGACATAGACACTGTCTTTCATTAGAAATATGGTAAATGAAAGTGATAATGACATAGTGTCTTTCATTAGAAATATGGTAATGAAAGGGTTAAAGACATAGACTGTCTTTCATTAGAAATATGGTAGTGAAAGGGTTAATGACATAGACAGTGTCTTTCATTAGAAATATGGTAATGTAAGGGTTAATGACATAGACAGTGTCTTTCATTAGAAATATGGTAATGAAAGGGCTAATGACATAAACAGTGTCTTTCGTTAGAAATATAGTAATGAAAGGGTTAATGACATAGTGTTTTTGATTAGAAATATGGTAATGAAACGGATAATGACATAGACAGTGTCTTTCATTAGAAATATGGTAATGAAAGGGTTAATGACATAGACAGTGTCTTTCATTAGAAATATGGTAGTGAAAGGGTTAATGACATAGACAGGGTCTTTCATTAGAAATATGGTAATGAAAGGGTTAATGACATAAACAGTGTCTTTCATTAGAAATATGGTAATGAAAGGGTTAATGACATAGGCAGTCTCTTTCATTACAAATATGGTAATAAAAGGGTTAATGACATAGACAGTGTCTTTCATTAGATATATGGTAATGAAAGGGTTAATGACATAGTGTCTTTCATTAGAAATATGGTAATGAAAGTGTTAATGACATAGACAGTGTCTTTCATTAGAAATATGGTAATGGAATGGTTAAATATGGTAATGGAATGGTTACATTAGAAATATGGTAATGAAAGGGTTAATGGCATAGACAGTGTCTTTCATTAGAAATATGGTAATGAAAGGGTTAATGGCATAGACAGTGTCTTTCATTAGAAATATGGTAATGAAAGGGTTAATGACATAGTGTTTTTCATTAGAACATGGTAATGAAAGGGCTAATGACATAAACAGTTTCTTTCGTTAGAAATGTGGTAATGAAAGGGTTAATGACTTAGACAGTCTTTCATTACAAATATGGTAATGAAAGGGTTAATGACATAGACAGTGTCTTTCATTAGAAATATGGTAATGAAAGGGTTAATGACTTAGACAGTCTTTCATTAGATATATGTTAATGAAAGGGTTAATGACATAGTGTCTTTCATTAGAAATATGGCAATGAAAGGGTTAATGACATAGACAGTGTCTTTCTTTAGAAATATGGTAATGAAAGGGTTAGTGACATAGGCAGTCTCTTTCATTACAAATATGGTAATGAAAGGGTTAATGACATAGACAGTGTCTTTCATTAGAAATATGGTAATGAAAGGGTTGACATAGACAGTGTCTTTCATTAGAAATATGGTAATGAAAGGGTTAATGACATAAACAGTGTCTTTCATTAGATATATGGTAATGAAAGGGTTAATGACATAGTGTCTTTCATTAGAAATATGGTAATGAAAGGGTTAATGACTTAGACAGTCTTTCATTACAAATATGGTAATGAAAGGGTTAATGACATAGACAGTGTCTTTCATTAGAAATATGGTAATGAAAGGGTTAATGACGTAGACAGTCTTTAATTAGATATATGGTAATGAAAGGGTTAATGACATAGACAGTGTCTTTCATTAGAAATATGGTAATGAAAGGGTTGACATAGACAGTGTCTTTCATTAGAAATATGGTAATGAAAGGGTTAATGACATAAACAGTGTCTTTCATTAGATATATGGTAATGAAAGGGTTAATGACATAGTGTTTTTCATTAGAAATATGGTAATGAAAGGGTTAATGACATAGACAGTGTCTTTCATTAGAAATATGGTAATGTAAGGGTTAATGACATAGTGTTTTTCATTAGAAATTTAGTAATGAAAGGGTTAATGACATAAATAGTGTCCTTCATTAGAAATATGCTAATGAAATGGCTAATGACATAAACAGTGTCTTTCGTTAGAAATATATTAATGAAAGGGTTAATGACATAGTGTTTTTGATTAGAAATGTGGTAATGAAAGGGTTAATGACTTAGACAGTGTCTTTCATTAGAAATATGGTTATGGAATGGTTAAATATGGTAATGGAATGGTTACATTAGAAATATGGTAATGAAAGGGTTAATGTCATAGACAGTGTCTTTCATTAGAAATATGGTAATGAAAGTGTTAATGACATAGACACTGTCTTTCATTAGAAATATGGTAAATGAAAGGGCTAATGACATAAACAGTGTCTTTCGTTAGAAATATGGTAATGAAAGGGTTAATGACATAGTGTTTTTGATTAGAAATATGGTAATGAAAGGGTTAATGACATAGACAGTGTCTTTCATTAGAAATATGGTAATGAAAGGGTTAATGACATAGTGTTTTTGATTAGAAATATGGTAATGAAAGGGTTAATGACATAGTGTTTTTGATTAGTTATATGGTAATGTAAGGGTTAATGACATAGACAGGGTCTTTCATTAGAGATATGGTAATGTAAGGATTAATGACATACACAGGGTCTTTCATTAGAAATATGTTAATGAAAGGGTTAATGACATGGACAGTGTCTTTCATTAGAAATATGGTAATGGAATGGTTAAATATGGTAATGGAATGGTTACATTAGAAATATGGTAATGAAAGGGTTAATGACTTAGACAGTCTTTCATTAGATATATGTTAATGAAAGGGTTAATGACATAGTGTCTTTCATTAGAAATATGGTAATGAAAGGGTTAAAGACATAGACTATCTTTCATTAGAAATATGGTAGTGAAAGGGTTAATGACATAGACAGTGTCTTTCATTAGAAATATGGTAATGAAAGGGTTAATGACATAGACAGTGTCTTTCATTAGAAATATGGTAGTGAAAGGGTTAATGACATAGACAGTGTCTTTCATTAGAAATATGGTAATGAAAGGGTTAATGACATAGACAGTGTCTTTCATTAGAAATATGGTAGTGAAAGGGTTAATGACATAGACAGGGTCTTTCATTAGAGATATGGTAATGAAAGGTTTAATGACATAGACAGTGTCTTTCATTAGAAATATGGTAATGAAAGGGTTAATGACATAAACAGTGTCTTTCATTAGAAATATGGTAATGAAAGGGTTAATGACATAGGCAGTCTCTTTCATTACAAATATGGTAATAAAAGGGTTAATGACATAGACAGTGTCTTTCATTAGATATATGGTAATGAAAGGGTTAATGACATAGTGTCTTTCATTAGAAATATGGTAATGAAAGTGTTAATGACATAGACAGTGTCTTTCATTAGAAATATGGTAATGGAATGGTTAAATATGGTAATGGAATGGTTACATTAGAAATATGGTAATGAAAGGGTTAATGGCATAGACAGTGTCTTTCATTAGAAATATGGTAATGAAAGGGTTAATGGCATAGACAGTGTCTTTCATTAGAAATATGGTAATGAAAGGGTTAATGACATAGTGTTTTTCATTAGAACATGGTAATGAAAGTGCTAATGACATAAACAGTTTCTTTCGTTAGAAATGTGGTAATGAAAGGGTTAATGACTTAGACAGTCTTTCATTACAAATATGGTAATGAAAGGGTTAATGACATAGACAGTGTCTTTCATTAGAAATATGGTAATGAAAGGGTTAGTGACATAGGCAGTCTCTTTCATTACAAATATGGTAATGAAAGGGTTAATGACATAGACAGTGTCTTTCATTAGATATATGGTAATGAAAGGGTTAATGACATAGACAGTGTCTTTCATTAGAAATATGGTAATGAAAGGGTTAATGACATAAACAGTGTCTTTCATTAGATATATGGTAATGAAAGGGTTAATGACATAGTGTCTTTCATTAGAAATATGGTAATGAAAGGGTTAATGACTTAGACAGTCTTTCATTACAAATATGGTAATGAAAGGGTTAATGACATAGACAGTGTCTTTCATTAGATATATGGTAATGAAAGGGTTAATGACATAGAGTCTTTCATTAGAAAGATGGTAATGAAAGGGTTAATGACATAGACAGTGTCTTTCATTAGAAATATGGTAATGAAAGGGTTGACATAGACAGTGTCTTTCATTAGAAATATGGTAATGAAAGGGTTAATGACATAAACAGTGTCTTTCATTAGATATATGGTAATGAAAGGGTTAATGACATAGTGTTTTTCATTAGAAATATGGTAATGAAAGGGTTAATGACAAAGACAGTGTCTTTCATTAGAAATATGGTAATGTAAGGGTTAATGACATAGTGTTTTTCATTAGAAATATAGTAATGAAAGGGTTAATGACATAAATAGTGTCTTTCATTAGAAATATGCTAATGAAAGGGCTAATGACATAAACAGTGTCTTTCGTTAGAAATATGTTAATGAAAGGGTTAATGACATAGTGTTTTTGATTAGAAATGTGGTAATGAAAGGGTTAATGACTTAGACAGTGTCTTTCATTAGAAATATGGTTATGGAATGGTTAAATATGGTAATGGAATGGTTACATTAGAAATATGGTAATGAAAGGGTTAATGACATAGACACTGTCTTTCATTAGAAATATGGTAAATGAAAGGGCTAATGACATAAACAGTGTCTTTCGTTAGAAATATGGTAATGAAAGGGTTAATGACATAGTGTTTTTGATTAGAAATATGGTAATGAAAGGGTTAATGACATAGACAGTGTCTTTCATTAGAAATATGGTAATGAAAGGGTTAATGACATAGTGTTTTTGATTAGAAATATGGTAGTGAAAGTGTTAATGACATAGTGTTTTTGATTAGATATATGGTAATGTAAGGGTTAATGACATAGACAGGGTCTTTCATTAGAAATATGTTAATTTAAGGATTAATGACATAGACAGGGTCTTTCATTAGAAATATGTTAATGAAAGGGTTAATGACATGGACAGTGTCTTTCATTAGAAATATGGTAATGGAATCGTTAAATATGGTAATGGAATGGTTACATTAGAATATGGTAATGAAAGGGTTAATGACATAGACAGTGTCTTTCATCAGAAATATAGTAATGAAAGGGTTAATGACATAAATAGTGTCTTTCATTAGAAATATGCTAATGAAAGGGCTAATGACATAAACAGTGTCTTTCGTTAGAAATATGTTAATGAAAGGGTTAATGACATAGTGTTTTTGATTAGAAATGTGGTAATGAAAGGGTTAATGACTTAGACAGTGTCTTTCATTAGAAATATGGTTATGGAATGGTTAAATATGGTAATGGAATGGTTACATTAGAAATATGGTAATGAAAGGGTTAATGACATAGACACTGTCTTTCATTAGAAATATGGTAAATGAAAGGGCTAATGACATAAACAGTGTCTTTCGTTAGAAATATGGTAATGAAAGGGTTAATGACATAGTGTTTTTGATTAGAAATATGGTAATGAAAGGGTTAATGACATAGACAGTGTCTTTCATTAGAAATATGGTAATGAAAGGGTTAATGACATAGTGTTTTTGATTAGAAATATGGTAGTGAAAGTGTTAATGACATAGTGTTTTTGATTAGATATATGGTAATGTAAGGGTTAATGACATAGACAGGGTCTTTCATTAGAAATATGTTAATTTAAGGATTAATGACATAGACAGGGTCTTTCATTAGAAATATGTTAATGAAAGGGTTAATGACATGGACAGTGTCTTTCATTAGAAATATGGTAATGGAATCGTTAAATATGGTAATGGAATGGTTACATTAGAATATGGTAATGAAAGGGTTAATGACATAGACAGTGTCTTTCATCAGAAATATGGTAAATGAGAGGGTTAATGACATAGTGTCTTTCATTAGAAATATGGTAATGAAAGGGTTAAAGACATAGACTATCTTTCATTAGAAATATGGTAGTGAAAGGGTTAATGACATAGACAGTGTCTTTCATTAGAATATGGTAATGAAAGGGCTAATGACATAAACAGTGTCTTTCGTTAGAAATATGGTAATGAAAGGGTTAATGACATAGACAGTGTCTTTCATTAGAAATATGGTAGTGAAAGGGTTAATGACATAGACAGGGTCTTTCATTAGAAATATGGTAATGAAAGGGTTAATGACATAAACAGTGTCTTTCATTAGAAATATGGTAATGAAAGGGTTAATGACATAGGCAGTCTCTTTCATTACAAATATTGTAATAAAAGGGTTAATGACATAGACAGTGTCTTTCATTAGATATATGGTAATTAAAGGGTTAATGACATAGTGTCTTTCATTAGAAATATGGTAATGAAAGTGTTAATGACATAGACAGTGTCTTTCATTAGAAATATGGTAATGGAATGGTTAAATATGGTAATGGAATGGTTACATTAGAAATATGGTAATGAAAGGGTTAATGGCATAGACAGTGTCTTTCATTAGAAATATGGTAATGAAAGGGTTAATGGCATAGACAGTGTCTTTCATTAGAAATATGGTAATGAAAGGGTTAATGACATAGTGTTTTTCATTAGAACATGGTAATGAAAGGGCTAATGACATAAACAGTTTCTTTCGTTAGAAATGTGGTAATGAAAGGATTAATGACTTAGACAGTCTTTCATTACAAATATGGTAATGAAAGGGTTAATGACATAGACAGTGTCTTTCATTAGAAATATGGTAATGAAAGGGTTAATGACTTAGACAGTCTTTCATTAGATATATGTTAATGAAAGGTTTAATGACATAGTGTCTTTCATTAGAAATATGGCAATGAAAGGGTTAATGACATAGACAGTGTCTTTCATTAGAAATATGGTAATGAAAGGGTTAGTGACATAGGCAGTCTCTTTCATTACAAATATGGTAATGAAAGGGTTAATGACATAGACAGTGTCTCTCATTAGATATATGGTAATGAAAGGGTTAATGACATAGAGTCTTTCATTAGAAATATGGTAATGAAAGGGTTAATAACATAGACAGTGTCTTTCATTAGAAATATGGTAATGAAAGGGTTGACATAGACAGTGTCTTTCATTAGAAATATGGTAATGAAAGGGTTAATGACATAAACAGTGTCTTTCATTAGATATATGGTAATGAAAGAGTTAATGACATAGTGTCTTTCATTAGAAATATGGTAATGAAGGGGTTAATGACTTAGACAGTCTTTCATTACAAATATGGTAATGAAAGGGTTAATGACATAGACAGTGTCTTTCATTAGAAATATGGTAATGAAAGGGTTAATGACTTAGACAGTCTTTCATTAGATATATGGTAATGAAAGGGTTAATGACATAGACAGTGTCTTTCATTAGAAATATGGTAATGAAAGGGTTGACATAGACAGTGTCTTTCATTAGAAATATGGTAATGAAAGGGTTAATGACATAAACAGTGTCTTTCATTAGATATATGGTAATGAAAGGGTTAATGACATAGTGTTTTTCATTAGAAATATGGTAATGAAAGGGTTAATGACATAGACAGTGTCTTTCATTAGAAATATGGTAATGTAAGGGTTAATGACATAGTGTTTTTCATTAGAAATATAGTAATGAAAGGGTTAATGACATAAATAGTGTCTTTCATTAGAAATATGGTAATGGAATCGTTAAATATGGTAATGGAATGGTTACATTAGAATATGGTAATGAAAGGGTTAATGACATAGACAGTGTCTTTCATCAGAAATATAGTAATGAAAGGGTTAATGACATAAATAGTGTCTTTCATTAGAAATATGCTAATGAAAGGGCTAATGACATAAACAGTGTCTTTCGTTAGAAATATGTTAATGAAAGGGTTAATGACATAGTGTTTTTGATTAGAAATGTGGTAATGAAAGGGTTAATGACTTAGACAGTGTCTTTCATTAGAAATATGGTTATGGAATGGTTAAATATGGTAATGGAATGGTTACATTAGAAATATGGTAATGAAAGGGTTAATGTCATAGACAGTGTCTTTCATTAGAAATATGGTAATGAAAGTGTTAATGACATAGACACTGTCTTTCATTAGAAATATGGTAAATGAAAGGGCTAATGACATAAACAGTGTCTTTCGTTAGAAATATGGTAATGAAAGTGTTAATGACATAGTGTTTTTGATTAGAAATATGGTAATGAAAGGGTTAATGACATAGACAGTGTCTTTCATTAGAAATATGGTAATGAAAGGGTTAATGACATAGTGTTTTTGATTAGAAATATGGTAATGAAAGGGTTAATGACATAGTGTTTTTGATTAGTTATATGGTAATGTAAGGGTTAATGACATAGACAGGGTCTTTCATTAGAGATATGGTAATGTAAGGATTAATGACATAGACAGGGTCTTTCATTAGAAATATGTTAATGAAAGGGTTAATGACATGGACAGTGTCTTTCATTAGAAATATGGTAATGGAATGGTTAAATATGGTAATGGAATGGTTACATTAGAAATATGGTAATGAAAGGGTTAATGACTTAGACAGTCTTTCATTAGATATATGTTAATGAAAGGGTTAATGACATAGTGTCTTTCATTAGAAATATGGTAATGAAAGGGTTAAAGACATAGACTATCTTTCATTAGAAATATGGTAGTGAAAGGGTTAATGACATAGACAGTGTCTTTCATTAGAATATGGTAATGAAAGGGCTAATGACATAAACAGTGTCTTTCGTTAGAAATATAGTAATGAAAGGGTTAATGACATAGTGTTTTTGATTAGAAATATGGTAATGAAACGGATAATGACATAGACAGTGTCTTTCATTAGAAATATGGTAATGAAAGGGTTAATGACATAGACAGTGTCTTTCATTAGAAATATGGTAGTGAAAGGGTTAATGACATAGACAGTGTCTTTCATTAGAAATATGGTAATGAAAGGGTTAATGACATAGACAGTGTCTTTCATTAGAAATATGGTAGTGAAAGGGTTAATGACATAGACAGGGTCTTTCATTAGAAATATGGTAATGAAAGGTTTAATGACATAGACAGTGTCTTTCATTAGAAATATGGTAATGAAAGGGTTAATGACATAAACAGTGTCTTTCATTAGAAATATGGTAATGAAAGGGTTAATGACATAGGCAGTCTCTTTCATTACAAATATGGTAATAAAAGGGTTAATGACATAGACAGTGTCTTTCATTAGATATATGGTAATGAAAGGGTTAATGACATAGTGTCTTTCATTAGAAATATGGTAATGAAAGTGTTAATGACATAGACAGTGTCTTTCATTAGAAATATGGTAATGGAATGGTTAAATATGGTAATGGAATGGTTACATTAGAAATATGGTAATGAAAGGGTTAATGGCATAGACAGTGTCTTTCATTAGAAATATGGTAATGAAAGGGTTAATGACATAGTGTTTTTCATTAGAACATGGTAATGAAAGTGCTAATGACATAAACAGTTTCTTTCGTTAGAAATGTGGTAATGAAAGGGTTAATGACTTAGACAGTCTTTCATTACAAATATGGTAATGAAAGGGTTAATGACATAGACAGTGTCTTTCATTAGAAATATGGTAATGAAAGGGTTAGTGACATAGGCAGTCTCTTTCATTACAAATATGGTAATGAAAGGGTTAATGACATAGACAGTGTCTTTCATTAGATATATGGTAATGAAAGGGTTAATGACATAGACAGTGTCTTTCATTAGAAATATGGTAATGAAAGGGTTAATGACATAAACAGTGTCTTTCATTAGATATATGGTAATGAAAGGGTTAATGACATAGTGTCTTTCATTAGAAATATGGTAATGAAAGGGTTAATGACTTAGACAGTCTTTCATTACAAATATGGTAATGAAAGGGTTAATGACATAGACAGTGTCTTTCATTAGATATATGGTAATGAAAGGGTTAATGACATAGAGTCTTTCATTAGAAAGATGGTAATGAAAGGGTTAATGACATAGACAGTGTCTTTCATTAGAAATATGGTAATGAAAGGGTTGACATAGACAGTGTCTTTCATTAGAAATATGGTAATGAAAGGGTTAATGACATAAACAGTGTCTTTCATTAGATATATGGTAATGAAAGGGTTAATGACATAGTGTTTTTCATTAGAAATATGGTAATGAAAGGGTTAATGACATAGACAGTGTCTTTCATTAGAAATATGGTAATGTAAGGGTTAATGACATAGTGTTTTTCATTAGAAATATAGTAATGAAAGGGTTAATGACATAAATAGTGTCTTTCATTAGAAATATGCTAATGAAAGGGCTAATGACATAAACAGTGTCTTTCGTTAGAAATATGTTAATGAAAGGGTTAATGACATAGTGTTTTTGATTAGAAATGTGGTAATGAAAGGGTTAATGACTTAGACAGTGTCTTTCATTAGAAATATGGTTATGGAATGGTTAAATATGGTAATGGAATGGTTACATTAGAAATATGGTAATGAAAGGGTTAATGTCATAGACAGTGTCTTTCATTAGAAATATGGTAATGAAAGTGTTAATGACATAGACACTGTCTTTCATTAGAAATATGGTAAATGAAAGGGCTAATGACATAAACAGTGTCTTTCGTTAGAAATATGGTAATGAAAGTGTTAATGACATAGTGTTTTTGATTAGAAATATGGTAATGAAAGGGTTAATGACATAGACAGTGTCTTTCATTAGAAATATGGTAATGAAAGGGTTAATGACATAGTGTTTTTGATTAGAAATATGGTAATGAAAGGGTTAATGACATAGTGTTTTTGATTAGTTATATGGTAATGTAAGGGTTAATGACATAGACAGGGTCTTTCATTAGAGATATGGTAATGTAAGGATTAATGACATAGACAGGGTCTTTCATTAGAAATATGTTAATGAAAGGGTTAATGACATGGACAGTGTCTTTCATTAGAAATATGGTAATGGAATGGTTAAATATGGTAATGGAATGGTTACATTAGAAATATGGTAATGAAAGGGTTAATGACTTAGACAGTCTTTCATTAGATATATGTTAATGAAAGGGTTAATGACATAGTGTCTTTCATTAGAAATATGGTAATGAAAGGGTTAAAGACATAGACTATCTTTCATTAGAAATATGGTAGTGAAAGGGTTAATGACATAGACAGTGTCTTTCATTAGAATATGGTAATGAAAGGGCTAATGACATAAACAGTGTCTTTCGTTAGAAATATAGTAATGAAAGGGTTAATGACATAGTGTTTTTGATTAGAAATATGGTAATGAAACGGATAATGACATAGACAGTGTCTTTCATTAGAAATATGGTAATGAAAGGGTTAATGACATAGACAGTGTCTTTCATTAGAAATATGGTAGTGAAAGGGTTAATGACATAGACAGGGTCTTTCATTAGAAATATGGTAATGAAAGGTTTAATGACATAGACAGTGTCTTTCATTAGAAATATGGTAATGAAAGGGTTAATGACATAAACAGTGTCTTTCATTAGAAATATGGTAATGAAAGGGTTAATGACATAGGCAGTCTCTTTCATTACAAATATGGTAATAAAAGGGTTAATGACATAGACAGTGTCTTTCATTAGATATATGGTAATGAAAGGGTTAATGACATAGTGTCTTTCATTAGAAATATTGTAATGAAAGTGTTAATGACATAGACAGTGTCTTTCATTAGAAATATGGTAATGGAATGGTTAAATATGGTAATGGAATGGTTACATTAGAAATATGGTAATGAAAGGGTTAATGGCATAGACAGTGTCTTTCATTAGAAATATGGTAATGAAAGGGTTAATGACATAGTGTTTTTCATTAGAACATGGTAATGAAAGTGCTAATGACATAAACAGTTTCTTTCGTTAGAAATGTGGTAATGAAAGGGTTAATGACTTAGACAGTCTTTCATTACAAATATGGTAATGAAAGGGTTAATGACATAGACAGTGTCTTTCATTAGAAATATGGTAATGAAAGGGTTAGTGACATAGGCAGTCTCTTTCATTACAAATATGGTAATGAAAGGGTTAATGACATAGACAGTGTCTTTCATTAGATATATGGTAATGAAAGGGTTAATGACATAGACAGTGTCTTTCATTAGAAATATGGTAATGAAAGGGTTAATGACATAAACAGTGTCTTTCATTAGATATATGGTAATGAAAGGGTTAATGACATAGTGTCTTTCATTAGAAATATGGTAATGAAAGGGTTAATGACTTAGACAGTCTTTCATTACAAATATGGTAATGAAAGGGTTAATGACATAGACAGTGTCTTTCATTAGATATATGGTAATGAAAGGGTTAATGACATAGAGTCTTTCATTAGAAATATGGTAATGAAAGGGTTAATGACATAGACAGTGTCTTTCATTAGAAATATGGTAATGAAAGGGTTGACATAGACAGTGTCTTTCATTAGAAATATGGTAATGAAAGAGTTAATGACATAAACAGTGTCTTTCATTAGATATATGGTAATGAAAGGGTTAATGACATAGTGTTTTTCATTAGAAATATGGTAATGAAAGGGTTAATGACAAAGACAGTGTCTTTCATTAGAAATATGGTAACGTAAGGGTTAATGACATAGTGTTTTTCATTAGAAATATAGTAATGAAAGGGTTAATGACATAAATAGTGTCTTTCATTAGAAATATGCTAATGAAAGGGCTAATGACATAAACAGTGTCTTTCGTTAGAAATATGTTAATGAAAGGGTTAATGACATAGTGTTTTTGATTAGAAATGTGGTAATGAAAGGGTTAATGACTTAGACAGTGTCTTTCATTAGAAATATGGTTATGGAATGGTTAAATATGGTAATGGAATGGTTACATTAGAAATATGGTAATGAAAGGGTTAATGTCATAGACAGTGTCTTTCATTAGAAATATGGTAATGAAAGGGTTAATGACATAGGCAGTCTCTTTCATTACAAATATTGTAATAAAAGGGTTAATGACATAGACAGTGTCTTTCATTAGATATATGGTAATGAAAGGGTTAATGACATAGTGTCTTTCATTAGAAATATGGTAATGAAAGTGTTAATGACATAGACAGTGTCTTTCATTAGAAATATGGTAATGGAATGGTTAAATATGGTAATGGAATGGTTACATTAGAAATATGGTAATGAAAGGGTTAATGGCATAGACAGTGTCTTTCATTAGAAATATGGTAATGAAAGGGTTAATGGCATAGACAGTGTCTTTCATTAGAAATATGGTAATGAAAGGGTTAATGACATAGTGTTTTTCATTAGAACATGGTAATGAAAGGGCTAATGACATAAACAGTTTCTTTCGTTAGAAATGTGGTAATGAAAGGGTTAATGACTTAGACAGTCTTTCATTACAAATATGGTAATGAAAGGGTTAATGACATAGACAGTGTCTTTCATTAGAAATATGGTAATGAAAGGGTTAATGACTTAGACAGTCTTTCATTAGATATATGTTAATGAAAGGTTTAATGACATAGTGTCTTTCATTAGAAATATGGCAATGAAAGGGTTAATGACATAGACAGTGTCTTTCATTAGAAATATGGTAATGAAAGGGTTAGTGACATAGGCAGTCTCTTTCATTACAAATATGGTAATGAAAGGGTTAATGACATAGACAGTGTCTTTCATTAGATATATGGTAATGAAAGGGTTAATGACATAGAGTCTTTCATTAGAAATATGGTAATGAAAGGGTTAACGACATAGACAGTGTCTTTCATTAGAAATATGGTAATGAAAGGGTTGACATAGACAGTGTCTTTCATTAGAAATATGGTAATGAAAGGGTTAATGACATAAACAGTGTCTTTCATTAGCTATATGGTAATGAAAGAGTTAATGACATAGTGTCTTTCATTAGAAATATGGTAATGAAAGGGTTAATGACTTAGACAGTCTTTCATTACAAATATGGTAATGAAAGGGTTAATGACATAGACAGTGTCTTTCATTAGAAATATGGTAATGAAAGGGTTAATGACTTAGACAGTCTTTCATTAGATATATGGTAATGAAAGGGTTAATGACATAGACAGTGTCTTTCATTAGAAATATGGTAATGAAAGGGTGGACATAGACAGTGTCTTTCATTAGAAATATGGGAATGAAAGGGTTAATGACATAAACAGTGTCTTTCATTAGATATATGGTAATGAAAGGGTTAATGACATAGTGTTTTTCATTAGAAATATGGTAATGAAAGGGTTAATGACATAGACAGTGTCTTTCATTAGAAATATGGTAATGTAAGGGTTAATGACATAGTGTTTTTCATTAGAAATATAGTAATGAAAGGGTTAATGACATAAACAGTGTCCTTCATTAGAAATATGCTAATGAAAAGGCTAATGACATAAACAGTGTCTTTCGTTAGAAATATGTTAATGAAAGGGTTAATGACATAGTGTTTTTGATTAGAAATATGGTAATGAAAGGGTTAATGACATAGACAGTGTCTTTCATTAGAAATATGGTAATGAAAGTGTTAATGACATAGACACTGTCTTTCATTAGAAATATGGTAAATGAAAGGGCTAATGACATAAACAGTGTCTTTCGTTAGAAATATGGTAATGAAAGTGTTAATGACATAGTGTCTTTGATTAGAAATATGGTAATGAAAGGGTTAATGACATAGACAGTGTCTTTCATTAGAAATATGGTAATGAAAGGGTTAATGACATAGTGTTTTTGATTAGAAATATGGTAGTGAAAGGGTTAATGACATAGACAGGGTCTTTCATTAGAAATATGGTAATGTAAGGATTAATGACATAGACAGGGTCTTTCATTAGATATATGTTAATGAAAGGGTTAATGACATCGACAGTGTCTTTCATTAGAAATATGGTAATGGAATGGTTACATATGGTAATGGAATGGTTACATTAGAATATGGTAATGAAAGGGTTAATGACATAGACAGTGTCTTTCATCAGAAATATGGTAAATGAAAGGGTTAATGACATAGTGTTTTTGATTAGATATATGGTAATGTAAGGGTTAATGACATAGACAGGGTCTTTCATTACAAATATGGTAATGAAAGGGTTAATGACTTAGACAGTCTTTCATTAGAAATATGGTAATGAAAAGGTTAATGACATAGTGTTTTTCATTAGAACATGGTAATGAAAGGGCTAATGACATAAACAGTGTCTTTCGTTAGAAATGTGGTAATGAAAGGGTTAATGACATAGACACTGTCTTTCATTAGAAATATGGTAAATGAAAGGGCTAATGACATAAACAGTGTCTTTCGTTATATAATATGGTAATGAAAGGGTTAATGACATAGTGTTTTTGATTAGAAATATGGTAATGAAAGGGTTAATGACATAGACAGTGTCTTTCATTAGAAATATGGTAATGAAAGGGTTAATGACATAGTGTTTTTGATTAGAAATATGGTAATGAAAGGGTTAAAGACATAGACTATCTTTCATTAGAAATATGGTAGTGAAAGGGTTAATGACATAGACAGTGTCTTTCATTAGAATATGGTAATGAAAGGGCTAATGACATAAACAGTGTCTTTCGTTAGAAATATGGTAATGAAAGGGTTAATGACATAGTGTTTTTGATTAGAAATATGGTAATGAAACGGATAATGACATAGACAGTGTCTTTCATTAGAAATATGGTAATGAAAGGGTTAATGACATAGACAGTGTCTTTCATTAGAAATATGGTAGTGAAAGGGTTAATGACATAGACAGGGTCTTTCATTAGAAATATGGTAATGAAAGGTTTAATGACATAGACAGTGTCTTTCATTAGAAATATGGTAATGAAAGGGTTAATGACATAAACAGTGTCTTTCATTAGAAATATGGTAATGAAAGGGTTAATGACATAGGCAGTCTCTTTCATTACAAATATGGTAATAAAAGGGTTAATGACATAGACAGTGTCTTTCATTAGATATATGGTAATGAAAGGGTTAATGACATATTGTCTTTCATTAGAAATATGGTAATGAAAGTGTTAATGACATAGACAGTGTCTTTCATTAGAAATATGGTAATGGAATGGTTAAATATGGTAATGGAATGGTTACATTAGAAATATGGTAATGAAAGGGTTAATGGCATAGACGGTGTCTTTCATTAGAAATATAGTAATGAAAGGGTTAATGACATAGTGTTTTTGATTAGAAATATGGTAATGAAACGGATAATGACATAGACAGTGTCTTTCATTTGAAATATGGTAATGAAAGGGTTAATGACATAGACAGTGTCTTTCATTAGAAATATGGTAGTGAAAGGGTTAATGACATAGACAGGGTCTTTCATTAGAAATATGGTAATGAAAGGTTTAATGACATAGACAGTGTCTTTCATTAGAAATATGGTAATGAAAGGGTTAATGACATAAACAGTGTCTTTCATTAGAAATATGGTAATGAAAGGGTTAATGACATAGGCAGTCTCTTTCATTACAAATATGGTAATAAAAGGGTTAATGACATAGACTGTGTCTTTCATTAGATATATGGTAATGAAAGGGTTAATGACATAGTGTCTTTCATTAGAAATATGGTAATGAAAGGGTTAATGACATAAACAGTGTCTTTCATTAGATATATGGTAATGAAAGGTTAATGACATAGTGTTTTTCATTAGAAATATGGTAATGAAAGGGTTAATGACATAGACAGTGTCTTTCATTAGAAATATGGTAATGTAAGGGTTAATGACATAGTGTTTTTCATTAGAAATATAGTAATGAAAGGGTTAATAACATAAATATTGTCTTTCATTAGAAATATGCTAATGAAAGGGCTAATAACATAAACAGTGTCTTTCGTTAGAAATATGTTAATGAAAGGGTTAATGACATAGTGTTTTTGATTAGAAATATGGTAATGAAAGGGTTAATGACTTAGACAGTGTCTTTCATTAGAAATATGGTTATGGAATGGTTAAATATGGTAATGGAATGGTTACATTAGAAATATGGTAATGAAAGGGTTAATGTCATAGACAGTGTCTTTCATTAGAAATATGGTAATGAAAGTGTTAATGACATAGACACTGTCTTTCATTAGAAATATGGTAAATGAAAGGGCTAATGACATAAACAGTGTCTTTCGTTAGAAATATGGTAATGAAAGGATTAATGACATAGTGTTTTTGATTAGAAATATGGTAATGAAAGGGTTAATGACATAGACAGTGTCTTTCATTAGAAATATGGTAATGAAAGGGTTAATGACATAGTGTTTTTGATTAGAAATATGGTAATGAAAGGGTTAATGACATATTGTTTTTGATTAGATATATGGTAATGTAAGGGTTAATGACATAGACAGGGTCTTTCATTAGAAATATGGTAATGTAAGGATTAATGACATAGACAGGGTCTTTCATTAGAAATATGTTAATGAAAGGGTTAATGACATGGACAGTGTCTTTCATTAGAAATATGGTAATGGAATGGTTAAATATGGTAATGGAATGGTTAC
This sequence comes from Eledone cirrhosa, assembly GCA_964016885.1. Classification (NCBI taxonomy): domain Eukaryota; kingdom Metazoa; phylum Mollusca; class Cephalopoda; order Octopoda; family Eledonidae; genus Eledone; species Eledone cirrhosa. The sequence goes on along the minus strand of OZ024744.1, from coordinate 135,651,617 downwards.
ATTAGAATATGGTAATGAAAGGGTTAATGACATAGACAGTGTCTTTCATCAGAAATATGGTAAATGAAAGGGTTAATGACATAGTGTCTTTCATTAGAAATATGGTAATGAAAGGGTTAAAGACATAGACTATCTATCATTAGAAATATGGTAGTGAAAGGGTTAATGACATAGACAGTGTCTTTCATTAGAATATGGTAATGAAAGGGCTAATGACATAAACAGTGTCTTTCGTTAGAAATATTGTAATGAAAGGGTTAATGACATAGTGTTTTTGATTAGAAATATGGTAATGAAACGGATAATGACATAGACAGTGTCTTTCATTAGAAATATGGTAATGTAAGGGTTAATGACATAGTGTTTTTCATTAGAAATATAGTAATGAAAGGGTTAATGACATAAATAGTGTCTTTCATTAGAAATATGGTAATGGAATCGTTAAATATGGTAATGGAATGGTTACATTAGAATATGGTAATGAAAGGGTTAATGACATAGACAGTGTCTTTCATCAGAAATATAGTAATGAAAGGGTTAATGACATAAATAGTGTCTTTCATTAGAAATATGCTAATGAAAGGGCTAATGACATAAACAGTGTCTTTCGTTAGAAATATGTTAATGAAAGGGTTAATGACATAGTGTTTTTGATTAGAAATGTGGTAATGAAAGGGTTAATGACTTAGACAGTGTCTTTCATTAGAAATATGGTTATGGAATGGTTAAATATGGTAATGGAATGGTTACATTAGAAATATGGTAATGAAAGGGTTAATGTCATAGACAGTGTCTTTCATTAGAAATATGGTAATGAAAGTGTTAATGACATAGACACTGTCTTTCATTAGAAATATGGTAAATGAAAGGGCTAATGACATAAACAGTGTCTTTCGTTAGAAATATGGTAATGAAAGTGTTAATGACATAGTGTTTTTGATTAGAAATATGGTAATGAAAGGGTTAATGACATAGACAGTGTCTTTCATTAGAAATATGGTAATGAAAGGGTTAATGACATAGTGTTTTTGATTAGAAATATGGTAATGAAAGGGTTAATGACATAGTGTTTTTGATTAGTTATATGGTAATGTAAGGGTTAATGACATAGACAGGGTCTTTCATTAGAGATATGGTAATGTAAGGATTAATGACATAGACAGGGTCTTTCATTAGAAATATGTTAATGAAAGGGTTAATGACATGGACAGTGTCTTTCATTAGAAATATGGTAATGGAATGGTTAAATATGGTAATGGAATGGTTACATTAGAAATATGGTAATGAAAGGGTTAATGACTTAGACAGTCTTTCATTAGATATATGTTAATGAAAGGGTTAATGACATAGTGTCTTTCATTAGAAATATGGTAATGAAAGGGTTAAAGACATAGACTATCTTTCATTAGAAATATGGTAGTGAAAGGGTTAATGACATAGACAGTGTCTTTCATTAGAATATGGTAATGAAAGGGTTAATGACATAGTGTTTTTGATTAGAAATATGGTAATGAAACGGATAATGACATAGACAGTGTCTTTCATTAGAAATATGGTAATGAAAGGGTTAATGACATAGACAGTGTCTTTCATTAGAAATATGGTAGTGAAAGGGTTAATGACATAGACAGTGTCTTTCATTAGAAATATGGTAATGAAAGGGTTAATGACATAGACAGTGTCTTTCATTAGAAATATGGTAGTGAAAGGGTTAATGACATAGACAGGGTCTTTCATTAGAAATATGGTAATGAAAGGTTTAATGACATAGACAGTGTCTTTCATTAGAAATATGGTAATGAAAGGGTTAATGACATAAACAGTGTCTTTCATTAGAAATATGGTAATGAAAGGGTTAATGACATAGGCAGTCTCTTTCATTACAAATATGGTAATAAAAGGGTTAATGACATAGACAGTGTCTTTCATTAGATATATGGTAATGAAAGGGTTAATGACATAGTGTCTTTCATTAGAAATATGGTAATGAAAGTGTTAATGACATAGACAGTGTCTTTCATTAGAAATATGGTAATGGAATGGTTAAATATGGTAATGGAATGGTTACATTAGAAATATGGTAATGAAAGGGTTAATGGCATAGACAGTGTCTTTCATTAGAAATATGGTAATGAAAGGGTTAATGACATAGTGTTTTTCATTAGAACATGGTAATGAAAGTGCTAATGACATAAACAGTTTCTTTCGTTAGAAATGTGGTAATGAAAGGGTTAATGACTTAGACAGTCTTTCATTACAAATATGGTAATGAAAGGGTTAATGACATAGACAGTGTCTTTCATTAGAAATATGGTAATGAAAGGGTTAGTGACATAGGCAGTCTCTTTCATTACAAATATGGTAATGAAAGGGTTAATGACATAGACAGTGTCTTTCATTAGATATATGGTAATGAAAGGGTTAATGACATAGACAGTGTCTTTCATTAGAAATATGGTAATGAAAGGGTTAATGACATAAACAGTGTCTTTCATTAGATATATGGTAATGAAAGGGTTAATGACATAGTGTCTTTCATTAGAAATATGGTAATGAAAGGGTTAATGACTTAGACAGTCTTTCATTACAAATATGGTAATGAAAGGGTTAATGACATAGACAGTGTCTTTCATTAGATATATGGTAATGAAAGGGTTAATGACATAGAGTCTTTCATTAGAAATATGGTAATGAAAGGGTTAATGACATAGACAGTGTCTTTCATTAGAAATATGGTAATGAAAGGGTTGACATAGACAGTGTCTTTCATTAGAAATATGGTAATGAAAGGGTTAATGACATAAACAGTGTCTTTCATTAGATATATGGTAATGAAAGGGTTAATGACATAGTGTCTTTCATTAGAAATATGGTAATGAAAGGGTTAATGACTTAGACAGTCTTTCATTACAAATATGGTAATGAAAGGGTTAATGACATAGACAGTGTCTTTCATTAGATATATGGTAATGAAAGGGTTAATGACATAGAGTCTTTCATTAGAAAGATGGTAATGAAAGGGTTAATGACATAGACAGTGTCTTTCATTAGAAATATGGTAATGAAAGGGTTGACATAGACAGTGTCTTTCATTAGAAATATGGTAATGAAAGGGTTAATGACATAAACAGTGTCTTTCATTAGATATATGGTAATGAAAGGGTTAATGACATAGTGTTTTTCATTAGAAATATGGTAATGAAAGGGTTAATGACAAAGACAGTGTCTTTCATTAGAAATATGGTAATGTAAGGGTTAATGACATAGTGTTTTTCATTAGAAATATTGTAATGAAAGGGTTAATGACATAAATAGTGTCTTTCATTAGAAATATGCTAATGAAAGGGCTAATGACATAAACAGTGTCTTTCGTTAGAAATATGTTAATGAAAGGGTTAATGACATAGTGTTTTTGATTAGAAATGTGGTAATGAAAGGGTTAATGACTTAGACAGTGTCTTTCATTAGAAATATGGTTATGGAATGGTTAAATATGGTAATGGAATGGTTACATTAGAAATATGGTAATGAAAGGGTTAATGACATAGACACTGTCTTTCATTAGAAATATGGTAAATGAAAGGGCTAATGACATAAACAGTGTCTTTCGTTAGAAATATGGTAATGAAAGGGTTAATGACATAGTGTTTTTGATTAGAAATATGGTAATGAAAGGGTTAATGACATAGACAGTGTCTTTCATTAGAAATATGGTAATGAAAGGGTTAATGACATAGTGTTTTTGATTAGAAATATGGTAGTGAAAGTGTTAATGACATAGTGTTTTTGATTAGATATATGGTAATGTAAGGGTTAATGACATAGACAGGGTCTTTCATTAGAAATATGTTAATTTAAGGATTAATGACATAGACAGGGTCTTTCATTAGAAATATGTTAATGAAAGGGTTAATGACATGGACAGTGTCTTTCATTAGAAATATGGTAATGAAAGGGTTAAAGACATAGACTATCTTTCATTAGAAATATGGTAGTGAAAGGGTTAATGACATAGACAGTGTCTTTCATTAGAATATGGTAATGAAAGGGCTAATGACATAAACAGTGTCTTTCGTTAGAAATATGGTAATGAAAGGGTTAATGACATAGACAGTGTCTTTCATTAGAAATATGGTAATGAAAGGGTTGACATAGACAGTGTCTTTCATTAGAAATATGGTAATGAAAGAGTTAATGACATAAACAGTGTCTTTCATTAGATATATGGTAATGAAAGGGTTAATGACATAGTGTTTTTCATTAGAAATATGGTAATGAAAGGGTTAATGACAAAGACAGTGTCTTTCATTAGAAATATGGTAACGTAAGGGTTAATGACATAGTGTTTTTCATTAGAAATATAGTAATGAAAGGGTTAATGACATAAATAGTGTCTTTCATTAGAAATATGCTAATGAAAGGGCTAATGACATAAACAGTGTCTTTCGTTAGAAATATGTTAATGAAAGGGTTAATGACATAGTGTTTTTGATTAGAAATGTGGTAATGAAAGGGTTAATGACTTAGACAGTGTCTTTCATTAGAAATATGGTTATGGAATGGTTAAATATGGTAATGGAATGGTTACATTAGAAATATGGTAATGAAAGGGTTAATGTCATAGACAGTGTCTTTCATTAGAAATATGGTAATGAAAGGGTTAATGACATAGGCAGTCTCTTTCATTACAAATATTGTAATAAAAGGGTTAATGACATAGACAGTGTCTTTCATTAGATATATGGTAATGAAAGGGTTAATGACATAGTGTCTTTCATTAGAAATATGGTAATGAAAGTGTTAATGACATAGACAGTGTCTTTCATTAGAAATATGGTAATGGAATGGTTAAATATGGTAATGGAATGGTTACATTAGAAATATGGTAATGAAAGGGTTAATGGCATAGACAGTGTCTTTCATTAGAAATATGGTAATGAAAGGGTTAATGGCATAGACAGTGTCTTTCATTAGAAATATGGTAATGAAAGGGTTAATGACATAGTGTTTTTCATTAGAACATGGTAATGAAAGGGCTAATGACATAAACAGTTTCTTTCGTTAGAAATGTGGTAATGAAAGGGTTAATGACTTAGACAGTCTTTCATTACAAATATGGTAATGAAAGGGTTAATGACATAGACAGTGTCTTTCATTAGAAATATGGTAATGAAAGGGTTAATGACTTAGACAGTCTTTCATTAGATATATGTTAATGAAAGGTTTAATGACATAGTGTCTTTCATTAGAAATATGGCAATGAAAGGGTTAATGACATAGACAGTGTCTTTCATTAGAAATATGGTAATGAAAGGGTTAGTGACATAGGCAGTCTCTTTCATTACAAATATGGTAATGAAAGGGTTAATGACATAGACAGTGTCTTTCATTAGATATATGGTAATGAAAGGGTTAATGACATAGAGTCTTTCATTAGAAATATGGTAATGAAAGGGTTAACGACATAGACAGTGTCTTTCATTAGAAATATGGTAATGAAAGGGTTGACATAGACAGTGTCTTTCATTAGAAATATGGTAATGAAAGGGTTAATGACATAAACAGTGTCTTTCATTAGCTATATGGTAATGAAAGAGTTAATGACATAGTGTCTTTCATTAGAAATATGGTAATGAAAGGGTTAATGACTTAGACAGTCTTTCATTACAAATATGGTAATGAAAGGGTTAATGACATAGACAGTGTCTTTCATTAGAAATATGGTAATGAAAGGGTTAATGACTTAGACAGTCTTTCATTAGATATATGGTAATGAAAGGGTTAATGACATAGACAGTGTCTTTCATTAGAAATATGGTAATGAAAGGGTGGACATAGACAGTGTCTTTCATTAGAAATATGGGAATGAAAGGGTTAATGACATAAACAGTGTCTTTCATTAGATATATGGTAATGAAAGGGTTAATGACATAGTGTTTTTCATTAGAAATATGGTAATGAAAGGGTTAATGACATAGACAGTGTCTTTCATTAGAAATATGGTAATGTAAGGGTTAATGACATAGTGTTTTTCATTAGAAATATAGTAATGAAAGGGTTAATGACATAAACAGTGTCCTTCATTAGAAATATGCTAATGAAAAGGCTAATGACATAAACAGTGTCTTTCGTTAGAAATATGTTAATGAAAGGGTTAATGACATAGTGTTTTTGATTAGAAATATGGTAATGAAAGGGTTAATGACATAGACAGTGTCTTTCATTAGAAATATGGTAATGAAAGTGTTAATGACATAGACACTGTCTTTCATTAGAAATATGGTAAATGAAAGGGCTAATGACATAAACAGTGTCTTTCGTTAGAAATATGGTAATGAAAGTGTTAATGACATAGTGTCTTTGATTAGAAATATGGTAATGAAAGGGTTAATGACATAGACAGTGTCTTTCATTAGAAATATGGTAATGAAAGGGTTAATGACATAGTGTTTTTGATTAGAAATATGGTAGTGAAAGGGTTAATGACATAGACAGGGTCTTTCATTAGAAATATGGTAATGTAAGGATTAATGACATAGACAGGGTCTTTCATTAGATATATGTTAATGAAAGGGTTAATGACATCGACAGTGTCTTTCATTAGAAATATGGTAATGGAATGGTTACATATGGTAATGGAATGGTTACATTAGAATATGGTAATGAAAGGGTTAATGACATAGACAGTGTCTTTCATCAGAAATATGGTAAATGAAAGGGTTAATGACATAGTGTTTTTGATTAGATATATGGTAATGTAAGGGTTAATGACATAGACAGGGTCTTTCATTACAAATATGGTAATGAAAGGGTTAATGACTTAGACAGTCTTTCATTAGAAATATGGTAATGAAAAGGTTAATGACATAGTGTTTTTCATTAGAACATGGTAATGAAAGGGCTAATGACATAAACAGTGTCTTTCGTTAGAAATGTGGTAATGAAAGGGTTAATGACATAGACACTGTCTTTCATTAGAAATATGGTAAATGAAAGGGCTAATGACATAAACAGTGTCTTTCGTTATATAATATGGTAATGAAAGGGTTAATGACATAGTGTTTTTGATTAGAAATATGGTAATGAAAGGGTTAATGACATAGACAGTGTCTTTCATTAGAAATATGGTAATGAAAGGGTTAATGACATAGTGTTTTTGATTAGAAATATGGTAATGAAAGGGTTAAAGACATAGACTATCTTTCATTAGAAATATGGTAGTGAAAGGGTTAATGACATAGACAGTGTCTTTCATTAGAATATGGTAATGAAAGGGCTAATGACATAAACAGTGTCTTTCGTTAGAAATATGGTAATGAAAGGGTTAATGACATAGTGTTTTTGATTAGAAATATGGTAATGAAACGGATAATGACATAGACAGTGTCTTTCATTAGAAATATGGTAATGAAAGGGTTAATGACATAGACAGTGTCTTTCATTAGAAATATGGTAGTGAAAGGGTTAATGACATAGACAGGGTCTTTCATTAGAAATATGGTAATGAAAGGTTTAATGACATAGACAGTGTCTTTCATTAGAAATATGGTAATGAAAGGGTTAATGACATAAACAGTGTCTTTCATTAGAAATATGGTAATGAAAGGGTTAATGACATAGGCAGTCTCTTTCATTACAAATATGGTAATAAAAGGGTTAATGACATAGACAGTGTCTTTCATTAGATATATGGTAATGAAAGGGTTAATGACATATTGTCTTTCATTAGAAATATGGTAATGAAAGTGTTAATGACATAGACAGTGTCTTTCATTAGAAATATGGTAATGGAATGGTTAAATATGGTAATGGAATGGTTACATTAGAAATATGGTAATGAAAGGGTTAATGGCATAGACGGTGTCTTTCATTAGAAATATAGTAATGAAAGGGTTAATGACATAGTGTTTTTGATTAGAAATATGGTAATGAAACGGATAATGACATAGACAGTGTCTTTCATTTGAAATATGGTAATGAAAGGGTTAATGACATAGACAGTGTCTTTCATTAGAAATATGGTAGTGAAAGGGTTAATGACATAGACAGGGTCTTTCATTAGAAATATGGTAATGAAAGGTTTAATGACATAGACAGTGTCTTTCATTAGAAATATGGTAATGAAAGGGTTAATGACATAAACAGTGTCTTTCATTAGAAATATGGTAATGAAAGGGTTAATGACATAGGCAGTCTCTTTCATTACAAATATGGTAATAAAAGGGTTAATGACATAGACTGTGTCTTTCATTAGATATATGGTAATGAAAGGGTTAATGACATAGTGTCTTTCATTAGAAATATGGTAATGAAAGGGTTAATGACATAAACAGTGTCTTTCATTAGATATATGGTAATGAAAGGTTAATGACATAGTGTTTTTCATTAGAAATATGGTAATGAAAGGGTTAATGACATAGACAGTGTCTTTCATTAGAAATATGGTAATGTAAGGGTTAATGACATAGTGTTTTTCATTAGAAATATAGTAATGAAAGGGTTAATAACATAAATATTGTCTTTCATTAGAAATATGCTAATGAAAGGGCTAATAACATAAACAGTGTCTTTCGTTAGAAATATGTTAATGAAAGGGTTAATGACATAGTGTTTTTGATTAGAAATATGGTAATGAAAGGGTTAATGACTTAGACAGTGTCTTTCATTAGAAATATGGTTATGGAATGGTTAAATATGGTAATGGAATGGTTACATTAGAAATATGGTAATGAAAGGGTTAATGTCATAGACAGTGTCTTTCATTAGAAATATGGTAATGAAAGTGTTAATGACATAGACACTGTCTTTCATTAGAAATATGGTAAATGAAAGGGCTAATGACATAAACAGTGTCTTTCGTTAGAAATATGGTAATGAAAGGATTAATGACATAGTGTTTTTGATTAGAAATATGGTAATGAAAGGGTTAATGACATAGACAGTGTCTTTCATTAGAAATATGGTAATGAAAGGGTTAATGACATAGTGTTTTTGATTAGAAATATGGTAATGAAAGGGTTAATGACATATTGTTTTTGATTAGATATATGGTAATGTAAGGGTTAATGACATAGACAGGGTCTTTCATTAGAAATATGGTAATGTAAGGATTAATGACATAGACAGGGTCTTTCATTAGAAATATGTTAATGAAAGGGTTAATGACATGGACAGTGTCTTTCATTAGAAATATGGTAATGGAATGGTTAAATATGGTAATGGAATGGTTACATTAGAATATGGTAATGAAAGGGTTAATGACATAGACAGTGTCTTTCATCAGAAATATGGTAAATGAAAGGGTTAATGACATAGTGTCTTTCATTAGAAATATGGTAATGAAAGGGTTAAAGACATAGACTATCTATCATTAGAAATATGGTAGTGAAAGGGTTAATGACATAGACAGTGTCTTTCATTAGAATATGGTAATGAAAGGGCTAATGACATAAACAGTGTCTTTCGTTAGAAATATTGTAATGAAAGGGTTAATGACATAGTGTTTTTGATTAGAAATATGGTAATGAAACGGATAATGACATAGACAGTGTCTTTCATTAGAAATATGGTAATGTAAGGGTTAATGACATAGTGTTTTTCATTAGAAATATAGTAATGAAAGGGTTAATGACATAAATAGTGTCTTTCATTAGAAATATGGTAATGGAATCGTTAAATATGGTAATGGAATGGTTACATTAGAATATGGTAATGAAAGGGTTAATGACATAGACAGTGTCTTTCATCAGAAATATAGTAATGAAAGGGTTAATGACATAAATAGTGTCTTTCATTAGAAATATGCTAATGAAAGGGCTAATGACATAAACAGTGTCTTTCGTTAGAAATATGTTAATGAAAGGGTTAATGACATAGTGTTTTTGATTAGAAATGTGGTAATGAAAGGGTTAATGACTTAGACAGTGTCTTTCATTAGAAATATGGTTATGGAATGGTTAAATATGGTAATGGAATGGTTACATTAGAAATATGGTAATGAAAGGGTTAATGTCATAGACAGTGTCTTTCATTAGAAATATGGTAATGAAAGTGTTAATGACATAGACACTGTCTTTCATTAGAAATATGGTAAATGAAAGGGCTAATGACATAAACAGTGTCTTTCGTTAGAAATATGGTAATGAAAGTGTTAATGACATAGTGTTTTTGATTAGAAATATGGTAATGAAAGGGTTAATGACATAGACAGTGTCTTTCATTAGAAATATGGTAATGAAAGGGTTAATGACATAGTGTTTTTGATTAGAAATATGGTAATGAAAGGGTTAATGACATAGTGTTTTTGATTAGTTATATGGTAATGTAAGGGTTAATGACATAGACAGGGTCTTTCATTAGAGATATGGTAATGTAAGGATTAATGACATAGACAGGGTCTTTCATTAGAAATATGTTAATGAAAGGGTTAATGACATGGACAGTGTCTTTCATTAGAAATATGGTAATGGAATGGTTAAATATGGTAATGGAATGGTTACATTAGAAATATGGTAATGAAAGGGTTAATGACTTAGACAGTCTTTCATTAGATATATGTTAATGAAAGGGTTAATGACATAGTGTCTTTCATTAGAAATATGGTAATGAAAGGGTTAAAGACATAGACTATCTTTCATTAGAAATATGGTAGTGAAAGGGTTAATGACATAGACAGTGTCTTTCATTAGAATATGGTAATGAAAGGGTTAATGACATAGTGTTTTTGATTAGAAATATGGTAATGAAACGGATAATGACATAGACAGTGTCTTTCATTAGAAATATGGTAATGAAAGGGTTAATGACATAGACAGTGTCTTTCATTAGAAATATGGTAGTGAAAGGGTTAATGACATAGACAGTGTCTTTCATTAGAAATATGGTAATGAAAGGGTTAATGACATAGACAGTGTCTTTCATTAGAAATATGGTAGTGAAAGGGTTAATGACATAGACAGGGTCTTTCATTAGAAATATGGTAATGAAAGGTTTAATGACATAGACAGTGTCTTTCATTAGAAATATGGTAATGAAAGGGTTAATGACATAAACAGTGTCTTTCATTAGAAATATGGTAATGAAAGGGTTAATGACATAGGCAGTCTCTTTCATTACAAATATGGTAATAAAAGGGTTAATGACATAGACAGTGTCTTTCATTAGATATATGGTAATGAAAGGGTTAATGACATAGTGTCTTTCATTAGAAATATGGTAATGAAAGTGTTAATGACATAGACAGTGTCTTTCATTAGAAATATGGTAATGGAATGGTTAAATATGGTAATGGAATGGTTACATTAGAAATATGGTAATGAAAGGGTTAATGGCATAGACAGTGTCTTTCATTAGAAATATGGTAATGAAAGGGTTAATGACATAGTGTTTTTCATTAGAACATGGTAATGAAAGTGCTAATGACATAAACAGTTTCTTTCGTTAGAAATGTGGTAATGAAAGGGTTAATGACTTAGACAGTCTTTCATTACAAATATGGTAATGAAAGGGCTAATGACATAGACAGTGTCTTTCATTAGAAATATGGTAATGAAAGGGTTAGTGACATAGGCAGTCTCTTTCATTACAAATATGGTAATGAAAGGGTTAATGACATAGACAGTGTCTTTCATTAGATATATGGTAATGAAAGGGTTAATGACATAGACAGTGTCTTTCATTAGAAATATGGTAATGAAAGGGTTAATGACATAAACAGTGTCTTTCATTAGATATATGGTAATGAAAGGGTTAATGACATAGTGTCTTTCATTAGAAATATGGTAATGAAAGGGTTAATGACTTAGACAGTCTTTCATTACAAATATGGTAATGAAAGGGTTAATGACATAGACAGTGTCTTTCATTAGATATATGGTAATGAAAGGGTTAATGACATAGAGTCTTTCATTAGAAATATGGTAATGAAAGGGTTAATGACATAGACAGTGTCTTTCATTAGAAATATGGTAATGAAAGGGTTGACATAGACAGTGTCTTTCATTAGAAATATGGTAATGAAAGGGTTAATGACATAAACAGTGTCTTTCATTAGATATATGGTAATGAAAGGGTTAATGACATAGTGTCTTTCATTAGAAATATGGTAATGAAAGGGTTAATGACTTAGACAGTCTTTCATTACAAATATGGTAATGAAAGGGTTAATGACATAGACAGTGTCTTTCATTAGATATATGGTAATGAAAGGGTTAATGACATAGAGTCTTTCATTAGAAAGATGGTAATGAAAGGGTTAATGACATAGACAGTGTCTTTCATTAGAAATATGGTAATGAAAGGGTTGACATAGACAGTGTCTTTCATTAGAAATATGGTAATGAAAGGGTTAATGACATAAACAGTGTCTTTCATTAGATATATGGTAATGAAAGGGTTAATGACATAGTGTTTTTCATTAGAAATATGGTAATGAAAGGGTTAATGACAAAGACAGTGTCTTTCATTAGAAATATGGTAATGTAAGGGTTAATGACATAGTGTTTTTCATTAGAAATATTGTAATGAAAGGGTTAATGACATAAATAGTGTCTTTCATTAGAAATATGCTAATGAAAGGGCTAATGACATAAACAGTGTCTTTCGTTAGAAATATGTTAATGAAAGGGTTAATGACATAGTGTTTTTGATTAGAAATGTGGTAATGAAAGGGTTAATGACTTAGACAGTGTCTTTCATTAGAAATATGGTTATGGAATGGTTAAATATGGTAATGGAATGGTTACATTAGAAATATGGTAATGAAAGGGTTAATGACATAGACACTGTCTTTCATTAGAAATATGGTAAATGAAAGGGCTAATGACATAAACAGTGTCTTTCGTTAGAAATATGGTAATGAAAGGGTTAATGACATAGTGTTTTTGATTAGAAATATGGTAATGAAAGGGTTAATGACATAGACAGTGTCTTTCATTAGAAATATGGTAATGAAAGGGTTAATGACATAGTGTTTTTGATTAGAAATATGGTAGTGAAAGTGTTAATGACATAGTGTTTTTGATTAGATATATGGTAATGTAAGGGTTAATGACATAGACAGGGTCTTTCATTAGAAATATGTTAATTTAAGGATTAATGACATAGACAGGGTCTTTCATTAGAAATATGTTAATGAAAGGGTTAATGACATGGACAGTGTCTTTCATTAGAAATATGGTAATGAAAGGGTTAAAGACATAGACTATCTTTCATTAGAAATATGGTAGTGAAAGGGTTAATGACATAGACAGTGTCTTTCATTAGAATATGGTAATGAAAGGGCTAATGACATAAACAGTGTCTTTCGTTAGAAATATGGTAATGAAAGGGTTAATGACATAGACAGTGTCTTTCATTAGAAATATGGTAGTGAAAGGGTTAATGACATAGACAGGGTCTTTCATTAGAAATATGGTAATGAAAGGGTTAATGACATAAACAGTGTCTTTCATTAGAAATATGGTAATGAAAGGGTTAATGACATAGGCAGTCTCTTTCATTACAAATATTGTAATAAAAGGGTTAATGACATAGACAGTGTCTTTCATTAGATATATGGTAATGAAAGGGTTAATGACATAGTGTCTTTCATTAGAAATATGGTAATAAAAGTGTTAATGACATAGACAGTGTCTTTCATTAGAAATATGGTAATGGAATGGTTAAATATGGTAATGGAATGGTTACATTAGAAATATGGTAATGAAAGGGTTAATGGCATAGACAGTGTCTTTCATTAGAAATATGGTAATGAAAGGGTTAATGGCATAGACAGTGTCTTTCATTAGAAATATGGTAATGAAAGGGTTAATGAGATAGTGTTTTTCATTAGAACATGGTAATGAAAGGGCTAATGACATAAACAGTTTCTTTCGTTAGAAATGTGGTAATGAAAGGATTAATGACTTAGACAGTCTTTCATTACAAATATGGTAATGAAAGGGTTAATGACATAGACAGTGTCTTTCATTAGAAATATGGTAATGAAAGGGTTAATGACTTAGACAGTCTTTCATTAGATATATGTTAATGAAAGGTTTAATGACATAGTGTCTTTCATTAGAAATATGGCAATGAAAGGGTTAATGACATAGACAGTGTCTTTCATTAGAAATATGGTAATGAAAGGGTTAGTGACATAGGCAGTCTCTTTCATTACAAATATGGTAATGAAAGGGTTAATGACATAGACAGTGTCTTTCATTAGATATATGGTAATGAAAGGGTTAATGACATAGAGTCTTTCATTAGAAATATGGTAATGAAAGGGTTAATGACATAGACAGTGTCTTTCATTAGAAATATGGTAATGAAAGGGTTGACATAGACAGTGTCTTTCATTAGAAATATGGTAATGAAAGGGTTAATGACATAAACAGTGTCTTTCATTAGATATATGGTAATGAAAGAGTTAATGACATAGTGTCTTTCATTAGAAATATGGTAATGAAAGGGTTAATGACTTAGACAGTCTTTCATTACAAATATGGTAATGAAAGGGTTAATGACATAGACAGTGTCTTTCATTAGAAATATGGTAATGAAAGGGTTAATGACTTAGACAGTCTTTCATTAGATATATGGTAATGAAAGGGTTAATGACATAGACAGTGTCTTTCATTAGAAATATGGTAATGAAAGGGTTGACATAGACAGTGTCTTTCATTAGAAATATGGTAATGAAAGGGTTAATGACATAAACAGTGTCTTTCATTAGATATATGGTAATGAAAGGGTTAATGACATAGTGTTTTTCATTAGAAATATGGTAATGAAAGGGTTAATGACATAGACAGTGTCTTTCATTAGAAATATGGTAATGTAAGGGTTAATGACATAGTGTTTTTCATTAGAAATATAGTAATGAAAGGGTTAATGACATAAATAGTGTCTTTCATTAGAAATATGCTAATGAAAGGGCTAATGACATAAACAGTGTCTTTCGTTAGAAATATGTTAATGAAAGGGTTAATGACATAGTGTTTTTGATTAGAAATGTGGTAATGAAAGGGTTAATGACTTAGACAGTGTCTTTCATTAGAAATATGGTTATGGAATGGTTAAATATGGTAATGGAATGGTTACATTAGAAATATGGTAATGAAAGGGTTAATGTCATAGACAGTGTCTTTCATTAGAAATATGGTAATGAAAGTGTTAATGACATAGACACTGTCTTTCATTAGAAATATGGTAAATGAAAGGGCTAATGACATAAACAGTGTCTTTCGTTAGAAATATGGTAATGAAAGTGTTAATGACATAGTGTTTTTGATTAGAAATATGGTAATGAAAGGGTTAATGACATAGACAGTGTCTTTCATTAGAAATATGGTAATGAAAGGGTTGACATAGACAGTGTCTTTCATTAGAAATATGGTAATGAAAGGGTTAATGACATAAACAGTGTCTTTCATTAGATATATGGTAATGAAAGGGTTAATGACATAGTGTTTTTCATTAGAAATATGGTAATGAAAGGGTTAATGACATAGACAGTGTCTTTCATTAGAAATATGGTAATGTAAGGGTTAATGACATAGTGTTTTTCATTAGAAATATAGTAATGAAAGGGTTAATGACATAAATAGTGTCTTTCATTAGAAATATGCTAATGAAAGGGCTAATGACATAAACAGTGTCTTTCGTTAGAAATATGTTAATGAAAGGGTTAATGACATAGTGTTTTTGATTAGAAATGTGGTAATGAAAGGGTTAATGACTTAGACAGTGTCTTTCATTAGAAATATGGTTATGGAATGGTTAAATATGGTAATGGAATGGTTACATTAGAAATATGGTAATGAAAGGGTTAATGTCATAGACAGTGTCTTTCATTAGAAATATGGTAATGAAAGTGTTAATGACATAGACACTGTCTTTCATTAGAAATATGGTAAATGAAAGGGCTAATGACATAAACAGTGTCTTTCGTTAGAAATATGGTAATGAAAGTGTTAATGACATAGTGTTTTTGATTAGAAATATGGTAATGAAAGGGTTAATGACATAGACAGTGTCTTTCATTAGAAATATGGTAATGAAAGGGTTAATGACATAGTGTTTTTGATTAGAAATATGGTAATGAAAGGGTTAATGACATAGTGTTTTTGATTAGTTATATGGTAATGTAAGGGTTAATGACATAGACAGGGTCTTTCATTAGAGATATGGTAATGTAAGGATTAATGACATAGACAGGGTCTTTCATTAGAAATATGTTAATGAAAGGGTTAATGACATGGACAGTGTCTTTCATTAGAAATATGGTAATGGAATGGTTAAATATGGTAATGGAATGGTTACATTAGAAATATGGTAATGAAAGGGTTAATGACTTAGACAGTCTTTCATTAGATATATGTTAATGAAAGGGTTAATGACATAGTGTCTTTCATTAGAAATATGGTAATGAAAGGGTTAAAGACATAGACTATCTTTCATTAGAAATATGGTAGTGAAAGGGTTAATGACATAGACAGTGTCTTTCATTAGAATATGGTAATGAAAGGGCTAATGACATAAACAGTGTCTTTCGTTAGAAATATAGTAATGAAAGGGTTAATGACATAGTGTTTTTGATTAGAAATATGGTAATGAAACGGATAATGACATAGACAGTGTCTTTCATTAGAAATATGGTAATGAAAGGGTTAATGACATAGACAGTGTCTTTCATTAGAAATATGGTAGTGAAAGGGTTAATGACATAGACAGGGTCTTTCATTAGAAATATGGTAATGAAAGGTTTAATGACATAGACAGTGTCTTTCATTAGAAATATGGTAATGAAAGGGTTAATGACATAAACAGTGTCTTTCATTAGAAATATGGTAATGAAAGGGTTAATGACATAGGCAGTCTCTTTCATTACAAATATGGTAATAAAAGGGTTAATGACATAGACAGTGTCTTTCATTAGATATATGGTAATGAAAGGGTTAATGACATAGTGTCTTTCATTAGAAATATTGTAATGAAAGTGTTAATGACATAGACAGTGTCTTTCATTAGAAATATGGTAATGGAATGGTTAAATATGGTAATGGAATGGTTACATTAGAAATATGGTAATGAAAGGGTTAATGGCATAGACAGTGTCTTTCATTAGAAATATGGTAATGAAAGGGTTAATGACATAGTGTTTTTCATTAGAACATGGTAATGAAAGTGCTAATGACATAAACAGTTTCTTTCGTTAGAAATGTGGTAATGAAAGGGTTAATGACTTAGACAGTCTTTCATTACAAATATGGTAATGAAAGGGTTAATGACATAGACAGTGTCTTTCATTAGAAATATGGTAATGAAAGGGTTAGTGACATAGGCAGTCTCTTTCATTACAAATATGGTAATGAAAGGGTTAATGACATAGACAGTGTCTTTCATTAGATATATGGTAATGAAAGGGTTAATGACATAGACAGTGTCTTTCATTAGAAATATGGTAATGAAAGGGTTAATGACATAAACAGTGTCTTTCATTAGATATATGGTAATGAAAGGGTTAATGACATAGTGTCTTTCATTAGAAATATGGTAATGAAAGGGTTAATGACTTAGACAGTCTTTCATTACAAATATGGTAATGAAAGGGTTAATGACATAGACAGTGTCTTTCATTAGATATATGGTAATGAAAGGGTTAATGACATAGAGTCTTTCATTAGAAATATGGTAATGAAAGGGTTAATGACATAGACAGTGTCTTTCATTAGAAATATGGTAATGAAAGGGTTGACATAGACAGTGTCTTTCATTAGAAATATGGTAATGAAAGAGTTAATGACATAAACAGTGTCTTTCATTAGATATATGGTAATGAAAGGGTTAATGACATAGTGTTTTTCATTAGAAATATGGTAATGAAAGGGTTAATGACAAAGACAGTGTCTTTCATTAGAAATATGGTAACGTAAGGGTTATTGACATAGTGTTTTTCATTAGAAATATAGTAATGAAAGGGTTAATGACATAAATAGTGTCTTTCATTAGAAATATGCTAATGAAAGGGCTAATGACATAAACAGTGTCTTTCGTTAGAAATATGTTAATGAAAGGGTTAATGACATAGTGTTTTTGATTAGAAATGTGGTAATGAAAGGGTTAATGACTTAGACAGTGTCTTTCATTAGAAATATGGTTATGGAATGGTTAAATATGGTAATGGAATGGTTACATTAGAAATATGGTAATGAAAGGGTTAATGTCATAGACAGTGTCTTTCATTAGAAATATGGTAATGAAAGGGTTAAGGACATAGGCAGTCTCTTTCATTACAAATATTGTAATAAAAGGGTTAATGACATAGACAGTGTCTTTCATTAGATATATGGTAATGAAAGGGTTAATGACATAGTGTCTTTCATTAGAAATATGGTAATGAAAGTGTTAATGACATAGACAGTGTCTTTCATTAGAAATATGGTAATGGAATGGTTACATTAGAAATATGGTAATGAAAGGGTTAATGACATAGACAGTGTCTTTCATTAGAAATATGGTAATGTAAGGGTTAATGACATAGTGTTTTTCATTAGAAATATAGTAATGAAAGGGTTAATGACATAAATAGTGTCTTTCATTAGAAATATGCTAATGAAAGGGCTAATGACATAAACAGTGTCTTTCGTTAGAAATATGTTAATGAAAGGGTTAATGACATAGTGTTTTTGATTAGAAATGTGGTAATGAAAGGGTTAATGACTTAGACAGTGTCTTTCATTAGAAATATGGTTATGGAATGGTTAAATATGGTAATGGAATGGTTACATTAGAAATATGGTAATGAAAGGGTTAATGTCATAGACAGTGTCTTTCATTAGAAATATGGTAATGAAAGTGTTAATGACATAGACACTGTCTTTCATTAGAAATATGGTAAATGAAAGGGCTAATGACATAAACAGTGTCTTTCGTTAGAAATATGGTAATGAAAGTGTTAATGACATAGTGTTTTTGATTAGAAATATGGTAATGAAAGGGTTAATGACATAGACAGTGTCTTTCATTAGAAATATGGTAATGAAAGGGTTGACATAGACAGTGTCTTTCATTAGAAATATGGTAATGAAAGGGTTAATGACATAAACAGTGTCTTTCATTAGATATATGGTAATGAAAGGGTTAATGACATAGTGTTTTTCATTAGAAATATGGTAATGAAAGGGTTAATGACATAGACAGTGTCTTTCATTAGAAATATGGTAATGTAAGGGTTAATGACATAGTGTTTTTCATTAGAAATATAGTAATGAAAGGGTTAATGACATAAATAGTGTCTTTCATTAGAAATATGCTAATGAAAGGGCTAATGACATAAACAGTGTCTTTCGTTAGAAATATGTTAATGAAAGGGTTAATGACATAGTGTTTTTGATTAGAAATGTGGTAATGAAAGGGTTAATGACTTAGACAGTGTCTTTCATTAGAAATATGGTTATGGAATGGTTAAATATGGTAATGGAATGGTTACATTAGAAATATGGTAATGAAAGGGTTAATGTCATAGACAGTGTCTTTCATTAGAAATATGGTAATGAAAGTGTTAATGACATAGACACTGTCTTTCATTAGAAATATGGTAAATGAAAGGGCTAATGACATAAACAGTGTCTTTCGTTAGAAATATGGTAATGAAAGTGTTAATGACATAGTGTTTTTGATTAGAAATATGGTAATGAAAGGGTTAATGACATAGACAGTGTCTTTCATTAGAAATATGGTAATGAAAGGGTTAATGACATAGTGTTTTTGATTAGAAATATGGTAATGAAAGGGTTAATGACATAGTGTTTTTGATTAGTTATA
This sequence comes from Eledone cirrhosa, assembly GCA_964016885.1. Classification (NCBI taxonomy): domain Eukaryota; kingdom Metazoa; phylum Mollusca; class Cephalopoda; order Octopoda; family Eledonidae; genus Eledone; species Eledone cirrhosa. The sequence goes on along the minus strand of OZ024744.1, from coordinate 135,631,808 downwards.
TGGTAATGTAAGGGTTAATGACATAGACAGGGTCTTTCATTAGAGATATGGTAATGTAAGGATTAATGACATAGACAGGGTCTTTCATTAGAAATATGTTAATGAAAGGGTTAATGACATGGACAGTGTCTTTCATTAGAAATATGGTAATGGAATGGTTAAATATGGTAATGGAATGGTTACATTAGAAATATGGTAATGAAAGGGTTAATGACTTAGACAGTCTTTCATTAGATATATGTTAATGAAAGGGTTAATGACATAGTGTCTTTCATTAGAAATATGGTAATGAAAGGGTTAAAGACATAGACTATCTTTCATTAGAAATATGGTAGTGAAAGGGTTAATGACATAGACAGTGTCTTTCATTAGAATATGGTAATGAAAGGGCTAATGACATAAACAGTGTCTTTCGTTAGAAATATAGTAATGAAAGGGTTAATGACATAGTGTTTTTGATTAGAAATATGGTAATGAAACGGATAATGACATAGACAGTGTCTTTCATTAGAAATATGGTAATGAAAGGGTTAATGACATAGACAGTGTCTTTCATTAGAAATATGGTAGTGAAAGGGTTAATGACATAGACAGGGTCTTTCATTAGAAATATGGTAATGAAAGGTTTAATGACATAGACAGTGTCTTTCATTAGAAATATGGTAATGAAAGGGTTAATGACATAAACAGTGTCTTTCATTAGAAATATGGTAATGAAAGGGTTAATGACATAGGCAGTCTCTTTCATTACAAATATGGTAATAAAAGGGTTAATGACATAGACAGTGTCTTTCATTAGATATATGGTAATGAAAGGGTTAATGACATAGTGTCTTTCATTAGAAATATTGTAATGAAAGTGTTAATGACATAGACAGTGTCTTTCATTAGAAATATGGTAATGGAATGGTTAAATATGGTAATGGAATGGTTACATTAGAAATATGGTAATGAAAGGGTTAATGGCATAGACAGTGTCTTTCATTAGAAATATGGTAATGAAAGGGTTAATGACATAGTGTTTTTCATTAGAACATGGTAATGAAAGTGCTAATGACATAAACAGTTTCTTTCGTTAGAAATGTGGTAATGAAAGGGTTAATGACTTAGACAGTCTTTCATTACAAATATGGTAATGAAAGGGTTAATGACATAGACAGTGTCTTTCATTAGAAATATGGTAATGAAAGGGTTAGTGACATAGGCAGTCTCTTTCATTACAAATATGGTAATGAAAGGGTTAATGACATAGACAGTGTCTTTCATTAGATATATGGTAATGAAAGGGTTAATGACATAGACAGTGTCTTTCATTAGAAATATGGTAATGAAAGGGTTAATGACATAAACAGTGTCTTTCATTAGATATATGGTAATGAAAGGGTTAATGACATAGTGTCTTTCATTAGAAATATGGTAATGAAAGGGTTAATGACTTAGACAGTCTTTCATTACAAATATGGTAATGAAAGGGTTAATGACATAGACAGTGTCTTTCATTAGATATATGGTAATGAAAGGGTTAATGACATAGAGTCTTTCATTAGAAATATGGTAATGAAAGGGTTAATGACATAGACAGTGTCTTTCATTAGAAATATGGTAATGAAAGGGTTGACATAGACAGTGTCTTTCATTAGAAATATGGTAATGAAAGAGTTAATGACATAAACAGTGTCTTTCATTAGATATATGGTAATGAAAGGGTTAATGACATAGTGTTTTTCATTAGAAATATGGTAATGAAAGGGTTAATGACAAAGACAGTGTCTTTCATTAGAAATATGGTAACGTAAGGGTTAATGACATAGTGTTTTTCATTAGAAATATAGTAATGAAAGGGTTAATGACATAAATAGTGTCTTTCATTAGAAATATGCTAATGAAAGGGCTAATGACATAAACAGTGTCTTTCGTTAGAAATATGTTAATGAAAGGGTTAATGACATAGTGTTTTTGATTAGAAATGTGGTAATGAAAGGGTTAATGACTTAGACAGTGTCTTTCATTAGAAATATGGTTATGGAATGGTTAAATATGGTAATGGAATGGTTACATTAGAAATATGGTAATGAAAGGGTTAATGTCATAGACAGTGTCTTTCATTAGAAATATGGTAATGAAAGGGTTAATGACATAGGCAGTCTCTTTCATTACAAATATTGTAATAAAAGGGTTAATGACATAGACAGTGTCTTTCATTAGATATATGGTAATGAAAGGGTTAATGACATAGTGTCTTTCATTAGAAATATGGTAATGAAAGTGTTAATGACATAGACAGTGTCTTTCATTAGAAATATGGTAATGGAATGGTTAAATATGGTAATGGAATGGTTACATTAGAAATATGGTAATGAAAGGGTTAATGGCATAGACAGTGTCTTTCATTAGAAATATGGTAATGAAAGGGTTAATGGCATAGACAGTGTCTTTCATTAGAAATATGGTAATGAAAGGGTTAATGACATAGTGTTTTTCATTAGAACATGGTAATGAAAGGGCTAATGACATAAACAGTTTCTTTCGTTAGAAATGTGGTAATGAAAGGGTTAATGACTTAGACAGTCTTTCATTACAAATATGGTAATGAAAGGGTTAATGACATAGACAGTGTCTTTCATTAGAAATATGGTAATGAAAGGGTTAATGACTTAGACAGTCTTTCATTAGATATATGTTAATGAAAGGTTTAATGACATAGTGTCTTTCATTAGAAATATGGCAATGAAAGGGTTAATGACATAGACAGTGTCTTTCATTAGAAATATGGTAATGAAAGGGTTAGTGACATAGGCAGTCTCTTTCATTACAAATATGGTAATGAAAGGGTTAATGACATAGACAGTGTCTTTCATTAGATATATGGTAATGAAAGGGTTAATGACATAGAGTCTTTCATTAGAAATATGGTAATGAAAGGGTTAACGACATAGACAGTGTCTTTCATTAGAAATATGGTAATGAAAGGGTTGACATAGACAGTGTCTTTCATTAGAAATATGGTAATGAAAGGGTTAATGACATAAACAGTGTCTTTCATTAGATATATGGTAATGAAAGAGTTAATGACATAGTGTCTTTCATTAGAAATATGGTAATGAAAGGGTTAATGACTTAGACAGTCTTTCATTACAAATATGGTAATGAAAGGGTTAATGACATAGACAGTGTCTTTCATTAGAAATATGGTAATGAAAGGGTTAATGACTTAGACAGTCTTTCATTAGATATATGGTAATGAAAGGGTTAATGACATAGACAGTGTCTTTCATTAGAAATATGGTAATGAAAGGGTGGACATAGACAGTGTCTTTCATTAGAAATATGGGAATGAAAGGGTTAATGACATAAACAGTGTCTTTCATTAGATATATGGTAATGAAAGGGTTAATGACATAGTGTTTTTCATTAGAAATATGGTAATGAAAGGGTTAATGACATAGACAGTGTCTTTCATTAGAAATATGGTAATGTAAGGGTTAATGACATAGTGTTTTTCATTAGAAATATAGTAATGAAAGGGTTAATGACATAAACAGTGTCCTTCATTAGAAATATGCTAATGAAAAGGCTAATGACATAAACAGTGTCTTTCGTTAGAAATATGTTAATGAAAGGGTTAATGACATAGTGTTTTTGATTAGAAATATGGTAATGAAAGGGTTAATGACATAGACAGTGTCTTTCATTAGAAATATGGTAATGAAAGTGTTAATGACATAGACACTGTCTTTCATTAGAAATATGGTAAATGAAAGGGCTAATGACATAAACAGTGTCTTTCGTTAGAAATATGGTAATGAAAGTGTTAATGACATAGTGTCTTTGATTAGAAATATGGTAATGAAAGGGTTAATGACATAGACAGTGTCTTTCATTAGAAATATGGTAATGAAAGGGTTAATGACATAGTGTTTTTGATTAGAAATATGGTAGTGAAAGGGTTAATGACATAGACAGGGTCTTTCATTAGAAATATGGTAATGTAAGGATTAATGACATAGACAGGGTCTTTCATTAGATATATGTTAATGAAAGGGTTAATGACATCGACAGTGTCTTTCATTAGAAATATGGTAATGGAATGGTTACATATGGTAATGGAATGGTTACATTAGAATATGGTAATGAAAGGGTTAATGACATAGACAGTGTCTTTCATCAGAAATATGGTAAATGAAAGGGTTAATGACATAGTGTTTTTGATTAGATATATGGTAATGTAAGGGTTAATGACATAGACAGGGTCTTTCATTACAAATATGGTAATGAAAGGGTTAATGACTTAGACAGTCTTTCATTAGAAATATGGTAATGAAAAGGTTAATGACATAGTGTTTTTCATTAGAACATGGTAATGAAAGGGCTAATGACATAAACAGTGTCTTTCGTTAGAAATGTGGTAATGAAAGGGTTAATGACATAGACACTGTCTTTCATTAGAAATATGGTAAATGAAAGGGCTAATGACATAAACAGTGTCTTTCGTTATATAATATGGTAATGAAAGGGTTAATGACATAGTGTTTTTGATTAGAAATATGGTAATGAAAGGGTTAATGACATAGACAGTGTCTTTCATTAGAAATATGGTAATGAAAGGGTTAATGACATAGTGTTTTTGATTAGAAATATGGTAATGAAAGGGTTAAAGACATAGACTATCTTTCATTAGAAATATGGTAGTGAAAGGGTTAATGACATAGACAGTGTCTTTCATTAGAATATGGTAATGAAAGGGCTAATGACATAAACAGTGTCTTTCGTTAGAAATATGGTAATGAAAGGGTTAATGACATAGTGTTTTTGATTAGAAATATGGTAATGAAACGGATAATGACATAGACAGTGTCTTTCATTAGAAATATGGTAATGAAAGGGTTAATGACATAGACAGTGTCTTTCATTAGAAATATGGTAGTGAAAGGGTTAATGACATAGACAGGGTCTTTCATTAGAAATATGGTAATGAAAGGTTTAATGACATAGACAGTGTCTTTCATTAGAAATATGGTAATGAAAGGGTTAATGACATAAACAGTGTCTTTCATTAGAAATATGGTAATGAAAGGGTTAATGACATAGGCAGTCTCTTTCATTACAAATATGGTAATAAAAGGGTTAATGACATAGACAGTGTCTTTCATTAGATATATGGTAATGAAAGGGTTAATGACATATTGTCTTTCATTAGAAATATGGTAATGAAAGTGTTAATGACATAGACAGTGTCTTTCATTAGAAATATGGTAATGGAATGGTTAAATATGGTAATGGAATGGTTACATTAGAAATATGGTAATGAAAGGGTTAATGGCATAGACGGTGTCTTTCATTAGAAATATAGTAATGAAAGGGTTAATGACATAGTGTTTTTGATTAGAAATATGGTAATGAAACGGATAATGACATAGACAGTGTCTTTCATTTGAAATATGGTAATGAAAGGGTTAATGACATAGACAGTGTCTTTCATTAGAAATATGGTAGTGAAAGGGTTAATGACATAGACAGGGTCTTTCATTAGAAATATGGTAATGAAAGGTTTAATGACATAGACAGTGTCTTTCATTAGAAATATGGTAATGAAAGGGTTAATGACATAAACAGTGTCTTTCATTAGAAATATGGTAATGAAAGGGTTAATGACATAGGCAGTCTCTTTCATTACAAATATGGTAATAAAAGGGTTAATGACATAGACTGTGTCTTTCATTAGATATATGGTAATGAAAGGGTTAATGACATAGTGTCTTTCATTAGAAATATGGTAATGAAAGGGTTAATGACATAAACAGTGTCTTTTATTAGATATATGGTAATGAAAGGTTAATGACATAGTGTTTTTCATTAGAAATATGGTAATGAAAGGGTTAATGACATAGACAGTGTCTTTCATTAGAAATATGGTAATGTAAGGGTTAATGACATAGTGTTTTTCATTAGAAATATAGTAATGAAAGGGTTAATAACATAAATATTGTCTTTCATTAGAAATATGCTAATGAAAGGGCTAATAACATAAACAGTGTCTTTCGTTAGAAATATGTTAATGAAAGGGTTAATGACATAGTGTTTTTGATTAGAAATATGGTAATGAAAGGGTTAATGACTTAGACAGTGTCTTTCATTAGAAATATGGTTATGGAATGGTTAAATATGGTAATGGAATGGTTACATTAGAAATATGGTAATGAAAGGGTTAATGTCATAGACAGTGTCTTTCATTAGAAATATGGTAATGAAAGTGTTAATGACATAGACACTGTCTTTCATTAGAAATATGGTAAATGAAAGGGCTAATGACATAAACAGTGTCTTTCGTTAGAAATATGGTAATGAAAGGATTAATGACATAGTGCTTTTGATTAGAAATATGGTAATGAAAGGGTTAATGACATAGACAGTGTCTTTCATTAGAAATATGGTAATGAAAGGGTTAATGACATAGTGTTTTTGATTAGAAATATGGTAATGAAAGGGTTAATGACATATTGTTTTTGATTAGATATATGGTAATGTAAGGGTTAATGACATAGACAGGGTCTTTCATTAGAAATATGGTAATGTAAGGATTAATGACATAGACAGGGTCTTTCATTAGAAATATGTTAATGAAAGGGTTAATGACATGGACAGTGTCTTTCATTAGAAATATGGTAATGGAATGGTTAAATATGGTAATGGAATGGTTACATTAGAATATGGTAATGAAAGGGTTAATGACATAGACAGTGTCTTTCATCAGAAATATGGTAAATGAAAGGGTTAATGACATAGTGTCTTTCATTAGAAATATGGTAATGAAAGGGTTAAAGACATAGACTATCTATCATTAGAAATATGGTAGTGAAAGGGTTAATGACATAGACAGTGTCTTTCATTAGAATATGGTAATGAAAGGGCTAATGACATAAACAGTGTCTTTCGTTAGAAATATTGTAATGAAAGGGTTAATGACATAGTGTTTTTGATTAGAAATATGGTAATGAAACGGATAATGACATAGACAGTGTCTTTCATTAGAAATATGGTAATGAAAGGGTTAATGACATAGACAGTGTCTTTCATTAGAAATATGGTAGTGAAAGGGTTAATGACATAGACAGGGTCTTTCATTAGAAATATGGTAATGAAAGGTTTAATGACATAGACAGTGTCTTTCATTAGAAATATGGTAATGAAAGGGTTAATGACATAAACAGTGTCTTTCATTAGAAATATGGTAATGAAAGGGTTAATGACATAGGCAGTCTCTTTCATTACAAATATGGTAATAAAAGGGTTAATGACATAGACAGTGTCTTTCATTAGATATATGGTAATGAAAGGGTTAATGACATAGTGTCTTTCATTAGAAATATGGTAATGAAAGTGTTAATGACATAGACAGTGTCTTTCATTAGAAATATGGTAATGGAATGGTTAAATATGGTAATGGAATGGTTACATTAGAAATATGGTAATGAAAGGGTTAGTGACATAGGCAGTCTCTTTCATTACAAATATGGTAATGAAAGGGTTAATGACTTAGACAGTCTTTCATTAGAAATATGGTAATGAAAGGGTTAATGACATAGTGTCTTTCATTAGAAATATGGTAGTGAAAGGGTTAATGACATAGACAGTGTCTTTCATTAGAAATATGGTAATGAAAGGGTTAGTGACATAGGCAGTCTCTTTCATTACAAATATGGTAATGAAAGGGTTAATGACTTAGACAGTCTTTCATTAGAAATATGGTAATGAAAAGGTTAATGACATAGTGTTTTTCATTAGAACATGGTAATGAAAGGGCTAATGACATAAACAGTGTCTTTCGTTAGAAATGTGGTAATGAAAGGGTTAATGACTTATACAGTCTTTCATTACAAATATGGTAATGAAAGGGTTAATGACATAGACAGTGTCTTTCATTAGAAATATGGTAATGAAAGGGTTAATGACTTAGACAGTCTTTCATTAGATATATGGTAATGAAAGGGTTAATGACATAGTGTCTTTCATTAGAAATATGGTAATGAAAGGGTTAATGACATAGACAGTGTCTTTCATTAGAAATATGGTAATGAAAGGGTTAGTGACATAGGCAGTCTCTTTCATTACAAATATGGTAATGAAAGGGTTAATGACATAGACAGTGTCTTTCATTAGATATATGGTAATGAAAGGGTTAATGACATAGAGTCTTTCATTAGAAATATGGTAATGAAAGGGTTAATGACATAGACAGTGTCTTTCATTAGAAATATGGTAATGAAAGGGTTGACATAGACAGTGTCTTTCATTAGAAATATGGTAATGAAAGGGTTAATGACATAAACAGTGTCTTTCATTAGAAATATGGTAATGAAAGGGTTAATGACATAGGCAGTCTCTTTCATTACAAATATGGTAATAAAAGGGTTAATGACATAGACTGTGTCTTTCATTAGATATATGGTAATGAAAGGGTTAATGACATAGTGTCTTTCATTAGAAATATGGTAATGAAAGGGTTAATGACATAAACAGTGTCTTTCATTAGATATATGGTAATGAAAGGTTAATGACATAGTGTTTTTCATTAGAAATATGGTAATGAAAGGGTTAATGACATAGACAGTGTCTTTCATTAGAAATATGGTAATGTAAGGGTTAATGACATAGTGTTTTTCATTAGAAATATAGTAATGAAAGGGTTAATGACATAAATATTGTCTTTCATTAGAAATATGCTAATGAAAGGGCTAATGACATAAACAGTGTCTTTCGTTAGAAATATGTTAATGAAAGGGTTAATGACATAGTGTTTTTGATTAGAAATATGGTAATGAAAGGGTTAATGACTTAGACAGTGTCTTTCATTAGAAATATGGTTATGGAATGGTTAAATATGGTAATGGAATGGTTACATTAGAAATATGGTAATGAAAGGGTTAATGTCATAGACAGTGTCTTTCATTAGAAATATGGTAATGAAAGTGTTAATGACATAGACACTGTCTTTCATTAGAAATATGGTAAATGAAAGGGCTAATGACATAAACAGTGTCTTTCGTTAGAAATATGGTAATGAAAGGATTAATGACATAGTGTTTTTGATTAGAAATATGGTAATGAAAGGGTTAATGACATAGACAGTGTCTTTCATTAGAAATATGGTAATGAAAGGGTTAATGACATAGTGTTTTTGATTAGAAATATGGTAATGAAAGGGTTAATGACATATTGTTTTTGATTAGATATATGGTAATGTAAGGGTTAATGACATAGACAGGGTCTTTCATTAGAAATATGGTAATGTAAGGATTAATGACATAGACAGGGTCTTTCATTAGAAATATGTTAATGAAAGGGTTAATGACATGGACAGTGTCTTTCATTAGAAATATGGTAATGGAATGGTTAAATATGGTAATGGAATGGTTACATTAGAATATGGTAATGAAAGGGTTAATGACATAGACAGTGTCTTTCATCAGAAATATGGTAAATGAAAGGGTTAATGACATAGTGTCTTTCATTAGAAATATGGTAATGAAAGGGTTAAAGACATAGACTATCTTTCATTAGAAATATGGTAGTGAAAGGGTTAATGACATAGACAGTGTCTTTCATTAGAATATGGTAATGAAAGGGCTAATGACATAAACAGTGTCTTTCGTTAGAAATATGGTAATGAAAGGGTTAATGACATAGTGTTTTTGATTAGAAATATGGTAATGAAACGGATAATGACATAGACAGTGTCTTTCATTAGAAATATGGTAATGAAAGGGTTAATGACATAGACAGTGTCTTTCATTAGAAATATGGTAGTGAAAGGGTTAATGACATAGACAGGGTCTTTCATTAGAAATATGGTAATGAAAGGTTTAATGACATAGACAGTGTCTTTCATTAGAAATATGGTAATGAAAGGGTTAATGACATAAACAGTGTCTTTCATTAGAAATATGGTAATGAAAGGGTTAATGACATAGGCAGTCTCCTTCATTACAAATATGGTAATAAAAGGGTTAATAACATAGGCAGTGTCTTTCATTAGATATATGGTAATGAAAGGGTTAATGACATAGTGTCTTTCATTAGAAATATGGTAATGAAAGTGTTAATGACATAGACAGTGTCTTTCATTAGAAATATGGTAATGGAATGGTTAAATATGGTAATGGAATGGTTACATTAGAAATATGGTAATGAAAGGGTTAGTGACATAGGCAGTCTCTTTCATTACAAATATGGTAATGAAAGGGTTAATGACTTAGACAGTCTTTCATTAGAAATATGGTAATGAAAAGGTTAATGACATAGTGTTTTTAATTAGAACATGGTAATGAAAGGGCTAATGACATAAACAGTGTCTTTCGTTAGAAATGTGGTAATGAAAGGGTTAATGACTTAGACAGTCTTTCATTACAAATATGGTAATGAAAGGGTTAATGACATAGACAGTGTCTTTCATTAGAAATATGGTAATGAAAGGGTTAATGACTTAGACAGTCTTTCATTAGATATATGGTAATGAAAGGGTTAATGACATAGTGTCTTTCATTAGAAATATGGTAATGAAAGGGTTAATGACATAGACAGTGTCTTTCATTAGAAATATGGTAATGAAAGGGTTAGTGACATAGGCAGTCTCTTTCATTACAAATATGGTAATGAAAGGGTTAATGACATAGACAGTGTCTTTCATTAGATATATGGTAATGAAAGGGTTAATGACATAGAGTCTTTCATTAGAAATATGGTAATGAAAGGGTTAATGACATAGACAGTGTCTTTCATTAGAAATATGGTAATGAAAGGGTTGACATAGACAGTGTCTTTCATTAGAAATATGGTAATGAAAGGGTTAATGACATAAACAGTGTCTTTCATTAGATATATGGTAATGAAAGGGTTAATGACATAGTGTTTTTCATTAGAAATATGGTAATGAAAGGGTTAATGACATAGACAGTGTCTTTCATTAGAAATATGGTAATGTAAGGGTTAATGACATAGTGTTTTTCATTAGAAATATAGTAATGAAAGGGTTAATGACATAAATAGTGTCTTTCATTAGAAATATGCTAATGAAAGGGCTAATGACATAAACAGTGTCTTTCGTTAGAAATATGTTAATGAAAGGGTTAATGACATAGTGTTTTTGATTAGAAATGTGGTAATGAAAGGGTTAATGACTTAGACAGTGTCTTTCATTAGAAATATGGTCATGGAATGGTTAAATATGGTAATGGAATGGTTACATTAGAAATATGGTAATGAAAGGGTTAATGTCATAGACAGTGTCTTTCATTAGAAATATGGTAATGAAAGTGTTAATGACATAGACACTGTCTTTCATTAGAAATATGGTAAATGAAAGGGCTAATGACATAAACAGTGTCTTTCGTTAGAAATATGGTAATGAAAGGGTTAATGACATAGTGTTTTTGATTAGAAATATGGTAATGAAAGGGTTAATGACATAGACAGTGTCTTTCATTAGAAATATGGTAATGAAAGGGTTAATGACATAGTGTTTTTGATTAGAAATATGGTAATGAAAGGGTTAATGACATAGTGTTTTTGATTAGATATATGGTAATGTAAGGGTTAATGACATAGACAGGGTCTTTCATTAGAAATATGGTAATGTAAGGATTAATGACATAGACAGGGTCTTTCATTAGAAATATGTTAATGAAAGGGTTAATGACATGGACAGTGTCTTTCATTAGAAATATGGTAATGGAATGGTTAAATATGGTAATGGAATGGTTACATTAGAATATGGTAATGAAAGGGTTAATGATATAGACAGTGTCTTTCATTAGAAATATGGTAAATGAAAGGGTTAATGACATAGTGTCTTTCATTAGAAATATGGTAATGAAAGGGTTAAAGACATAGACTATCTATCATTAGAAATATGGTAGTGAAAGGGTTAATGACATAGACAGTGTCTTTCATTAGAAATATGGTAGTGAAAGGGTTAATGACATAAACAGTGTCTTTCATTAGAAATATGGTAATGAAAGGGTTAATGTCATAGGCAGTCTCTTTCATTACAAATATGGTAATAAAAGGGTTAATGACATAGACTGTGTCTTTCATTAGATATATGGTAATGAAAGGGTTAATGACATAGTGTCTTTCATTAGAAATATGGTAATGAAAGGGTTAATGACATAAACAGTGTCTTTCATTAGATATATGGTAATGAAAGGTTAATGACATAGTGTTTTTCATTAGAAATATGGTAATGAAAGGGTTAATGACATAGACAGTGTCTTTCATTAGAAATATGGTAATGTAAGGGTTAATGACATAGTGTTTTTCATTAGAAATATAGTAATGAAAGGGTTAATGACATAAATATTGTCTTTCATTAGAAATATGCTAATGAAAGGGCTAATGACATAAACAGTGTCTTTCGTTAGAAATATGTTAATGAAAGGGTTAATGACATAGTGTTTTTGATTAGAAATATGGTAATGAAAGGGTTAATGACTTAGACAGTGTCTTTCATTAGAAATATGGTTATGGAATGGTTAAATATGGTAATGGAATGGTTACATTAGAAATATGGTAATGAAAGGGTTAATGTCATAGACAGTGTCTTTCATTAGAAATATGGTAATGAAAGTGTTAATGACATAGACACTGTCTTTCATTAGAAATATGGTAAATGAAAGGGCTAATGACATAAACAGTGTCTTTCGTTAGAAATATGGTAATGAAAGGATTAATGACATAGTGTTTTTGATTAGAAATATGGTAATGAAAGGGTTAATGACATAGACAGTGTCTTTCATTAGAAATATGGTAATGAAAGGGTTAATGACATAGTGTTTTTGATTAGAAATATGGTAATGAAAGGGTTAATGACATATTGTTTTTGATTAGATATATGGTAATGTAAGGGTTAATGACATAGACAGGGTCTTTCATTAGAAATATGGTAATGTAAGGATTAATGACATAGACAGGGTCTTTCATTAGAAATATGTTAATGAAAGGGTTAATGACATGGACAGTGTCTTTCATTAGAAATATGGTAATGGAATGGTTAAATATGGTAATGGAATGGTTACATTAGAATATGGTAATGAAAGGGTTAATGACATAGACAGTGTCTTTCATCAGAAATATGGTAAATGAAAGGGTTAATGACATAGTGTCTTTCATTAGAAATATGGTAATGAAAGGGTTAAAGACATAGACTATCTTTCATTAGAAATATGGTAGTGAAAGGGTTAATGACATAGACAGTGTCTTTCATTAGAATATGGTAATGAAAGGGCTAATGACATAAACAGTGTCTTTCGTTAGAAATATGGTAATGAAAGGGTTAATGACATAGTGTTTTTGATTAGAAATATGGTAATGAAACGGATAATGACATAGACAGTGTCTTTCATTAGAAATATGGTAATGAAAGGGTTAATGACATAGACAGTGTCTTTCATTAGAAATATGGTAGTGAAAGGGTTAATGACATAGACAGGGTCTTTCATTAGAAATATGGTAATGAAAGGTTTAATGACATAGACAGTGTCTTTCATTAGAAATATGGTAATGAAAGGGTTAATGACATAAACAGTGTCTTTCATTAGAAATATGGTAATGAAAGGGTTAATGACATAGGCAGTCTCTTTCATTACAAATATGGTAATAAAAGGGTTAATGACATAGACAGTGTCTTTCATTAGATATATGGTAATGAAAGGGTTAATGACATAGTGTCTTTCATTAGAAATATGGTAATGAAAGTGTTAATGACATAGACAGTGTCTTTCATTAGAAATATGGTAATGGAATGGTTAAATATGGTAATGGAATGGTTACATTAGAAATATGGTAATGAAAGGGTGAGTGACATAGGCAGTCTCTTTCATTACAATTATGGTAATGAAAGGGTTAATGACTTAGACAGTCTTTCATTAGAAATATGGTAATGAAAAGGTTAATGACATAGTGTTTTTAATTAGAACATGGTAATGAAAGGGCTAATGACATAAACAGTGTCTTTCGTTAGAAATGTGGTAATGAAAGGGTTAATGACTTAGACAGTCTTTCATTACAAATATGGTAATGAAAGGGTTAATGACATAGATAGTGTCTTTCATTAGAAATATGGTAATGAAAGGGTTAATGACTTAGACAGTCTTTCATTAGATATATGGTAATGAAAGGGTTAATGACATAGTGTCTTTCATTAGAAATATGGTAATGAAAGGGTTAATGACATAGACAGTGTCTTTCATTAGAAATATGGTAATGAAAGGGTTAGTGACATAGGCGGTCTCTTTCATTACAAATATGGTAATGAAAGGGTTAATGACATAGACAGTGTCTTTCATTAGATATATGGTAATGAAAGGGTTAATGACATAGAGTCTTTCATTAGAAATATGGTAATGAAAGGGTTAATGACATAGACAGTGTCTTTCATTAGAAATATGGTAATGAAAGGGTTGACATAGACAGTGTCTTTCATTAGAAATATGGTAATGAAAGGGTTAATGACATAAACAGTGTCTTTCATTACAAATATGGTAATGAAAGGGCTAATGACATAAACAGTGTCTTTCGTTAGAAATATGGTAATGAAAGGGTTAATGACATAGTGTTTTTGATTAGAAATATGGTAATGAAAGGGTTAATGACATAGACAGTGTCTTTCATTAGAAATATGGTAATGAAAGGGTTAATGACATAGTGTTTTTGATTAGAAATATGGTAATGAAAGGGTTAATGACATAGTGTTTTTGATTAGATATATGGTAATGTAAGGGTTAATGACATAGACAGGGTCTTTCATTAGAAATATGGTAATGTAAGGATTAATGACATAGACAGGGTCTTTCATTAGAAATATGTTAATGAAAGGGTTAATGACATGGACAGTGTCTTTCATTAGAAATATGGTAATGGAATGGTTAAATATGGTAATGGAATGGTTACATTAGAATATGGTAATGAAAGGGTTAATGATATAGACAGTGTCTTTCATTAGAAATATGGTAAATGAAAGGGTTAATGACATAGTGTCTTTCATTAGAAATATGGTAATGAAAGGGTTAAAGACATAGACTATCTATCATTAGAAATATGGTAGTGAAAGGGTTAATGACATAGACAGTGTCTTTCATTAGAAATATGGTAGTGAAAGGGTTAATGACATAAACAGTGTCTTTCATTAGAAATATGGTAATGAAAGGGTTAATGTCATAGGCAGTCTCTTTCATTACAAATATGGTAATAAAAGGGTTAATGACATAGACTGTGTCTTTCATTAGATATATGGTAATGAAAGGGTTAATGACATAGTGTCTTTCATTAGAAATATGGTAATGAAAGGGTTAATGACATAAACAGTGTCTTTCATTAGATATATGGTAATGAAAGGTTAATGACATAGTGTTTTTCATTAGAAATATGGTAATGAAAGGGTTAATGACATAGACAGTGTCTTTCATTAGAAATATGGTAATGTAAGGGTTAATGACATAGTGTTTTTCATTAGAAATATAGTAATGAAAGGGTTAATGACATAAATATTGTCTTTCATTAGAAATATGCTAATGAAAGGGCTAATGACATAAACAGTGTCTTTCGTTAGAAATATGTTAATGAAAGGGTTAATGACATAGTGTTTTTGATTAGAAATATGGTAATGAAAGGGTTAATGACTTAGACAGTGTCTTTCATTAGAAATATGGTTATGGAATGGTTAAATATGGTAATGGAATGGTTACATTAGAAATATGGTAATGAAAGGGTTAATGTCATAGACAGTGTCTTTCATTAGAAATATGGTAATGAAAGTGTTAATGACATAGACACTGTCTTTCATTAGAAATATGGTAAATGAAAGGGCTAATGACATAAACAGTGTCTTTCGTTAGAAATATGGTAATGAAAGGATTAATGACATAGTGTTTTTGATTAGAAATATGGTAATGAAAGGGTTAATGACATAGACAGTGTCTTTCATTAGAAATATGGTAATGAAAGGGTTAATGACATAGTGTTTTTGATTAGAAATATGGTAATGAAAGGGTTAATGACATATTGTTTTTGATTAGATATATGGTAATGTAAGGGTTAATGACATAGACAGGGTCTTTCATTAGAAATATGGTAATGTAAGGATTAATGACATAGACAGGGTCTTTCATTAGAAATATGTTAATGAAAGGGTTAATGACATGGACAGTGTCTTTCATTAGAAATATGGTAATGGAATGGTTAAATATGGTAATGGAATGGTTACATTAGAATATGGTAATGAAAGGGTTAATGACATAGACAGTGTCTTTCATCAGAAATATGGTAAATGAAAGGGTTAATGACATAGTGTCTTTCATTAGAAATATGGTAATGAAAGGGTTAAAGACATAGACTATCTTTCATTAGAAATATGGTAGTGAAAGGGTTAATGACATAGACAGTGTCTTTCATTAGAATATGGTAATGAAAGGGCTAATGACATAAACAGTGTCTTTCGTTAGAAATATGGTAATGAAAGGGTTAATGACATAGTGTTTTTGATTAGAAATATGGTAATGAAACGGATAATGACATAGACAGTGTCTTTCATTAGAAATATGGTAATGAAAGGGTTAATGACATAGACAGTGTCTTTCATTAGAAATATGGTAGTGAAAGGGTTAATGACATAGACAGGGTCTTTCATTAGAAATATGGTAATGAAAGGTTTAATGACATAGACAGTGTCTTTCATTAGAAATATGGTAATGAAAGGGTTAATGACATAAACAGTGTCTTTCATTAGAAATATGGTAATGAAAGGGTTAATGACATAGGCAGTCTCTTTCATTACAAATATGGTAATAAAAGGGTTAATGACATAGACAGTGTCTTTCATTAGATATATGGTAATGAAAGGGTTAATGACATAGTGTCTTTCATTAGAAATATGGTAATGAAAGTGTTAATGACATAGACAGTGTCTTTCATTAGAAATATGGTAATGGAATGGTTAAATATGGTAATGGAATGGTTACATTAGAAATATGGTAATGAAAGGGTGAGTGACATAGGCAGTCTCTTTCATTACAATTATGGTAATGAAAGGGTTAATGACTTAGACAGTCTTTCATTAGAAATATGGTAATGAAAAGGTTAATGACATAGTGTTTTTAATTAGAACATGGTAATGAAAGGGCTAATGACATAAACAGTGTCTTTCGTTAGAAATGTGGTAATGAAAGGGTTAATGACTTAGACAGTCTTTCATTACAAATATGGTAATGAAAGGGTTAATGACATAGATAGTGTCTTTCATTAGAAATATGGTAATGAAAGGGTTAATGACTTAGACAGTCTTTCATTAGATATATGGTAATGAAAGGGTTAATGACATAGTGTCTTTCATTAGAAATATGGTAATGAAAGGGTTAATGACATAGACAGTGTCTTTCATTAGAAATATGGTAATGAAAGGGTTAGTGACATAGGCGGTCTCTTTCATTACAAATATGGTAATGAAAGGGTTAATGACATAGACAGTGTCTTTCATTAGATATATGGTAATGAAAGGGTTAATGACATAGAGTCTTTCATTAGAAATATGGTAATGAAAGGGTTAATGACATAGACAGTGTCTTTCATTAGAAATATGGTAATGAAAGGGTTGACATAGACAGTGTCTTTCATTAGAAATATGGTAATGAAAGGGTTAATGACATAAACAGTGTCTTTCATTAGATATATGGTAATGAAAGGGTTAATGACATAGTGTTTTTCATTAGAAATATGGTAATGAAAGGGTTAATGACATAGACAGTGTCTTTCATTAGAAATATGGTAATGTAAGGGTTAATGACATAGTGTTTTTCATTAGAAATATAGTAATGAAAGGGTTAATGACATAAATAGTGTCTTTCATTAGAAATATGCTAATGAAAGGGCTAATGACATAAACAGTGTCTTTCGTTAGAAATATGTTAATGAAAGGGTTAATGACATAGTGTTTTTGATTAGAAATGTGGTAATGAAAGGGTTAATGACTTAGACAGTGTCTTTCATTAGAAATATGGTCATGGAATGGTTAAATATGGTAATGGAATGGTTACATTAGAAATATGGTAATGAAAGGGTTAATGTCATAGACAGTGTCTTTCATTAGAAATATGGTAATGAAAGTGTTAATGACATAGACACTGTCTTTCATTAGAAATATGGTAAATGAAAGGGCTAATGACATAAACAGTGTCTTTCGTTAGAAATATGGTAATGAAAGGGTTAATGACATAGTGTTTTTGATTAGAAATATGGTAATGAAAGGGTTAATGACATAGACAGTGTCTTTCATTAGAAATATGGTAATGAAAGGGTTAATGACATAGTGTTTTTGATTAGAAATATGGTAATGAAAGGGTTAATGACATAGTGTTTTTGATTAGATATATGGTAATGTAAGGGTTAATGACATAGACAGGGTCTTTCATTAGAAATATGGTAATGTAAGGATTAATGACATAGACAGGGTCTTTCATTAGAAATATGTTAATGAAAGGGTTAATGACATGGACAGTGTCTTTCATTAGAAATATGGTAATGGAATGGTTAAATATGGTAATGGAATGGTTACATTAGAATATGGTAATGAAAGGGTTAATGATATAGACAGTGTCTTTCATTAGAAATATGGTAAATGAAAGGGTTAATGACATAGTGTCTTTCATTAGAAATATGGTAATGAAAGGGTTAAAGACATAGACTATCTATCATTAGAAATATGGTAGTGAAAGGGTTAATGACATAGACAGTGTCTTTCATTAGAAATATGGTAGTGAAAGGGTTAATGACATAAACAGTGTCTTTCATTAGAAATATGGTAATGAAAGGGTTAATGTCATAGGCAGTCTCTTTCATTACAAATATGGTAATAAAAGGGTTAATGACATAGACTGTGTCTTTCATTAGATATATGGTAATGAAAGGGTTAATGACATAGTGTCTTTCATTAGAAATATGGTAATGAAAGGGTTAATGACATAAACAGTGTCTTTCATTAGATATATGGTAATGAAAGGGTTAATGACATAGTGTTTTTCATTAGAAATATGGTAATGAAAGGGTTAATGACATAGACAGTGTCTTTCATTAGAAATATGGTAATGTAAGGGTTAATGACATAGTGTTTTTCATTAGAAATATAGTAATGAAGGGGTTAATGACATAAATATTGTCTTTCATTAGAAATATGCTAATGAAAGGGCTAATGACATAAACAGTGTCTTTCGTTAGAAATATGTTAATGAAAGGGTTAATGACATAGTGTTTTTGATTAGAAATATGGTAATGAAAGGGTTAATGACTTAGACAGTGTCTTTCATTAGAAATATGGTTATGGAATGGTTAAATATGGTAATGGAATGGTTACATTAGAAATATGGTAATGAAAGGGTTAATGTCATAGACAGTGTCTTTCATTAGAAATATGGTAATGAAAGTGTTAATGACATAGACACTGTCTTTCATTAGAAATATGGTAAATGCAAGGGCTAATGACATAAACAGTGTCTTTCGTTAGAAATATGGTAATGAAAATGGTAATCTGAAAATATTGAAGAGATAAGATACTTTCCCATTCTTCTCTGCTAAAATGTATCACTAGAGCTGACTCCAATTATTCCAGCCATCCATCTAATCTACGAAGGTATTTTAGCCTACATATTGTCGTTAATATTATGATGTTCCCTGCTGTATTAGCGTTAAATTTTCCCTGCTGTATTAGCGATAAATTTTCTAGGGTTTCTCTTAGTAGTTTTTTTCATGACGTTATTATTGTTAATTTTACTGATGTAGTATTAACTTATTAACTTGGATATTTACCATGCGGTATTCTAATCCTATTGTATCTCTCTCAGTTATTTACCATGCGACCCTCAGTTCCTACCCCCCCCCTCTCTATGCACTTCTTTAAGGCTTACTACCCTGTCTTTAACCTAATCCATTCAATCTGAAAATATTGAAGAGATGAGATACTTTCCCATTCTTCTCTGCTAAAATGTATCACTAGAGCTGACTCCAATTATTCCAGCCATCCATCTAATCTACGAAGGTATTTTAGCCTACATATTGTCGTTAATATTATGATGTTCCCTGCTGTATTAGCGTTAAATTTTCCCTGCTGTATTAGCGATAAATTTTCTAGGGTTTCTCTTAGTAGTTTTTTTTTTTTTCATGACGTTATTATTGTTAATTTTACTGATGTAGTATTAACTTATTAACTTGGATATTTACCATGCGGTATTCTAATCCTATTGTATCTCTCTCAGTTCCTACCCCCCCTCTCTATGCACTTCTTTAAGGCTTACTACCCTGTCTTTAACCTAATTCATTCAATCTGAAAATATTGAAGAGATAAGATACTTTCCCATTCTTCTCTGCTAAAATGTATCACTAGAGCTGACTCCAATTATTCCAGCCATCCATCTAATCTACGAAGGTATTTTAGCCTACATATTGTCGTTAATATTATGATGTTCCCTGCTGTATTAGCGTTAAATTTTCCCTGCTGTATTAGCGATACATTTTCTAGGGTTTCTCTTAGTAG
This sequence comes from Eledone cirrhosa, assembly GCA_964016885.1. Taxonomy (NCBI): domain Eukaryota; kingdom Metazoa; phylum Mollusca; class Cephalopoda; order Octopoda; family Eledonidae; genus Eledone; species Eledone cirrhosa. The sequence goes on along the minus strand of OZ024744.1, from coordinate 135,611,239 downwards.
TTTTTTTTTCATGACGTTATTATTGTTAATTTTACTGATGTAGTATTAACTTATTAACTTGGATATTTACCATGCGGTATTCTAATCCTATTGTATCTCTCTCAGTTATTTACCATGCGACCCTCAGTTCCTACCCCCCCTCTCTATGCACTTCTTTAAGGCTTACTACCCTGTCTTTAACCTAATTCATTCAATCTGAAAATATTGAAGAGATAAGATACTTTCCCATTCTTCTCTGCTAAAATGTATCACTAGAGCTGACTCCAATTATTCCAGCCATCCATCTAATCTACGAAGGTATTTTAGCCTACATATTGTCGTTAATATTATGATGTTCCCTGCTGTATTAGCGTTAAATTTTCCCTGCTGTATTAGCGATAAATTTTCTAGGGTTTCTCTTAGTAGTTTTTTTTTCATGACGTTATTATTGTTAATTTTACTGATGTAGTATTAACTTATTAACTTGGATATTTACCATGCGGTATTCTAATCCTATTGTATCTCTCTCAGTTATTTACCATGCGTAATAACTTGTCCAACCCATGACAGGTAGGACAATAGTCTGTAATAACTTGTCCAACCCATGACAAGTAGGACAATAGTCTGTAATAACTTGTCCAACCCATGTATGTAGGACAATAGTCTGTAATAACTTGTCGAACCCATGTATGTACGATAATAGTCTGTAATAACTTGCCTAACCCATGTATGTAGGACAATAGTCTGTAATAACTTGTCCAACCCATGTATGTAGGACAATAGTCTGTAATAACTTGTCCAACCCATGACATGTAGGACAATAGTCTGTAATAACTTGTCCAACCCATGACAGGTAGGACAATAGTCTGTAATACCTTGTCCAACCAATGACAGGTAGGAGAATAGTCTGTAATAACTTGTCCAACCCATGACAGGTAGGACAATAGTCTGTAATACCTTGTCCAACCAATGACAGGTAGGACAATAGTCTGTAATAACTTGTCCAACCCATGTATGTAGGACAATAGTCTGTAATAACTTGTCCAAACCATGACAGGTAGGACAATAGTCTGTAATAACTTGTCCAACCCATGACATGTAGGACAATAGTCTGTAATAACTTGTCCAACCAATGACAGGTCGGAGAATAGTCTGTAATAACTTGTCCAACCCATGACAGGTAGGACAATAGTCTGTAATACCTTTCCAACCAATGACAGGTCGGAGAATAGTCTGAATAACTTGTACAACCCATGACAGGTAGGACAATAGTCTGTAATACCTTGTCCAACCCATGACAGGTAGGACAATAGTCTGTAATAACTTGTCCAACCCATGACAGGTAGGACAATAGTGTGTAATAACTTGTCTAACCCATGACAGGTAGGACAATAGTCTGTAATACCTTGTCCAACCCATGACAGGTAGGACAATAGTCTGTAATACCTTGTCCAACCAATGACAGGTCGGAGAATAGTCTGTAATAACTTGTCCAACCCATGACAGGTAGGACAATAGTGTGTAATAACTTGTCCAACCCATGACAGGTAGGACAATAGTCTGTAATAACTTGTCCAACCCATGTATGTAAGACAATAGTCTGTAATAACTTGTCCAACCCATGACAGGTAGGACAATAGTGTGTAATAACTTGTCCAACCCATGACAGGTAGGACAATAGTCTGTAATACCTTGTCCAACCCATGACAGGTAGGACAATAGTCTGTAATACCTTGTCCAACCAATGACAGGTCGGAGAATAGTCTGTAATAACTTGTCCAACCCATGACAGGTAGGACAATAGTGTGTAATAACTTGTCCAACCCATGACAGGTAGGACAATAGTCTGTAATAACTTGTCCAACCCATGTATGTAAGACAATAGTCTGTAATAACTTGTCCAGCCCATGACGGGTAGGACAATAGTCTGTAATAACTTGTCCAACCCATGTATGTAAGACAATAGTCTGTAATAACTTGTCTCGCCCATTACAGGTAGGACAATAGTCTGTAATAACTTGTCTCGCCCATTACAGGTAGGACAATAGTCTGTAATAACTTGTCTCGCCCATTACAGGTAGGACAATAGTCTGTAATAACTTGTCCAACCCATGACAGGTAGGACAATAGTGTGTAATAACTTGTCCAACCCATGACAGGTAGGACAATAGTCTGTAATAACTTGTCCAACCCATGTATGTAGGACAATAGCCTGTAATAACTTGTCCAACCCATGACAGGTAGTACAATAGTCTGTAATAACTTGTCCAACCCATGACAGGTAGGACAATAGTGTGTAATAACTTGTCCAACCCATGACAGGTAGGACAATAGTCTGTAATAACTTGTCCAACCCATGTATGTAGGACAATAGCCTGTAATAACTTGTCCAACCCATGACAGGTAGGACAATAGTCTGTAATACCTTGTCCAACCAATGACAGGTAGGACAATAGTCTGTAATAACTTGTCCAACCCATGTATGTAGGACAATAGCCTGTAATAACTTGTCCAACCCATGACAGGTAGGACAGTAGTCTGTAATACCTTGTCCAACCAATGACAGGTAGGACAATAGTCTGTAATAACTTATCCAACACATGTATGTAGGACAATAGCCTGTAATAACTTGTCCAACCCATGACAGGTAGTACAATAGTCTGTAATAATTTGTCCAACCCATGTATGTAGGTCAATAGCCTGTAATAACTTGTCCAACCTATGACAGGTAGGACAATAGTCTGTAATAACTTGCCCAACCCATGACAGGTAGGACAATAGTCTGTAATAACTTGTCCAACCCATGTATGTAGGACAATAGTGTGTAATAACTTGTTCAACCCATGACAGGTAGGACAATAGTCGGTAATAACTTGTCCAACCCATGTATGTAGGACAATAGTCTGTAATAACTTGTACAACCCATGATAGGTAGGACAATAGTCTGTAATAACTTGTCCAACCCATGACATGTAGGACAATAGTCTGTAATAACTTGTCCAACCCATGACAGGTAGGACAATAGTCTGTAATAACTTGTCCAACCCATGTATGTAGGACAATAGTCTGTAATAACTTGTCCAACCCATGACAGCTAGGACAATATAGTCTGTAATAACTTGTCCAACCCATGTATGTAGGACAATAGTCTGTAATAACTTGTCCAACCCATGTCAGGTAAGACAATACTCTGTAATAACTTGTCCAACCCATGACAGGTAGGACAATAGTCTGTAATAACTCGTCCAACCCATGTATGTAGGACAAATGTCTGTAATAACTTGTCCAACCCATGACAAGTAAGACGATATTCTGTAATAACTTGTCCAACGCATGACAGGTAGGACAATAGTCTGTAATAACTTGTCCAACCCAATTCAGGTAGGACAATAGTCTAATAACTTGTCCAACTCATGACAGGTAGGACAATAGTCTGTAATAACTTGTCCAACCCATGTATTTAGGACAATAGTCTGTAATAACTTGTCCAAGCCATGACAGGTAGGACAATAGTCTGTAATAACTTGTCCAATCCATGACAGGTAGGACAATAGTCTGTAATACCTTGTCCAACCCATGTATGTAGGACAATACTCTGTAATAACTTGCCCAACCCATGACAGGTAGGACAATAGTCTGTAATACCTTGTCCAACCAATGACAGGTAGGAAAATAGTCTCTAATAACTTGTCCAACCCATGACAGGTAGGACAATAGTCTGTAATACCTTGTCCAACCAATGACAGGTAGGACAATAGTCTGTAATAACTTGTCCAACCCATGTATGTAGGACAATACTCTGTAATAACTTGCCCAATCCATGACAGGTAGGACAATAGTCTGTAATAACTTGTCCATCCCATGACAGGTAGGACAATAGTCTGTAATAACTTGTCCAACCCATGTATGTAGGACAATAGTCTGTAATAACTTGTCCAACCGATGACAGGTAGGACAATAGTCTGTAATAACTTGTCCATCCCATGACAGGTAGGACAATAGTCTGTAATAACTTGTCCAACACATGACAGCTACGACAATAGTCTGTAATAACTTGTCCAACCCATGTATGTAGGACAATAGTCTGTATTAACTTGTCCAACCCATGACATGTAGGACAATAGTCTGTAATAACTTGTCCAACCCATGACAGGTAGGACAATAGTCTGTAATACCTTGTCCAACCAATGACAGGTAGGAGAATAGTCTGTAATAACTTGTCCAACCCATGACAGGTAGGACAATAGTCTGTAATACCTTGTCCAACCAATGACAGGTAGGGCAATAGTCTGTAATAACTTGTCCAACCCATGTATGTAGGACAATAGTCTGTAATAACTTGTCCAACCCATATATGTAGGAGAATAATCTGTAATAACTTGTCCAACCCATGACAGGTAGGACAATAGTCTGTAATAACTTGTCCAACCCATGACAGGTAGGACAATAGTCTGTAATAACTCGTCCAACCCATGTATGTAGGACAAATGTCTGTAATAACTTGTCCAACCCATGACAGGTAAGACGATATTCTGTAATAACTTGTCCAACGCATGACAGGTAGGACAATAGTCTGTAATAACTTTTCCAACCCAATTCAGGTAGGACAATAGTCTAATAACTTGTCCAACTCATGACAGGTAGGACAATAGTCTGTAATAACTTGTCCAACCCATGTATTTAGGACAATAGTCTGTAATAACTTGTCCAAGCCATGACAGGTAGGACAATAGTCTGTAATAACTTGTCCAATCCATGACAGGTAGGACAATAGTCTGTAATACCTTGTCCAACCCATGTATGTAGGACAATACTCTGTAATAACTTGCCCAACCCATGACAGGTAGGACAATAGTCTGTAATACCTTGTCCAACCAATGACAGGTAGGAAAATAGTCTCTAATAACTTGTCCAACCCATGACAGGTAGGACAATAGTCTGTAATACCTTGTCCAACCAATGACAGGTAGGACAATAGTCTGTAATAACTTGTCCAACCCATGTATGTAGGACAATACTCTGTAATAACTTGCCCAATCCATGACAGGTAGGACAATAGTCTGTAATAACTTGTCCATCCCATGACAGGTAGGACAATAGTCTGTAATAACTTGTCCAACCCATGTATGTAGGACAATAGTCTGTAATAACTTGTCCAACCGATGACAGGTAGGACAATAGTCTGTAATAACTTGTCCATCCCATGACAGGTAGGACAATAGTCTGTAATAACTTGTCCAACACATGACAGCTACGACAATAGTCTGTAATAACTTGTCCAACCCATGTATGTAGGACAATAGTCTGTATTAACTTGTCCAACCCATGACATGTAGGACAATAGTCTGTAATAACTTGTCCAACCCATGACAGGTAGGACAATAGTCTGTAATACCTTGTCCAACCAATGACAGGTAGGAGAATAGTCTGTAATAACTTGTCCAACCCATGACAGGTAGGACAATAGTCTGTAATACCTTGTCCAACCAATGACAGGTAGGGCAATAGTCTGTAATAACTTGTCCAACCCATGTATGTAGGACAATAGTCTGTAATAACTTGTCCAACCCATATATGTAGGACAATAGTCTGTAATAACTTGTCCAAACCATGACAGGTAGGACAATAGTCTGTAATAACTTGTCCAACCCATGACATGTAGGACAATAGTCTGTAATAACTTGTCCAACCAATGACAGGTCGGAGAATAGTCTGTAATAACTTGTCCAACCCATGACAGGTAGGACAATAGTCTGTAATACCTTGTCCAACCAATGACAGGTCGGAGAATAGTCTGTAATAACTTGTCCAACCCATGACAGGTAGGACAATAGTCTGTAATACCTTGTCCAACCAATGACAGGTCGGAGAATAGTCTGTAATAACTTGTCCAACCCATGACAGGTAGGACAATAGTGTGTAATAATTTGTCCAACCCATGACAGGTAGGACAATAGTCTGTAATAAGTTGTCCAACCCATGTATGTAAGACAATAGTCTGTAATAACTTGTCCAGCCCATGCCAGGTAGGGCAATAGTCTGTAATAACTTGTCCAACCAATGACAGGTAGGACAATAGTCTGTAATAACTTGTCCAACCCATGACAGGTAGGACAATAGTGTGTAATAACTTGTCCAACCCATGACAGGTAGGACAATAGTCTGTAATAACTTGTCCAACCCATGTATGTAGGACAATAGCCTGTAATAACTTGTCCAACCCATGACAGGTAGTACAATAGTCTGTAATAACTTGTCCAACCCATGACAGGTAGGACAATAGTCTGTAATACCTTGTCCAACCAATGACAGGTAGGAAATAGTCTGTAATAACTTGTCCAACCCATGACAGGTAGGACAATAGTCTGTAATACCTTGTCCAACCTATGACAGGTAGGACAATAGTCTGTAATAACTTATCCAACACATGTATGTAGGACAATAGCCTGTAATAACTTGTCCAACCCATGACAGGTAGTACAATAGTCTGTAATAATTTGTCCAACCCATGTATGTAGGTCAATAGCCTGTAATAACTTGTCCAACCTATGACAGGTAGGACAATAGTCTGTAATAACTTGCCCAACCCATGACAGGTAGGACAATAATGTGTAATAACTTGTCCAACCCATGACAGGTAGGACAATAGTCGGTAATAACTTGTCCAACCCATGTATGTAGGACAATAGTCTGTAATAACTTGTCCAACCCATGAGAGCTAGGACAATATAGTCTGTAATAACTTGTCCAATCCATGTATGTAGGACAATAGTCTGTAATAACTTGTCCAACCCATGTATGTAGGACAATAGTCTGCAATAACTTGTCCAACCCATGTATGTAGGACAATAGTCTGTAATAACTCGTCCAACCCATGTATGTAGGACAATAGTCTGTAATAACTTGTCCAACCCATAACAGGTAGGACAATAGTCTGTAATAACTTGTCCAACCCATGACAGCTAGGACAATAGTCTGTAATAACTTGTCCAACCCATGTATGTAGGACAATAGTCTGTAATAACTTGTCCAACCCATGTATGTAGGACAATAGTCTGTAATAACTTGTCCAACCAATGACAGGTAGGACAATAGTCTGTAATAACTTGGCCAACCCATGACAGGTAGGACAATAGTCTGTAATAACTTGTCCAAACCATGACAGGTAGGACAATAGTCTGTAATAACTTGTCCAACCTATGTATGTAGGACAATAGTCTGTAATAACTTGGCCAACCCATGACAGGTAGGACAATAGTCTGTAATAACTTGTCCAACCCATGTATGTAGGACAATAGTCTGTAATAACTTGTCCAACCGATGACAGGTAGGCAAATAGTCTGTAATAACTTGTCCATCCCATAACAGGTAGGACAATAGTCTGTAATAACTTGTCCAACCCATGACAGCTAGGACAATAGTCTGTAATAACTTGTCCAACCCATGTATGTAGGACAATAGTCTGTAATAACTTGTCCAACCCATGACATGTAGGACAATAGTCTGTAATAACTTGTCCAACCCATGACAGGTAGGACAATAGTCTGTAATACCTTGTCCAACCAATGACAGGTAGGACAATAGTCTGTAATAACTTGTCCAACCCATGTATGTAGGACAATAGTCTGTAATAACTTGTCCAACCCATGAGAGCTAGGACAATATAGTCTGTAATAACTTGTCCAATCCATGTATGTAGGACAATAGTCTGTAATAACTTGTCCAACCCATGTATGTAGGACAATAGTCTGTAATAACTTGTCCAACCCATGTATGTAGGACAATAGTCTGTAATAACTCGTCCAACCCATGTATGTAGGACAATAGTCTGTAATAACTTGTCCAACCCATAACAGGTAGGACAATAGTCTGTAATAACTTGTCCAACCCATGACAGCTAGGACAATAGTCTGTAATAACTTGTCCAACCCATGTATGTAGGACAATAGTCTGTAATAACTTGTCCAACCCATGTATGTAGGACAATAGTCTGTAATAACTTGTCCAACCCATGTATGTACGACAATAGTGTGTAATAACTTGTCCATCCAATGACAGGTAGGACAATAGTCTGTAATAACTTGGCCAACCCATGACAGGTAGGACAATAGTCTGTAATAACTTGTCCAAACCATGACAGGTAGGACAATAGTCTGTAATAACTTGTCCAACCTATGTATGTAGGACAATAGTCTGTAATAACTTGGCCAACCCATGACAGGTAGGACAATAGTCTGTAATAACTTGTCCAACCCATGTATGTAGGACAATAGTCTGTAATAACTTGTCCAACCGATGACAGGTAGGCAAATAGTCTGTAATAACTTGTCCATCCCATAACAGGTAGGACAATAGTCTGTAATAACTTGTCCAACCCATGACAGCTAGGACAATAGTCTGTAATAACTTGTCCAACCCATGTATGTAGGACAATAGTCTGTAATAACTTGTCCAACCCATGACATGTAGGACAATAGTCTGTAATAACTTGTCCAACCCATGACAGGTAGGACAATAGTCTGTAATACCTTGTCCAACCAATGACAGGTAGGACAATAGTCTGTAATAACTTGTCCAACCCATGTATGTAGGACAATAGTCTGTAATAACTTCTCCAACCCATGTATGTAGGACAATAGTCTGTAATAACTTGTCCAAACCATGACAGGTAGGACAATAGTCTGTAATAACTTGTCCAACCCATGACAGGTAGGACAATAGTCTGTAATAACTTGTCCAACCAATGACAGGTAGGACAATAGTCTGTAATAACTTGTCCATCCCATGACAGGTAGGACAATAGTCTGTAATAACTTCTCCAACCCATGTATGTAGGACAATAGTCTGTAATAACTTGTCCAACCCATGACAGGTAGGACAATAGTCTGTAATAACTTGTCCAACCCATGACAGGTAGGACGATTGTCTGTAATAACTTGTCCAAGCCATGACAGGTAGGACAATAGTGTGTAATAACTTGTCCAACCCATGACAGGTAGGACAATAGTCTGTAATAACTTGTCCAACCCATGACAGGTAGGACAATAGTCTGTAATACCTTGTCCAACCAATGACAGGTAGGAAAATAGTCTCTAATAATTTGTCCAACCCATGACAGGTAGGACAATAGTCTGTAATACCTTGTCCAACCAATGACAGGTAGGACAATAGTCTGTAATAACTTATCCAACCCATGTATGTAGGACAATACTCTGTAATAACTTGCCCAACCCATGACAGGTAGGGCAATAGTCTGTAATAACTTGTCCATCCCATGACAGGTAGGACAATAGTCTGTAATAACTTGTCCAACCCATGTATGTAGGACAATAGTCTGTAATAACTTGTCCAACCGATGACAGGTAGGACAATAGTCTGTAATAACTTGTCCAACCCATGACAGGTAGGACAATAGTCTGTAATAACTTGTCCATCCCATGACAGGTAGGACAATAGTCTGTAATAACTTGTCCAACCCATGACAGCTACGACAATAGTCTGTAATAACTTGTCCAACCCATGTATGTAGGACAATAGTCTGTAATAACTTGTCCAACCCATGACATGTAGGACAATAGTCTGTAATAACTTGTCCAACCCATGACAGGTAGGACAATAGTCTGTAATACCTTGTCCAACCAATGACAGGTAGGAGAATAGTCTGTAATAACTTGTCCAACCCATGACAGGTAGGACAATAGTCTGTAATACCTTGTCCAACCAATGACAGGTAGGACAATAGTCTGTAATAACTTGTCCAACCCATGTATGTAGGACAATAGTCTGTAATAACTTGTCCAACCCATATATGTAGGACAATAGTCTGTAATAACTTGTCCAAACCATGACAGGTAGGACAATAGTCTGTAATAACTTGTCCAACCCATGACAGGTAGGACAATAGTCTGTAATACCTTGTCCAACCAATGACAGGTCGGAGAATAGTCTGTAATAACTTGTCCAACCCATGACAGGTAGGACAATAGTGTGTAATAACTTGTCCAACCCATGACAGGTAGGACAATAGTCTGTAATAACTTGTCCAACCCATGTATTTAGGACAATAGTCTGTAATAACTTGTCCAAGCCATGACAGGTAGGACAATAGTCTGTAATAACTTGTCCAATCCATGACAGGTAGGACAATAGTCTGTAATACCTTGTCCAACCCATGTATGTAGGACAATACTCTGTAATAACTTGCCCAACCCATGACAGGTAGGACAATAGTCTGTAATACCTTGTCCAACCAATGACAGGTAGGAAAATAGTCTCTAATAACTTGTCCAACCCATGACAGGTAGGACAATAGTCTGTAATACCTTGTCCAACCAATGACAGGTAGGACAATAGTCTGTAATAACTTGTCCAACCCATGTATGTAGGACAATACTCTGTAATAACTTGCCCAATCCATGACAGGTAGGACAATAGTCTGTAATAACTTGTCCATCCCATGACAGGTAGGACAATAGTCTGTAATAACTTGTCCAACCCATGTATGTAGGACAATAGTCTGTAATAACTTGTCCAACCGATGACAGGTAGGACAATAGTCTGTAATAACTTGTCCATCCCATGACAGGTAGGACAATAGTCTGTAATAACTTGTCCAACACATGACAGCTACGACAATAGTCTGTAATAACTTGTCCAACCCATGTATGTAGGACAATAGTCTGTATTAACTTGTCCAACCCATGACATGTAGGACAATAGTCTGTAATAACTTGTCCAACCCATGACAGGTAGGACAATAGTCTGTAATACCTTGTCCAACCAATGACAGGTAGGAGAATAGTCTGTAATAACTTGTCCAACCCATGACAGGTAGGACAATAGTCTGTAATACCTTGTCCAACCAATGACAGGTAGGGCAATAGTCTGTAATAACTTGTCCAACCCATGTATGTAGGACAATAGTCTGTAATAACTTGTCCAACCCATATATGTAGGAGAATAATCTGTAATAACTTGTCCAACCCATGACAGGTAGGACAATAGTCTGTAATAACTTGTCCAACCCATGACAGGTAGGACAATAGTCTGTAATAACTCGTCCAACCCATGTATGTAGGACAAATGTCTGTAATAACTTGTCCAACCCATGACAGGTAAGACGATATTCTGTAATAACTTGTCCAACGCATGACAGGTAGGACAATAGTCTGTAATAACTTGTCCAACCCATGTATGTAGGACAATAGCCTGTAATAACTTGTCCAACCCATGACAGGTAGTACAATAGTCTGTAATAACTTGTCCAACCCATGACAGGTAGGACAATAGTCTGTAATACCTTGTCCAACCAATGACAGGTAGGAAAATAGTCTGTAATAACTTGTCCAACCCATGACAGGTAGGACAATAGTCTGTAATACCTTGTCCAACCTATGACAGGTAGGACAATAGTCTGTAATAACTTATCCAACACATGTATGTAGGACAATAGCCTGTAATAACTTGTCCAACCCATGACAGGTAGTACAATAGTCTGTAATAATTTGTCCAACCCATGTATGTAGGTCAATAGCCTGTAATAACTTGTCCAACCTATGACAGGTAGGACAATAGTCTGTAATAACTTGCCCAACCCATGACAGGTAGGACAATAATGTGTAATAACTTGTCCAACCCATGACAGGTAGGACAATAGTCGGTAATAACTTGTCCAACCCATGTATGTAGGACAATAGTCTGTAATAACTTGTCCAACCCATGAGAGCTAGGACAATATAGTCTGTAATAAATTGTCCAATCCATGTATGTAGGACAATAGTCTGTAATAACTTGTCCAACCCATGTATGTAGGACAATAGTCTGTAATAACTTGTCCAACCCATGTATGTAGGACAATAGTCTGTAATAACTCGTCCAACCCATGTATGTAGGACAATAGTCTGTAATAACTTGTCCAACCCATAACAGGTAGGACAATAGTCTGTAATAACTTGTCCAACCCATGACAGCTAGGACAATAGTCTGTAATAACTTGTCCAACCCATGTATGTAGGACAATAGTCTGTAATAACTTGTCCAACCCATGTATGTAGGACAATAGTCTGTAATAACTTGTCCAACCAATGACAGGTAGGACAATAGTCTGTAATAACTTGGCCAACCCATGACAGGTAGGACAATAGTCTGTAATAACTTGTCCAAACCATGACAGGTAGGACAATAGTCTGTAATAACTTGTCCAACCTATGTATGTAGGACAATAGTCTGTAATAACTTGGCCAACCCATGACAGGTAGGACAATAGTCTGTAATAACTTGTCCAACCCATGTATGTAGGACAATAGTCTGTAATAACTTGTCCAACCGATGACAGGTAGGCAAATAGTCTGTAATAACTTGTCCATCCCATAACAGGTAGGACAATAGTCTGTAATAACTTGTCCAACCCATGACAGCTAGGACAATAGTCTGTAATAACTTGTCCAACCCATGTATGTAGGACAATAGTCTGTAATAACTTGTCCAACCCATGACATGTAGGACAATAGTCTGTAATAACTTGTCCAACCCATGACAGGTAGGACAATAGTCTGTAATACCTTGTCCAACCAATGACAGGTAGGACAATAGTCTGTAATAACTTGTCCAACCCATGTATGTAGGACAATAGTCTGTAATAACTTGTCCAACCCATGAGAGCTAGGACAATATAGTCTGTAATAACTTGTCCAATCCATGTATGTAGGACAATAGTCTGTAATAACTTGTCCAACCCATGTATGTAGGACAATAGTCTGTAATAACTTGTCCAACCCATGTATGTAGGACAATAGTCTGTAATAACTCGTCCAACCCATGTATGTAGGACAATAGTCTGTAATAACTTGTCCAACCCATAACAGGTAGGACAATAGTCTGTAATAACTTGTCCAACCCATGACAGCTAGGACAATAGTCTGTAATAACTTGTCCAACCCATGTATGTAGGACAATAGTCTGTAATAACTTGTCCAACCCATGTATGTAGGACAATAGTCTGTAATAACTTGTCCAACCCATGTATGTACGACAATAGTGTGTAATAACTTGTCCATCCAATGACAGGTAGGACAATAGTCTGTAATAACTTGGCCAACCCATGACAGGTAGGACAATAGTCTGTAATAACTTGTCCAAACCATGACAGGTAGGACAATAGTCTGTAATAACTTGTCCAACCTATGTATGTAGGACAATAGTCTGTAATAACTTGGCCAACCCATGACAGGTAGGACAATAGTCTGTAATAACTTGTCCAACCCATGTATGTAGGACAATAGTCTGTAATAACTTGTCCAACCGATGACAGGTAGGCAAATAGTCTGTAATAACTTGTCCATCCCATAACAGGTAGGACAATAGTCTGTAATAACTTGTCCAACCCATGACAGCTAGGACAATAGTCTGTAATAACTTGTCCAACCCATGTATGTAGGACAATAGTCTGTAATAACTTGTCCAACCCATGACATGTAGGACAATAGTCTGTAATAACTTGTCCAACCCATGACAGGTAGGACAATAGTCTGTAATACCTTGTCCAACCAATGACAGGTAGGACAATAGTCTGTAATAACTTGTCCAACCCATGTATGTAGGACAATAGTCTGTAATAACTTGTCCAACCCATGAGAGCTAGGACAATATAGTCTGTAATAACTTGTCCAATCCATGTATGTAGGACAATAGTCTGTAATAACTTGTCCAACCCATGTATGTAGGACAATAGTCTGTAATAACTTGTCCAACCCATGTATGTAGGACAATAGTCTGTAATAACTCGTCCAACCCATGTATGTAGGACAATAGTCTGTAATAACTTGTCCAACCCATAACAGGTAGGACAATAGTCTGTAATAACTTGTCCAACCCATGACAGCTAGGACAATAGTCTGTAATAACTTGTCCAACCCATGTATGTAGGACAATAGTCTGTAATAACTTGTCCAACCCATGTATGTAGGACAATAGTCTGTAATAACTTGTCCAACCCATGTATGTACGACAATAGTGTGTAATAACTTGTCCATCCAATGACAGGTAGGACAATAGTCTGTAATAACTTGGCCAACCCATGACAGGTAGGACAATAGTCTGTAATAACTTGTCCAAACCATGACAGGTAGGACAATAGTCTGTAATAACTTGTCCAACCTATGTATGTAGGACAATAGTCTGTAATAACTTGGCCAACCCATGACAGGTAGGACAATAGTCTGTAATAACTTGTCCAACCCATGTATGTAGGACAATAGTCTGTAATAACTTGTCCAACCGATGACAGGTAGGCAAATAGTCTGTAATAACTTGTCCATCCCATAACAGGTAGGACAATAGTCTGTAATAACTTGTCCAACCCATGACAGCTAGGACAATAGTCTGTAATAACTTGTCCAACCCATGTATGTAGGACAATAGTCTGTAATAACTTGTCCAACCCATGACATGTAGGACAATAGTCTGTAATAACTTGTCCAACCCATGACAGGTAGGACAATAGTCTGTAATACCTTGTCCAACCAATGACAGGTAGGACAATAGTCTGTAATAACTTGTCCAACCCATGTATGTAGGACAATAGTCTGTAATAACTTCTCCAACCCATGTATGTAGGACAATAGTCTGTAATAACTTGTCCAAACCATGACAGGTAGGACAATAGTCTGTAATAACTTGTCCAACCCATGACAGGTAGGACAATAGTCTGTAATAACTTGTCCAACCAATGACAGGTAGGACAATAGTCTGTAATAACTTGTCCATCCCATGACAGGTAGGACAATAGTCTGTAATAACTTCTCCAACCCATGTATGTAGGACAATAGTCTGTAATAACTTGTCCAACCCATGACAGGTAGGACAATAGTCTGTAATAACTTGTCCAACCCATGACAGGTAGGACGATTGTCTGTAATAACTTGTCCAAGCCATGACAGGTAGGACAATAGTGTGTAATAACTTGTCCAACCCATGACAGGTAGGACAATAGTCTGTAATAACTTGTCCAACCGATGACAGGTAGGACAATAGTCTGTAATAACTTGTCCATCCCATGACAGGTAGGACAATAGTCTGTAATAACTTGTCCAACACATGACAGCTACGACAATAGTCTGTAATAACTTGTCCAACCCATGTATGTAGGACAATAGTCTGTATTAACTTGTCCAACCCATGACATGTAGGACAATAGTCTGTAATAACTTGTCCAACCCATGACAGGTAGGACAATAGTCTGTAATACCTTGTCCAACCAATGACAGGTAGGAGAATAGTCTGTAATAACTTGTCCAACCCATGACAGGTAGGACAATAGTCTGTAATACCTTGTCCAACCAATGACAGGTAGGGCAATAGTCTGTAATAACTTGTCCAACCCATGTATGTAGGACAATAGTCTGTAATAACTTGTCCAACCCATATATGTAGGAGAATAATCTGTAATAACTTGTCCAACCCATGACAGGTAGGACAATAGTCTGTAATAACTTGTCCAACCCATGACAGGTAGGACAATAGTCTGTAATAACTCGTCCAACCCATGTATGTAGGACAAATGTCTGTAATAACTTGTCCAACCCATGACAGGTAAGACGATATTCTGTAATAACTTGTCCAACGCATGACAGGTAGGACAATAGTCTGTAATAACTTGTCCAACCCATGTATGTAGGACAATAGCCTGTAATAACTTGTCCAACCCATGACAGGTAGTACAATAGTCTGTAATAACTTGTCCAACCCATGACAGGTAGGACAATAGTCTGTAATACCTTGTCCAACCAATGACAGGTAGGAAAATAGTCTGTAATAACTTGTCCAACCCATGACAGGTAGGACAATAGTCTGTAATACCTTGTCCAACCTATGACAGGTAGGACAATAGTCTGTAATAACTTATCCAACACATGTATGTAGGACAATAGCCTGTAATAACTTGTCCAACCCATGACAGGTAGTACAATAGTCTGTAATAATTTGTCCAACCCATGTATGTAGGTCAATAGCCTGTAATAACTTGTCCAACCTATGACAGGTAGGACAATAGTCTGTAATAACTTGCCCAACCCATGACAGGTAGGACAATAATGTGTAATAACTTGTCCAACCCATGACAGGTAGGACAATAGTCGGTAATAACTTGTCCAACCCATGTATGTAGGACAATAGTCTGTAATAACTTGTCCAACCCATGAGAGCTAGGACAATATAGTCTGTAATAACTTGTCCAATCCATGTATGTAGGACAATAGTCTGTAATAACTTGTCCAACCCATGTATGTAGGACAATAGTCTGTAATAACTTGTCCAACCCATGTATGTAGGACAATAGTCTGTAATAACTCGTCCAACCCATGTATGTAGGACAATAGTCTGTAATAACTTGTCCAACCCATAACAGGTAGGACAATAGTCTGTAATAACTTGTCCAACCCATGACAGCTAGGACAATAGTCTGTAATAACTTGTCCAACCCATGTATGTAGGACAATAGTCTGTAATAACTTGTCCAACCCATGTATGTAGGACAATAGTCTGTAATAACTTGTCCAACCAATGACAGGTAGGACAATAGTCTGTAATAACTTGGCCAACCCATGACAGGTAGGACAATAGTCTGTAATAACTTGTCCAAACCATGACAGGTAGGACAATAGTCTGTAATAACTTGTCCAACCTATGTATGTAGGACAATAGTCTGTAATAACTTGGCCAACCCATGACAGGTAGGACAATAGTCTGTAATAACTTGTCCAACCCATGTATGTAGGACAATAGTCTGTAATAACTTGTCCAACCGATGACAGGTAGGCAAATAGTCTGTAATAACTTGTCCATCCCATAACAGGTAGGACAATAGTCTGTAATAACTTGTCCAACCCATGACAGCTAGGAAATAGTCTGTAATAACTTGTCCAACCCATGTATGTAGGACAATAGTCTGTAATAACTTGTCCAACCCATGACATGTAGGACAATAGTCTGTAATAACTTGTCCAACCCATGACAGGTAGGACAATAGTCTGTAATACCTTGTCCAACCAATGACAGGTAGGACAATAGTCTGTAATAACTTGTCCAACCCATGTATGTAGGACAATAGTCTGTAATAACTTGTCCAACCCATGAGAGCTAGGACAATATAGTCTGTAATAACTTGTCCAATCCATGTATGTAGGACAATAGTCTGTAATAACTTGTCCAACCCATGTATGTAGGACAATAGTCTGTAATAACTTGTCCAACCCATGTATGTAGGACAATAGTCTGTAATAACTCGTCCAACCCATGTATGTAGGACAATAGTCTGTAATAACTTGTCCAACCCATAACAGGTAGGACAATAGTCTGTAATAACTTGTCCAACCCATGACAGCTAGGACAATAGTCTGTAATAACTTGTCCAACCCATGTATGTAGGACAATAGTCTGTAATAACTTGTCCAACCCATGTATGTAGGACAATAGTCTGTAATAACTTGTCCAACCCATGTATGTACGACAATAGTGTGTAATAACTTGTCCATCCAATGACAGGTAGGACAATAGTCTGTAATAACTTGGCCAACCCATGACAGGTAGGACAATAGTCTGTAATAACTTGTCCAAACCATGACAGGTAGGACAATAGTCTGTAATAACTTGTCCAACCTATGTATGTAGGACAATAGTCTGTAATAACTTGGCCAACCCATGACAGGTAGGACAATAGTCTGTAATAACTTGTCCAACCCATGTATGTAGGACAATAGTCTGTAATAACTTGTCCAACCGATGACAGGTAGGCAAATAGTCTGTAATAACTTGTCCATCCCATAACAGGTAGGACAATAGTCTGTAATAACTTGTCCAACCCATGACAGCTAGGACAATAGTCTGTAATAACTTGTCCAACCCATGTATGTAGGACAATAGTCTGTAATAACTTGTCCAACCCATGACATGTAGGACAATAGTCTGTAATAACTTGTCCAACCCATGACAGGTAGGACAATAGTCTGTAATACCTTGTCCAACCAATGACAGGTAGGACAATAGTCTGTAATAACTTGTCCAACCCATGTATGTAGGACAATAGTCTGTAATAACTTCTCCAACCCATGTATGTAGGACAATAGTCTGTAATAACTTGTCCAAACCATGACAGGTAGGACAATAGTCTGTAATAACTTGTCCAACCCATGACAGGTAGGACAATAGTCTGTAATAACTTGTCCAACCAATGACAGGTAGGACAATAGTCTGTAATAACTTGTCCATCCCATGACAGGTAGGACAATAGTCTGTAATAACTTCTCCAACCCATGTATGTAGGACAATAGTCTGTAATAACTTGTCCAACCCATGACAGGTAGGACAATAGTCTGTAATAACTTGTCCAACCCATGACAGGTAGGACGATTGTCTGTAATAACTTGTCCAAGCCATGACAGGTAGGACAATAGTGTGTAATAACTTGTCCAACCCATGACAGGTAGGACAATAGTCTGTAATAACTTGTCCAACCCATGACAGGTAGGACAATAGTCTGTAATACCTTGTCCAACCAATGACAGGTAGGAAAATAGTCTCTAATAATTTGTCCAACCCATGACAGGTAGGACAATAGTCTGTAATACCTTGTCCAACCAATGACAGGTAGGACAATAGTCTGTAATAACTTATCCAACCCATGTATGTAGGACAATACTCTGTAATAACTTGCCCAACCCATGACAGGTAGGGCAATAGTCTGTAATAATTGTCCATCCCATGACAGGTAGGACAATAGTCTGTAATAACTTGTCCAACCCATGTATGTAGGACAATAGTCTGTAATAACTTGTCCAACCGATGACAGGTAGGACAATAGTCTGTAATAACTTGTCCAACCCATGACAGGTAGGACAATAGTCTGTAATAACTTGTCCATCCCATGACAGGTAGGACAATAGTCTGTAATAACTTGTCCAACCCATGACAGCTACGACAATAGTCTGTAATAACTTGTCCAACCCATGTATGTAGGACAATAGTCTGTAATAACTTGTCCTACCCATGACATGTAGGACAATAGTCTGTAATAACTTGTCCAACCCATGACAGGTAGGACAATAGTCTGTAATACCTTGTCCAACCAATGACAGGTAGGAGAATAGTCTGTAATAACTTGTCCAACCCATGACAGGTAGGACAATAGTCTGTAATACCTTGTCCAACCAATGACAGGTAGGACAATAGTCTGTAATAACTTGTCCAACCCATGTATGTAGGACAATAGTCTGTAATAACTTGTCCAACCCATATATGTAGGACAATAGTCTGTAATAACTTGTCCAAACCATGACAGGTAGGACAATAGTCTGTAATAACTTGTCCAACCCATGACAGGTAGGACAATAGTCTGTAATACCTTGTCCAACCAATGACAGGTCGGAGAATAGTCTGTAATAACTTGTCCAACCCATGACAGGTAGGACAATAGTGTGTAATAACTTGTCCAACCCATGACAGGTAGGACAATAGTCTGTAATAACTTGTCCAACCCATGTATTTAGGACAATAGTCTGTAATAACTTGTCCAAGCCATGACAGGTAGGACAATAGTCTGTAATAACTTGTCCAATCCATGACAGGTAGGACAATAGTCTGTAATACCTTGTCCAACCCATGTATGTAGGACAATACTCTGTAATAACTTGCCCAACCCATGACAGGTAGGACAATAGTCTGTAATACCTTGTCCAACCAATGACAGGTAGGAAAATAGTCTCTAATAACTTGTCCAACCCATGACAGGTAGGACAATAGTCTGTAATACCTTGTCCAACCAATGACAGGTAGGACAATAGTCTGTAATAACTTGTCCAACCCATGTATGTAGGACAATACTCTGTAATAACTTGCCCAATCCATGACAGGTAGGACAATAGTCTGTAATAACTTGTCCATCCCATGACAGGTAGGACAATAGTCTGTAATAACTTGTCCAACCCATGTATGTAGGACAATAGTCTGTAATAACTTGTCCAACCGATGACAGGTAGGACAATAGTCTGTAATAACTTGTCCATCCCATGACAGGTAGGACAATAGTCTGTAATAACTTGTCCAACACATGACAGCTACGACAATAGTCTGTAATAACTTGTCCAACCCATGTATGTAGGACAATAGTCTGTATTAACTTGTCCAACCCATGACATGTAGGACAATAGTCTGTAATAACTTGTCCAACCCATGACAGGTAGGACAATAGTCTGTAATACCTTGTCCAACCAATGACAGGTAGGAGAATAGTCTGTAATAACTTGTCCAACCCATGACAGGTAGGACAATAGTCTGTAATACCTTGTCCAACCAATGACAGGTAGGGCAATAGTCTGTAATAACTTGTCCAACCCATGTATGTAGGACAATAGTCTGTAATAACTTGTCCAACCCATATATGTAGGAGAATAATCTGTAATAACTTGTCCAACCCATGACAGGTAGGACAATAGTCTGTAATAACTTGTCCAACCCATGACAGGTAGGACAATAGTCTGTAATAACTCGTCCAACCCATGTATGTAGGACAAATGTCTGTAATAACTTGTCCAACCCATGACAGGTAAGACGATATTCTGTAATAACTTGTCCAACGCATGACAGGTAGGACAATAGTCTGTAATAACTTTTCCAACCCAATTCAGGTAGGACAATAGTCTAATAACTTGTCCAACTCATGACAGGTAGGACAATAGTCTGTAATAACTTGTCCAACCCATGTATTTAGGACAATAGTCTGTAATAACTTGTCCAAGCCATGACAGGTAGGACAATAGTCTGTAATAACTTGTCCAATCCATGACAGGTAGGACAATAGTCTGTAATACCTTGTCCAACCCATGTATGTAGGACAATACTCTGTAATAACTTGCCCAACCCATGACAGGTAGGACAATAGTCTGTAATACCTTGTCCAACCAATGACAGGTAGGAAAATAGTCTCTAATAACTTGTCCAACCCATGACAGGTAGGACAATAGTCTGTAATACCTTGTCCAACCAATGACAGGTAGGACAATAGTCTGTAATAACTTGTCCAACCCATGTATGTAGGACAATACTCTGTAATAACTTGCCCAATCCATGACAGGTAGGACAATAGTCTGTAATAACTTGTCCATCCCATGACAGGTAGGACAATAGTCTGTAATAACTTGTCCAACCCATGTATGTAGGACAATAGTCTGTAATAACTTGTCCAACCGATGACAGGTAGGACAATAGTCTGTAATAACTTGTCCATCCCATGACAGGTAGGACAATAGTCTGTAATAACTTGTCCAACACATGACAGCTACGACAATAGTCTGTAATAACTTGTCCAACCCATGTATGTAGGACAATAGTCTGTATTAACTTGTCCAACCCATGACATGTAGGACAATAGTCTGTAATAACTTGTCCAACCCATGACAGGTAGGACAATAGTCTGTAATACCTTGTCCAACCAATGACAGGTAGGAGAATAGTCTGTAATAACTTGTCCAACCCATGACAGGTAGGACAATAGTCTGTAATACCTTGTCCAACCAATGACAGGTAGGGCAATAGTCTGTAATAACTTGTCCAACCCATGTATGTAGGACAATAGTCTGTAATAACTTGTCCAACCCATATATGTAGGACAATAGTCTGTAATAACTTGTCCAAACCATGACAGGTAGGACAATAGTCTGTAATAACTTGTCCAACCCATGACATGTAGGACAATAGTCTGTAATAACTTGTCCAACCAATGACAGGTCGGAGAATAGTCTGTAATAACTTGTCCAACCCATGACAGGTAGGACAATAGTCTGTAATACCTTGTCCAACCAATGACAGGTCGGAGAATAGTCTGTAATAACTTGTCCAACCCATGACAGGTAGGACAATAGTCTGTAATACCTTGTCCAACCAATGACAGGTCGGAGAATAGTCTGTAATAACTTGTCCAACCCATGACAGGTAGGACAATAGTGTGTAATAATTTGTCCAACCCATGACAGGTAGGACAATAGTCTGTAATAAGTTGTCCAACCCATGTATGTAAGACAATAGTCTGTAATAACTTGTCCAGCCCATGCCAGGTAGGGCAATAGTCTGTAATAACTTGTCCAACCCATGACAGGTAGGACAATAGTCTGTAATAACTTGTCCAACCCATGACAGGTAGGACAATAGTGTGTAATAACTTGTCCAACCCATGACAGGTAGGACAATAGTCTGTAATAACTTGTCCAACCCATGTATGTAGGACAATAGCCTGTAATAACTTGTCCAACCCATGACAGGTAGTACAATAGTCTGTAATAACTTGTCCAACCCATGACAGGTAGGACAATAGTTTGTAATACCTTGTCCAACCAATGACAGGTAGGAAAATAGTCTGTAATAACTTGTCCAACCCATGACAGGTAGGACAATAGTCTGTAATACCTTGTCCAACCTATGACAGGTAGGACAATAGTCTGTAATAACTTATCCAACACATGTATGTAGGACAATAGCCTGTAATAACTTGTCCAACCCATGACAGGTAGTACAATAGTCTGTAATAATTTGTCCAACCCATGTATGTAGGTCAATAGCCTGTAATAACTTGTCCAACCTATGACAGGTAGGACAATAGTCTGTAATAACTTGCCCAACCCATGACAGGTAGGACAATAATGTGTAATAACTTGTCCAACCCATGACAGGTAGGACAATAGTCGGTAATAACTTGTCCAACCCATGTATGTAGGACAATAGTCTGTAATAACTTGTCCAACCCATGAGAGCTAGGACAATATAGTCTGTAATAACTTGTCCAATCCATGTATGTAGGACAATAGTCTGTAATAACTTGTCCAACCCATGTATGTAGGACAATAGTCTGTAATAACTTGTCCAACCCATGTATGTAGGACAATAGTCTGTAATAACTCGTCCAACCCATGTATGTAGGACAATAGTCTGTAATAACTTGTCCAACCCATAACAGGTAGGACAATAGTCTGTAATAACTTGTCCAACCCATGACAGCTAGGACAATAGTCTGTAATAACTTGTCCAACCCATGTATGTAGGACAATAGTCTGTAATAACTTGTCCAACCCATGTATGTAGGACAATAGTCTGTAATAACTTGTCCAACCAATGACAGGTAGGACAATAGTCTGTAATAACTTGGCCAACCCATGACAGGTAGGACAATAGTCTGTAATAACTTGTCCAAACCATGACAGGTAGGACAATAGTCTGTAATAACTTGTCCAACCTATGTATGTAGGACAATAGTCTGTAATAACTTGGCCAACCCATGACAGGTAGGACAATAGTCTGTAATAACTTGTCCAACCCATGTATGTAGGACAATAGTCTGTAATAACTTGTCCAACCGATGACAGGTAGGCAAATAGTCTGTAATAACTTGTCCATCCCATAACAGGTAGGACAATAGTCTGTAATAACTTGTCCAACCCATGACAGCTAGGACAATAGTCTGTAATAACTTGTCCAACCCATGTATGTAGGACAATAGTCTGTAATAACTTGTCCAACCCATGACATGTAGGACAATAGTCTGTAATAACTTGTCCAACCCATGACAGGTAGGACAATAGTCTGTAATACCTTGTCCAACCAATGACAGGTAGGACAATAGTCTGTAATAACTTGTCCAACCCATGTATGTAGGACAATAGTCTGTAATAACTTGTCCAACCCATGTATGTAGGACAATAGTCTGTAATAACTCGTCCAACCCATGTATGTAGGACAATAGTCTGTAATAACTTGTCCAACCCATAACAGGTAGGACAATAGTCTGTAATAACTTGTCCAACCCATGACAGCTAGGACAATAGTCTGTAATAACTTGTCCAACCCATGTATGTAGGACAATAGTCTGTAATAACTTGTCCAACCCATGTATGTAGGACAATAGTCTGTAATAACTTGTCCAACCCATGTATGTACGACAATAGTGTGTAATAACTTGTCCATCCAATGACAGGTAGGACAATAGTCTGTAATAACTTGGCCAACCCATGACAGGTAGGACAATAGTCTGTAATAACTTGTCCAAACCATGACAGGTAGGACAATAGTCTGTAATAACTTGTCCAACCTATGTATGTAGGACAATAGTCTGTAATAACTTGGCCAACCCATGACAGGTAGGACAATAGTCTGTAATAACTTGTCCAACCCATGTATGTAGGACAATAGTCTGTAATAACTTGTCCAACCGATAACAGGTAGGCAAATAGTCTGTAATAACTTGTCCATCCCATAACAGGTAGGACAATAGTCTGTAATAACTTGTCCAACCCATGACAGCTAGGACAATAGTCTGTAATAACTTGTCCAACCCATGTATGTAGGACAATAGTCTGTAATAACTTGTCCAACCCATGACATGTAGGACAATAGTCTGTAATAACTTGTCCAACCCATGACAGGTAGGACAATAGTCTGTAATACCTTGTCCAACCAATGACAGGTAGGACAATAGTCTGTAATAACTTGTCCAACCGATGTATGTAGGACAATAGTCTGTAATAACTTCTCCAACCCATGTATGTAGGACAATAGTCTGTAATAACTTGTCCAAACCATGACAGGTAGGACAATAGTCTGTAATAACTTGTCCAACCCATGACAGGTAGGACAATAGTCTGTAATAACTTGTCCAACCAATGACAGGTAGGACAATAGTCTGTAATAACTTGTCCATCCCATGACAGGTAGGACAATAGTCTGTAATAACTTCTCCAACCCATGTATGTAGGACAATAGTCTGTAATAACTTGTCCAACCCATGACAGGTAGGACAATAGTCTGTAATAACTTGTCCAACCCATGACAGGTAGGACGATTGTCTGTAATAACTTGTCCAAGCCATGACAGGTAGGACAATAGTGTGTAATAACTTGTCCAACCCATGACAGGTAGGACAATAGTCTGTAATAACTTGTCCAACCCATGACAGGTAGGACAATAGTCTGTAATACCTTGTCCAACCAATGACAGGTAGGAAAATAGTCTCTAATAATTTGTCCAACCCATGACAGGTAGGACAATAGTCTGTAATACCTTGTCCAACCAATGACAGGTAGGACAATAGTCTGTAATAACTTATCCAACCCATGTATGTAGGACAATACTCTGTAATAACTTGCCCAACCCATGACAGGTAGGGCAATAGTCTGTAATAACTTGTCCATCCCATGACAGGTAGGACAATAGTCTGTAATAACTTGTCCAACCCATGTATGTAGGACAATAGTCTGTAATAACTTGTCCAACCGATGACAGGTAGGACAATAGTCTGTAATAACTTGTCCAACCCATGACAGGTAGGACAATAGTCTGTAATAACTTGTCCATCCCATGACAGGTAGGACAATAGTCTGTAATAACTTGTCCAACCCATGACAGCTACGACAATAGTCTGTAATAACTTGTCCAACCCATGTATGTAGGACAATAGTCTGTAATAACTTGTCCAACCCATGACATGTAGGACAATAGTCTGTAATAACTTGTCCAACCCATGACAGGTAGGACAATAGTCTGTAATACCTTGTCCAACCAATGACAGGTAGGAGAATAGTCTGTAATAACTTGTCCAACCCATGACAGGTAGGACAATAGTCTGTAATACCTTGTCCAACCAATGACAGGTAGGACAATAGTCTGTAATAACTTGTCCAACCCATGTATGTAGGACAATAGTCTGTAATAACTTGTCCAACCCATATATGTAGGACAATAGTCTGTAATAACTTGTCCAAACCATGACAGGTAGGACAATAGTCTGTAATAACTTGTCCAACCCATGACAGGTAGGACAATAGTCTGTAATACCTTGTCCAACCAATGACAGGTCGGAGAATAGTCTGTAATAACTTGTCCAACCCATGACAGGTAGGACGATTGTCTGTAATAACTTGTCCAAGCCATGACAGGTAGGACAATAGTGTGTAATAACTTGTCCAACCCATGACAGGTAGGACAATAGTCTGTAATAACTTGTCCAACCCATGACAGGTAGGACAATAGTCTGTAATACCTTGTCCAACCAATGACAGGTAGGAAAATAGTCTCTAATAATTTGTCCAACCCATGACAGGTAGGACAATAGTCTGTAATACCTTGTCCAACCAATGACAGGTAGGACAATAGTCTGTAATAACTTCTCCAACCCATGTATGTAGGACAATAGTCTGTAATAACTTGTCCAACCCATGACAGGTAGGACAATAGTCTGTAATAACTTGTCCAACCCATGACAGGTAGGACGATTGTCTGTAATAACTTGTCCAAGCCATGACAGGTAGGACAATAGTGTGTAATAACTTGTCCAACCCATGACAGGTAGGACAATAGTCTGTAATAACTTGTCCAACCCATGACAGGTAAGACAATAGTCTGTAATACCTTGTCCAACCAATGACAGGTAGGAAAATAGTCTCTAATAATTTGTCCAACCCATGACAGGTAGGACAATAGTCTGTAATACCTTGTCCAACCAATGACAGGTAGGACAATAGTCTGTAATAACTTATCCAACCCATGTATGTAGGACAATACTCTGTAATAACTTGCCCAACCCATGACAGGTAGGGCAATAGTCTGTAATAACTTGTCCATCCCATGACAGGTAGGACAATAGTCTGTAATAACTTGTCCAACCCATGTATGTAGGACAATAGTCTGTAATAACTTGTCCAACCGATGAGAGGTAGGACAATAGTCTGTAATAACTTGTCCAACCCATGACAGGTAGGACAATAGTCTGTAATAACTTGTCCATCCCATGACAGGTAGGACAATAGTCTGTAATAACTTGTCCAACCCATGACAGCTACGACAATAGTCTGTAATAACTTGTCCAACCCATGTATGTAGGACAATAGTCTGTAATAACTTGTCCAACCCATGACATGTAGGACAATAGTCTGTAATAACTTGTCCAACCCATGACAGGTAGGACAATAGTCTGTAATACCTTGTCCAACCAATGACAGGTAGGAGAATAGTCTGTAATAACTTGTCCAACCCATGACAGGTAGGACAATAGTCTGTAATACCTTGTCCAACCAATGACAGGTAGGACAATAGTCTGTAATAACTTGTCCAACCCATGTATGTAGGACAATAGTCTGTAATAACTTGTCCAACCCATATATGTAGGACAATAGTCTGTAATAACTTGTCCAAACCATGACAGGTAGGACAATAGTCTGTAATAACTTGTCCAACCCATGACAGGTAGGACAATAGTCTGTAATACCTTGTCCAACCAATGACAGGTCGGAGAATAGTCTGTAATAACTTGTCCAACCCATGACAGGTAGGACAATAGTGTGTAATAACTTGTCCAACCCATGACAGGTAGGACAATAGTCTGTAATAACTTGTCCAACCCATGTATGTAAGACAATAGTCTGTAATAACTTGTCCAGCCCGTGACGGGTAGGACAATAGTCTGTAATAACTTGTCTCGCCAATTACAGGTAGGACAATAGTCTGTAATAACGTGTCCAACCCATGACAGGTAGGACAATAGTGTGTAATAACTTGTCCAACCCATGACAGGTAGGACAATAGTCTGTAATAACTTGTCCAACCCATGTATGTAGGACAATAGCCTGTAATAACTTGTCCAACCCATGACAGGTAGTACAATAGTCTGTAATAACTTGTCCAACCCATGACAGGTAGGACAATAGTCTGTAATACCTTGTCCAACCAATGACAGGTAGGAAAATAGTCTGTAATAACTTGTCCAACCCATGACAGGTAGGACAATAGTCTGTAATACCTTGTCCAACCAATGACAGGTAGGACAATAGTCTGTAATAACTTGTCCATCCCATGACAGGTAGGACAATAGTCTGTAATAACTTGTCCAACCCATGTATGTAGGACAATAGTCTGTAATAACTTGTCCAACCGATGACAGGTAGGACAATAGTCTGTAATAACTTGTCCATCCCATGACAGGTAGGACAATAGTCTGTAATAACTTGTCCAACCCATGACAGCTACGACAATAGTCTGTAATAACTTGTCCAACCCATGTATGTAGGACAATAGTCTGTAATAACTTGTCCAACCCATGACATGTAGGACAATAGTCTGTAATAACTTGTCCAACCCATGACAGGTAGGACAATAGTCTGTAATACCTTGTCCAACCAATGACAGGTAGGGGAATAGTCTGTAATAACTTGTCCAACCCATGACAGGTAGGACAATAGTCTGTAATACCTTGTCCAACCAATGACAGGTAGGACAATAGTCTGTAATAACTTGTCCAACCCATATATGTAGGACAATAGTCTGTAATAACTTGTCCAAACCATGACAGGTAGGACAATAGTCTGTAATAACTTGTCCAACCCATGACATGTAGGACAATAGTCTGTAATAACTTGTCCAACCAATGACAGGTCGGAGAATAGTCTGTAATAACTTGTCCAACCCATGACAGGTAGGACAATAGTCTGTAATACCTTTCCAACCAATGACAGGTCGGAGAATAGTCTGTAATAACTTGTCCAACCCATGACAGGTAGGACAATAGTCTGTAATACCTTGTCCAACCAATGACAGGTCGGAGAATAGTCTGTAATAACTTGTCCAACCCATGACAGGTAGGACAATAGTGTGTAATAACTTGTCCAACCCATGACAGGTAGGACAATAGTCTGTAATAACTTGTCCAACCCATGTATGTAAGACAATAGTCTGTAATAACTTGTCCAGCCCGTGACGGGTAGGACAATAGTCTGTAATAACTTGTCTCGCCCATTACAGGTAGGACAATAGTCTGTAATAACTTGTCCAACCCATGACAGGTAGGACAATAGTGTGTAATAACTTGTCCAACCCATGACAGGTAGGACAATAGTCTGTAATAACTTGTCCAACCCATGTATGTAGGACAATAGCCTGTAATAACTTGTCCAACCCATGACAGGTAGGTCAATAGTCTGTAATACCTTGTCCAACCAATGACAGGTAGGAAAATAGTCTGTAATAACTTGTCCAACCCATGACAGGTAGGAAAATAGTCTGTAATAACTTGTCCAACCCATGACAGGTAGGACAATAGTCTGTAATACCTTGTCCAACCAATGACAGGTAGGACAATAGTCTGTAATAACTTATCCAACACATGTATGTAGGACAATAGCCTGTAATAACTTGTCCAACCCATGACAGGTAGTACAATAGTCTGTAATAATTTGTCCAACCCATGTATGTAGGTCAATAGCCTGTAATAACTTGTCCAACCTATGACAGGTAGGACAATAGTCTGTAATAACTTGCCCAACCCATGCCAGGTAGGACAATAGTGTGTAATAACTTGTTCAACCCATGACAGGTAGGACAATAGTCGGTAATAACTTGTCCAACCCATGTATGTAGGACAATAGTCTGTAATAACTTGTACAACCCATGATAGGTAGGACAATAGTCTGTAATAACTTGTCCAACCCATGACAGGTAGGACAATAGTCTGTAATACCTTGTCCAACCAATGACAGGTAGGAGAATAGTCTGTAATAACTTGTCCAACCCATGACAGGTAGGACAATAGTCTGTAATACCTTGTCCAACCAATGACAGGTAGGACAATAGTCTGTAATAACTTGTCCAACCCATGTATGTAGGACAATAGTCTGTAATAACTTGTCCAACCCATATATGTAGGACAATAGTCTGTAATAACTTGTCCAATCCATGACAGGTAGGACAATAGTCTGTAATAACTTGTCCAACCCATGACATGTAGGACAATAGTCTGTAATAACTTGTCCAACCAATGACAGGTCGGAGAATAGTCTGTAATAACTTGTCCAACCCATGACAGGTAGGACAATAGTCTGTAATACCTTGTCCAACCAATGACAGGTCGGAGAATAGTCTGTAATAACTTGTCCAACCCATGACAGGTAGGACAATAGTCTGTAATACCTTGTCCAACCAATGACAGGTCGGAGAATAGTCTGTAATAACTTGTCCAACCCATGTATGTAGGACAATAGTCTGTAATAACTTGTCCAACCCATGAGAGCTAGGACAATATAGTCTGTAATAACTTGTCCAATCCATGTATGTAGGACAATAGTCTGTAATAACTTGTCCAACCCATGTATGTAGGACAATAGTCTGTAATAACTTGTCCAACCCATGTATGTAGGACAATAGTCTGTAATAACTCGTCCAACCCATGTATGTAGGACAATAGTCTGTAATAACTTGTCCAACCCATGTATGTAGGACAATAGTCTGTAATAACTTGTCCAACCCATGTATGTAGGACAATAGTCTGTAATAACTTGTCCAACCCATGTATGTACGACAATAGTGTGTAATAACTTGTCCATCCAATGACAGGTAGGACAATAGTCTGTAATAACTTGGCCAACCCATGACAGGTAGGACAATAGTCTGTAATAACTTGTCCAAACCATGACAGGTAGGACAATAGTCTGTAATAACTTATCCAACCCATGACAGGTAGGACAATAGTCTGTAATAACTTGTCCAACCCATGTATGTAGGACAATAGTGTGTAATAACTTGTCCATCCAATGACAGGTAGGACAATAGTCTGTAATAACTTGTCCAACCTATGTATGTAGGACAATAGTCTGTAATAACTTGGCCAACCCATGACAGGTAGGACAATAGTCTGTAATAACTTGTCCAACCCATGACAGGTAAGACAATACTCTGTAATAACTTGTCCAACCCATGACAGGTAGGACAATAGTCTGTAATAACTCGTCCAACCCATGTATGTAGGACAAATGTCTGTAATAACTTGTCCAACCCATGACAGGTAAGACGATATTCTGTAATAACTTGTCCAACCCATGACAGGTAGGACAATAGTCTGTAATAACTCGTCCAACCCATGTATGTAGGACAATAGTCTGTAATAACTTGTCCAACCCAATTCAGGTAGGACAATAGTCTAATAACTTGTCCAACTCATGACAGGTAGGACAATAGTCTGTAATAACTTGTCCAACCCATGTATTTAGGACAATAGTCTGTAATAACTTGTCCAAGCCATGACAGGTAGGACAATAGTCTGTAATAACTTGTCCAATCCATGACAGGTAGGACAATAGTGTGTAATAACTTGTCCTACCTATGACAGGTAGGACAATAGTCTGTAATAACTTGTCCAACCCATGTATGTAGGACAATAGCCTGTAATAACTTGTCCAACCCATGACAGGTAGTACAATAGTCTGTAATAACTTGTCCAACCCATGACAGGTAGGACAATAGTCTGTAATACCTTGTCCAACCAATGACAGGTAGGAAAATAGTCTGTAATAACTTGTCCAACCCATGACAGGTAGGACAATAGTCTGTAATACCTTGTCCAACCAATGACAGGTAGGAAAATAGTCTGTAATAACTTGTCCAATCCATGACAGGTAGTACAATAGTCTGTAATAACTTGTCCAACCCATGACAGGTAGGACAATAGTCTGTAATACCTTGTCCAACCAATGACAGGTAGGACAATAGTCTGTAATAACTTGTCCAACCCATGTATGTAGGACAATACTCTGTAATAACTTGCCCAACCCATGACAGGTAGGACAATAGTCTGTAATAACTTGTCCATCCCATGACAGGTAGGACAATAGTCTGTAATAACTTGTCCAACCCATATATGTAGGACAATAGTCTGTAATAACTTGTCCAACCGATGACAGGTAGGCAAATAGTCTGTAATAACTTGTCCATCCCATAACAGGTAGGACAATAGTCTGTAATAACTTGTCCAACCCATGACAGCTAGGACAATAGTCTGTAATAACTTGTCCAACCCATGACAGGTAGGACAATAGTCTGTAATAACTTGTCCAACCCATGTATGTAGGACAATAGTCTGTAATAACTTGTCCAACCCATGACATGTAGGACAATAGTCTGTAATAACTTGTCCAACCCATGACAGGTAGGACAATAGTCTGTAATACCTTGTCCAACCAATGACAGGTAGGACAATAGTCTGTAATAACTTGTCCAACCCATGTATGTAGGACAATAGTCTGTAATAACTTGTCCAACCCATGTATGTAGGACAATAGTCTGTAATAACTTGTCCAAACCATGACAGGTAGGACAATAGTCTGTAATAACTTGTCCAACCCATGACAGGTAGGACAATAGTCTGTAATAACTTCTCCAACCCATGTATGTAGGACAATAGTCTGTAATAACTTGTCCAACCCATGACAGGTAGGACGATTGTCTGTAATAACTTGTCCAAGCCATGACAGGTAGGACAATAGTGTGTAATAACTTGTCCAACCCATGACAGGTAGGACAATAGTCTGTAATAACTTGTCCAACCCATGACAGGTAGGACGATTGTCTGTAATAACTTGTCCAACCCATGACAGGTAGGACAATAGTGTGTAATAACTTGTCCAACCCATGACAGGTAGGACAATAGTCTGTAATAACTTGTCCAACCCATGACAGGTAGGACAATAGTCTGTAATAACTTGTCCAACCCATGTATGCAGGACAATAGTCTGTAATAACTTGTCCAACCCATGAGAGGTAGGACAATAGTCTGTAATAACTTGTCCAACCCATGACAGGTAGGACAATAGTCTGTAATAACTTGTCTCGCCCATTACAGGTAGGACAATAGTCTGTAATAACTTGTCCAACCCATGACAGGTAGGACAATAGTGTGTAATAACTTGTCCAACCCATGACAGGTAGGACAATAGTCTGTAATAACTTGTCCAACCCATGTATGTAGGACAATAGCCTGTAATAACATGTCCAACCCATGACAGGTAGTACAATAGTCAGTAATAACTTGTCCAACCCATGACAGGTAGGACAATAGTCTGTAATACCTTGTCCAACCAATGACAGGTAGGAAAATAGTCTGTAATAACTTGTCCAACCCATGACAGGTAGGACAATAGTCTGTAATACCTTGTCCAACCAATGACAGGTAGGAAAATAGTCTGTAATAACTTGTCCAATCCATGACAGGTAGTACAATAGTCTGTAATAACTTGTCCAACCTATGACAGGTAGGACAATAGTCTGTAATACCTTGTCCAACCAATGACAGGTAGGAAAATAGTCTCTAATAACTTGTCCAACCCATGACAGGTGGGACAATAGTCTGTAATACCTTGTCCAACCAATCACAGGTAGGACAATAGTCTGTAATAACTTATCCAACCCATGTATGTAGGACAATACTCTGTAATAACTTGCCCAACCCATGACAGGTAGGGCAATAGTCTGTAATAACTTGTCCAACCCATGACAGGTAGGACAATAGTCTGTAATAACTTGTCCAACCCATGTATGTAGGACAATAGTCTGTAATAACTTGTCCAACCGATGACAGGTAGGACAATAGTATGTAATAACTTGTCCATCCCATGACAGGTAGGACAATAGTCTGTAATAACTTGTCCAACCCATGACAGCTACGACAATAGTCTGTAATAACTTGTCCAACCCATGTATGTAGGACAATAGTCTGTAATAACTTGTCCAACCCATGACATGTAGGACAATAGTCTGTAATAACTTGTCCAACCCATGACAGGTAGGACAATAGTCTGTAATACCTTGTCCAACCAATGACAGGTAGGAGAATAGTCTGTAATAACTTGTCCAACCCATGACAGGTAGGACAATAGTCTGTAATACCTTGTCCAACCAATGACAGGTAGGACAATAGTCTGTAATAACTTGTCCAACCCATGTATGTAGGACAATAGTCTGTAATAACTTGTCCAACCCATATATGTAGGACAATAGTCTGTAATAACTTGTCCAAACCATGACAGGTAGGACAATAGTCTGTAATAACTTGTCCAACCCATGACATGTAGGACAATAGTCTGTAATAACTTGTCCAACCAATGACAGGTCGGAGAATAGTCTGTAATAACTTGTCCAACCCATGACAGGTAGGACAATAGTCTGTAATACCTTTCCAACCAATGACAGGTCGGAGAATAGTCTGTAATAACTTGTCCAACCCATGACAGGTAGGACAATAGTCTGTAATACCTTGTCCAACCAATGACAGGTCGGAGAATAGTCTGTAATAACTTGTCCAACCCATGACAGGTAGGACAATAGTGTGTAATAACTTGTCCAACCCATGACAGGTAGGACAATAGTCTGTAATAACTTGTCCAACCCATGTATGTAAGACAATAGTCTGTAATAACTTGTCCAACCCATGTATGTAAGACAATAGTCTGTAATAACTTGTCCAGCCCGTGACGGGTAGGACAATAGTCTGTAATAACTTGTCTCGCCCATTACAGGTAGGACAATAGTCTGTAATAACTTGTCCAACCCATGACAGGTAGGACAATAGTGTGTAATAACTTGTCCAACCCATGACAGGTAGGACAATAGTCTGTAATAACTTGTCCAACCCATGTATGTAGGACAATAGCCTGTAATAACTTGTCCAACCCATGACAGGTAGTACAATAGTCTGTAATAACTTGTCCAACCCATGACAGGTAGGACAATAGTCTGTAATACCTTGTCCAACCAATGACAGGTAGGAAAATAGTCTGTAATAACTTGTCCAACCCATGACAGGTAGGACAATAGTCTGTAATACCTTGTCCAACCAATGACAGGTAGGACAATAGTCTGTAATAACTTATCCAACACATGTATGTAGGACAATAGCCTGTAATAACTTGTCCAACCCATGACAGGTAGTACAATAGTCTGTAATAATTTGTCCAACCCATGTATGTAGGTCAATAGCCTGTAATAACTTGTCCAACCTATGACAGGTAGGACAATAGTCTGTAATAACTTGCCCAACCCATGACAGGTAGGACAATAGTGTGTAATAACTTGTTCAACCCATGACAGGTAGGACAATAGTCGGTAATAACTTGTCCAACCCATGTATGTAGGACAATAGTCTGTTATAACTTGTACAACCCATGATAGGTAGGACAATAGTCTGTAATAACTTGTCCAACCCATGACAGGTAGGACAATAGTCTGTAATAACTTGTCCAACCCATGACAGGTAGGACAATAGTCTGTAATAACTTGTCCAACCCATGTATGTAGGACAATAGTCTGTAATAACTTGTCCAACCCATGACAGCTAGGACAATATAGTCTGTAATAACTTGTCCAACCCATGTATGTAGGACAATAGTCTGTAATAACTTGTCCAACCCATGTATGTAGGACAATAGTCTGTAATAACTTGTCCAACCCATGTATGTACGACAATAGTGTGTAATAACTTGTCCATCCAATGACAGGTAGGACAATAGTCTGTAATAACTTGTCCAACCCATGTATGTAGGACAATAGTCTGTAATAACTTGGCCAACCCATGACAGGTAGGACAATAGTCTGTAATAACTTGTCCAAACCATGACAGGTAGGACAATAGTCTGTAATAACTTATCCAACCCATGACAGGTAGGACAATAGTCTGTAATAACTTGTCCAACCCATGTATGTAGGACAATAGTGTGTAATTACTTGTCCGTCCAATGACAGGTAGGACAATAGTCTGTAATGACTTGTCCAACCCATGTATGTAGGACAATAGTCTGTAATAACTTGTCCAACCCATGACAGGTAAGACAATACTCTGTAATAACTTGTCCAACCCATGACAGGTAGGACAATAGTCTGTAATAACTCGTCCAACCCATGTATGTAGGACAAATGTCTGTAATAACTTGTCCAACCCATGACAGGCAAGACGATATTCTGTAATAACATGTCCAACCCATGACAGGTAGGACAATAGTCTGTAATAACTCGTCCAACCCATGTATGTAGGACAATAGTCTGTAATAACTTGTACAACCCAATTCAGGTAGGACAATAGCCTGTAATAACTTGTCCAACCCATGACAGGTAGTACAATAGTCTGTAATAATTTGTCCAACCAATGTATGTAGGTCAATAGCCTGTAATAACTTGTCCAACCTATGACAGGTAGGACAATAGTCTGTAATAACTTGCCCAACCCATGACAGGTAGGACAATAGTGTGTAATAACTTGTTCAACCCATGACAGGTAGGACAATAGTCGGTAATAACTTGTCCAACCCATGTATGTAGGACAATAGTCTGTAATAACTTGTACAACCCATGATAGGTAGGACAATAGTCTGTAATAACTTGTCCAACCCATGACAGGTAGGACAATAGTCTGTAATAACTTGTCCAACCCATGACAGGTAGGACAATAGTCTGTAATAACTTGTCCAACCCATGTATGTAGGACAATAGTCTGTAATAACTTGTCCAACCCATGACAGCTAGGACAATATAGTCTGTAATAACTTGTCCAACCCATGTATGTAGGACAATAGTCTGTAATAACTTGTCCAACCCATGTATGTAGGACAATAGTCTGTAATAACTTGTCCAACCCATGTATGTACGACAATAGTGTGTAATAACTTGTCCATCCAATGACAGGTAGGACAATAGTCTGTAATAACTTGTCCAACCCATGTATGTAGGACAATAGTCTGTAATAACTTGGCCAACCCATGACAGGTAGGACAATAGTCTGTAATAACTTGTCCAAACCATGACAGGTAGGACAATAGTCTGTAATAACTTATCCAACCCATGACAGGTAGGACAATAGTCTGTAATAACTTGTCCAACCCATGTATGTAGGACAATAGTGTGTAATTACTTGTCCATCCAATGACAGGTAGGACAATAGTCTGTAATGACTTGTCCAACCCATGTATGTAGGACAATAGTCTGTAATAACTTGTCCAACCCATGACAGGTAAGACAATACTCTGTAATAACTTGTCCAACCCATGACAGGTAGGACAATAGTCTGTAATAACTCGTCCAACCCATGTATGTAGGACAAATGTCTGTAATAACTTGTCCAACCCATGACAGGCAAGACGATATTCTGTAATAACATGTCCAACCCATGACAGGTAGGACAATAGTCTGTAATAACTCGTCCAACCCATGTATGTAGGACAATAGTCTGTAATAACTTGTCCAACCCATGACAGGTAAGACAATACTCTGTAATAACTTGTCCAACCCATGACAGGTAGGACAATAGTCTGTAATAACTTGTCCAACCCATGTATGTAGGACAATACTCTGTAATAACTTGCCCAACCCATGACAGGTAGGAAAATAGTCTGTAATAACTTGTCCATCCCATGACAGGAAAGACAATAGTCTGTAATAACTTGTCCAACCCATCTATGTAGGACAATAGTCTGTAATAACTTGTCCAACCGATGACAGGTAGGACAATAGTCTGTAATAACTTGTCCAACCCATGACATGTAGGACAATAGTCTGTAATAACTTGTCCAACCCATGACAGGTAGGGCAATAGTCTGTAATAACTTGTCCAACCCATGTATGTAGGACAATAGTCTGTAATAAGTTGTCCAACCCATGACAGGTAGGACAATAGTCTGTAATAACTTGTCCAACCCATGTATGCAGGACAATAGTCTGTAATAACTTGTCCAACCCATGAGAGGTAGGACAATAGTCTGTAATAACTTGTCCAACCCATGACAGGTAGGACAATAGTCTGTAATAACTTGTCCATCCCATGACAGGTAGGACAATAGTCTGTAATACCTTGTCCAACCAATGACAGGTAGGAAAATAGTCTGTAGTAACTTGTCCAATCCATGACAGGTAGTACAATAGTCTGTAATAACTTGTCCAACCTATGACAGGTAGGACAATAGTCTGTAATACCTTGTCCAACCAATGACAGGTAGGAAAATAGTCTCTAATAACTTGTCCAACCCATGACAGGTGGGACAATAGTCTGTAATACCTTGTCCAACCAATGACAGGTAGGACAATAGTCTGTAATAACTTATCCAACCCATGTATGTAGGACAATACTCTGTAATAACTTGCCCAACCCATGACAGGTAGGGCAATAGTCTGTAATAACTTGTCCAACCCATGACAGGTAGGACAATAGTCTGTAATAACTTGTCCAACCCATGTATGTAGGACAATAGTCTGTAATAACTTGTCTAACCGATGACAGGTAGGACAATAGTCTGTAATAACTTGTCCATCCCATGACAGGTAGGACAATAGTCTGTAATAACTTGTCCAACCCATGACAGCTACGACAATAGTCTGTAATAACTTGTCCAACCCATGTATGTAGGACAATAGTCTGTAATAACTTGTCCAACCCATGACATGTAGGACAATAGTCTGTAATAACTTGTCCAACCCATGACAGGTAGGACAATAGTCTGTAATACCTTGTCCAACCAATGACAGGTAGGAGAATAGTCTGTAATAACTTGTCCAACCCATGACAGGTAGGACAATAGTCTGTAATACCTTGTCCAACCAATGACAGGTAGGACAATAGTCTGTAATAACTTGTCCAAACCATGACAGGTAGGACAATAGTCTGTAATAACTTGTCCAACCCATGACATGTAGGACAATAGTCTGTAACAACTTGTCCAACCAATGACAGGTCGGAGAATAGTCTGTAATAACTTGTCCAACCCATGACAGGTAGGACAATAGTCTGTAATACCTTTCCAACCAATGACAGGTCGGAGAATAGTCTGTAATAACTTGTCCAACCCATGACAGGTAGGACAATAGTCTGTAATACCTTGTCCAACCAATGACAGGTCGGAGAATAGTCTGTAATAACTTGTCCAACCCATGACAGGTAGGACAATAGTGTGTAATAACTTGTCCAACCCATGACAGGTAGGACAATAGTCTGTAATAACTTGTCCAACCCATGTATGTAAGACAATAGTCTGTAATAACTTGTCCAGCCCGTGACGGGTAGGACAATAGTCTGTAATAACTTGTCCAACCCATGACAGGTAGTACAATAGTCTGTAATAACTTGTCCAACCCATGCCAGGTAGGACAATAGTCTGTAATAACTTGTCCAACCAATCACAGGTAGGAAAATAGTCTCTAATAACTTGTCCAACCCATGACAGGTA
This sequence comes from Eledone cirrhosa, assembly GCA_964016885.1. NCBI lineage: Eukaryota > Metazoa > Mollusca > Cephalopoda > Octopoda > Eledonidae > Eledone > Eledone cirrhosa. The sequence goes on along the minus strand of OZ024744.1, from coordinate 135,572,207 downwards.
GGACAATAGTCTGTAATACCTTGTCCAACCAATGACAGGTAGGACAATAGTCTGTAATAACTTGTCCAACCCATGTATGTAGGACAATACTCTGTAATAACTTGCCCAACCCATGACAGGTAAGACAATAGTCTGTAATAACTTGTCCAACCCATGTATGTAGGACAATAGTCTGTAATAACTTGTCCAACCGATGACAGGTAGGACAATAGTCTGTAATAACTTGTCCATCCCATAACAGGTAGGACAATAGTCTGTAATAACTTGTCCAACCCATGACAGCTAGGACAATAGTCTGTAATAACTTGTCCAACCCATGTATGTAGGACAATAGTCTGTAATAACTTGTCCAACCCATGACATGTAGGACAATAGTCTGTAATAACTTGTCCAACCCATGACAGGTAGGACAATAGTCTGTAATACCTTGTCCAACCAATGACAGGTAGGACAATAGTCTGTAATGACTTGTCCAACCCATGTATGTAGGACAATAGTCTGTAATAATTTGTCCAACCCATGTATGTAGGACAATAGTCTGTAATAACTTGTCCAAACCATGACAGGTAGGACAATAGTCTGTAATAACTTGTCCAACCCATGACAGGTAGGACAATAGTCTGTAATACATTGTCCAACCAATGACAGGTAGGACAATAGTATGTAATAACTTGTCCAACCCATGTATGTAGGACAATAGTCTGTAATAACTTGTCCAACCCATGACAGGTACGACAATAGTCTGTAATAACTTGTCCTACCCATGATAGGTAGGACAATAGTCTGTAATATCTTGTCCAACCCATGACAGGTAGGACAATAGTCTGTAATAACTTGTCCAACCCATGACAAGTAGGACAATAGTCTGTAATAACTTGTCCAACCCATGTATGTAGGACAATAGTCTGTAATAACTTGTCCAACCCATGTATGTAGGACAATAGTCTGTAATAACTTGTCCAACCCATGACATGTAGGACAATAGTCTGTAATAACTTGTCCAACCCATGACAGGTAGGACAATAGTCTGTAATAACTTGTCCAACCCATGTATGCAGGACAATAGTCTGTAATAACTTGTCCAACCCATGAGAGGTAGGACAATAGTCTGTAATAACTTGTCCAACCCATGACAGGTAGGACAATAGTCTGTAATAACTTGTCTCGCCCATTACAGGTAGGACAATAGTCTGTAATAACTTGTCCAACCCATGACAGGTAGGACAATAGTGTGTAATAACTTGTCCAACCCATGACAGGTAGGACAATAGTCTGTAATAACTTGTCCAACCCATGTATGTAGGACAATAGCCTGTAATAACATGTCCAACCCATGACAGGTAGTACAATAGTCTGTAATAACTTGTCCAACCCATGACAGGTAGGACAATAGTCTGTAATACCTTGTCCAACCAATGACAGGTAGGAAAATAGTCTGTAATAACTTGTCCAACCCATGACAGGTAGGTCAATAGTCTGTAATACCTTGTCCAACCAATGACAGGTAGGACAATAGTCTGTAATACCTTGTCCAGCCCATGCCAGGTAGGACAATAGTCTGTAATAACTTGTCCAACCCATGTATGTAGGACAATAGTCTGTAATAACTTATCCAACACATGTATGTAGGACAATAGCCTGTAATAACTTGTCCAACCCATGCCAGGTAGGACAATAGTCTGTAATAATTTGTCCAACCCATGTATGTAGGTCAATAGCCTGTAATAACTTGTCCAACCTATGACAGGTAGGACAACAGTCTGTAATAACTTGCCCAACCCATGACAGGTAGGACAATAGTGTGTAATAACTTGTCCAACCCATGTATGTAGGACAATAGTCTGTAATAACTTGTCCAACCCATGACAGGTAGGACAATAGTCGGTAATAACTTGTCCAACCCATGTATGTAGGACAATAGTCTGTAATAAGTTGTACAACCCATGATAGGCAGGACAATAGTCTGTAATAACTTGTCCAACCCATGACAGGTAGGACAATAGTCTGTAATAACTTGTCCAACCCATGTATGTAGGACAATAGTCTGTAATAACTTGTCCAACCCATGACAGGTAGGACAATAGTCTGTAATAACTTGTCCAACCCATGTATGTAGGACAATAGTCTGTAATAACTTGTCCAACCCATGACAGCTAGGACAATATAGTCTGTAATAACTTGTCCAACCCATGTATGTAGGACAATAGTCTGTAATAACTTGTCCAACCCATGTATGTAGGACAATAGTCTGTAATAACTTGTCCAACCCATGTATGTACGACAATAGTGTGTAATAACTTGTCCATCCAATGACAGGTAGGACAATAGTCTGTAATAACTTGTCCAACCCATGTATGTAGGACAATAGTCTGTAATAACTTGGCCAACCCATGACAGGTAGGACAATAGTCTGTAATAACTTGTCCAAACCATGACAGGTAGGACAATAGTCTGTAATAACTTATCCAACCCATGTATGTAGGACAATAGTCTGTAATAACTTGTCCAACCCATGACAGGTAAGACAATACTCTGTAATAACTTGTCCAACCCATGACAGGTAGGACAATAGTCTGTAATAACTCGTCCAACCCATGTATGTAGGACAAATGTCTGTAATAACTTGTCCAACCCATGACAGGTAAGACGATATTCTGTAATAACTTGTCCAACCCATGACAGGTAGGACAATAGTCTGTAATAACTCGTCCAACCCATGTATGTAGGACAATAGTCTGTAATAACTTGTCCAACCCAATTCAGGTAGGACAATAGTCTAATAACTTGTCCAACTCATGACAGGTAGGACAATAGTCTGTAATAACTTGTCCAACCCATGAATTTAGGACAATAGTCTGTAATAACTTGTCCAAGCCATGACAGGTAGGACAATAGTCTGTAATAACTTGTCCAATCCATGACAGGTATGACAATAGTGTGTAATAACTTGTCCTACCTATGACAGGTAGGACAATAGTCTGTAATAAATTGTCCAACCCATGTATGTAGGACAATAGGCTGTAATAACTTGTCCAACCCATGACAGGTAGGACAATAGTCTGTAATAACTTGTCCAACCCATGTATGTAGGACAATAGTCTCTAATAACTTGTCCAACCCATGACAGGTAGGACAATACTCTGTAATAACATGTCCAACCCATGACAGGTAGGACAATAGTCTGTAATAACTTGTCCAACCCATGACAGGTAGGACAATAGTCTGTAATAACTTGTCCAACCCATGCCAGGTAGGATAAAAGTCTGTAATAATTTGTCCAACCCATGACAGGTAGGACAAAGTCTGTAATAACTTGTCCAACCCATGTATGTAGGACAATAGTCTGTAATAACTTGTCCAACCCATGTATGTAGGACAATAGTCTGTAATAACTTGTCCAACCCATGTATGTAGGACAATAGTCTGTAATAACCTGTCCAACCCATGACAGGTAGGACAATAGTCTGTAATAACTTGTCCAACTCATGACAGGTAGGACAATAGTCTGTAATAGCTTCTCCAACCCATGACAGGTAAGACAATAGTCTGTAATAACTTATCCAACCCATGCCAGGTAGGACAATAGTCTGTAATAACTTGTCCAACCCATGTATGTAGGACAATAGTCTGTAATAACTTGTCCAACCCATGACAGGTAGGACAATAGTCTGTAATAACTTGTCCAACCCATGTATGTAGGACAATAGTCTGTAATAACTTGTCCAACCCATGTATGTAGGACAATATTCTGTAATAACTTGTCCAACCCATGTATGTAGGACAATAGTCTGTACTAACTTGTCCAACCCATGTATGTAGGACAATAGTCTGTAATAACTTGTCCAACCCATGTATGTAGGACAATAGTCTGTAATAACTTGTCCAACCCATGTATGTAGGACAATAGTCTGTAATAACCTGTCCAACCCATGACAGGTAGGACAATAGTCTGTAATAACTTGTCCAACTCATGACAGGTAGGACAATAGTCTGTAATAGCTTGTCCAACCCATGACAGGTAAGACAATAGTCTGTAATAACTTATCCAACCCATGCCAGGTAGGACAATAGTCTGTAATAACTTGTCCAACCCATGTATGTAGGACAATAGTCTGTAATAACTTGTCCAACCCATGACAGGTAGGACAATAGTCTGTAATAACTTGTCCAACCCATGTATGTAGGACAATAGTCTGTAATAACTTGTCCAACCCATGTATGTAGGACAATAGTCTGTAATAACCTGTCCAACCCATGACAGGTAAGACAATAGTCTGTAATAACTTGTCCAACTCATGACAGGTAGGACAATAGTCTGTAATAGCTTGTCCAACCCATGACAGGTAAGACAATAGTCTGTAATAACTTATCCAACCCATGCCAGGTAGGACAATAGTCTGTAATAACTTGTCCAACCCATGTATATAGGACAATAGACTGTAATAACTTGTCCAGCCCATGTATGTAGGACAATAGTCTGTAATAACTTGTCCAACCCATGACAGGTAGGACAATAGTCTGTAATAACTTGTCCAACCCATGTATATAGGACAATAGTCTGTAATAACTAGTCCAACCCATGACAGGTAGGACAATAGTCTGTAATAACTTGTCCAATCCATGTATATAGGACAATAGTCTGTAATAACTTGTCCAACCCATGTATGTAGGACAATAGTCTGTAATAACTTGTCCAACCCATGACAGGTAGGACAATAGTCTGTAATAACTTGTCCAACCCATGTATGTAGGACAATAGTCTGTAATAACTTCTCCAACCCATGCCAGGTAGGACAATAGTCTGTAATAACTTGTCCAACCCATGACAGGTAGGACAATAGTCTGTAATAACTTGTCCAACCCATGTATGTAGGACAATAGTCTGTAATAACTTGTCCAACCCATGACAGGTAGGACAATAGTCTGTAATAACTTGTCCAACCCATGCCAGGTAGGACAATAGTCTCTAATAACTTGTCCAACCCATGACAGTTAGGACAATAGTCTGTAATAACTTGTCCAACCCATGTATGTAGGACAATAGTCTGTAATAACTTGTCCAACCCATGAAAGGTAGGACAATAGTCTGTAATAACTTGTCCAACCCATGTATGTAGGACAATAGTCTGTAATAACTTGTCCAACCCATGACAGGTAGGACAATAGTCTGTAATAACTTGTCCAACCCATGTATGTAGGACAATAGTCTGTAATAACTTGTCCAACCCATGACAGGTAGGACAATAGTCTGTAATACATTGTCCAACCCATGACAGGTAGGGCAATAGTCTGTAATAACTTGTCCAACCCATGACAGGTAGGGCAATAGTCTGTAATAACTTGTCCAACCCATGTATGTAGGACAATAGTCTGTAATAACTTGTCCAACCCATGACAGGTAGGACAATAGTCTGTAATAACTTGTCCAACCCATGACAGGTAGGGCAATAGTCTGTAATAACTTGTCCAACCCATGTATGTAGGACAATAGTTTGTAATAACTTGTCCAACCCATGACAGGTAGGACAATAGTCTGTAATAACTTGTCCAACCCATGACAGGTAGGACAATAGTCTGTAATAACTTGTCCAACCCATGACAGGTAGGACAATAGTCTGTAATACATTGTCCAACCCATGCCAGGTAGGACAATAGTCTGTAATAACTTGTCCAACCCATGTATGTAGGTCAATAGCCTGTAATAACTTGTCCAACCCATGTATGTAGGACAATAGTCTGTAATTACTTGTCTAGCCCATGTCAGTTTAGAAAACAATGATGATGACATGTTTGTAATGAAAATGGTGATATTATTTGACAGGTCTTCCGGAAGCTTTTCTCTCTTGGAATGAGTGAATTAACCGAAGAGAAATTAATTGTAAGTAGATTTTAACAGTTGCAAAATAATAAAAATAACAAAAAAACCCAACAGTGTGTATCCTTTTCTGTACCCAAGCCAGATCTGGCATTCTCTACCACTCCCCTCCACAGCTAGATCTGTCCTGCTTTACCCCCTCACACTCGCCTCCAACCAGATCTGCCCTTTTCTTACCGTCCCTCACAACCAGACCTGCCCTTCTTCCCCCTCCCCTATTTTCTCCTTATTTTACCTTTTACCTATCTTTCCCATATTTATGTAATCAAAGGTTTTTTAGCCAACTTTGTGAATATTTGTCATATATTACTAGAATTATCGTTTCTAATATCTATATATATATAAAACTGAGGATGTCTGTCTTTGTGTGTGAGTTTGAATCCCTAAAACTAGAGAACCACCCAACCGACTGTTTTCAAACTTTACACATGTAATACTAATGTTTCAGGGAGTGTTCTGAGCAAAAAGAAATTTCAAATTTTCAATGCCCTAGGCAATTTAGCGATCTCTCTCTATAATTCTTAGTCTTTCTCTTTTTAGATAGATACATACATATAACGTCGCACCCTTATAATATCTCTCTATATGTCTGGCTGTCTGCATTACGTCACTTCCTACAATTCGCTCTGCGTCCAGAACGCGCCCTTATAATATCTGTCTGTATGTCTGGCTGTCTGCTGCCTCCGATTATTCTGCCACTCTTGCTCAACACAAATCTCACACTCATTCCCCAAACAGTTGGTAAGTGCACACAACTTCTTCCTCATGTTTTAAGCCACAGTGTTGCTTACTTATGTACCACCAGACCCTTACTTCTTTGCCAGCTGTGGTTGTGGCAATACTAAGCTTAGCTAAGGCAGTTATATATTTCACAATACCTTATCCCGTGCAACGCCAGGTACCACTGTTAGTACTTTATATCAGGGGCGAAGGGTCCGTGCATGCGTTATAGAATCTTGAGTTGATCAATTGCGTCGGTTGAAGCAAGCAGAATTTTGGCTGCTTACTAAAACGTATAGACACAAAAAAGATAACACACATGCACACACACATACACACAAACACACAAACACACAACAGCTTTGGGGCAAGCAGAAATTAGACTGCTTACTAAATCGTAGACACATAGAAAGAGAACACACACTAGATAACACTACATGCAGCTTTGACCGGGAGGATGATTTAGAGGGAATTGGGAGGTGTGGGGGTAAGGCTGCACAACACCACTTTCCGCCATGGCGATTGGACTGCATGCACTGCTTTCCAGGTTACCCTTCGCCACTGCTTTAGATGGCATTGTGGTTAGGGTATTGGGTTTACAATCGTAAGGTTGTCAGTTCGATTCCTGGCGATGTGTTGTGTCCCTGAGCAAGACATTTTATTTCACGTTGCTCCAGTCCACTCACCTGGCAAAAATAAATTGTACATGTAATTCGAAGAGCTAGCATTGTCACATTCTGTATGATGTTGAATCTCCCTGAGAACTACGTTAAGTGCCCACATATCTGTGGAATGCTCAGTCACATGCACGTTAATTTTATGAGCAGGCTGTTCTGTTAATCGGATCAACTAGAACACTCATCATCATCATCACGGTTTTACGTCCGTTCTTCCATGCTAGCATGGGTTAGACGGGTTGTCCTGTAGTGGGCAGTGCCCGGTCGGCTGACCTTGTCTTGCTCATACGGGAACTGATTCTGGCTTGATTTCTACAGCTGGATGCCCTTCCTAACACCAACCTCATTTACAGTGGGTGCTGGGTGCTTTTTTGCCGTGGCACCTCCACGACCTCTTTGCAGTGGGAGGGTGTGGGGGCATATTGTCTATATGCTTCAGATTCTGCTTGTACCTATTGGGGGCCGGGTCTTCTGTATTACTGCATGACGCCAGAAGTCACGGTCGTATGTCATCGCTTTTGAGAGGTGTAATTGGGTAAAGTCGGCTTTTATCACCTCATCCCAGGTCTTCGTGGGTCTCCCCACTCCGCGGTTTCCATTGACTTCTAGTGCTCTGCACCTTTTTATGCAGCTGTCATCCTTCATACGCATCACATGTCCATACCAACGTCACCGCCTCTCCTGGACATAGCATTTGATTCCTCTTATGCTCAGTCTCTCTCTCAATTCATTTATGCTTTGCCGTTCGCATATATTACTATTACACATCCAATCTACACAAATCTTCCACAGGCAGTGCCCAGGTCTCACTACCATGTAACATCGCTGTTCGTATACACGCATCATACAGTCTGCCTTTCATTTTGAGGGAAAAGCCTTTTGCAGCTAGCAGTAGCAGTAGCTCCCTGAACTTCTTGCATCCTGTTCTTACCCTAGTTATTGTACTTTCCGAACACCCACCTCTGCTGCTAATTTGGTCACCTAGGTAGCAGAAGCTGTCTACTGTTTCTACAGAGCCCTCCCAGAGTTTAGTGGTGATTGTTTCCTGTGGCTGTTTGCTGCTTCCTGTCCCAGCACAGCTGCTACATGTGAAGCCTTCATTCTTAGTTAAGCTTCCTGAGATCCCGCTACATCTCTTGTGAACCCATTGTTTGCATTTGGGGCAGAGAATGGAGTTCCTACCTACACCTTTCCTACATAGTGAGCAAGGCCATTTCCTTCAGGGGATCTGGGTTCTGTTTTCTCGTCTACTTACAAGGACCTTAGTCTTTGTCAGGTTGACTTTGAGACCTTTTGTTTCTAGTCCCTGCTTCCATGTTTGGAATTTCTTCTCTACACTCATCGTTGTAACTGATAGAGTGCTTCAGTTCAGTTTAAATTATTAAAATCTTATTTATCTTGAATTACCTGTTAATTAATCAGATAAATCAAACTTAGGTAAATTTTAAGTCTCACCAGGTGTGTATTTATGAGTTGTAACGGAGATTTTCCTTATGACATCAAGAAACACATACAGGCACTCACATATAGAAGCCCATGCACACATACAGCCACACACACACGCATACACTCACATACAGAAACAGATACACACACACATATACACATACACAGACACACACAGACACACATACACAGACACACACACACAGACACACATACACACAGAAACACATACATACACACACACACACAGACATACATATACACACAGAAACACACCGAAATACACACACACAACATACACAGAAACACAGACACACACCACCAAGGTCAACTTTACCTTTCATCCAATCAAGGTCAATATAAAAGTACCAGTCGTGTACTGGAGTCTATACTCTCTCTGTATCTCTTCCTCACTTCCATTCTCTCACCCTCTCTATCTTTGTCTGGTATTCAGACCTGGAGAGGAGAAGGGCTCCACCAGATTTAACAAATGCTGTATATCAATACAGTGAAGGCGTGCGGCTGAGTGGTTAGAGACCAGGATTTGCAATCGTGAAGTTGTGAGTTCAATTCCTGGACCAGGTGATGATTGAGCAAGACACTTTATTTCATGTTGCTCCTTCTACCTGGAGTTGCGACCGATAGATAGTATTAACAATGGAAACAATTGGAAACATTGTTTCCTCGGTCCAATTTGACGAAAGTCAATCGACTGTCGTATATCAATTCTAGGGCGGGTAAAATTCCCGAGATCCATGGACGAGTTCTCTCCAGCGGTCTCTGTCCCTCATTATCGCTGCCATGTCCTGCGTCTCCAATAGACCAGTGTCTGTCGTTAACCTTGGTCTCCCCTTCCAGTGTGTCCATGTAGGGGCTCCTACAGGAGCACTGAGTGCAGTGTCAACTCTGGATGTCGGCGAGCATGTCCAGCTAACCTCAGTCTCCTCTGTGTCACTTTTGAGCTGACTTTTGGGAGGCTCCCATACAGCTCTGAGTTTTTCATCCTCAGTGTATACTGATTAATGTTCAGAGTCATCCTCAGCATTCTCGTGTAGCACCCATCCACCATCTGAGTGAGTTTCTTGGTCAGTGTCCAAGTCTCAGACCCGTACAGCAGCACAGACTCCACTACTGCAATGAAGAGACGGATCTTCAGGTCTTTACGAAGGTCCGACTTCCACACCGATCTCAAGCTGTGGCACGCCGCCCAGGCCTTGCTCTTCCTCTCAACCACATCATCTTCCGTATTCCCAATCTTTGCTCCCAAATACAGTAAGTCCTCAACCAGTTCTAGCGGCTTCCTGCCTACATTAGTGATCCCCTCTGGCTTCTCAACATTCTCTACCAGATATTTTGTTTTAGTCTCATTCATTCTCAGCCCCACACTCATCAACACAGTCTCAACCTCCTGAATCCAATCCTCTGCCTACTTCACTGTATTTGTCACCAAAACTGTAATGTTCAAGGTATGTAATGCTGTACCTTAACACAACAGCTCTCAGAGTTCTCTACTTGTTTCTAATTACACCCACTTTCTTCTTTAGGCTATGAAAGATTTCATATTAAAACTCAACAGATCTCGCTCCAGGTAAGTTTCATTACATGTACACCTCTTAACACTTGACTGTGGCCATGCTGGCAGGGCTGGATTTAATGGGAGGTGGGGGTAATTTCCCCAGGTCCCCTACAGTGGGGCTCCCAACAGCAATGGCTGAGTGTCCTCAGCTGGGCTTTTTAGTTTTATAATGGTTAGAATTTTTTAATTTAATACCTGTATGTATAACTTTTTAATTCTAATTACTTGCACCAAGCTAACTGTCTAGAGCGGGTAAAATTCCCGAGATCCATGGACGAGTTCTCTCCAGCAGTCTCTGTCCCTCATTATTGCTGCCATGTCCTGCGTCTCCAAGAGACCAGTGTCTGTCCTTAGGGCATCAACATACGTTAACCTTGGTCTTCCTCTTCCAGTGTGTCCATGCAGGGGCTCCTACAGGAGCACTGAGTGCAGTGTCAACTCTGGATGTCAGTGAGCATGTCCAGTTAACCTCAGTCTCCTCTGTGAAAAAGATATCAGATGCTGAATTTGCCGACGACATAGTTTTGGTGACAAATACAGTGAAGGAGGCAGAGGATTTGATGCAGGAAGTTGAGACTGTGTCGATGAGTGTGGGGCTGAGAATGAATGAGACTAAGACAAAATGTCTGGTAGAGAATGTTGAGAAGCCAGAGGGGATCATAGAATTGGGAATACGGAAGATGATGTAGTTGAGAGGAAGAGCAAATCCTGGGCGGTGTGCCACAGATTGAGATCGGTGTGGAAGTCGAACCTTCATAAAGACCTGAAGATCCGCCTCTTCATTGCTGTAGTGGAATCTGCTGCTGTACGGGTCTGAGACTTGGACATTAACCAAGAAACTCACCCAGATGGTGGATGGGTGCTACATGAGAATACTGAGGATGGCTCTGAACATGAATCAGTATACACTGAGGATGAAAAACTCATAGCTGTATGGGAGCCTCCCAAAGGTCAGCTCAAAAGTGACACAGAGGAGACTGAGGTTAGCTGGACAAGCTAACTTTGATATGTAAAATTGGGGGGTTTGCTGGGAATTGTAGTTTTTTGTGTATGAGTCCCTCCAAACCTGAAGTGTATGTGTGTGTGTCCCCAGTCTATATCCAGCCCTGCATGCTGGGGCAGGTTTTTGTTGGTCATATACAAGGTTTTAACCAATCCGATCAATCATATCAACCCTAATGTATATTTCAGACTGGTGCTAATTTTCTTGATGTATATTTATTGAATAAAATAAAGTACCATTAACTCGCTGAGGTCAATGCAATTGGCTCCCCCACCCTCTCTTTTCTACCTAAATCAGAAGCCATTGTACCATGCACAATTATACTTGTAGCTCTGTTGAAGCTGTATTTGCTGAAATAGATGATGAATGTTCACGTGGGAAACTAAATCTTCGTCATCTTGGTAACACATTTACCCGAAGACATGCTGATCTCTTCAAACCTAAAGATACCAGAACAGAAACACCAAACTCACCGGCACGGTATGTAGTAGGAATTTTTTTTATTACGTATTTTCATCACCACCGTCACCACCACCATCACCATCATCACCACTACCACCACCATCACCACCACAACCATAACCACCACCACCACCATCACCATCACCACCATCATCACCACCATCACACCATCACATCATCACCACCACCACCATCACCACCACCACCACCATCATCACTGGTCAACATCTATTTTCCATGTTAGCATGAGTTAGACAAGTTGTCCCATGTGAGACAAAAAGTGGTCATGTAGGTGTCACAACAAAAAGTACCCAGTCCACACTGTAAAGTGGTCATGTAGGTGTCACAACAAAAAGTACCCAGTACACACTCTAAAGTGGTCATGTAAGTGTATATATAGATATATATAAAAGTTAAGGGCCAAAACACTCATCTGGGTGGGTGGTGGTCTCTTCTCTGAAGACCTTTGTCCCAGCTCTCCTGGGAGTTTCTTGCCACTATATATTTATGTACATATATATATATAAATATATATATATATATCATCATCATCACTGTTTTACGTCCGTTCTTCCATGCTAGACGGGTTGTCCTGTTGTGGGCAGTGTCTGGTCGGCTGACCATGCCTTGCTCATATCTCTCTCTCTGTATATATATATACAGGGTGTGGATGATATTTGTTCGCAATTTTCAACTGCTAATTTTATGCAAATTTTTCTTACTTCCGTTGTCACTCTTGTCTTCATAAAAACAGTGACTATATTTCCATTATTTCTTTTCAGAATAATTGATTATGAATAATTTTGAACCTCCAAATTTGTGGAAGAGACACGGAGTTCTTAGAATCCGCGCCGCGAGGACAAATAAGACCAGAAGATCAACTCCCAGAACAACAGGTGGCTCGCTGTCTCATCCAAAGATGTGCCCAGAGTCATGCAAACAAAGTTTCCAGCAAGAACATTGGTCTTAGGTGTCGTCAGCAGTCAAGGTGACTTCATGCCTGAGGGTCTCAAGCTGAACACCGATGGCTACATCCGCGTTCTGAGCGAGGTAGTAAAGCCCTGGATCGACCAGGTAGCTGCAGGTAGGCCGTACGTGTGGCACCAAGACTCAGCGCCCTGCCATGCCAGCCGAAAGATCCAAGCCTGGCTGTCAGAGAACTTCGTCGACCACACTTCCCCTGATATCTGGCCTCCCAGCTAGTCTGACTGCAACCCCCTCGACTTCTTTGTGTGGGGCGCAGTGGAATGAGATACCAACAGATCTAGCTGCAATACAAAAGACGATCTGAAGGCCAGGATCACAAATGCCTTTAGGGGCCTAAGTCAGGGGACAGTGACGAAGGCCTGTAGCCGGTTCCAAGGCCGCCTTGAGGCCGTCATCAAAGCCAATGGCAGGTTTATCGAGTGAGATTGAAAGAACAAGTCATGAAGACAAACTGACCCAAGTTTGATAAATATATCTTAAAAAATAAAACTAATGTGTTATTTTTTCCTAGACCGTAATCTTGCGAACAAATATCGTAGTAATATATATTTATAGATAGATAGACACAGAGACACCAATCTTACCTTAAATGGGACAATTCCCATGTAACCCATGCTAGCATGGAAGATAGACGTTAAACGATGATGATGATATATATATACATATATATATCCACTTGATTATTTTATTCTTTTTTCTTTATTCCACGATAGATCACGAAGGAAGAAAAGTCCCCAGTTAGACAACTCAGCAGTTGCTATGGTAACTATTACAAGAATATTTATATTTTATTTTACCAAGTTTTCATTTTTTTCTCTTTTATTGTTTTAGAAAAATTAGTTAAACTCCTCGAAACAGGAGTTTTCTGTGGAATACCTGCATCAACATGTATCTCTACTGTGTGTGTGTATATATGTGTGTGTGTGTGGTTGTATATGTATGTGTGTGTATGTATGTATCATCATCATTTTACCTCCGCTTTTCCTTGCTTACAAAGGTGGGACACATATATGTATGATACTAATATATGTGACGCTAATAACCTAACTATCTGTAACACAAACTTCAAAAAACGAGACCAATGTGACCTAAATGATCACATTGGTCAACATTTTGATGGCTATGACGGAATCCATGGAGGCTATAGGTTTGATACTAGAAATGAGGAAGGCTTTAGGCTCCTGAAATTCTGTGATGCTAATAACCTAACTATCTAACACAAACTTCAAAAAACGAGACAATCACTTGATCACCTGTACATCAGGGGAACACGCCAGCCAGATAGATTATATCCTTACTAGAAGACGTGACAGTGTCTGTTGTAAACACTAAGTCCCTCCCCCATGAAGGATGCACCTCCCAACATAGCCTCATAATTAGCGTCCTCATAGTCAGGACGAGGCGTACTCGACGACAGAGGAGGACTACCTTGAGGAGAAGAATATGGAAGTTGAAGGACCCCACAGCCAGTAACAAATTTAAAAGCATATTACTTGATGCCTTTGACAGTAAGGAAGAGCAATTAGAGACATACAATATAGAGGAACAGTGGGAATTCCTGAAAGTTAACCTGCTGAAGGCGACTGATGAATTCTGTGGCTGGAGCAGACCATTAGGCAGGAGGAGAGTGACATGGTGGTGGAATAGTAAGGTGGAGGAGTCCATCAAGGACAAAAAGCAGGTATGGAAAGAATGGCAGGATGGGGGTAGTAGAGAACTCTATTGGGTAGCTAGGAGAGAAGCTAGACAACAAGTGTACTTTGCAGGAAAGGAAGCAGAGGTTAGAAAGTTCAAGCATGTTCTACAACGTTATGCAAATCAGCCAGATTTGCATAACTGTACTGATGAAGAGTAATACCCAGAAACATTAGTGTCTGCAGTTCTGTTTACATACCAACACGAGAGCAAAGAATATACAGTTTCCTGTATACAAGCGTCTTTGCCATATTAAAAAAAAATGGCTGAATATAATAAATATAATTTTAGTTTTTCGGATATTAATAATAATATATAATTCATTTGCAATTATGCAAGCAAGCCTCATTTTTAAAGCCATGTCCTCTGTGATGCAACATACATCAGGGGACATTTTAATTATGGGGCGTATAATCATAGAGAGGAAGTAGGAGATCTTGTAGTTACTAGCAATATTGGCTCCGCATACAGGTCTTGTTGGTGGTCCTGTATAGGGTCATTAGTTGTTTTATGGTTTTTGCAGAGCCCATACAAGGGGTGGTATGTCATTGTTAAACGCTTGGAAGTTGTTGGCTGTATGTCTACTTGGTTTTAGGATATCAGTCCACATCATGTGAGCATTGACAATCTTTTCTCTCTCCTCATGTGGTATTGTTTCACTCATGTTGATGTTGTGGGGTAGCATAGCCTTGATATAGTTTGGTATGCTGTCTATTGACATCCTACCAGATTTATCTGTGGGTAGACACACTACCTCACCATCCCTTGTGCACTGCTTGAGGCTAAGTAGGCCTTCTGCAGGTTTTCTTCCAAGTTGTTGAACCTCTTGTCTGTTTTGTCTCTTAATATATAATAATAATAATGAAATTATTGTGTAAAGTGCTCAGGTGCACTACAACTCGTCAAAGGTGTATGTATAGTACATAGAATAATACACAAATGTCAGGGAAGTACATGTGTGTATGTGTTAGCTGTAGTGTTGGCGGATCTCGGGAAGCATGGAGGTCTTAAAGGATGCAGTGTCTCGACAGCTAACAACTGATGCAGGTAGTTTGTTCCATGCTTCAGCAACTCTGAGCGTGAAAAAATGTTTCCGAAAGTCATGGGAATGGTCTACTACCTATCTAAGTTTATTTCTAGCTATGGTAAACTGTGCCTCTGTTTGGTCATCTTTTTGTTGTGGTATAAAAACCCTTTTGTTAACTATGGAGATACGAAAGATACAGATTTAAGTTAAATGAAATGAAAAGACGTTAACATTTTGAACGTGCACATTGTGAAATGTATGATATATGTATGTGTGTGCGTGAATTCCCCGCTTACTACACTCTCCACCTATCAACCGTGATCTTGAGAATAAACTCTGACAGTTAAAACTTACCATGACTAACATCCTACAATAACACACACACACTCCCCACAATCCCTCCAGATCACAACTTGCTACCCTAAGCAACCTCAGATCTAAGGACCTTGTATACCTCCCATTGGACAAGGAAAAAGAGTTTTGTGTTATTAATAGGGAGGCCTACAACAACCGAACCCACCAACATCTCAACTACGACAGTCTCTACTCAAAAGTCACTGGAATTACACCCACACTGATAGAGAACCAGATCAACACTGCCTGGACCAACATCTGTGATCAACGAAGGCTCCCGAAGAGATTCCAGTAAAATTACATAACAAGAAACAGCAAGCTGCCCAACTTCTACCACCTGATCAAAACCCACGAAGAAGGACCCGACCTGAAAATTAGACCCATTGTCTCCAGTGTTGAAGGACCATCTTATAAAATCTTTTGGCTTCTGTCCAAGATTTTAAAGCTCCTGTTGACAACCTTCCCGGGCCACATCTATAGCTCAGATGATGTCATCCAGCGACTCAACAAACTAGAACTTGACACCCTCAAATCCAATAGGTACACCTTCAGCCTAGATGTAGTATCCCTCTACACTATTTATCTGTGCTGGTTTTTGGTACTAGCAGTTACAATGGATTGACAGCTAACACCATCCCACTCCCACAATTAAAAGAACTGCTTCGACCTTTGCTTGACCGCACCTATTCCGCACGCACGTGCTATCTGCAGAATACCTCAGTTAGTCACAAACAGCGAACAGCAGAGGACACATACCGTTCCTCTCCGACAGATAACTCCCCACCTCTCCCCCGGAAAACCCAGTTGATGGATGCGAATCCGAAATATAGGGACAATTAAATCTCTCCCAAGGTAACTCTATCTCGTGTTATTATTTTTATTTTTTACGCTCTTTCCTACGTTCCTCTACACACTATACATCTCATTCTACATTACCTTACATCTCTCTCTTCACCACCGGATCCTGTTACCCGGAGACTTACCCATCTGCATTGTTGAGGCTTCCAAAACGACCAAAAGAAAATAAATCTTATTATTCCACAATGCTTCAAGCAAACTTCAATACTCTCTTATATATATATATTTTTTTTTTCTTTTTTTCCCAGAATGCTGAATGGAAAAGTATGTTTGGTTCAAGTGACACAGAAAAATCCTTGTCGAGTTCTCCAAAGTCTAAAGGAAACATCAAATGGGAGAGTGGTTCAGAACGCCGATCATCTTTAACAAATCCTGCTCTCACGTCAAATGTCTTTGCACAGACTTCTTTGGAAGGGAACAATCTTCGAGGAACAATTCCTGAAAAACAAACTATCCAGAGTCTGTTTATGTTTTATTATTATTTGCATTGGCAGTATCGGTAGAGGGTCGGACGCCATGCTTTCCAGCATAGTTACGTCCCTTTACGATCTGAGTTCAAATCCCGCCGAGGTTGACTTTGCCTTTCATCCTTACAGGGTCGATAAAATAAAGTACCAGTAATGTACTGGGTAATTGCTGGCCTTGTGCCTAAAGTAGAAACAATTATTATTTTGGATTGGCGGTGGATTGGCAGTATCGGTAGAGGGTCGGACGCCATGCTTTCCAGCATAGTTACGTCCCTTTACGATCTGAGTTCAAATCCCACTGAGGTTGACTTTGCCTTTCATCCTTACGGAGTCGATAAAATAAAGTACCAGTAATGCACTGGGTAATTGCTGGCATTGTGCCTAAAGTAGAAACAATTATTATTTTGGATTGGCAGTATCGGTAGAGGGTCGGACGCCATGCTTTGACGCATAGAGTTATGGCCCTTGTCATTCTGAGTTCAAATCCCGCTGAGGTTAACTTTGTCTTTCATCCTTCCGGGGTCGATAAAATAAAGTACTGGGTAATTGCTGGCCTTGTGTCAAAAGTAGAAACAATTATTTCTTAACAATCACATTACCATATTTTTTTTATGAAAGGACTCTCACTGTCTGTGAAAATAACCAAGAATTTGGAAGGATTTAGTAATATAAGTTACTTTCTTATTGTAAAGCTGGTGTTTGGAACATAACTTAGCAAAGGTTCTTAGGTAAAATTATGATGGAAGGTTTTTAGATAAATATAAACACTTTAAAACAGTTTTGTCTGATAGAACCAGGGGTGTTTGGAACATAACTTAACAGGGGACTACTTGTATTTTTTCTATTGTTACAAATGTGTTTGAACAGTTTTTCCTCTTTTGCTGATTTACTTTAGCTCGTTATGCACCTTGCAAACAAGACCTAAGGAATTTAGTGAATCGCAGGCGAGAGCAATACGAAGCTGATATTAGGACAAAAGACATCTTGGAAGGGGTTGGTCTTGACCAGATTTTTCCTCCACAGAACTGGAAACCAAAGGGTCAACTTGTTGCTCACATGCAAGAACACAAGTCAGTTGTGAACAGGTAAATTTTACAAATAGCTTTGTCATCATCACCATAATCATCAACATCAACATCATCATCACCACCAATACCATCATCACCACTACCATCATAATCATCATCATCATAATAATCATTATCATCACCACTCTCACTGCCACTGCCTCTACCACCACCACCATCACCACCATCACCATCACCATTACCACCACCACCATTACCATCACCACCACCACCACCACCTCCACCCTCACTACCACCACCACCATCACCACCACCAACACCACCATCACCACCACCAACACCACCACCAACACCACCACCATCACCACCACCAACACCACCAACACCAACACCACCACCACCAACACCACCACCACCACCAACAACACCACCACCATCACCACCACCAACACCACCACCACCAACACAACCACCAACATCAACACCACCACCACCAACACCACCACCCTAACTGCCACCACCACCACAACCATCACCACCATCACCACCAACACCACCACTACCACCACCATCACCACCACCTTCACCACCACCACAACCACCACCATCACCACCATCACCACCACCATCACCACCACCACCACCACCACCACCACCACCACCATCACCATCACCACCACCACCATGGGAGTTGTTGTTTGTTAATGAGATTTAGCTATAGTTTCTAGCAGGTCAATCAACCATATAGAGACTGTCCTTCAATGTTGTTGTTGGATATGTGGGAGTTGTTATTTGAGGTAGATTTAACTACTATTTCTAACAAGTCGATTTAACCACATAGAGACATTTCGATTGCAAGGCCAATGCTCTAACCACTAAGCCATGTGCCTCCATTGATATAAAATTCTCCATTCCAGTGGTCTTTCACGTACATTGACATTGCACATCCAACGGAGCATGCTTGCTTCATTTCTCTCCAGCCGTTGCATATCTTCTGCAGTTGCATCATATAACTGTCCTTTCATATGCAGGGAGAGACCCTTCTTTGTCAACAGAGGGAGCAGCTCCCTAAACTTCTTCCAACCCGTCCTTATTCTAGATACTATGGCCTCGGAGCACCCCTCTCCCATGCTAATCTGATCACCTAGGTACTGGAAGCTATCAACCACTTTTATAGAACCCACCTGAATTGGAAAAATGTCTTCACTGCATAAAATTTCTAAAATGAATTTTATGCTGTGACATAATTAATCATGTCATAAAATTCTTGTGTTATTTTTTAAAGGATTGCTGTGTGTACAGACCACTCCATGTTTGCTACATGTTCCAGACGGAACTATGAAGTTATGGGACTGTGGCCAGTTGGAAGGAAAAAGTGTCGCTAACCGGTCAAAGTTCACATACAGCAAGCAAGGTAACAAACATTTTACTTACTTTCAGCCATCATCACCAACACCACCACTTCCACCAACACCACCACTTCCACCATCACCACCACCACCACTATCAGCCACCTCCATCACTAAATCCTGATTCAACCAAGTAAGATGATGGAAAAGCAATAAGGTAGAGCTGTGCTTTTTCCCAGAGTAATGGCTACTTTGTAGCAATATCATTTGTTTTCCATATATTACATACTTATATTAAGGTATTGTTCTAAAAAAACAACAGTAAGAACAAGAGATGAGAGAGAGAGAGAGAGAGAGAGAAAAACAGTTACCAATGGTACAATGTGAATCAAAATCTCATAAATTTGATATTATGTGAGTTAAAGTGATTACCGTGAAAATACAAAAGTAAAAACAGTAATGTGAATGGTAAACATGCCAAATATACACATTTTAATGTAAATTGTAAAAGTGATACTAAGTATACTTAGCTAGGAGGGAAGCAGAGGATAGAAAATTCAAGCATGTTTTGCAACGTGAGGACCAGAATCAGGAGGTGTTCAAGATTGCGAGGCAGTGTGTCAGAGAGAATTGTGATGTCATTGGAGAGAAGTGTATCCGGAATGATAAAGGTGAGCTTGCCCTCACAAGTGCTGAGAAGAAAGATGCATAAAAGAGCCATTATCATAGATTACTAAATGAGGAGAATGCATGGGAAGAAGAGACCCTACCCCAAGTAGATCCTATAGAGGGGCCAGCAGTATAAGTCAGCAGCAGCGTAGTAAGTAAGGCAATCAAAGATATGAAGATGGGGAAGGCAACCGGTCCATCGGGTATAGCTGCCGAGATGCTGAAGGCATCTGGGTCTGTAGGTCACACTATAACCACACGTATTGTTAACCAGGTAATACTAGAAGGTGTCATACCAAAAGATTGGTGCAGTAGCATCATTGTCAACTGCTACAAAGGTAAAGGTGATGCACTAGTTAGAGGAAACTATAGAGGTATAAAGCTGATGGACCAGGTCATGAAAGTAACAGAAAGAGTTATAGCATAGTTGATTAGGGACCGGGTGAAACTAGATGAGATGCAATTTGGGTTTGTACCAGGAAGAGGCACCACTGATACCCTCTTCCTTGTGAGGCAGTTACAGGAAAAGTACCTAGCTAAAAGTAAGCCACTCTACTTGGCATTCGTCGATCTCGAGAAAGCCTTTGACAGAGTTCCACGTGCTGTAATCTGGTGGGCTCTTAGAAAACTAGGAGTAGATGAATGGCTTGTGAAAGCTGTACAAGCCATGTATAGGGGAGCAGTCAGCAAAGTTAGGATTAGCAATGAGTATAGCGAGGAATTTAGCGTACAGGTTGGGGTCCACCAGTGCTCTGTTCTTAGCCCTCTCCTGTTCATCATAGTCCTGCAGGCAATAACGGAGGAGTTTAAGACCGGATGCCCATGGGAATTCCTGTATGCTGATGACCTCGCACTTATAGCTGAATCTATGGTAGAACTAGAGAAGAAATTCCAAACTTGGAAGCAGAGACTAGAAAGAAAGGGTCTCAAAGACTAAGGTCCTTGTAAGTAGACGAGAAAACAGAGCCCAGATCCCCTCAGGGAAATGGCCTTGCTCAGTATGTAGGAAAGGTGTAGGTAGGAACTCCATTCTCTGCCCCAAATGCAAACAATGGGTACTCAAGAGATGTAGCAGGATCTCAGGAAGCTTAATTAAGAATGTAGGCTTCACATGCAGCAGCTGTGCTGAGACAGCAAGCAGCAAACAGCCACAGGAAACAAGTACCACCAATCTCTGGGAGGGCTCTGTAGAAACAGTAGACAGCTTCTGCTACCTAGGTGACCGAATTAGCAGCGGAGGTGGCTGTTCAGAAAGTACAATAACTAGGGTAAGAACGGGATGGAAGAAGTTCAGGGAACTACTGCCACTGCTAGCTGCAAAAGGCTTCTCCCTCAGAATGAAAGGCAGACTGTATGATGCGTGTATCCGAACAGCAATGTTACATGGTAGTGAGACCTGGGCGCTGAAGGTGGAAGACTTACGTTAATTAGAAAGAAACGAAGCCTGCATGCTCCGATGGATGTGTAAAAGTAATATACGCGAACGACAAAGCATAAATGAATTGAGAGAGAGACTGAGCATAAGAGGAATCAAATGCTGCATGCAGGAGAGGCGGTTGCGTTGGTATGGACATGTGATGCGTATGAAGGATGACAGCTGCATAAAAAGGTGCAGAGCACTAGAAGTCAATGGAAACCGCGGAGTGGGGAGACCCAAGAAGACCTGGGATGAGGTGATAAAAGCCGACTTTACCCAATTAACCTCTCAAAGGCGATGACACACGACCGTGACCTCTGGCGTCACGCAGTAATACAGAGTACCCGACCTCCCATGGGTACAAGCTGAAGCATATAGACAATATGCCCCACACCCTCCCACTGCAAGGTGGTCGTGGAGGTGCCATGGCAAAAAAGCACCCAGCCCATACTGTAAATGAGGTTGGTGTTAGGAAGGGCATCCAGCTGTAGAAATCAAGCCAAATCAGTTCCTGCATGAGCAAGGCATGGTCAGCCGACCAGACACTGCCCACAACAGGACAACCCGTCTAACCCATGCTAGCATGGAAGAACGGATGTAAAACGGTGATGATGATGACTTTGAATTGATTTTCGAACATAGTTATACAGATATAACTTTATCATATAATTGAATAAAACACCCAGTCCACGCTATAATGTGGCCGTGTAGGTAACACGGTAAAGAAGCTCCCAGTCCACA
Organism: Eledone cirrhosa; assembly: GCA_964016885.1. Taxonomy (NCBI): domain Eukaryota; kingdom Metazoa; phylum Mollusca; class Cephalopoda; order Octopoda; family Eledonidae; genus Eledone; species Eledone cirrhosa. The sequence goes on along the minus strand of OZ024744.1, from coordinate 135,549,856 downwards.
CTGTAAATGTGGTTGGTGTTAGGAAGGGCATCCAGCCGTAGAAAACCTGCCAGGTAGAGTCCTATACGAGCGAGACTTGGTCACCTGACCAGTCTTGCCTCAAGTGGGACAATTACCGTTTAACCCATGCTAGCGTGGAAGATAGACGTTAAACGATGATGATGATGATATTACACTTCTCATCTTTGTATTTTGCGCGCATTATTTCATCACTTTGTAATTCAATGAGGGGCTCCTGCAAAGAAATGTCTATATCAGCAACATTAACTTCGAAAGGAATTGTCACCCAAGTTGGTATATCCATCATGAGTAGGTCACTAAAGCGAGTTTGCATATATTCGTGCATATTTTCTAAATATTCACTTTATAATAGAAGGTCTTCATTGTGCAAATCGCTGCTAATCGAAGCAAAAAAAGGAAACTGTTCAAATGCACGACGCCTGATATTATTTTTGTACAACTGTAGTTTTCTCAGAAAAGCAGTAATAACACCTTTACTAGATATGAGATCAGAATCTTTTCTTTGGAGCTGTTTATTAAGTAAATTTAATTTTTCAAATATATCTGCTAAGTAAAATACATCACATTTAGTTGCAAGCAGTTGTTCTCCCGGCTGGGTGTTAGCAAGAAATGAGACAATAGAATCCCAAAGTGCAATAAAACGTTGAAGACAATTCCCCTTTGAAAGCCACCTCACCTCAGTATGTAATATAAGGCGCGCAAACTCTTCTCCATTTTGATTACAGAATTCACGAAAAAGGCAGCCTCGGAGAGAATTTTATTTAATATGGTTAAACACTTTTATCACAACAGCAAGGGCATCATCCAGAAGTCCACTCAATTTCTTTGCAAGTGTTGACGGTGTATCACACAGTGAATACAAAATACTTCGGGAACAGCTTTTTTCAAATTTGTAATAAAACCTTTGTATCTGGCTGTCATGGATGGTGCACCATCAGTAGCACATGCAATTATATTTTTGAGTGGAATATTGTTTTCCTTGAAATAAGTAACAACTTCATTAACAATTCTTTCACCTTTTGTGTCTGTCCTAAGACTTCTAGCAAAGAGCATTTCCTCTCTGGGTCCTTTATCATCTTTAAATCTCACATATGCTAATAGCATGGCTTCATTATTATCTGTTAAGGTAGATTCATCAAGCTGAAGGGCAAACTGTTTTACTTGCAAATTAGCTATTAATTGTTTTTCTGCATTCTCTGCCATTTCATCAATGCACCGTGACATAGAAGAGTTGCTTAAAGGGATGGAATTAGTAATTTCACTTAGATTTTGTTTCATAACTGATGAAATTATAACAGATAAAGCCGGTAAAATTACTGTTTCACCAATATTATGGGGTTTTCCAGCCTTTGCTATTATCTTGCTAATTTCATAAGATGCTAGTAAACCATCACTCATTTTACTCACTTTTTTTTAAAACACTTGAAACACTGTTTTTTAAAGTATTCTACTGGTTGATTTTCCTTTCCTTTGTGCTTCGTTTCTAGATGGACTTTTAGTTTACAAGGTTTCATGCTATCATTTGAAAGTACATCCGTACATATGAGGCACATTGGTTTCGTTTTATTATGTGGTGATGGAATAAATCTGTAAGACAAATATTCAACAGAATACTGTCGGCACTTCTTACTTGGAGCAGCCATGGGTTGTCTGTAAAAAAAATTTAATAATTATATATAGCTGTTGCAACATATGAGGTGTGTCAGAAAAGTTCCAGGACTGATGTCATAAAAGATTTATTTCAAACCCAAACTTCACACTAAGAGTTTTCTTCTTCAAAGTAATCCCCCTGGAGTATGTAACTGTAATCTTAGCTCTCTGCAGTGATCAAACTTTTTTCTTCATAATTTTATATACATGTCCTCTGTTTCAGGTTGTCAAGCAATGAGCACAGAGCAACAAACAAACTTGAAGTTTCTGGTACGGTTGGGGAAAACTCCGCTGCAGCAAGTGTATGGAGATGAGACGCTCACGTGTGATGCTCACGATGTGACGCTCACGTGTTTTTGAGTGGTGCAAGAGGTTTAAAGAAGGACGTGAGGACGTGAAAGATGACCCCAGGAGCGGAAGGCCCTCAACAACCAGGACTGAGGTCAACGTTGAGCACGTCAGGCAGATGGTGCGTAGCGATCGTCGGCTGACTGTTCAACTGATGGCAAATGAGCTGGGAATGAATCGGGACAGTGTCTGGAAGATTCTCACTGAAGATTTGGACATGCGGAAAGTCTGCGCGAAGATGGTGCCAAAAGGGTTGACGTATGCAAGTGTGCCAGGAGATCCTCGAGTGTCTTGAAACCAAACCAGACTTGCTAGGGACAGTCATCACCGGTAATGAGTCATGGATCTTCGAGTACGACCCGGAGGGGGACTCGTTTTGAAGACGTGGATGACATCAAAAAGGCCGTGACGACGGAACTGCAGAGGATCCTGGAAGAATCCTTCCAGGAGTGCATACAAGCATGGCAGAAAAGGATGGAAAAGTGCATTAGACCCCAGGGGGATGACTTTGAAGGAGAAAACTCTTAGTGTGAAGTTTGGGTTTGAAATAAATCTTTTGTGACATCAGTCCTGGAACTTTTCTGACACACCTCATATATTACAGGTTTTTGTTAAGAAATATAAAATTGTTAAAAAATTAAAAGATATTTGGCAACAAATAAAAGACATATTTACATAAAATATGGTCAAGGTAAATATAAATGTTAGGCGTTAAAATAACTTAAATAATAAAAAAAGACATCTCTGCAAGTCATTAATCATTGTTACCAAATTTATTCCATTATGATCACCATTGATATTTTTATATTTCTCAAAACATATATATATATCAGATAAATACAAAGTTATAAATTGAAGTTTTAAATTTGTATTAAAAAAGGAAATATTTAGCCATTTTATTCCTACAGTCTTTCAAATTGGATAAAAGATTTTAATATTGAAGCACAGATTTTCAGAAAAATTAACGTCAGTTTGTATGTACTAGTAATTTTAATACCTCTTACCTTGCCACAAGGAAGTTCAACATAAAACTGAAGTGAACTGCTTGGGTCATGTCGATTTTTATAGGCACTGAGAGTTAATAGTAGTACCGGAAATCATCCCTGCTACTGAAGATGTTAATGCCGTTAATCCTTCCTCGATACTGTGTCTCCCCTCAGTTCCCACAATAGTAACTTGTGTATAACTTCCTCTACTGTGTCTCCTGTGAGTTGGTTCCCACATGGGTTAAACAAGCCGTTCATTGTGAGACAAGCCAGATCAGATGACCATATCTTGCTCATACAGCACTATGACATTCCTTCAGTTGATTTTGTTCTAAGTTTTGTATTTTAATATTTCAGGTGGCCACATCCAGCATATGGCGTTCTGTAAAGGTACCGACATATTGGCATCAGCTTCGGACAATGGTTCAATCCAAGTTTTTAAGTAAGTTCAGAAAATTATATTGGAGGATTTTATGTGAATGTGTCTGGACTGACCTCATCTGTTTTTGTGTCATCATTGGGGAAGTACCGACACAAATACAGTGTTGGCACTATCTCAGGATGGGTTTAGCTAGCTTCAGCCACTTCATTGGAAACAGACACCAGCCATGCATGGTGATGACAGAGATCCGACACAGGAGTTGTCAGTCAGTCACTTAATTTTAACAGTGAACAATAGATATGTTGAGCACAGCAGGTACAGGCTGGAAGAGGACCCGTGACAGTTCCCTCACCAGATGGTTGCATATCTTCAAGGAAGATCTCCAGAGACTCGATGTCACGAGGATGCAGAGGGGGTGGCACAATACCACCAACAATGGAGAGCACTGAGGAACCTGGTTGGCTCTATGGATGATGATGCCTCTGGGATCACTGACTGAGGATGACCCTTGTCTCATTGAGCAAGAACAAGAAGATAATAAATATGTGAGGACCAGACATCAATATCCAATTTGATCATACCATAATCCACATTTTTAACAGCCCATCATTGCTGTTTAGGCAAGGTGGATCAATGAGATCAAAAATGGTAAAACTGTTGGATTGTCAGAGATAGTTGGTGAAATGTTGAAATGATTTGGGAGAGTTAAAGTAGTCACTGAAGTAATCCATCAATGGGTGACATTACTGACAAACCGAGGATTCTGTCCAGGTCTTGTTATTGAAGTTGTCTGCCCACACAAGAATGGTATTTCTGTTCTCTCGTTAGCCACGATTCTTGTGATAACCAAGATAGATAATTCCCTCTCAACTATTTTGTCCATCCACTTCTTGGCTAGTAAAACACCTACTCCACTTACCCCAACATCATTTTTTATTAAGAAGCGCTTGTATCTTAACCATTTAATCTTGTATCTTAACCATTTAATGTCCATTTTCCAAGTTAGTATGGGTTAGACAAGTTGTCCCATGTGAGACAAGCCAGGTCAGGTGACTATGTTCTGCTCATACAGCACTGTTTCTGGCTTGGTTTCTACAGTTGGATGCCCTTCCTAACACTAACCACTTTACAGTGTGTACTGGGTACTTTTTTTTGTGACACCTACATGACCACTTTACTATGTGTACTGGATACATTTTGTTGTGCCACCTACATGACTGCTTTGCAGTGTGGACTGGGTACTTTTTGTTGTGACACCTACATGACTGCTTTGCAGTGTGGACTGGGTACTTTTTGTTGTGACACCTACATGACTACCTTACAGTGTGTACTGGGTACTTATTGTTGTGACACCTACATGACCACTTTACAGTGTGTACTGGGTACTTATTGTTGTGACACCTACATGAGTATTTTCCAGTGTGGACTGGGTACTTTTTGTCATGACACCTACATGACCACACAGTGTAGACTGGGTACTTTTTGTCATAACACCTACATGACCACTTTACTGTATGTACTGGGTACTTGTTGTGCCACCTACATGACTACTTTACAGTGTATACTGGGTACTATTTGTTGTGACACATACATGACCACTTTACAGTGTGTACTGGGTACTTGTTGTTGGGCCACCTACATGACTACTTTACAGTGGGTATTGGGTACTTTTTGTTGGGACATCTACATGACCACTTTACAGTGTGGAATGGGTACTTTCTGTTGTGACACCTACATGACCACTTTCCAGTGTTTACTGGGTATTTTTTGTCATGACGTCTTCATGACCACTTTACAGTATGTACTGGGTACTTTTTGTTGTGACACCTACATGACCACTTTACAGTGTGTACTGGATACTTTTTGTCATGACACCTACATGACCATTTTACAGTGTGTACTGGGTACTTTTGGTTGTGACATCTACATGACCACTTTACAGTGTGTACTAGGTACTTTTTGTCATGATACCTACGTTACCACTTTACAGTGTGTACTGGGTACTTTTTGTTGTGACACCTACATGACCAATTTACTATGTGGAACGGGTACTTTTTGTTGTGACACCTACATGAACACTTTCCAGTATTTACTGGGTACTTTTTGTCATGACACCTACATGACCACTTTACAGTGTGTACTGGGTACTTTTTATTGTGACACCTACATGACTACTTTACAGTGTGTACTAGGTACTTTTTGTTGTGACACCTACATGACCAATTTACAATGTGTACTGGGTACTTTTTATTGTGACACCTACATGACTACATTACGGTGTGTACTGGGTAATTTTTGTTGTGACACCTACATGACCACTTTACAGTGTTTACAGGGTATTTTTTGTCATGACACCTACATGACCACTTTACAGTATGTACTGGGTACTTTTTGTTGTGACACCTCCATGACCACTTTATAGTGTGGAATGGGTACTTTTTGTTGTGACACCTACATGACCACTTTCCAGTGTTTACTGGGTACTTTTTGTCATGACACCTACATGACTACTTTACAGTGTGTACTGGGTACTTTTTATTGTGACACCTACATGAATACTTTACAGTGTGTACTGGGTACTTTTTGATGTGACACCTACATGACCACTTTCCAGTGTTTACTGGGTACTTTTTGTCATGACACCTACATGACCAGTTTACAGTGTTTACTGGGTATTTTTTGTCATGACACCTACATGACCACTTTACAGCGTGTACTGGGTACTTTTTGTCATGTTACATACATGACCACTTTACAGTGTGTACAGGGTACTTTTTGTTGTGACACCTACATGACTACTTTACAGTGTGTACTGGGTACTTTTTGTTGTGACACCTTCATAACCACTTTACAGTATGTACTGAGTTATTTTTGTTGAGACACCTACATGACCACTTTGCAGTGTGTACTGGGTACTTTTTGTCATGACACCTTCATAACCACTTTACAGTATGTACTGGGTGCTTTTTGTTGTGACACCTACAAGACAACTTTCCCGTCTTTACTGGGTATTTTTTGTCATGACACATACATGACCACTTTACAATGTGTACTGGGTACTTTTTGTTGTGACACCTACATGACCACTTTACAGTGTGTACTGGGTACTTTTTGTTGTGACACCTACATGACTACTTTACGGTGTGTACTGGGTACTTTTTGCGGTGACACCTACATGTCTACTTTACAGTGTGGACTGAGTACTTTTTGTTGTGACACCTGCATGTCTATTTTACAGTGTGGACTGAGTACTTTTTGTTGTAAAACCTACATGACCACTTTACAGTGTAAAATGGGTACTTTTTGTCATGACACCTTCATAACCACTTTACAGTATGTACTGAGTTATTTTTGTTGAGACACCTACATGACTACTTTACAGTGTGTACTGGGTACTTTTTGTCATGACACCTTCATAACCACTTTACAGTATGTACTGGGTACTTGTTGTGCCACCTACATGACTACTTTACAGTGTATACTGGGTACTATTTGTCGTGACACATACATGACCACTTTACAGTGTGTACTGGGTACATTATGTTGTGACACCTACATGACCACACAGTGTAGACTGGGTACTTTTTGTCATAATACCTACATGACCACGTTACAGTATGTACTGGGTACTTTTGCCACCTACACGTCTACTTTACAGTGTGTACTGGGTACTATTTGTCATGACACCTACATGACCACTTTACAGTGTGGAATGGGTACTTTTTCTCATGACACCTTCATAACCACTTTACAGTATGTACTGAGTAATTTTTGTTGTTACACCTACATGACTACTTTACAGTGTGGACTGGGTAATTTTTGTTGTGACACCTACATGACCACTTTACAGTGTGGACTGGGTAATTTTTGTTGTGACACCTACATGACCATTTTACAGTGTGGAATGGCTACTTTTTCTCATGAAACCTTCATAACCACTTTACAGTATGTACTGAGTAATTTTTGTTGTGACACCTACATGACTACTTTACAGTGTGTACTGGGTACTTTTTGTCATGAGACCTTCATGACCACTTTACAGTGTGGACTGCGTACTTTTTGTTGTGACACCATCATGACCACTTTACAGTGTGTACTGGGTACTTTTTGTTGACACCTACATGACCACTTTACAGTGTGGACTGGGTACTTTGTCTTGTGACACCTACAAGACTGCTTTGCAGTGTGGACTGGGTACTTTTTGTCATGACACCGACATGATCACTTTACAGTATGTACTGGGTACTTGTTTTGCCACCTACATGACTACTTTCAGTATGTACTGGGTACTATTTGTCATGAAACCTACATGACCTCTTTACAGTGTGTACTGGGTGCTTATTGTTGTGCCAACTACATGACCACTTTACAGTGTGGAACGGGTACTTTTTGTTGTGACACCTACATGACCACTTTACAGTGTGGAATGGGTACTTTTTGTTGTGACAACTACATGACCACTTTACAGTGTGGAATGGGTACTTTTTGTTGTGACACCTACATGACCACTTTCCAGTGTTTACTGGGTATTTGTTGTCATGACACCTACATGACCACTTTACATTCTGTACTGGGTACTTTTTGATGTGACGCCTACATGACCGCTTTACAGTGTGAACAGGGTACTTTTTGTTGTGACATCTACATGACCACTTTACAGTGTGTACTGGGTACTCTTTGTTGTGACATCTAAATGACCACTTTACAGTGTGTACTGGGTACTTTTTGTTGTGACATCTACATGACCACTTTACAGTGTGTACTGGGTACTTTTTGCCGTGACACCTACATGACCACTTTACAGTGTGGAATGGGTACTTTTTGTTGTGACACCTACATGACCACTTTACAGTGTGTACTGGGTACTCTTTGTTGTGACATCTACATGACCACTTTACAGTGTGTACTGGGTACTGTTTGTTGTGACACCTACATGACTACATTACAGTGTGTACTGGGTTCTTTTTGTTGTGACACCTACATGACCACTTTACAGTGTGTACTGGGTACTTTTTGCCGTGACACCTACATGACCACTTTACAGTGTGGACTGGGTACTTTGTCTTGTGACACCTACATGACCACTTTACAGTGTGTACTGGGTGTTTGTTGTTGTGCCACCTACATGACTACTTTACAGTGTGGAATAGGTACTTTTTATCATGACACCTTCATAACCACTTTACAGTATGTACTGAGTAATTTTTGTTGTGACACCTACATGACCACTTTACAGTATTTACTGGGTACTTTTTGTCATGACACCTACATGACCACTTTACAGTGTGTACTGGGTACTTTTTATTGTGACACCTACATGACTACTTTACAGTGTGTACTAGGTACTTTTTGTTGTGACACCTACATGACCAATTTACAATGTGTACTGGGTACTTTTTATTGTGACACCTACATGACTACATTACGGTGTGTACTGGGTAATTTTTGTTGTGACACCTACATGACCACTTTACAGTGTTTACAGGGTATTTTTTGTCATGACACCTACATGACCACTTTACAGTATGTACTGGGTACTTTTTGTTGTGACACCTCCATGACCACTTTATAGTGTGGAATGGGTACTTTTTGTTGTGACACCTACATGACCACTTTCCAGTGTTTACTGGGTACTTTTTGTCATGACACCTACATGACTACTTTACAGTGTGTACTGGGTACTTTTTATTGTGACACCTACATGAATACTTTACAGTGTGTACTGGGTACTTTTTGATGTGACACCTACATGACCACTTTCCAGTGTTTACTGGGTACTTTTTGTCATGACACCTACATGACCAGTTTACAGTGTTTACTGGGTATTTTTTGTCATGACACCTACATGACCACTTTACAGCGTGTACTGGGTACTTTTTGTCATGTTACATACATGACCACTTTACAGTGTGTACAGGGTACTTTTTGTTGTGACACCTACATGACTACTTTACAGTGTGTACTGGGTACTTTTTGTTGTGACACCTTCATAACCACTTTACAGTATGTACTGAGTTATTTTTGTTGAGACACCTACATGACCACTTTGCAGTGTGTACTGGGTACTTTTTGTCATGACACCTTCATAACCACTTTACAGTATGTACTGGGTGCTTTTTGTTGTGACACCTACAAGACAACTTTCCCGTCTTTACTGGGTATTTTTTGTCATGACACATACATGACCACTTTACAATGTGTACTGGGTACTTTTTGTTGTGACACCTACATGACCACTTTACAGTGTGTACTGGGTACTTTTTGTTGTGACACCTACATGACTACTTTACGGTGTGTACTGGGTACTTTTTGCGGTGACACCTACATGTCTACTTTACAGTGTGGACTGAGTACTTTTTGTTGTGACACCTGCATGTCTATTTTACAGTGTGGACTGAGTACTTTTTGTTGTAAAACCTACATGACCACTTTACAGTGTAAAATGGGTACTTTTTGTCATGACACCTTCATAACCACTTTACAGTATGTACTGAGTTATTTTTGTTGAGACACCTACATGACTACTTTACAGTGTGTACTGGGTACTTTTTGTCATGACACCTTCATAACCACTTTACAGTATGTACTGGGTACTTGTTGTGCCACCTACATGACTACTTTACAGTGTATACTGGGTACTATTTGTCGTGACACATACATGACCACTTTACAGTGTGTACTGGGTACATTATGTTGTGACACCTACATGACCACACAGTGTAGACTGGGTACTTTTTGTCATAATACCTACATGACCACGTTACAGTATGTACTGGGTACTTTTGCCACCTACACGTCTACTTTACAGTGTGTACTGGGTACTATTTGTCATGACACCTACATGACCACTTTACAGTGTGGAATGGGTACTTTTTCTCATGACACCTTCATAACCACTTTACAGTATGTACTGAGTAATTTTTGTTGTTACACCTACATGACTACTTTACAGTGTGGACTGGGTAATTTTTGTTGTGACACCTACATGACCACTTTACAGTGTGGACTGGGTAATTTTTGTTGTGACACCTACATGACCATTTTACAGTGTGGAATGGCTACTTTTTCTCATGAAACCTTCATAACCACTTTACAGTATGTACTGAGTAATTTTTGTTGTGACACCTACATGACTACTTTACAGTGTGTACTGGGTACTTTTTGTCATGAGACCTTCATGACCACTTTACAGTGTGGACTGCGTACTTTTTGTTGTGACACCATCATGACCACTTTACAGTGTGTACTGGGTACTTTTTGTTGACACCTACATGACCACTTTACAGTGTGGACTGGGTACTTTGTCTTGTGACACCTACAAGACTGCTTTGCAGTGTGGACTGGGTACTTTTTGTCATGACACCGACATGATCACTTTACAGTATGTACTGGGTACTTGTTTTGCCACCTACATGACTACTTTCAGTATGTACTGGGTACTATTTGTCATGAAACCTACATGACCTCTTTACAGTGTGTACTGGGTGCTTATTGTTGTGCCAACTACATGACCACTTTACAGTGTGGAACGGGTACTTTTTGTTGTGACACCTACATGACCACTTTACAGTGTGGAATGGGTACTTTTTGTTGTGACAACTACATGACCACTTTACAGTGTGGAATGGGTACTTTTTGTTGTGACACCTACATGACCACTTTCCAGTGTTTACTGGGTATTTGTTGTCATGACACCTACATGACCACTTTACATTCTGTACTGGGTACTTTTTGATGTGACGCCTACATGACCGCTTTACAGTGTGAACAGGGTACTTTTTGTTGTGACATCTACATGACCACTTTACAGTGTGTACTGGGTACTCTTTGTTGTGACATCTAAATGACCACTTTACAGTGTGTACTGGGTACTTTTTGTTGTGACATCTACATGACCACTTTACAGTGTGTACTGGGTACTTTTTGCCGTGACACCTACATGACCACTTTACAGTGTGGAATGGGTACTTTTTGTTGTGACACCTACATGACCACTTTACAGTGTGTACTGGGTACTCTTTGTTGTGACATCTACATGACCACTTTACAGTGTGTACTGGGTACTGTTTGTTGTGACACCTACATGACTACATTACAGTGTGTACTGGGTTCTTTTTGTTGTGACACCTACATAACCACTTTACAGTGTGTACTGGGTACTTTTTGCCGTGACACCTACATGACCACTTTACAGTGTGGACTGGGTACTTTGTCTTGTGACACCTACATGACCACTTTACAGTGTGTACTGGGTGTTTGTTGTTGTGCCACCTACATGACTACTTTACAGTGTGGAATAGGTACTTTTTATCATGACACCTTCATAACCACTTTACAGTATGTACTGAGTAATTTTTGTTGTGACACCTACATGACCACTTTACAGTGTGTACTGGGTACTTTTTGTCATGACACCTTCATGACCACTTTACAGTATGTACTGTGTACTTTTTGTTGTGACACCTACATGACTACTTTACAGTGTGGACTGGGTAATTTTTGTTGTGACACCTACATGACCACTTTACAGTATGTACTGGGTACTTTTTGTTGTGACACCTACATGACCACTTTACAGTGTATACTCGGTGCTTTTTGTTGTGACACCTACATGACTACTTTACAGTGTGTACTGGGTACTTTTTGTAATGACACCTACATGACCACTTTACAGTGTGTACTGGGTATTTTTTGTTGTGACACCTACATGACCACTTTATAGTGTGGACTGGGTACATTTTGTTGTGACACCTACATGACCACTTTACAGTGTGTACTGGGTACTTTTTGATGTGACACCTACATGACCACTTTCCAGTGTTTACTGGGTACTTTTTGTCATGACACCTACATGACCACTTTACAGTGTTTACTGGGTATTTTTTGTCATGACACCTACATGACCCCTTTACAGTGTGTACTGGGTACTTTTTGTCATGTTACCTACATGACCACTTTACAGTGTGTACAGGGTACTTTTTGTTGTGACACCTACATGACTAATTTACAGTGTGTACTGGGTACTTTTTGTTGTGACACCTACATGACCAATTTACAATGTGTACTGGGTACTTTTTGTTGTGACACCTACATGACCACTTTACAGTTTGTACTGGGTACGTTTTGTTGTGACACCTACATGACCACTTTACAGTGTGTACTAAGTACTTTTTGCGGTGACACCTACATGTCTACTTTACAGTGTGGACTGAGTACTTTTTGTTGTGACACCTGCATGTCTACTTTACAGTGTGGACTGGGTACTTTTTGTTGTAAAACCTACATGACCACTTTACAGTGTAAAATGGGTACTTTTTGTCATGACACCTTCATAACCACTTTACAGTATGTACTGAGTTATTTTTGTTGAGACACCTACATGACCACTTTACAGTGTGTACTGGGTACATTTTGTCATGACACCTTCATAACCACTTTACAGTATGTAATGGGTGCTTTTTGTTGTGACACCTACAAGACAACTTTCCCGTCTTTACTGGGTATTTTTTGTCATGATACCTACATGACTCCTTTACAGTGTGGACTGGGTACTTTGTCTTGTGACACCTACATGACTACTTTACAGTGTGGACTGGGTACTTTGTCTTGTGACACCTACATGACTACTTTGCAGTGTGGACTGGGTACTTTTTGTCATGACACCTACATGACCACACAGCGTAGACTGGGTACTTTTTGTCATGACACCTTCATGACCACTTTACAGTATCTACTGGGAATTGTTGTGCCACCTACATGACTACTTTACAGTGTGTACTGGGTGCTTGTTGTTGTGCCACCTACATGACTACTTTACAGTATGAACTGGGTTCTTTTTATTGTAAAACCTACATGACCACTTTATAGTGTGGAATGGATACTTTTTGTCATGACACCTTCATGACCACTTTACAGTATGTACTGTGTACTTTTTGTTGTGAGACCTACATGACTACTTTACAGTGTGGACTGGGTAATTTTTGTTGTGAAACCTACATGACCACTTTACAGTATGTACTGGGTACTTTTTGTTGTGACACCTACATGACCACTTTACAGTGTATACTCGGTGCTTTTTGTTGTGACACCTACATGACTACTTTACAGTGTGTACTGGGTACTTTTTGTAATGACACCTACATGACCACTTTACAGTGTGTACTGGGTATTTTTTGTTGTGACACCTACATGACCACTTAATAGTGTGGACTGGGTACATTTTGTTGTGACACCTACATGACCACTTTACAGTGTGTACTGGGTACTTTTTGATGTGACACCTACATGACCACTTTCCAGTGTTTACTGGGTACTTTTTGTCATGACACCTACATGACCACTTTACAGTGTTTACTGGGTATTTTTTGTCATGACACCTACATGACCCCTTTACAGTGTGTACTGGGTACTTTTTGTCATGTTACCTACATGACCACTTTACAGTGTGTACAGGGTACTTTTTGTTGTGACACCTACATGACTACTTTACAGTGTGTACTGGGTACTTTTTGTTGTGACACCTACATGACCAATTTACAATGTGTACTGGGTACTTTTTGTTGTGACACCTACATGACCACTTTACAGTTTGTACTGGGTACTTTTTGTTGTGACACCTACATGACTACTTTACAGTGTGTACTGAGTACTTTTTGCGGTGACACCTACATGTCTACTTTACAGTGTGGACTGAGTACCTTTTGTTGTGACACCTGCATGTCTACTTTACAGTGTGGACTGGGTACTTTTTGTTGTAAAACCTACATGACCATTTTACAGTGTAAAATGGGTACTTTTTGTCATGACACCTTCATAACCACTTTACAGTATGTACTGAGTTATTTTTGTTGAGACACCTATATGACCACTTTACAGTGTGTACTGGGTACATTTTGTCATGACACCTTCATAACCACTTTACAGTATGTACTGGGTGCTTTTTGTTGTGACACCTACAAGACGACTTTCCCGTCTTTACTGGGTATTTTTTGTCATGATACCTACATGACTACTTTACAGTGTGGACTGGGTACTTTGTCTTGTGACACCTACATGACTACTTTACAGTGTGGACTGGGTACTTTGTCTTGTGACACCTACATGACTACTTTACAGTGTGGACTGGGTACATTTTGTTGTGACACCTACATGCCCACTTTGCAGTATGTACTGGGTACTTTTTGTTGTGACACCTACATGACCACTTTACAGTGTGGACTGCGTACTTTTTGTTGTGACACCATCATGACCACTTTACAGTGTGTACTGGGTACTTTTTGTTGACACCTACATGACCACTTTACAGTGTGGACTGGGTACTTTGTCTTGTGACACCTACAAGACTGCTTTGCAGTGTGGACTGGGTACTTTTTGTCATGACACCTACATGATCACTTTACAGTATGTACTGGGTACTTGTTTTGCCACCTACATGACTACTTTCAGTATGTACTGGGTACTATTTGTCATGAAACCTACATGACCTCTTTACAGTGTGTACTGGGTGCTTATTGTTGTGCCAACTACATGACCACTTTACAGTGTGGAACGGGTACTTTTTGTTGTGACACCTACATGACCACTTTACAGTGTGGAATGGGTACTTTTGTTGTGACAACTACATGACCACTTTACAGTGTGGAATGGGTACTTTTTGTTGTGACACCTACATGACCACTTTCCAGTGTTTACTGGGTATTTGTTGTCATGACACCTACATGACCACTTTACATTCTGTACTGGGTACTTTTTGATGTGACGCCTACATGACCACTTTACAGTGTGAACTGGGTACTCTTTGTTGTGACATCTACATGACCACTTTACAGTGTGTACTGGGTACTCTTTGTTGTGACATCTAAATGACCACTTTACAGTGTGTACTGGGTACTTTTTGTTGTGACATCTACATGACCACTTTACAGTGTGTACTGGGTACTTTTTGCCGTGACACCTACATGACCACTTTACAGTGTGGAATGGGTACTTTTTGTTGTGACACCTACATGACCACTTTACAGTGTGTACTGGGTACTCTTTGTTGTGACATCTACATGACCACTTTACAGTGTGTACTGGGTACTGTTTGTTGTGACACCTACATGACTACATTACAGTGTGTACTGGGTTCTTTTTGTTGTGACACCTACATGACCACTTTACAGTGTGTACTGGGTACTTTTTGCCGTGACACCTACATGACCACTTTACAGTGTGGACTGGGTACTTTGTCTTGTGACACCTACATGACCACTTTACAGTGTGTACTGGGTGTTTGTTGTTGTGCCACCTACATGACTACTTTACAGTGTGGAATAGGTACTTTTTATCATGACACCTTCATAACCACTTTACAGTATGTACTGAGTAATTTTTGTTGTGACACCTACATGACCACTTTACAGTGTGTACTGGGTACTTTTTGTCATGACACCTTCATGACCACTTTACAGTATGTACTGTGTACTTTTTGTTGTGACACCTACATGACTACTTTACAGTGTGGACTGGGTAATTTTTGTTGTGACACCTACATGACCACTTTACAGTATGTACTGGGTACTTTTTGTTGTGACACCTACATGACCACTTTACAGTGTATACTCGGTGCTTTTTGTTGTGACACCTACATGACTACTTTACAGTGTGTACTGGGTACTTTTTGTAATGACACCTACATGACCACTTTACAGTGTGTACTGGGTATTTTTTGTTGTGACACCTACATGACCACTTTATAGTGTGGACTGGGTACATTTTGTTGTGACACCTACATGACCACTTTACAGTGTGTACTGGGTACTTTTTGATGTGACACCTACATGACCACTTTCCAGTGTTTACTGGGTACTTTTTGTCATGACACCTACATGACCACTTTACAGTGTTTACTGGGTATTTTTTGTCATGACACCTACATGACCCCTTTACAGTGTGTACTGGGTACTTTTTGTCATGTTACCTACATGACCACTTTACAGTGTGTACAGGGTACTTTTTGTTGTGACACCTACATGACTAATTTACAGTGTGTACTGGGTACATTTTGTTGTGACACCTACATGACCAATTTACAATGTGTACTGGGTACTTTTTGTTGTGACACCTACATGACCACTTTACAGTTTGTACTGGGTACGTTTTGTTGTGACACCTACATGACCACTTTACAGTGTGTACTAAGTACTTTTTGCGGTGACACCTACATGTCTACTTTACAGTGTGGACTGAGTACTTTTTGTTGTGACACCTGCATGTCTACTTTACAGTGTGGACTGGGTACTTTTTGTTGTAAAACCTACATGACCACTTTACAGTGTAAAATGGGTACTTTTTGTCATGACACCTTCATAACCACTTTACAGTATGTACTGAGTTATTTTTGTTGAGACACCTACATGACCACTTTACAGTGTGTACTGGGTACATTTTGTCATGACACCTTCATAACCACTTTACAGTATGTACTGGGTGCTTTTTGTTGTGACACCTACAAGACAACTTTCCCGTCTTTACTGGGTATTTTTTGTCATGATACCTACATGACTCCTTTACAGTGTGGACTGGGTACTTTGTCTTGTGACACCTACATGACTACTTTACAGTGTGGACTGGGTACTTTGTCTTGTGACACCTACATGACTACTTTGCAGTGTGGACTGGGTACTTTTTGTCATGACACCTACATGACCACACAGCGTAGACTGGGTACTTTTTGTCATGACACCTTCATGACCACTTTACAGTATCTACTGGGAATTGTTGTGCCACCTACATGACTACTTTACAGTGTGTACTGGGTGCTTGTTGTTGTGCCACCTACATGACTACTTTACAGTATGAACTGGGTTCTTTTTATTGTAAAACCTACATGACCACTTTATAGTGTGGAATGGATACTTTTTGTCATGACACCTTCATGACCACTTTACAGTATGTACTGTGTACTTTTTGTTGTGACACCTACATGACTACTTTACAGTGTGGACTGGGTAATTTTTGTTGTGAAACCTACATGACCACTTTACAGTATGTATTGGGTACTTTTTGTTGTGACACCTACATGACCACTTTACAGTGTATACTCGGTGCTTTTTGTTGTGACACCTACATGACTACTTTACAGTGTGTACTGGGTACTTTTTGTAATGACACCTACATGACCACTTTACAGTGTGTACTGGGTATTTTTTGTTGTGACACCTACATGACCACTTTATAGTGTGGACTGGGTACATTTTGTTGTGACACCTACATGACCACTTTACAGTGTGTACTGGGTACTTTTTGATGTGACACCTACATGACCACTTTCCAGTGTTTACTGGGTACTTTTTGTCATGACACCTACATGACCACTTTACAGTGTTTACTGGGTATTTTTTGTCATGACACCTACATGACCACTTTACAGTGTGTACTGGGTACTTTATGTCATGTTACCTACATGACCACTTTACAGTGTGTACAGGGTACTTTTTGTTGTGACACCTACATGACCACTTTACAGTTTGTACTGGGTACTTTTTGTTGTGACACCTACATGACTACTTTACAGTGTGTACTGAGTACTTTTTGCGGTGACACCTACATGTCTACTTAACAGTGTGGACTGAGTACTTTTTGTTGTGACACCTGCATGTCTACTTTACAGTGTGGACTGGGTACTTTTTGTTGTAAAACCTACATGACCATTTTACAGTGTAAAATGGGTACTTTTTGTCATGACACCTTCATAACCACTTTACAGTATGTACTGAGTTATTTTTGTTGAGACACCTACATGACCATTTTACAGTGTGTACTGGGTACATTTTGTCATGACGCCTTCATAACCACTTTACAGTATGTACTGGGTGCTTTTTGTTGTGACACCTACAAGACAACTTTCCCGTCTTTACTGGGTATTTTTTGTCATGATACCTACATGACTACTTTACAGTGTGGACTGGGGACTTTGTCTTGTGACACCTACATGACTACTTTACAGTGTGGACTGGGTACTTTGTCTTGTGACACCTACATGACTACTTTGCAGTGTGGACTGGGTACTTTTTGTCATGACACCTACATGACCACACAGCGTAGACTGGGTACTTTTTGTCATGACACCTTCATGACCACTTTACAGTATCTACTGGGAATTGTTGTGCCACCTACATGACTACTTTACAGTGTGTACTGGGTGCTTGTTGTTGTGCCACCTACATGACTACTTTACAGTATGAACTGGGTTCTTTTTATTGTAAAACCTACATGACCACTTTATAGTGTGGAATGGCTACTTTTTCTCATGACACCTTCATAACCACGTTACAGTATGTACTGAGTAATTTTTGTTGTGACTCCTACATGACCAATTTACAGTGTGTACTGGGTACTTTTTGTTGTGACACCTATATGACAACATTACAGTGTGTACTGGGTACTTTTTGTTGTGACACCTACATGACCACTTTACAGTGTGGACTGGATACCTTATGTCGTGACACCTACATGACCACTTTACAGTGTGTACTGGGTACTTTTTGTCATAACCCCTACATAAATACTTTGCAGTGTGGACTGAGTACTTTATGCTGTGACACCTACATGAGCACTTTATTGTGTGTACTGTTTACTTTTTGTTGTGACATCTACATGTCTACTTTACAGTGTGTACTGTTTACTTTTTGTTGTGACACCTACAAGGCTACTTTACAGTATTGTCTGGGTACATTTTGTTGTAAAACCTTCATAACCACTTTACAGTATGTACTGAGTTATTTTTGTTGAGTCACCTACATAACTACATTACAGTGTGTACTGGGTACTTTTTGTCATGACACCTTCATGACCACTTTACAATATGTACTGGGTACTTTTTGTCATGACACCTACGTGACCACTTTACAGTGTGTACTGGATACTTTTTGTCAGGAAACCTACATGAATACTTTATTGTGTGTACTAGGTACTTTTTGTTGTGACACCTACATGACCACTTTACACTGTGTACTTTTTGTGGTTACACCTACATGACTACTTTACAGTGTGTACTGGGTACTTTTTGTTGTGACACCTACATGACCAATTTTCAATGTGTACGGGGTACTTTTTGTTGTGACACCTACATGACTATATTACAGTGTGTACTGGGTACTTTTTGTCATGACACCTACATGACCACTTTACAGTGTGTACTGCGTACTTTTTGTCATGAAACCTACATGACCACTTTACAGTGTGTACTGGGCACTTTTTGTTGTTACACCTACATGACTACTTTACAGTGTGTACTGGGTACTTTTTGTTGTGTAACCTACATGACCAATTTACAGTGTGTACTGGTTACTTTTTGTTGTGACAACTACATGACTACATTACAGTGTGTACTGCGTACTTTTTGTTGTGACACCTACATGACTACTTTGCAGTGTGGTGTGGGTAGTTTTTGGTGTGACACCTACATGACCACTTTACTGTGTGTACTGGGTACTTTTTGTTGTGACACCTACATGACCACTTTACAGTGTGGACTGGGTACTTTTTGTCATGACACCTACATGACCACACAGTGTAGACTGGGTACTTTTTGTCATAACACCTACATAACCACTTTACAATATGTACTGGGTACTTGTTGTGCCACCTACATGACTACTTTACAGTATGTACTGGGTACTTTTTGTCATGACACGTACATGAACACTTTACAGTGCGTACTGGGTACCTTTTGTTGTGACACCTACATGACTACTTTACAGTGTGTACTGGGTACTTTTTGATGTGACGCCTACATGACCACTTAACAGTGTGTACTGGGTACTTTTTGTTATGACATCTACATGACCACTTTACAGTGTGGAATGGGTACTTTTTGTTGTGACACCTACATGGCTACTTTACATTATTGACTGGGTTCTTTTTATTGTGACATCTACATGACCACTTTACAGTGTGTACTGGGTACTTTTTGTCATGATACCTACATGACCACTTTACAGTGTGTACTGGGTACCTTTTGTTGTGACATCTACATGACCACTTTACAGTATGGAATTGGTACTTTTTGTTGTGACACCTACATGACCACTTTCCAGTGTTTACTGGGTATTTTTTGTCGTGACACGTACATGACCACTTTACAGTGTGTACTGGGTACTTTTTGTCATGATACCTACATGACCACTTTACAGTGTGTACTGGGTACTTTTTGTTGTGACACCTACATGACTACTTTACAGTGTGTACTGGGTACTTTTTGTTGTGACACCTACATGACCACTTTACAGTGTGTACTGGGTACTTTTTGTCATAACACCTACATGAATACTTTGCAGTGTGGACTGAGTACTTTATGTTATGACACCTTCATGAGCACTTTACTGTGTGTACTGGGTACTTTTTGTTGTGACACCTATATGATCACTTTACAGTGTGTACTGGGTACTTTTTGTCATGACACCTTCATGACCACTTTACAGTATGTACTGGGTACTTTTTGTCATGACACGTACGTGACCACTTTACAGTGTGTAGTGGGTGCTTTTTGTTGTGACACCTACATGACCACTTCACAGTGTGGAATGGGTACTTTTTGTCATGACACCTACATGGCCACTTTACAGTTTGTACTGGGTACTTTTTGTCAGGAAACCTACATGACTACTTTATTGTGTGTACTGGGTACTTTTTGTTGTGACACCTACATGACCACTTTACACTGTGTACTGGGTACTTTTTGTTGTGACACCTACATGACTACATTACAGTGTGTACTCGGTACTTTTTGTTGTGATACGCCTACATGACCACTTTACAGTGTGTACTGGGTACTTTTTGTCATGAAACCTACATGACCACTTTACAGTGTGTACTGGGTACTTTTTGTTGTGACACCTACATGACTACTTTACAGTGTGTACTGGGTACTTTTTGTTGTGTATCCTACATGACCACTTTACAGTGTGTACTGGTTACTTTTTGTTGTGACACCTACATGACTACATTACAGTGTGTAGTGCGTACTTTTTGTTGTGACACCTACATGACTACTTTGCAGTGTGGTGTGGGTAGCTTTTGTTGTGACACCTACATGACTACTTTACAGTGTGGACTGGGTACTTTTTGTTGTGACACCTACATGACCACTTTACTGTGTGTACTGGGTACTTTTTGTTGTGACACCTACATGACTACTTTACAGTGTGGACTGGGTAATTTATGTCATGACACCTACATGACCACACATTGTAGAGTGGGTACTTTTTGTCATAACATCTACATAACCACTTTACAATATGTACCGGGTACTTGTTGTGCCACCTACATGACTACTTTACAGTGTGTACTGGGTACTATTTGTCATGACACGTACATGACCACTTTACAGTGTGTACTGGGTACTATTTGTCATGACACCTACATGACCACTTTACAGTGTGTACTGGGTATTTTGTGTTGTGAGACCTACATGACCACTTGACTGTGTGTACTGGGTACTTGTTGTTGTGACACCTACATGACCACTTTACAGTGTGTACTGGGTACTTTTTGTTGTGACACCCACATGACTAATTTACAGTATGGACTGGGTTCTTTTTGTTGTAAAACCTACATGACTACTTTACAGTGTGTACTGGGTACTATTTGTCATGACACCTACATGACCACTTTACAGTGTGGAATGGGTACTTTTTGTTGTTACACCTACATGACCAATTTACAGTGTGTACTGGGTAGTTTTTGTCATGACACCTACATGACAATTTACAACGTGTACTGTGTACTTTTTGTTGTGACACCTACATGACTACATTACAGTGTGTACTGGGTACTTTTTGTTGTGACACCTACATGACCACTTTACAGTGTGGACTGGCTACTTTTTGTTGTGACACCTACATGAGCCTTTTACTGTGTGTACTGGGTACTTTTTGTCATGACACCTACATGACCACTTTCCAGTGTTTACTGGGTATTTTTTGTCGTGACACCTACATGACCACTTTACAGTGTGTACTGGGTACTTTTTGTTGTGGGACCTACATGACCATTTTACAATGTGTACAGGGTACTTTTTGTTGTGACACCTACATGACTACATTTCAGTGTGTACTTGGTACCTTTTGTTGTGACACCTACATTACCACTTTACAGTGTGTACAGGGTACTTTTTGTCCTGACAACTACCTGACCACTTTACAGTGTGTACTGGGTACTTTTTGTTGTGACACCTACATTAACACTTTACAGTGTGTACTGTCTACTTTTTGTTGTGACACCTACATGACCAGTTTGCAGTGTGTACTGGGTACTTTTTGTTATGACACCTACATGACCACTTTACAGTATGTACTGGGTACTTTTTGTTGTGACACCTACATGACTACATTACAGTGTGTACTGGGTACTTTTTGTTGACAGCTACATGACCACTTTACAGTGTGGACTGGGTACTTTTTGTTGTGACACCTACATGACTACTTTGCAGTGTGGTGTGGGTAGTTTTTGGTGTGACACCTACATGACCACTTTACTGTGTGTACTGGGTACTTTTTGTTGTGACACCTACATGACCACTTTACAGTGTGGAATGGGTACTTTTTGTCATGACACCTACATGACCACACAGTGGTAGACTGGGTACTTTTTGTCATAACACCTACATAACCACTTTACAATATGTACTGGGTACTTGTTGTGCCACCTACATGACTACTTTACAGTATGTACTGGGTACTTTTTGTCATGACACGTACATGAACACTTTACAGTGCGTACTGGGTACCTTTTGTTGTGACACCTACATGACTACTTTACAGTGTGTACTGGGTACTTTTTGATGTGACGCCTACATGACCACTTAACAGTGTGTACTGGGTACTTTTTGTTATGACATCTACATGACCACTTTACAGTGTGGAATGGGTACTTTTTGTTGTGACACCTACATGGCTACTTTCCAGTATTGACTGGGTTCTTTTTATTGTGACATCTACATGACCACTTTACAGTGTGTACTGGGTACTTTTTGTCATGATACCTACATGACCACTTTACAGTGTGTACTGGGTACTTTTTGTTGTGACACCTACATGACTACTTTACAGTGTGTACTGGGTACTTTTTGTTGTGACACCTACATGACCACTTTACAGTGTGTCCTGGGTACTTTTTGTCATAACACCTACATGAATACTTTGCAGTGTGGACTGAGTACTTTATGTTATGACACCTTCATGAGCACTTTACTGTGTGTACTGGGTACTTTTTGTTGTGACACCTATATGATCACTTTACAGTGTGTACTGGGTACTTTTTGTCATGACACCTTCATGACCACTTTACAGTATGTACTGGGTACTTTTTGTCATGACACGTACGTGACCACTTTACAGTGTGTAGTGGGTGATTTTTGTTGTGACACCTACATGACCACTTTACAGTGTGGAATGGGTACTTTTTGTCATGACACCTACATGGCCACTTTACAGTTTGTACTGGGTACTTTTTGTCAGGAAACCTACATGACTACTTTATAGTGTGTACTGGATACTTTTTGTTGTGACACCTACATGACCACTTTACACTGTGTACTGGGTACTTTTTGTTGTGACACCTACATAACTACATTACAGTGTGTACTGGGTACTTTTTGTTGTGATACACCTACATGACCACTTTACAGTGTGTACTGGGTACTTTTTGTCATGAAACCTACATGACCACTTTACAGTGTGTACTGGGTACTTTTTGTTGTGACACCTACATGACCACTTTACAGTGTGTACTGGTTACTTTTTGTTGTGACACCTACATGACTACATTACAGTGTGTACTGGGTACTTTTTGTTGTGTATCCTACATGACCACTTTACAGTGTGTACTGGTTACTTTTTGTTGTGACACCTACATGACTACATTACAGTGTGTAGTGCGTACTTTTTATTGTGACACCTACATGACCACTTTACAGTGTGTACTGGGTACTTTTTATTGTGACACCTACATGACTACTTTGCAGTGTGGTGTGGGTAGTTTTTGTTGTGACACCTACATGACTACTTTACAGTGTGGACTGGGTACTTTTTGTTGTGACACCTACATGACCACTTTACTGTGTGTACTGGGTACTTTTTGTTGTGACACCTACATGACTACTTTACAGTGTGGACTGGGTAATTTATGCCATGACACCTACATGTCTACTTTACAGTGTGTACTGGGTACTTTTTGTTGACAGCTACAAGACCACTTTACAGTGTGGACAGGGTACATTTTGTTGTGACACCTACATGACCACTTTGCAGTGTGTACTGGGTACTTTTTGTTGTTACAGCTACATGACTACTTTACAGGGTGTACTGGGTACTTTTTGTTGTGACACCTACATGACCACTTTACAGTGTGGACTGCGTACTTTTTGTTGTGACACCATCATGACCACTTTACAGTGTGTACTGGGTACTTTTTGTTGACACCTACATGACCACTTTACAGTGTGTACTGGGTACTTTTTGTTGTGACACCTTCATGACTACTTTACAGTGTGAACTGGGTACTTTGTCTTGTGACACCTAAAAGACTGCTTTGCAGCGTGGACTGGGTACTTTTTGTTGTGACACCTACATGATCACTTTACAGTATGTACTGGGTACTTGTTTTGCCACCTACATGACTACTTTCAGTATGTACTGGGTACTATTTGTCATGAAACCTACATGACCTCTTTACAGTGTGTACTGGGTACTTATTGTTGTGCCAACTACATGACCACTTTACACTGTGTAATGGGTACTTTTTGTTGTGACAACTACATGACCACTTTACAGTGTGGAATGGGTACTTTTTGTTGTGACACCTACATGACCACTTTCCAGTGTTTACTGGGTATTTGTTGTCATGACACCTACATGACCACTTTACATTCTGTACTGGGTACTTTTTGATGTGACGCCTACATGACCACTTTACCGTGTGGACTGGGTGCTCTTTGTTGTGACATCTACATGACCACTTTACAGTGTGTACTGGGTTCTTTTTGTTGTGACACCTACATGCCCACTTTACAGTGTGTACTGGGTACTTTTTGCCGTGACACCTGCATGACCACTTTACAGTGTGGACTGGGTACTTTGTCTTGTGACACCTACATGACCACTTTACAGTGTGTACTGGGTGCTTGTTGTTGTGCCACCTACATGACTCCTTTACAGTGTGGAATAGGTACTTTTTATCATGACACCTTCATAACCACTTTACAGTATGTACTGAGTAATTTTTGTTGTGACACCTACATGACCACTTTACAGTGTGTACTGGGTACTTTTTGTCATGACACCTACATGACCACTTTACAGTGTGTACTGGGTACTTTTTGTTGTGACACCTACATGACCACTTTACAGTATGTACTGTGTACTTTTTGTTGTGACACCTACATGACTACTTTACAGTGTGGACTGGGTAATTTTTGTCATGACACCTACATGACCACTTTACAGTATGTACTGGGTACCTTTTGTTGTGACACCTACATGACCACTTTACAGTGTGTACTGGGTAATTTTCGTTGGGACACCTACATGACCACTTGACAGTATGTACTGGGTGCTTTTTGTTGTGACACCTACATGACCACTTTCCAGTGTTTACTGGGTATTTTTTGTAATGACACCTACATGATCACTTTACAGTGTGTACTGGGTATTTTTTGTTGTGATACCTACATGACCAATTTATAGTGTGGACTGGGTACATTTTGTTGTGACACCTACATGACCACTTTACAGTGTGTACTGGGTACTTTTTGTTGTGACACCTACATGATCACTTTACAGTGTGGACTGGGTACTTTTTGTTGTGACACCTACATGACCACTTTACTGTGTGTACTGGGTACTTTTTGTTGTGACACCTACATGACTACTTTACAGTGTGGACTGGGTAATTTATGTCATGACACCTACATGACCACACATTGTAGACTGGGTACTTTTTGTCATAACACCTACATGACCACTTTACAGTATGTACTGGGTACTTGTTGTGCCACCTACATGACTGCTTTACAGTGTGTACTGGGTACTATTTGTCATGAGACTACATGACCACTTTACAGTGTGTACTGGGTGCTTGTTGTTGTGCCACCTACATGACTACTTTACAGTGTGGAATAGGTACTTTTTATCATGACGCCTTCATAACCACTTTACAGTATGTACTGAGTAATTTTTGTTGTGACACCTACATGACCACTTTACAGTGTGGAATGGGTACTTTTTGTTGTGACATCTATATAACCACTTTACAGTGTGGAATGGGTACTTTTTGTTGTGACACCTACATGACCACTTTACAGTGTGGACTGGGGACTTTTTGTTGGGACACCTACATGACCACTTTACAGTGTGTACTGGGTACTTTTTGTTGTGACACCTACATGACCACTTTACAGTGTATACTCGGTACTTTTTGTTGTGACACCTACATGACCACTTTCCAGTGTTTACTGGGTATTTTTTGTTGTGACACCTACATGACCACTTTACAGTGTGTACTGGGTACTTTTTGTTGTGACACCTACATTACCACTTTACCATGTGGACTGGGTACTTTTTGTTGTGACACCTACATGACTACTTTACAGTGTGGACTGGGTAACTTATGTCATGACACCTACATGACCACATATTGTAGACTGGGTACTCTTTGTCATAACACCTACATGACCACTTTACAGTATGTACTGGGTACTTGTTGTGCCACCTACATGACTACTTTACAGTGTGTACTGGGTACTATGTGTCATGACACCTACATGACCACTTTACAGTGTGCAATGGGTACTTTTTCTCATGACACCTTCATAACCACTTTACAGTATGTACTGAGTAATTTTTGTTGTGACACCTACATGACCATTTTACAGTGTCTACTGGGTACTTTTTGTCATGACACCTTCATGACCACTTTACAGTATGTACTGGGTATTTTTTGTTGTGACACCTACATGACCACTTTACAGTGTGGACTGGGTAATTTTTGTTGTGACACCTACATGACCACTTTACAGTGTGGATGGGTATTTTTTCTCATGACACCTTCATAACCACTTTACAGTGTGTACTGGGTACTTTTTGTTGTGACACCTACATGACCACTTTACAGTGTGTACTGGGTACTTTTTCTCATGACACCTTCATAACCACTTTACTGTATGTACTGAGTAAATTTTGTTGTGACACCTACATGACCACTTTACAGTGTGTACTGGGTACTTTTTGTCATGACACCTTCATGACCACTTTACAGTGTGGACTGGGTACTTTTTGTTGTGACACCTACATGACCACTTTACAGTGTGGACTGGGTACATTATGTTGTGACACTTACATGACTACTTTACAGTGTGTACTGGGTACTATTTGTCATGACACCTACATGTCCACTTTACAGTGTGGAATGGGTACTTTTTCTCATGAGACCTTCATAACCACTTTACCGTATGTACTGAGTAATTTTTGTTGTGACACCTACATGACCACTTTACAGTGTGTACTGGGTACTTTTTGTCATGACACCTTCATGACCACTTTACAGTATGTACTGGGTACTTTTTGTTGTGACAGCTACATGACCACTTTACAGTGTGTACTGGGTACTTTTTGTCATGGCACCTTCATGACCACTTTACAGTGTGGACTGGGTAATTTTTGTTGTGACACCTCCATGACCACTTTACAGTGTGTACTGAGTACTTTTGTCATGATAGTTACATGACCACTTTACAGTGTGTACTGGGTGCTATTCGTTGTGACACCTACATGACCACTTGACAGTGTGTACTGGGTACTTTTTGTCATGACACCTACATGACCACTTTACAGTGTGGACTGGGTACTTTTTGTTGTGACACCAACATGACCACTTTACAGTGTGGACTGGGTACATTATGTTGTGACACCTACATGACCACTTTACAGTGTGTACTGGATACTTTTTGTCGTGACACCTACATGACCACTTTACAGTGTGGACTGGGTAGTTTTTGTTGTGACACCTACATGACCACTTTACAGTGTGTACTGGATACTTTTTGTCATGACACCTACATGACCACTTTACTGTGTGTACTGGGGACTTTCTGTTGTGACACCTACATGACCACTTGACTGTGTGTACTGGGTACTTTTTGTTGTGACAAACTAATGACTACTTTACAGTGTGGACTGGGTAATTTATGCCATGACACCTACATGACCAAACAGTGTAGACTGGGTACTTTTTGTCATAACACCTACATGACCAGTTTACAGTATGTACTGGGTACTTGTTGTGCCACCTACATGACTACTTTACAGTGTGTACTGGGTACTATTTGTCATGACACCTACATGTCCACTTTACAGTGTGGAATGGGTACTTTTTCTCATGACACCTTCATAACCACTTTACAGTATGTACTGAGTAATTTTTGTTGTGACACCTACATGACTACTTTACAGTGTGTACTGGGTACTTTTTGTCATGACACCTTCATGACCACTTTACAGTATGTACTGAGTACTTTTTGTTGTGACACCTACATGACCACTTTACAGTGTGGACTGGGTAATTTTGGTTGTGACACCTCCATGACCACTTTACAGTGTGTACTGAGTACTTTTGTCATGATAATTACATGACCACTTTACAGTGTGTACTGGGTGCTATTTGTTGTGACACCTACATGACCACTTTACAGTGTGGACTGCGTACTTTTTGTCATGACACCTTCATGACCACTTTACAGTATGTACTGGGTACTTTTTGTTGTGACACCTACATGACCACTTTACAGTGTGGACTGGGTACTTTTTGTTGTGACACCTACATGACCACTTTACAGTGTGGACTGGGTACTTTTTGTTGTGACACCTACATGACCACTTTACAGTGTGTACTGGGTACTTTTTGTTGTGACACCTACATGACCACTTTACAGTGTGGACTGGGTACTTTTTGTTTTGACACCTACATGACCACTTTACAGTGTGTACTGGGTACTGTCTGTTGTGACACCTACATGACCACTTGACTGTGTGTACTGGGTACTTATTGTTGTGACAAACTAATGACTACTTTACAGTGTGGACTGGGTAATTTATGTCATGACACATACATGACCACACATTGTAGACTGGGTACTTTTTGTCGTGACACCTACATGACCTCTTTACAGTATGTACTGGGTACTTGTTGTGCCACCTACATGACTACTTTACAGTGTGTACTGGGTACTATTTGTCATGACACCTACATGACCACTTTACAGTGTGGAATGGGTACTTTTTGTTGTGAAACCTACATGACCACTTTACAGTGTGTACTGGGTACTTTTTGTTGTGACACCTACATGACCACTTTACAGTGTGTACTGGGTACTTTTTCTCATGACACCTTCATAACCACTTTACAGTATGTACTGAGTAAATTTTGTTGTGACACCTACATGACCACTTTACATTGTGGACTGGGTACTTTTTGTTGTGAAACCTACATGACCACTTTACAGTGTGGACTGGGTATATTATGTTGTGACACCTACATGACCACTTTACATTGTGTACTGGATACTTTTTGTCGTGACACCTACATGACCACTTTACAGTGTGGACTGGGTAGTTTTTGTTGTGACACCTACATGACCACTTTACAGTGTGTACTGGATAATTTTTGTCATGACACCTACATGACCACTTTACTGAGTGTACTGGGGACTTTCTGTTGTGACACCTACATGACCACTTGACTGTGTGTACTGGGTACTTTTTGTTGTGACAAACTAATAAATACTTTACAGTGTGGACTGGGTAATTTGTGGCATGACACCTACATGACCACTTTACAGTGTGGACTGTGTACATTATGTTGTGACACCTACATGACCACACAGTGTAGACTGGGTACTTTTTGTCATAACACCTACATGACCACTTTACAGTATGTACTGGGTACTTGTTGTGCAACTTACATGACTACTTTACAGTGTGTACTGGGTACTATTTGTCATGACACCTACATGTCCACTTTACAGTGTGGAATGGGTACTTTTTCTCATGACACCTTCATAACCACTTTACAGTATGTACTGAGTAATTTTTGTTGTGCCACCTACATGACTACTTTACAGTGTGTACTGGGTACTATTTGTCATGACACCTACATGACCACTTTACAGTGTGGAATGGGTACTTTTTCTCATGACACCTTCATAACCACTTTACAGTATGTACTGAGTAATTTTTGTTGTTACACCTACATGACCATTTTACAGTGTGTACTGGGTACTTTTTGTCATGACACCTCCATGACCACTTTACAGTATGTACTGGGTATTTTTTGTTGTGACACCTACATGACCACTTTACAGTGTGGACTGGGTAATTTTTGTTGTGACACCTACATGACCAGTTTACAGTGTGTACTGGGTACTATTTGTCAGGACACTTACATGACCACTTTACAGTGTGGATGGGTACTTTTTCTCATGACACCTTCATAACCACTTTACAGTATGTACTGAGTAAATTTTGTTGTGACACCTACATGACCACTTTACAGTGTGGATGGGTATTTTTTCTCATGACACCTTCATAACCACTTTACAGTATGTACTGAGTAAATTTTGTTGTGACACCTACATGACCACTTTACAGTGTGTACTGGGTAATTTTTGTTGCGACACCTACATGACCACTTTACAGTGTGTACTGGGTACTTTTTGTTGTGACACCTACATGACCACTTTACAGTGTGTACTGGGTACTTTTTCTCATGACACCTTCATAACCACTTTACAGTATGTACTGAGTAAATTTTGTTGTGACACCTACATGACCACTTTACAGTGTGTACTGGGTACTTTTTGTCATGACACCTTCATGACCACTTTACAGTATGTACTGGGTACTTTTTGTTGTGACACCTACATGACCACTTTACAGTGTGGACTGGGTACTTTTTGTTGTGACACCTACATGACCACTTTACAGTGTGGACTGGGTACATTATGTTGTGACACTTACATGACTACTTTACAGTGTGTACTGGGTACTATTTGTCATGACACCTACATGTCCACTTTACAGTGTGGAATGGGTAATTTTTCTCATGACACCTTCATAACCACTTTACAGTATGTACTGAGTACTTTTTGTTGTGACACCTACATGACCACTTTACAGTGTGGACTGGGTAATTTTTGTTGTGACACCTCCATGACCACTTTACAGTGTGTACTGAGTACTTTTGTCATGATAGTTACATGACCACTTTACAGTGTGTACTGGGTGCTATTCGTTGTGACACCTACATGACCACTTTACAGTGTGGACTGGGTACTTTTTGTTGTGACACCAACATGACCACTTTACAGTGTGGACTGGGTACATTATGTTGTGACACCTACATGACCACTTTACTGTGTGTACTGGATACTTTTTGTCGTGACACCTACATGACCACTTTACAGTGTGGACTGGGTAGTTTTTGTTGTGACACCTACATGACCACTTTACAGTGTGTACTGGATACTTTTTGTCATGACACCTACATGACCACTTTACTGTGTGTACTGGGGACTTTCTGTTG
Organism: Eledone cirrhosa; assembly: GCA_964016885.1. NCBI lineage: Eukaryota > Metazoa > Mollusca > Cephalopoda > Octopoda > Eledonidae > Eledone > Eledone cirrhosa. The sequence goes on along the minus strand of OZ024744.1, from coordinate 135,517,852 downwards.
TGACACCTACATGACCACTTGACTGTGTGTACTGGGTACTTTTTGTTGTGACAAACTAATGACTACTTTACAGTGTGGACTGGGTAATTTATGCCATGACACCTACATGACCAAACAGTGTAGACTGGGTACTTTTTGTCATAACACCTACATGAGCAGTTTACAGTATGTACTGGGTACTTGTTGTGCCACCTACATGACTACTTTACAGTGTGTACTGGGTACTATTTGTCATGACACCTACATGTCCACTTTACAGTGTGGAATGGGTACTTTTTCTCATGACACCTTCATAACCACTTTACAGTATGTACTGAGTAATTTTTGTTGTGACACCTACATGACTACTTTACAGTGTGTACTGGGTACTTTTTGTCATGACACCTTCATGACCACTTTACAGTATGTACTGAGTACTTTTTGTTGTGACACCTACATGACCACTTTACAGTGTGAACTGGGTAATTTTTGTTGTGACACCTCCATGACCACTTTACAGTGTGTACTGAGTACTTTTGTCACGATAGTTACATGACCACTTTACAGTGTGTACTGGGTGCTATTTGTTGTGACACCTACATGACCACTTTACAGTGTGGACTGCGTACTTTTTGTCATGACACCTTCATGACCACTTTACAGTATGTACTGGGTACTTTTTGTTGTGACACCTACATGACCACTTTACAGTGTGGACTGGGTACTTTTTGTTGTGACACCTATATGACCACTTTACAGTGTGGACTGGGTACTTTTTGTTGTGACACCTACATGACCACTTTACAGTGTGTACTGGGTACTTTTTGTTGTGACACCTACATGACCACTTTACAGTGTGGACTGGGTACTTTTTGTTGTGACACCTACATGACCACTTTACAGTGTGTACTGGGTACTGTCTATTGTGACACCTACATGACCACTTGACTGTGTGTACTGGGTACTTATTGGTGTGACAAACTAATGACTACTTTACAGTGTGGACTGGGTAATTTATGTCATGACACATACATGACCACACATTGTAGACTGGGTACTTTTTGTCGTGACACCTACATGACCTCATTACAGTATGTACTCGGTACTTGTTGTGCCACCTACATGACTACTTTACAGTGTGTACTGGGTACTATTTGTCATGACACCTACATGACCACTTTACAGTGTGGAATGGGTACTTTTTGTTGTGACACCTACATGACCACTTTACAGTGTGTACTGGGTACTTTTTGTTGTGACACCTACATGACCACTTTACAGTGTGTACTGGGTACTTTTTCTCATGACACCTTCATAACCACTTTACAGTATGTACTGAGTAAATTTTGTTGTGACACCTACATGACCACTTTACATTGTGGACTGGGTACTTTTTGTTGTGAAACCTACATGACCACTTTACAGTGTGGACTGGGTACATTATGTTGTGGCACCTACATGACCACTTTACATTGTGTACTGGATACTTTTTGTCGTGACACCTACATGACCACTTTACAGTGTGGACTGGGTAGTTTTTGTTGTGACACCTACATGACCACTTTACAGTGTGTACTGGATACTTTTTGTCATGACACCTACATGACCACTTTACTGAGTGTACTGGGGACTTTCTGTTGTGACACCTACATGACCACTTGACTGTGTGTACTGGGTACTTTTTGTTTTGACAAACTAATAAATACTTTACAGTGTGGAATGGGTAATTTGTGGCATGACACCTACATGACCACTTTACAGTGTGGACTGTGTACATTATGTTGTGACACCTACATGACCACACAGTGTAGACTGGGTACTTTTTGTCATAACACCTACATGACTACTTTACAGTGTGTACTGGGTACTTGTTGTGCAACTTACATGACTACTTTACAGTGTGTACTGGGTACTATTTGTCATGACACCTACATGTCCACTTTACAGTGTGGAATGGGTACTTTTTCTCATGACACCTTCATAACCACTTTACAGTATGTACTGAGTAATTTTTGTTGTGCCACCTACATGACTACTTTACAGTGTGTACTGGGTACTATTTGTCATGACACCTACATGACCACTTTACAGTGTGGAATGGGTACTTTTTCTCATGACACCTTCATAACCACTTTACAGTATGTACTGAGTAATTTTTGTTGTTACACCTACATGACCATTTTACAGTGTGTACTGGGTACTTTTTGTCATGACACCTCCATGACCACTTTACAGTATGTACTGGGTATTTTTTGTTGTGACACCTACATGACCACTTTACAGTGTGGACTGGGTAATTTTTGTTGTGACACCTACATGACCAGTTTACAGTGTGTACTGGGTACTATTTGTCAGGACACTTACATGACCACTTTACAGTGTGGATGGGAACTTTTTCTCATGACACCTTCATAACCACTTTACAGTATGTACTGAGTAAATTTTGTTGTGACACCTACATGACCACTTTACAGTGTGGATGGGTATTTTTTCTCATGACACCTTCATAACCACTTTACAGTATGTACTGAGTAAATTTTGTTGTGACACCTACATGACCACTTTACAGCGTGTACTGGGTAATTTTTGTTGCGACACCTACATGACCACTTTACAGTGTGTACTGGGTACTTTTTGTTGTGACACCTACATGACCACTTTACAGTGTGTACTGGGTACTTTTTCTCATGACACCTTCATAACCACTTTACAGTATGTACTGAGTAAATTTTGTTGTGACACCTACATGACCACTTTACAGTGTGTACTGGGTACTTTTTGTCATGACACCTTCATGACCACTTTACAGTATGTACTGGGTACTTTTTGTTGTGACACCTACATGACCACTTTACAGTGTGTACTGGGTGCTATTCGTTGTGACACCTACATGACCACTTTACAGTGTGGACTGGGTACATTATGTTGTGACACTTACATGACTACTTTACAGTGTGTACTGGGTACTATTTGTCATGACACCTACATGTCCACTTTACAGTGTGGAATGGGTACTTTTTCTCATGACACCTTCATAACCACTTTACCGTATGTACTGAGTAATTTTTGTTGTGACACCTACATGACTACTTTACAGTGTGTACTGGGTACTTTTTGTCATGACACCTTCATGACCACTTTACAGTATGTACTGAGTACTTTTTGTTGTGACACCTACATGACCACTTTACAGTGTGGACTGGGTAATTTTTGTTGTGACACCTCCATGACCACTTTACAGTGTGTACTGAGTACTTTTGTCATGATAGTTACATGACCACTTTACAGTGTGTACTGGGTGCTATTCGTTGTGACACCTACATGACCACTTTACAGTGTGGACTGGGTACTTTTTGTTGTGACACCAACATGACCACTTTACAGTGTGGACTGGGTACATTATGTTGTGACACCTACATGACCACTTTACAGTGTGTACTGGATACTTTTTGTCGTGACACCTACATGACCACTTTACAGTGTGGACTGGGTAGTTTTTGTTGTGACACCTACATGACCACTTTACAGTGTGTACTGGATACTTTTTGTCATGACACCTACATGACCACTTTACTGTGTGTACTGGGGACTTTCTGTTGTGACACCTACATGACCACTTGACTGTGTGTACTGGGTACTTTTTGTTGTGACAAACTAATGACTACTTTACAGTGTGGACTGGGTAATTTATGCCATGACACCTACATGACCAAACAGTGTAGACTGGGTACTTTTTCTCATGACACCTTCATAACCACTTTACAGTATGTACTGAGTAATTTTTGTTGTGACACCTACATGACTACTTTACAGTGTGTACTGGGTACTTTTTGTCATGACACCTTCATGACCACTTTACAGTATGTACTGAGTACTTTTTGTTGTGACACCTACATGACCACTTTACTGTGTGGACTGGGTAATTTTTGTTGTGACACCTCCATGACCACTTTACAGTGTGTACTGAGTACTTTTGTCACGATAGTTACATGACCACTTTACAGTGTGTACTGGGTGCTATTTGTTGTGACACCTTCATGACCACTTTACAGTATGTACTGGGTACTTTTTGTTGTGACACCTACATGACCACTTTACAGTGTGGACTGGGTACTTTTTGTTGTGACACCTACATGACCACTTTACAGTATGGACTGGGTACATTTTGTTGTGACACCTACATGACCACTTTACAGTGTGTACTGGGTACTTTTTGTTGTGACACCTACATGACCACTTTACAGTGTGGACTGGGTACTTTTTGTTGTGACACCTACATGACCACTTTACAGTGTGTACTGGGTACTGTCTGTTGTGACACCTACATGACCACTTGACTGTGTGTACTGGTTACTTATTGTTGTGACAAACTAATGACTACTTTACAGTGTGGACTGGGTAATTTATGTCATGACACATACATGACCACACATTGTAGACTGGGTACTTTTTGTCGTGACACCTACATGACCACTTTACAGTATGTACTGGGTACTTGTTGTGCCACCTACATGACTACTTTACAGTGTGTACTGGGTACTATTTGTCATGACACCTACATGACCACTTTACAGTGTGTACTGGGTACTTTTTCTCATGACACCTTCATAACCACTTTACAGTATGTACTGAGTAAATTTTGTTGTGACACCTACATGACCACTTTACATTGTGGACTGGGTACTTTTTGTTGTGAAACCTACATGACCACTTTACAGTGTGGACTGGGTACATTATGTTGTGACACCTACATGACCACTTTACACTGTGTACTGGATACTTTTTGTCGTGACACCTACATGACCACTTTACAGTGTGGACTGGGTAGTTTTTGTTGTGACACCTACATGACCACTTTACAGTGTGTACTGGATACTTTTTGTCATGACACCTACATTACCACTTTACTGTGTGTACTGGGGACTTTCTGTTGTGACACCTACATGACCACTTGACTGTGTGTACTGGGTACTTTTTGTTGTGACGAACTAATAAATACTTTACAGTGTGGACTGGGTAATTTATGCCATGACACCTACATGACCACTTTACAGTGTGGACTGTGTACATTATGTTGTGACACCTACATGACCACACAGTGTAGACTGGGTACTTTTTGTCATAACACCTACATGACCACTTTACAGTATGTACTGGGTACTTGTTGTGCAACTTACATGACTACTTTACAGTTTGTACTGGGTACTATTTGTCATGACACCTACATGTCCACTTTACAGTGTGGAATGGGTACTTTTTCTCATGACACCTTCATAACCACTTTACAGTATGTACTGAGTAATTTTTGTTGTGACACCTACATGACTACTTTACAGTGTGTACTGGCTACTTTTTGTCATGACACCTTCATGACCACTTTACAGTATGTACTGAGTACTTTTTGTTGTGACACCTACATGACCACTTTACAGTGTGGACTGGGTAATTTTGTCATGATAGTTACATGACCACTTTACAGTGTGTACTGGGTGCAATTTGTTGTGACATCTACATGACCACTTTACAGTGTGGACTGGGTACTTTTTCTCATGACACCTTCATAACCACTTTACAGTATGTACTGAGTAAGTTTTGTTGTGACACCTACATGACCACTTTCCAGTGTGGACTGGGTAATTTTTGTTGTGACACCTACATGACCACTTTACAGTGTGGACTGGGTACATTATGTTGTGACACCTACATTACCACTTTACAGTGTGTACTGGATACTTTTTGTCGTGACACCTACATGACCACTTTACAGTGTGTACTGGGTGCTATTTGTTGTGACACCTACATGACCACTTTACAGTGTGGACTGCGTACTTTTTGTCATGACACCTTCATGACCACCTTACAGTATGTACTGGGTACTTTTTGTTGTGACACCTACATGACCACTTTACAGTGTGGACTGGGTACTTTTTGTTGTGACACCTACATGACCACTTTACAGTGTGGACTGGGTAATTTATGTCATGACACCTACATGACCACACATTGTAGACTGGGTACTTTTTGTCATAACACCTACATGACCACTTTACAGTATGTACTGGGTACTTGTTGTGCCACCTACATGACTACTTTACAGTGTGTACTGGGTACTATTTGTCATGACACCTACATGACCACTTTACAGTGTGGAATGGGTACTTTTTCTCATGACACCTTCATAACCACTTTACAGTATGTACTGAGTAATTTTTGTTGTTACACCTACATGATCATTTTACAGTGTGTACTGGGTACTTTTTGTCATGACACCTCCATGACCACTTTACAGTATGTACTGGGTATTTTTTGTTGTGACACCTACATGACCACTTTACAGTGTGGACTGGGTAATTTTTGTTGTGACACCTACATGACCACTTTACAGTGTGTACTGGGTACTATTTGTCAGGACACTTACATGACCACTTTACAGTGTGGATGGGTACTTTTTCTCATGACACCTTCATAACCACTTTACAGTATGTACTGAGTAAAATTTGTTGTGACACCTACATGACCACTTTACAGTGTGTACTGGGTACTTTTTGTTGTGACACCTACATGACCACTTTACAGTGTGTACTGGGTACTTTTTGTTGTGACACCTACATGACCACTTTTCAGTGTGTACTGGGTACTTTTTCTCATGACACCTTCATAACCACTTTAAAGTATGTACTGAGTAAATTTTGTTGTGACACCTACATGACCACTTTAGAGTGTGTACTGGGTACTTTTTGTCATGACACCTTCATGACCACTTTACAGTATGTACTGGGTACTTTTTGTTGTGACACCTACATAACCACTTTACAGCGTGGACTGGGTACTTTTTGTTGTGACACCTACATGACCACTTTACAGTGTGGACTGGGTACATTAAGTTGTGACACCTACATGACCACTTTAGTGTGTACTGGACACTTTTTGTCGTGACACCTACATGACCACTTTACAGTGTGGACTGGGTAGTTTTTGTTGTGACACCTACATGACCACTTTACAGTGTGTACTGGATACTTTTTGTCATGACACCTACATGACCACTTTACAGTATGTACTGAGTAATTTTTGTTGTGATACCTACATGACTACTTCACAGTGTGTACTGGGTACTTTTTGTCATGACACCTTCATGACCACTTTACAGTATGTACTGAGTACTTTTTTTTGTGACACCTACATGACCACTTTACAGTGTGGACTGGGTACATTATGTTGTGACACCTACATGACCACTTTAGTGTGTACTGGATACTTTTTCTCGTGACATCTACATGACCACTTTACAGTGTGGACTGGGTAGTTTTTGTTGTGACACCTCCATGACCACGTTACAGTGTGTACTGAGTACTTTTGTCATGATAGTTACATGAACACTTTACAGTGTGTACTGGGTGCTATTTGTTGTGACACCTACATGACCACTTTCCAGTGTGTACTGGGTACTTTTTTCATGACACCTTCATGAACACTTTACAGTATGTACTGGGTACTTTTTGTTGTGACACCTACATGACCACTTTACAGTGTGGACTGGGTACATTATGTTGTGACACCTACATGACCACTTTAGTGTGTACTGGATACTTTTTGTCGTGACACCTACATGACCACTTTACAGTGTGGACTGGGTAGTTTTTGTTGTGACACCTACATGATCACTTTACAGTGTGGACTGGGTAATTTTTGTTGTGACACCTCCATGACCACTTTACAGTGTGTACTGAGTACTTTTGTCATGATAGTTACATGACCACTTTACAGTGTGTACTGGGTGCTATTTGTTGTGACACCTACATGACCACTTTACAGTGTGGACTGCGTACTTTTTGTCATGACACCTTCATGACCACTTTACAGTGTGTACTGGGTACTTTTTGTTGTGACACCTACATGACCACTTTACAGTGTGGACTGGGTACTTTTTGTTGTGACACCTACATGACCACTTTACAGTGTGGACTGGGTACTTTTTGTTGTGACACCTACATGACCACTTTACAGTGTGTACTGGGTACTTTTTGTTGTGACACCTACATGACCACTTTACATTTTGGTGGGGTACTTTTTGTTGTGACACCTACATGACCACTTTACAGTGTGTACTGGGTAGTGTCTGTTGTGACACCTACATGACCACTTGACTGTGTGTACTGGGTACTTATTGTTGTGACAAACTAATGACTACTTTACAGTGTGGACTGGGTAATTTATGTCATGACACATACAGGACCACACATTGTAGACTGGGTACTTTTTGTCGTGACACCTACATGACCACTTTACAGTATGTACTGGGTACTTGTTGTGCCACCTACATGACTACTTTACAGCGTGTACTGGGTACTATTTGTCATGACACCTACATGACCACTTTACAGTGTGGAATGGGTACTTTTTGTTGTGACACCTACATGACCACTTTACAGTGTGTACTGGGTACTTTTTGTTGTGACACCTACATGACCACTTTACAGTGTGTACTGGGTACTTTTTCTCATGACACCTTCATAACCACTTTACAGTATGTACTGAGTAAATTTTGTTGTGACACCTGCATGACCACTTTACATTGTGGACTGGGTACTTTTTGTTGTGAAACCTACATGACCACTTTACAGTGTGGACTGGGTACATTATGTTGTGACACCTACATGACCACTTTACATTGTGTACTGGATACTTTTTGTCGTGACACCTACATGACCACTTTACAGTGTGGACTGGGTACTTTTTGTTGTGACACCTACATGACCACTTGACTGTGTGTACTGGGTACTTTTTGTTGTTACAAACTAATAAATACTTTACAGTGTGGACTGGGTAATTTATGCCATGACACCTACATGACCACTTTACAGTGTGGACTGGGTACATTATGTTGTGACACCTACATGACCACACAGTGTAGACTGGGTACTTTTTGTCATAACACCTACATGACCACTTTACAGTATGTACTGGGTACTTGTTGTGCAACTTACATGACTACTTTACAGTGTGTACTGGGTACTATTTGTCATGACACCTACATGTCCACTTTACAGTGTGGAATGGGTACTTTTTCTCATGACACCTTCATAACCACTTTACAGTATGTACTGAGTAATTTTTGTTGTGACACCTACATGACCACTTTACAGTGTGGACTGGGTACTTTTTGTTGTGACACCTACATGACCACTTTACAGTGTGGACTGGGTAATTTATGTCATGACACCTACATGACCACACATTGTAGACTGGGTACTTTTTGTCATAACACCTACATGACCACTTTACAGTATGTACTGGGTACTTGTTGTGCCACCTACATGACTACTTTACAGTGTGTACTGGGTACTATTTGTCATGACACCTACATGACCACTTTACAGTGTGGAATGGGTACTTTTTCTCATGACACCTTCATAACCACTTTACAGTATGTACTGAGTAATTTTTGTTGTTACACCTACATGACCATTTTACAGTGTGTACTGGGTACTTTTTGTCATGACACCTCCATGACCACTTTACAGTGTGGACTGGGTAAATTTTGTTGTGACACCTACATGACCACTTTACAGTGTGTACTGGGTACTATTTGTCAGGACACTTACATGACCGCTTTACAGTGTGGATGGGTACTTTTTCTCATGACACCTTCATAACCACTTTACAGTATGTACTGAGTAAATTTTGTTGTGACACCTACATGACCACTTTACAGTGTGGATGGGTATTTTTTCTCATGACACCTTCATAACCACTTTACAGTATGTACTGAGTAAATTTTGTTGTGACACCTACATGACCACTTTACAGTGTGTACTGGGTACTTTTTGTTGTGATACCTACATGACCACTTTACAGTGTGTACTGGGTACTTTTTCTCATGACACCTTCATAACCACTTTACAGTATGTACTAAGTAAATTTTGTTGTGACACCTACATGACCACTTTACAGTGTGTACTGGGTACTTTTTGTCATGACACCTTCATGACCACTTTACAGTATGTACTGGGTACTTTTTGTTGTGACACCTACATGACCACTTTACATTGTGGACTGGGTACTTTTTGTTGTGACACCTACATGACAACTTTACAGTGTGGACTGGGTACATTATGTTGTGACACTTACATGACCACTTTACAGTGTGTACTGAGTACTTTTGTCATGATAGTTACATGACCACTTTACAGTGTGTACTGGGTGATATTCGTTGTGACACCTACATGACCACTTTACAGTGTGGACTGGGTACTTTTTGTTGTGACACCAACATGACCACTTTACAGTGTGGACTGGGTACATTATGTTGTGACACCTACATGACCACTTTACAGTGTGTACTGGATACTTTTTGTCGTGACACCTACATGACCACTTTACAGTGTGGACTGGGTAGTTTTTGTTGTGACACCTACATGACCACTTTACAGTGTGTACTGGATACTTTTTGTCATGACACCTACATGACCACTTTACTGTGTGTACTGGAGACTTTCTGTTGTGACACCTACATGACCACTTGACTGTGTGTACTGGGTACTTTTTGTTGTGACAAACTAATGACTACTTTACAGTGTGGACTGGGTAATTTATGCCATGACACCTACATGACCAAACAGTGTAGACTGGGTACTTTTTGTCATAACACCTACATGACCAGTTTACAGTATGTACTGGGTACTTGCTGTGCCACCTACATGACTACTTTACAGTGTGTACTGGGTACTATTTGTCATGACACCTACATGTCCACTTTACAGTGTGGAATGGGTACTTTTTCTCATGACACCTTCATAACCACTTTACAGTATGTACTGAGTAATTTTTGTTGTGACACCTACATGACTACTTTACGGTGTGTACTGGGTACTTTTTGTCATGGCACCTACATGACCACTTTACAGTGTGGACTGGGTAATTTTTGTTGTGACACCTACATGACCACTTTACAGTGTGTACTGAGTACTTTTTCACGATAGTTACGTGACCACTTTACAGTGTGTACTGGGTGCTTTTTGTTGTGACACCTACATGACCACTTTACAGTGTGGACTGGGTACATTATGTTGTGACACCTACATGACCACTTTAGTGTGTACTGGATACTTTTTGTCGTGACACCTACATGACCACTTTACAGTGTGGACTGGGTAGTTTTTGTTGTGACACCTACATGACCACTTTACAGTGTGGACTGGGTAACTTTTGTTGTGACACCTCCATGACCACTTTCCAGTGTGTACTGAGTACTTTTGTCATGATAGTTACATGACCACTTTACAGTGTGTACTGGGTGCTATTTGTTGTGACACCTACATGACCACTTTACAGTGTGGACTGCGTACTTTTTGTCATGACACCTTCATGACCACTTTACAGTATGTACTGGGTACTTTTTGTTGTGACACCTACATGACCACTTTACAGTGTGGACTGGGTACTTTTTGTTGTGACACCTACCTGACCACTTTACAGTGTGGACTGGGTACTTTTTGTTGTGACACCTACATGACCACTTTAAAGTGTGTACTGGGTACTTTTTGTTGTGACACCTACATGACCACTTTACAGTGTGGACTGGGTACTTTTTGTTGTGACACCCACATGACCACTTTACAGTGTGTACTGGGTACTGTCTGTTGTGACACCTACATGACCACTTGACTGTGTGTACTGGGTACTTATTGTTGTGACAAATTAATGACTACTTTACAGTGTGGACTGGTTAATTTATGTCATGACACATACATGACCACACATTGTAGACTGGGTACTTTTTGTCGTGACACCTACATGACCACTTTACAGTATGTACTGGGTACTTGTTGTGCCACCTACATGACTACTTTACAGTGTGTACTGGGTAATATTTGTCATGACACCTACATGACCACTTTACAGTGTGGAATGGGTACTTTTTGTTGTGACACCTACATGACCACTTTAGAGTGTGTACTGGGTACTTTTTGTTGTGACACCTACATGACCACTTTACAGTGTGTACTGGGTACTTTTTCTCATGACACCTTCATAACCACTTTACAGTATGTACTGAGTAAATTTTGTTGTCACACCTGCATGACCACTTTACATTGTGTACTGGATACTTTTTGTCGTGACACCTACATGACCACTTTACAGTGTGGATAGGGTACTTTTTGTTGTGACACCTACATGACCACTTGACTGTGTGTACTGGGTACTTTTTGTTGTGACAAACTAATAAATACTTTACAGTGTGGACTGGGTAATTTATGCCATGACACCTACATGACCACTTTACAGTGTGGACTGGGTATATTATGTTGTGACACCTACATGACCACACAGTGTAGATTGGGTACTTTTTGTCATAACACCTACATGACCACTTTACAGTATGTACTGGGTACTTGTTGTGCAACTTACATGACTACTTTACAGTGTGTACTGGGTACTATTTGTCATGACACCTACATGTCCACTTTACAGTGTGGAATGGGTACTTTTTCTCATGACACCTTCATAACCACTTTACAGTATGTACTGAGTAATTTTTGTTGTGACACCTACATGACCACTTTACAGTGTGGACTGGGTACTTTTTGTTGTGACACCTACATGACCACTTTACAGTGTGGACTGGGTAATTTATGTCATGACACCTACATGACCACACATTGTAGACTGGGTACTTTTTGTCATAACACCTACATGACCACTTTACAGTATGTACTGGGTACTTGTTGTGCCACCTACATGACTACTTTACAGTGTGTACTGGGTACTATTTGTCATGACACCTACATGACCACTTTACAGTGTGGAATGGGTACTTTTTTTCATGACACCTTCATAACCACTTTACAGTATGTACTGAGTAATTTTTGTTGTTACACCTACATGACCATTTTATAGTGTGTACTGGGTACTTTTTGTCATGACACCTCCATGACCACTTTACAGTGTGGACTGGGTAATTTTTGTTGTGACACCTACATGACCACTTTACAGTGTGTACTGGGTACTATTTGTCAGGACACTTACATGACCACTTTACAGTGTGGATGGGTACTTTTTCTCATGACACCTTCATAACCACTTTACAGTATGTACTGAGTAAATTTTGTTGTGACACCTACATGACCACTTTACAGTGTGGATGGGTATTTTTTCTCATGACACCTTCATAACCACTTTACAGTATGTACTGAGTAAATTTTGTTGTGACACCTACATGACCACTTTACAGTGTGTACTGGGTACTTTTTGATGTGACGCCTACATGACCACTTTACAGTGTGTACTGGGTACTTTTTGTTGTGACACCTACATGACCACTTTACAGTGTGTACTGGGTACTTTTTGTTGTGACACCTACATGACCACTTTACAGTGTGGACTGGGTACTTTTTGTTGTGACACCTACATGACAACTTTACAGTGTGGTCTGGGTACATTATGTTGTGACACTTACATGACCACTTTACAGTGTGTACTGAGTACTTTTGTCATGATAGTTACATGACCACTTTACAGTGTGTACTGGGTGCTATTCGTTGTGACACCTACATGACCACTTTACAGTGTGGACTGGGTACTTTTTGTTGTGACACCAACATGACCACTTTACAGTGTGGACTGGGTACATTATGTAGTGACACCTACATGACCACTTTACAGTGTGTACTGGATACTTTTTGTCGTGACACCTACATGACCACTTTACAGTGTGGACTGGGTAGTTTTTGTTGTGACACCTACATGACCACTTTACAGTGTGTACTGGATACTTTTTGTCATGACACCTACATGACCACTTTACTGTGTGTACTGGGGACTTTCTGTTGTGACACCTACATGACCACTTGACTGTGTGTACTGGGTACTTTTTGTTGTGACAAACTAATGACTACTTTACAGTGTGGACTGGGTAATTTATGCCATGACACCTACATGACCAAACAGTGTAGACTGGGTACTTTTTGTCATAACACCTACATGACCAGTTTACAGTATGTACTGGGTACTTGTTGTGCCACCTACATGACTACTTTACAGTGTGTACTGGGTACTATTTGTCATGACACCTACATGTCCACTTTACAGTGTGGAATGGGTACTTTTTCTCATGACACCTTCATAACCACTTTACAGTATGTACTGAGTAATTTTTGTTGTGACACCTACATGACTACTTTACAGTGTGTACTGGGTACTTTTTGTCATGACACCTTCATGACCACTTTACAGTATGTACTGAGTACTTTTTGTTGTGACACCTACATGACCACTTTACAGTGTGGACTGGGTAATTTTTGTTGTGACACCTCCATGACCACTTTACAGTGTGTACTGAGTACTTTTGTCACGATAGTTACATGACCACTTTACAGTGTGTACTGGGTGCTATTTGTTGTGACACCTACATGACCACTTTACAGTGTGGACTGCGTAGTTTTTGTCATGACACCTTCATGACCACTTTACAGTATGTACTGGGTACTTTTTGTTGTGACACCTACATGACCACTTTACAGTGTGGACTGGGTACTTTTTGTTGTGACACCTACATGACCACTTTGCAGTGTGGACTGGGTACTTTTTGTTGTGACACCTACATGACCACTTTGCAGTGTGTACTGGGTACTTTTTGTTGTGACACCAACATGACCACTTTACAGTGTGGACTGGGTACTTTTTGTTGTGACACCTACATGACCACTTTACAGTGTGTACTGGGTACTGTCTGTTGTGACACCTACATGACCACTTGACTGTGTGTACTGGGTACTTATTGTTGCGACAAACTAATGACTACTTTACAGTGTGGACTGGGTAATTTATGTCATGACACATACATGACCACACATTGTAGACTGGGTACTTTTTGTCGTGACACCTACATGACCACTTTACAGTATGTACTGGGTACTTGTTGTGCCACCTACATGACTAATTTACAGTGTGTACTGGGTACTATTTGTCATGACACCTACATGACCACTTTACAGTGTGGAATGGGTACTTTTTGTTGTGACACCTACATGACCACTTTACAGTGTGTACTGGGTACTTTTTGTTGTGACACCTACATGACCACTTTACAGTGTGTACTGGGTACTTTTTCTCATGACACCTTCATAACCACTTTACAGTATGTACTGAGTAAATTTTGTTGTGACACCTACATGACCACTTTACATTGTGGTCTGGGTACCTTTTGTTGTGAAACCTACATGACCACCGTACAGTGTGGACTGGGTACATTATGTTGTGACACCTACATGACCACTTTACATTGTGTACTGGATACTTTTTGTCGTGACACCTACATGACCACTTTACAGTGTGGACTGGGTAGTTTTTGTTGTGACACCTACATGACCACTTTACAGTGTGTACTGGATACTTTTTGTCATGACACCTACATTACCACTTTACTGTGTGTACTGGGGACTTTCTGTTGTGACACCTACATGACCACTTGACTGTGTGTCCTGGGTACTTTTTGTTGTGACAAACTAATAAATACTTTACAGTGTGGACTGGGTAATTTATGCCATGACACCTACATGACCACTTTACAGTGTGGACTGTGTACATTATGTTGTGACACCTACATGACCACACAGTGTAGACTGGGTACTTTTTGTCATAACACCTACATGACCACTTTACAGTATGTACTGGGTACTTGTTGTGCAACTTACATCACTACTTTACAGTGTGTACTGGGTATTATTTGTCATGACACCTACATGTCCAATTTACAGTGTGGAATGGGTACTTTTTCTCATGACACCTTCATAACCGCTTTACAGTATGTACTGAGTAATTTTTGTTGTGACACCTACATGACTACTTTACAGTGTGTACTGGGTACTTTTTGTCATGACACCTTCATGACCACTTTACAGTATGTACTGAGTACTTTTTGTTTTGACACCTACATGACCACTTTACAGTGTGGACTGGGTAATTTTTGTTGTGACACCTCCATGACCACTTTACAGTGTGTACTGGGTGCTATTTGTTGTGACACCTACATGACCACTTTACAGTGTGGACTGGGTAATTTTTCTCATGACACCTTCATAACCACTTTACAGTATGTACTGAGTAAATTTTGTTGTGACACCTACATGACCACTTTCCAGTGTGTACTGGGTACTTTTTATTGTGACACCTACATGACCACTTTACAGTGTGTACTGGGTACATTATGTTGTGACACCTACATGACCACTTTACAGTGTGTACTGGATACTTTTTGTCGTGACACCTACATGACCACTTTACAGTGTGTACTGAGTACTTTTTGTTGTGACACCTACATGACCAGTTTACAGTGTGTACTGAGTAAATTTTGTTTTGACACCTACATGACCACTTTACAGTGTGTACTGGGTACTTTTTGTCATGACACCTTCATGACCAATTTACAGTATGTACTGGGTACTTTTTGTTGTGACACCTACATGACCACTTTACAGTTTGGACTGGGTACTTTTTGTTGTGACACCTACATGACCACTTTACAGTGTGGACTGGGTACTTTTTGTTGTGACACCTACATGACCACTTTACAGTGTGAACTGGGTACATTATGTTGTGACACCTACATGACCACACAGTGTAGACTGGGTACTTTTTGTCATAACATCTACATGAACACTTTACAGTATGTACTGGGTACTTGTTGTGCCACCTACATGACCACTTTACAGTTTGGACTGGGTACTTTTTGTTGTGACACCTACACAACCACTTTACAGTATGTACTGGATACTTTTTGTCGTCACACCTACATGACCACTTTACAGTGTGGACTGGGTAGTTTTTGTTGTGACACCTACATGACCACTTTACAGTGTGTACTGGATACTTTTTGTCATGACACCTACATGACCACTTTACTGTGTGTACTGGGGACTTCCTGTTGTGACACCTACATGACCACTTGACTGTGTGGACTGGGTACTTTTTGTTGTGACACCTACATGACCACACAGTGTAGACTGGGTACTTTTTGTCATAACACCTACATGACCACTTTACAATGTGGATGGGTACTTTTTGTTGTGACACCTACATGACCACTTTACAGTGTGTACTGGGTACTATTTGTCATGACACCTACATGACCACTTTACAGTGTGTACTGGGTACTTTTTGTTGTGACACCTACATGACCACTTTACAGTGTGTACTGGGTACTATTTGTCAGGACACCTACATGACCACTTTACAGTGTGGATGGGTACTTTTTCTCATGACACCTTCATAACCAATTTACAGTATGTACTGAGTAAATTTTGTTGTGACACCTACATGACCACTTTACAGTGTGGACTGGGTACTTTTTGTCATGACACCTACACGCCCACTTTACAGTGTGGACTGGGTACTTTTTGTTGTGACACCTACATGACCACTTTCCAGTGTGTACTGGGTACTTTTTGTCATGACACCTTCATGACCACTTTACAGTATGTACTGGGTACTTTTTGTTGTGACACCTACATGACCACTTTACAGTGTGGACTGGGTAATTTTTGTTGTGACACCTACATGACCACTTTACAGTGTGGGCTGGGTACATTATGTTGTGACACCTACATGACCACTTTACAGTGTGTACTGGATACTTTTTGTCGTGACACCTACATGACCACTTTACAGTGTGTACTGGGTGCTATTTGTTGTGACACCTACATGACCACTTTACAGTATGTACTGGGTACTTTTTGTTGTGACACCTACATGACCACTTTACAGTGTGGACTGGGTACTTTTTGTTGTGACACCTACATGACCACTTTACGGTGTGGACTGGGTAATTTATGTCATGACACCTACATGACCACACATTGTAGACTGGGTACTTTTTGTCATAACACCTACATGACCACTTTACAGTGTGTACTGGGTACTTTTTGTCATGACACCTCCATGACCACTTTACAGTATGTACTGGGTATTTTTTGTTGTGACACCTACATGACCACTTTACAGTGTGGACTGGGTAATTTTTGTTGTGACACCTACATGACCACTTTACAGTGTGTACTGGGTACTATTTGTCAGGACACTTACATGACCACTTTACAGTGTGGATGGGTACTTTTTCTCATGACACCTTCATAACCACTTTACAGTATGTACTGAGTAAAATTTGTTGTGACACTTACATGACCACTTTACAGTGTGTACTGGGTACTTTTTGTTGTGACACCTACATGACCACTTTTCAGTGTGTACTGGGTACTTCTTCTCGTGACACCTTCATAACCACTTTACAGTATGTACTGAGTAAATTTTGTTGTGACACCTACATGACCACTTTACAGTGTGTACTGGGTACTTTTTGTCATGACACCTTCATGACCACTTTACAGTATGTACTGGGTACTTTTTGTTGTGACACCTACATAACCACTTTACAGCGTGGACTGGGGACTTTTTGTTGTGACACCTACATGACCACTTTACAGTGTGGACTGGGTACATTATGTTGTGACTCCTACATGACCACTTTAGTGTGTACTGGACACTTTTTGTCGTGACACCTACATGACCACTTTACAGTGTGGACTGCGTAGTTTTTGTTTTGACACCTACATGACCACTTTACAGTGTGTACTGGATACTTTTTGTCATGACACCTACATGACCACTTTACTGTGTGTACTGTGGACTTTCTGTTGTGACACCTACATGACCACTTGACTGTGTGTACTGGGTACTTTTTGTTCTGACAAACTAATAACTACTTTACAGTGGCGACTGGGTAATTTATGCCATGACACCTACATGACCACTCAGTGTAGACTGGGTTCTTTTTGTCATAACACCTACATGACCACTTTACAGTATGTACTGGGTACTTGTTGTGCCACTTACATGACTACTTTACAGTGTGTACTGGGTACTATTTCTCATGACCCTACATGACCACTTTACAGTGTGTACTGGGTACTATTTGTCATGACACCTACATGTCCACTTTACAGTGTGGAATGTGTACTTTTTCTCATGACACCTTCATAACCACTTTACAGTATGTACTGAGTAATTTTTGTTGTGACACCTACATGACTACTTCACAGTGTGTACTGGGTACTTTTTGTCATGACACCTTCATGACCACTTTACAGTATGTACTGAGTACTTTTTCTTGTGACACCTACATGACCACTTTACAGTGTGGACTGGGTACATTATGTTGTGACACCTACATGACCACTTTAGTGTGTACTGGATACTTTTTGTCGTGACATCTACATGACCACTTTACAGTGTGGACTGGGTAGTTTTTGTTGTGACACCTCCATGACCACGTTACAGTGTGTACTGAGTACTTTTGTCATGATAGTTACATGAACACTTTACAGTGTGTACTGGGTGCTATTTGTTGTGACACCTACATGACCACTTTACAGTGTGGACTGGGTACTTTTTCTCATGACACCTTCATAACCACTTTACAGTATGTACTGAGTAAATTTTGTTGTGACACCTACATGACCACTTTCCAGTGTGTACTGGGTACTTTTTGTCATGACACCTTCATGAACACTTTACAGTATGTACTGGGTACTTTTTGTTGTGACACCTACATGACCACTTTACAGTGTGGACTGGGTACATTATGTTGTGACACCTACATGACCACTTTAGTGTGTACTGGATACTTTTTGTCGTGACACCTACATGACCACTTTACAGTGTGGACTGGGTAGTTTTTGTTGTGACACCTACATGACCAATTTACAGTGTGTACTGGATACTTTTTGTCATGACACCTACATGACCACTTTACTGTGTGTACTGGGGACTTTCTGTTGTGACACCTACATGACCACTTGACTGTGTGAACTGGGTACTTTTTGTTGTGACAAACTAATAACTACTTTACAGTGTGGACTGGGTAATTTATGCCATGACACCTACATGACCACACAGTGTAGACTGGGTACTTTTTGTCATAACACCTACATGACCACTTTACAGTATGTACTGGGTACTTGTTGTGCCACCTACATGACTACTTTACAGTGTGTACTGGGTACTATTTGTCATGACACCTACATGTCCACTTTACAGTGTGGAATGGGTACTTTTTCTCATGACACCTTCATAACCACTTTACACTATGTACTGAGTAATTTTTGTTGTGACACCTCCATGACCACTTTACAGTGTGTACTGAGTACTTTTGTCATGTTAGTTACATGACCACTTTACTGTGTGTACTGGGTGCTATTTGTTGTGACACCTTCATGACCACTTTACAGTATGTACTGGGTACTTTTTGTCATGACACCTTCATGACCACTTTACAGTATGTACTGGGTACTTTTTGTTGTGACACCTACATGACCACTTTACAGTGTGGACTGGGTACTTTTTGTTGTGACACCTACATGACCACTTTACAGCTTGGACTGGGTACATTATGTTGTGACACCTACATGACCACTTTACAGTGTGGACTGGGTAGTTTTTGTTGTGACACCTACATGACCACACAGTGTAGACTGGGTACTTTTTGTCATAAAACCTACATGACCACTTTACAGTATGTACTGGGTACTTGTTGTGCCACCTATATGTGTACTGGGTACTATTTGTCATGACACCTACATGACCACTTCACAGTGTGGAATGGCTACTTTTTCTCATGACACCTACATGACCACTTTACAGTATGTACTGAGTAATTTTTGTTGTGACACCTACATGACTACTTTACAGTGTGTACTGGGTACTTTTTGTCATGACACCTTCATGACCACTTTACAGTATGTACTGGGTACTTTTTGTTGTGACACCTACATGACCACTCTACAGTGTGGACTGGGTACTTTTTGTCGTGACACCTACATGACCACTTTACAGTGTGTACTGGATACTTTTCGTCATAACACCTACATGACCACTTTACAGTATGTACTGGGTACTTGTTGTGCCACCTACTTGACTACTTTACAGTGTGTACTGGGTACTATTTGTCAGGACACCTACATGACCACTTTACAGTGTGGATGGGTACTTTTTCTCATGACACCTTCATAACCACTTTACAGTATGTACTGAGTAAATTTTGTTTTGACACCTACATGACCACTTTACAGTGTGTACTGGGTACTTTTTTCATGACACCTTCATGACCAATTTACAGTATGTACTGGGTACTTTTTGTTGTGACACCTACATGACCACTTTACAGTTTGGACTGGGTACTTTTTGTTGTGACACCTACATGACCACTTTACAGTGTGGACTGGGTACTTTTTGTTGTGACACCTACATGACCACTTTACAGTGTGAACTGGGTACATTATGTTGTGACACCTACATGACCACACAGTGTAGACTGGGTACTTTTTGTCATAACAACTACATGAACACTTTACAGTATGTACTGGGTACTTGTTGTGCCACCTACATGACCACTTTACAGTGTGGAATGGCTACTTTTTCTCATGACACCTTCATAACCACTTTACAGTATGTACTGAGAACTTTTTCTTGTGACACCTACATGACCACTTTACAGTGTGGACTGGGTACATTATGTTGTGACACCTACATGACCACTTTAGTGTGTACTGGATACTTTTTGTCGTGACATCTAGATGACTACTTTACAGTGTGGACTGGGTAGTTTTTGTTGTGACACCTCCATGACCACGTTACAGTGTGTACTGAGTACTTTTGTCATGATAGTTACATGAACACTTTACAGTGTGTACTGGGTGCTATTTGTTGTGACACCTACATGACCGCTTTACAGTGTGGACTGGGTACTTTTTCTCATGACACCTTCATA
Organism: Eledone cirrhosa; assembly: GCA_964016885.1. Lineage (NCBI taxonomy): Eukaryota > Metazoa > Mollusca > Cephalopoda > Octopoda > Eledonidae > Eledone > Eledone cirrhosa. Next base: position 135,496,053 of record OZ024744.1, on the reverse strand, counting down.
ACCACTTTACAGTATGTACTGAGTAAATTTTGTTGTGACACCTACATGACCACTTTCCAGTGTGTACTGGGTACTTTTTGTCATGACACCTTCATGAACACTTTACAGTATGTACTGGGTACTTTTTGTTGTGACACCTACATGACCACTTTACAGTGTGGACTGGGTACATTATGTTGTGACACCTACATGACCACTTTAGTGTGTACTGGATACTTTTTGTCGTGACACCTACATGACCACTTTACAGTGTGGACTGGGTAGTTTTTGTTGTGACACCTACATTACCAATTTACAGTGTGTACTGGATACTTTTTGTCATGACACCTACATAACCACTTTACTGTGTGTACTGGGGACTTTCTGTTGTGACACCTACATGACCACTTGACTGTGTGAACTGGGTACTTTTTGTTGTGACAAACTAATAACTACTTTACAGTGTGGACTGGGTAATTTATGCCATGACACCTACATGACCACACAGTGTAGACTGGGTACTTTTTGTCATAACACCTACATGACCACTTTACAGTATGTACTGGGTACTTGTTGTGCCACCTACATGACTACTTTACAGTGTGTACTGGGTACTATTTGTCATGACACCTACATGTCCACTTTACAGCTTGGAATGGGTACTTTTTCTCATGACACCTTCATAACCACTTTACACTATGTACTGAGTAATTTTTGTTGTGACACCTCCATGACCACTTTACAGTGTGTGCTGAGTACTTTTGTCATGTTAGTTACATGACCACTTTACAGTGTGTACTGGGTGCTATTTGTTGTGACACGTTCATGACCACTTTACAGTATGTACTGGGTACTTTTTGTCATGACACCTTCATGACCACTTTACAGTATGTACTGGGTACTTCTTGTTGTGACACCTACATGACCACTTTACAGTGTGGACTGGGTACTTTTTGTTGTGACACCTACATGACCACTTTACAGCTTGGACTGGGTACATTATGTTGTGACACCTACATGACCACTTTACAGTGTGGACTGGGTGGTTATTGTTGTGACACCTACATGACCACTTTACAGTGTGGACTGGGTACATTATGTTGTGACACCTACATGACCACACAGTGTAGACTGGGTACTTTTTGTCATAAAACCTACATGACCAGTTTACAGTATGTACTGGGTACTTGTTGTGCCACCTACTTGACTACTTTACAGTGTGTACTGGGTACTATTTGTCATGACACCTACATGACCACTTCACAGTGTGGAATGGCTACTTTTTCTCATGACACCTTCATAACCACTTTACAGTATGTACTGAGTAATTTTTGTTGTGACACCCACATGACTACTTTACAGTGTGTACTGGGTACTTTTTGTCATGACACCTTCATGACCACTTTACAGTATGTACTGGGTACTTTTTGTTGTGACACCTACATGACCACTCTACAGTGTGGACTGGATACTTTTTGTCGTGACACCTACATGACCACTTTACAGTGTGTACTGGATACTTTTCGTCATAACACCTACATGACCACTTTACAGTATGTACTGGGTACTTGTTGTGCCACCTACTTGACTACTTTACAGTGTGTACTGGGTACTATTTGTCAGGACACCTACATGACCACTTTACAGTGTGGATGGGTACTTTTTCTCATGACACCTTCATAACCACTTTACAGTATGTACTGAGTAAATTTTGTTTTGACACCTACATGACCACTTTACAGTGTGTACTGGGTACTTTTTGTCATGACACCTTCATGACCAATTTACAGTATGTACTGGGTACTTTTTGTTGTGACACCTACATGACCACTTTACAGTTTGGACTGGGTACTTTTTGTTGTGACACCTACATGACCACTTTACAGTGTGGACTGGGTACTTTTTGTTGTGACACCTACATGACCACTTTACAGTGTGAACTGGGTACATTATGTTGTGACACCTACATGACCACACAGTGTAGACTGGGTACTTTTTGTCATAACAACTACATGAACACTTTACAGTATGTACTGGGTACTTGTTGTGCCACCTACATGACCACTTTACAGTGTGGAATGGCTACTTTTTCTCATGACACCTTCATAACCACTTTACAGTATGTACTGAGTACTTTTTCTTGTGACACCTACATGACCACTTTACAGTGTGGACTGGGTACATTATGTTGTGACACCTACATGACCACTTTAGTGTGTACTGGATACTTTTTGTCGTGACATCGAGATGAACACTTTACAGTGTGGACTGGGTAGTTTTTGTTGTGACACCTCCATGACCACGTTACAGTGTGTACTGAGTACTTTTGTCATGATAGTTACATGAACACTTTACAGTGTGTACTGGGTGCTATTTGTTGTGACACCTACATGAGCACTTTACAGTGTGGACTGGGTAATTTTTCTCATGACACCTTCATAACCACTTTACAGTATGTACTGAGTAAATTTTGTTGTGACACCTACATGACCACTTTCCAGTGTGTACTGGGTACTTTTTGTCATGACACCTTCATGAACACTTTACAGTATGTACTGGGTACTTTTTGTTGTGACACCTACATGACCACTTTACAGTGTGGACTGGGTACTTTTTGTTGTGACACCTACATGACCAATTTACAGTGTGGACTGGGTAGTTTTTGTTGTGACACCTACATGACCAATTTACAGTGTGTACTGGATACTTTTTGTCATGACACCTACATGACCACTTTACTGTGTGTACTGGGGACTTTCTGTTGTGACACCTACATGACCACTTGACTGTGTGAACTGGGTACTTTTTGTTGTGACAAACTAATAACTACTTTACAGTGTGGACTGGGTAATTTATGCCATGACACCTACATGACCACACAGTGTAGACTGGGTACTTTTTGTCATAACACCTACATGACCACTTTACAGTATGTACTGGGTACTTGTTGTGCCACCTACATGACTAATTTACAGTGTGTACTGGGTACTATTTGTCATGACACCTACATGACCACTTTACAGTGTGGAATGGGTACTTTTTGTTGTGACACCTACATGACCACTTTACAGTGTGTACTGGGTACTTTTTGTTGTGACACCTACATGACCACTTTACAGTGTGTACTGGGTACTTTTTCTCATGACACCTTCATAACCACTTTACAGTATGTACTGAGTAAATTTTGTTGTGACACCTACATGACCACTTTACATTGTGGTCTGGGTACCTTTTGTTGTGAAACCTACATGACCACCGTACAGTGTGGACTGGGTACATTATGTTGTGACACCTACATGACCACTTTACATTGTGTACTGGATACTTTTTGTCGTGACACCTACATGACCACTTTACAGTGTGGACTGGGTAGTTTTTGTTGTGACACCTACATGACCACTTTACAGTGTGTACTGGATACTTTTTGTCATGACACCTACATTACCACTTTACTGTGTGTACTGGGGACTTTCTGTTGTGACACCTACATGACCACTTGACTGTGTGTCCTGGGTACTTTTTGTTGTGACAAACTAATAAATACTTTACAGTGTGGACTGGGTAATTTATGCCATGACACCTACATGACCACTTTACAGTGTGGACTGTGTACATTATGTTGTGACACCTACATGACCACACAGTGTAGACTGGGTACTTTTTGTCATAACACCTACATGACCACTTTACAGTATGTACTGGGTACTTGTTGTGCAACTTACATCACTACTTTACAGTGTGTACTGGGTATTATTTGTCATGACACCTACATGTCCAATTTACAGTGTGGAATGGGTACTTTTTCTCATGACACCTTCATAACCGCTTTACAGTATGTACTGAGTAATTTTTGTTGTGACACCTACATGACTACTTTACAGTGTGTACTGGGTACTTTTTGTCATGACACCTTCATGACCACTTTACAGTATGTACTGAGTACTTTTTGTTTTGACACCTACATGACCACTTTACAGTGTGGACTGGGTAATTTTTGTTGTGACACCTCCATGACCACTTTACAGTGTGTACTGGGTGCTATTTGTTGTGACACCTACATGACCACTTTACAGTGTGGACTGGGTAATTTTTCTCATGACACCTTCATAACCACTTTACAGTATGTACTGAGTAAATTTTGTTGTGACACCTACATGACCACTTTCCAGTGTGTACTGGGTACTTTTTATTGTGACACCTACATGACCACTTTACAGTGTGTACTGGGTACATTATGTTGTGACACCTACATGACCACTTTACAGTGTGTACTGGATACTTTTTGTCGTGACACCTACATGACCACTTTACAGTGTGTACTGAGTACTTTTTGTTGTGACACCTACATGACCAGTTTACAGTGTGTACTGAGTAAATTTTGTTTTGACACCTACATGACCACTTTACAGTGTGTACTGGGTACTTTTTGTCATGACACCTTCATGACCAATTTACAGTATGTACTGGGTACTTTTTGTTGTGACACCTACATGACCACTTTACAGTTTGGACTGGGTACTTTTTGTTGTGACACCTACATGACCACTTTACAGTGTGGACTGGGTACTTTTTGTTGTGACACCTACATGACCACTTTACAGTGTGAACTGGGTACATTATGTTGTGACACCTACATGACCACACAGTGTAGACTGGGTACTTTTTGTCATAACATCTACATGAACACTTTACAGTATGTACTGGGTACTTGTTGTGCCACCTACATGACCACTTTACAGTTTGGACTGGGTACTTTTTGTTGTGACACCTACACAACCACTTTACAGTATGTACTGGATACTTTTTGTCGTCACACCTACATGACCACTTTACAGTGTGGACTGGGTAGTTTTTGTTGTGACACCTACATGACCACTTTACAGTGTGTACTGGATACTTTTTGTCATGACACCTACATGACCACTTTACTGTGTGTACTGGGGACTTCCTGTTGTGACACCTACATGACCACTTGACTGTGTGGACTGGGTACTTTTTGTTGTGACACCTACATGACCACACAGTGTAGACTGGGTACTTTTTGTCATAACACCTACATGACCACTTTACAATGTGGATGGGTACTTTTTGTTGTGACACCTACATGACCACTTTACAGTGTGTACTGGGTACTATTTGTCATGACACCTACATGACCACTTTACAGTGTGTACTGGGTACTTTTTGTTGTGACACCTACATGACCACTTTACAGTGTGTACTGGGTACTATTTGTCAGGACACCTACATGACCACTTTACAGTGTGGATGGGTACTTTTTCTCATGACACCTTCATAACCAATTTACAGTATGTACTGAGTAAATTTTGTTGTGACACCTACATGACCACTTTACAGTGTGGACTGGGTACTTTTTGTCATGACACCTACACGCCCACTTTACAGTGTGGACTGGGTACTTTTTGTTGTGACACCTACATGACCACTTTCCAGTGTGTACTGGGTACTTTTTGTCATGACACCTTCATGACCACTTTACAGTATGTACTGGGTACTTTTTGTTGTGACACCTACATGACCACTTTACAGTGTGGACTGGGTAATTTTTGTTGTGACACCTACATGACCACTTTACAGTGTGGGCTGGGTACATTATGTTGTGACACCTACATGACCACTTTACAGTGTGTACTGGATACTTTTTGTCGTGACACCTACATGACCACTTTACAGTGTGTACTGGGTGCTATTTGTTGTGACACCTACATGACCACTTTACAGTATGTACTGGGTACTTTTTGTTGTGACACCTACATGACCACTTTACAGTGTGGACTGGGTACTTTTTGTTGTGACACCTACATGACCACTTTACGGTGTGGACTGGGTAATTTATGTCATGACACCTACATGACCACACATTGTAGACTGGGTACTTTTTGTCATAACACCTACATGACCACTTTACAGTGTGTACTGGGTACTTTTTGTCATGACACCTCCATGACCACTTTACAGTATGTACTGGGTATTTTTTGTTGTGACACCTACATGACCACTTTACAGTGTGGACTGGGTAATTTTTGTTGTGACACCTACATGACCACTTTACAGTGTGTACTGGGTACTATTTGTCAGGACACTTACATGACCACTTTACAGTGTGGATGGGTACTTTTTCTCATGACACCTTCATAACCACTTTACAGTATGTACTGAGTAAAATTTGTTGTGACACTTACATGACCACTTTACAGTGTGTACTGGGTACTTTTTGTTGTGACACCTACATGACCACTTTTCAGTGTGTACTGGGTACTTCTTCTCGTGACACCTTCATAACCACTTTACAGTATGTACTGAGTAAATTTTGTTGTGACACCTACATGACCACTTTACAGTGTGTACTGGGTACTTTTTGTCATGACACCTTCATGACCACTTTACAGTATGTACTGGGTACTTTTTGTTGTGACACCTACATAACCACTTTACAGCGTGGACTGGGGACTTTTTGTTGTGACACCTACATGACCACTTTACAGTGTGGACTGGGTACATTATGTTGTGACTCCTACATGACCACTTTAGTGTGTACTGGACACTTTTTGTCGTGACACCTACATGACCACTTTACAGTGTGGACTGCGTAGTTTTTGTTTTGACACCTACATGACCACTTTACAGTGTGTACTGGATACTTTTTGTCATGACACCTACATGACCACTTTACTGTGTGTACTGTGGACTTTCTGTTGTGACACCTACATGACCACTTGACTGTGTGTACTGGGTACTTTTTGTTCTGACAAACTAATAACTACTTTACAGTGGCGACTGGGTAATTTATGCCATGACACCTACATGACCACTCAGTGTAGACTGGGTTCTTTTTGTCATAACACCTACATGACCACTTTACAGTATGTACTGGGTACTTGTTGTGCCACTTACATGACTACTTTACAGTGTGTACTGGGTACTATTTCTCATGACCCTACATGACCACTTTACAGTGTGTACTGGGTACTATTTGTCATGACACCTACATGTCCACTTTACAGTGTGGAATGTGTACTTTTTCTCATGACACCTTCATAACCACTTTACAGTATGTACTGAGTAATTTTTGTTGTGACACCTACATGACTACTTCACAGTGTGTACTGGGTACTTTTTGTCATGACACCTTCATGACCACTTTACAGTATGTACTGAGTACTTTTTCTTGTGACACCTACATGACCACTTTACAGTGTGGACTGGGTACATTATGTTGTGACACCTACATGACCACTTTAGTGTGTACTGGATACTTTTTGTCGTGACATCTACATGACCACTTTACAGTGTGGACTGGGTAGTTTTTGTTGTGACACCTCCATGACCACGTTACAGTGTGTACTGAGTACTTTTGTCATGATAGTTACATGAACACTTTACAGTGTGTACTGGGTGCTATTTGTTGTGACACCTACATGACCACTTTACAGTGTGGACTGGGTACTTTTTCTCATGACACCTTCATAACCACTTTACAGTATGTACTGAGTAAATTTTGTTGTGACACCTACATGACCACTTTCCAGTGTGTACTGGGTACTTTTTGTCATGACACCTTCATGAACACTTTACAGTATGTACTGGGTACTTTTTGTTGTGACACCTACATGACCACTTTACAGTGTGGACTGGGTACATTATGTTGTGACACCTACATGACCACTTTAGTGTGTACTGGATACTTTTTGTCGTGACACCTACATGACCACTTTACAGTGTGGACTGGGTAGTTTTTGTTGTGACACCTACATGACCAATTTACAGTGTGTACTGGATACTTTTTGTCATGACACCTACATGACCACTTTACTGTGTGTACTGGGGACTTTCTGTTGTGACACCTACATGACCACTTGACTGTGTGAACTGGGTACTTTTTGTTGTGACAAACTAATAACTACTTTACAGTGTGGACTGGGTAATTTATGCCATGACACCTACATGACCACACAGTGTAGACTGGGTACTTTTTGTCATAACACCTACATGACCACTTTACAGTATGTACTGGGTACTTGTTGTGCCACCTACATGACTACTTTACAGTGTGTACTGGGTACTATTTGTCATGACACCTACATGTCCACTTTACAGTGTGGAATGGGTACTTTTTCTCATGACACCTTCATAACCACTTTACACTATGTACTGAGTAATTTTTGTTGTGACACCTCCATGACCACTTTACAGTGTGTACTGAGTACTTTTGTCATGTTAGTTACATGACCACTTTACTGTGTGTACTGGGTGCTATTTGTTGTGACACCTTCATGACCACTTTACAGTATGTACTGGGTACTTTTTGTCATGACACCTTCATGACCACTTTACAGTATGTACTGGGTACTTTTTGTTGTGACACCTACATGACCACTTTACAGTGTGGACTGGGTACTTTTTGTTGTGACACCTACATGACCACTTTACAGCTTGGACTGGGTACATTATGTTGTGACACCTACATGACCACTTTACAGTGTGGACTGGGTAGTTTTTGTTGTGACACCTACATGACCACACAGTGTAGACTGGGTACTTTTTGTCATAAAACCTACATGACCACTTTACAGTATGTACTGGGTACTTGTTGTGCCACCTATATGTGTACTGGGTACTATTTGTCATGACACCTACATGACCACTTCACAGTGTGGAATGGCTACTTTTTCTCATGACACCTACATGACCACTTTACAGTATGTACTGAGTAATTTTTGTTGTGACACCTACATGACTACTTTACAGTGTGTACTGGGTACTTTTTGTCATGACACCTTCATGACCACTTTACAGTATGTACTGGGTACTTTTTGTTGTGACACCTACATGACCACTCTACAGTGTGGACTGGGTACTTTTTGTCGTGACACCTACATGACCACTTTACAGTGTGTACTGGATACTTTTCGTCATAACACCTACATGACCACTTTACAGTATGTACTGGGTACTTGTTGTGCCACCTACTTGACTACTTTACAGTGTGTACTGGGTACTATTTGTCAGGACACCTACATGACCACTTTACAGTGTGGATGGGTACTTTTTCTCATGACACCTTCATAACCACTTTACAGTATGTACTGAGTAAATTTTGTTTTGACACCTACATGACCACTTTACAGTGTGTACTGGGTACTTTTTTCATGACACCTTCATGACCAATTTACAGTATGTACTGGGTACTTTTTGTTGTGACACCTACATGACCACTTTACAGTTTGGACTGGGTACTTTTTGTTGTGACACCTACATGACCACTTTACAGTGTGGACTGGGTACTTTTTGTTGTGACACCTACATGACCACTTTACAGTGTGAACTGGGTACATTATGTTGTGACACCTACATGACCACACAGTGTAGACTGGGTACTTTTTGTCATAACAACTACATGAACACTTTACAGTATGTACTGGGTACTTGTTGTGCCACCTACATGACCACTTTACAGTGTGGAATGGCTACTTTTTCTCATGACACCTTCATAACCACTTTACAGTATGTACTGAGAACTTTTTCTTGTGACACCTACATGACCACTTTACAGTGTGGACTGGGTACATTATGTTGTGACACCTACATGACCACTTTAGTGTGTACTGGATACTTTTTGTCGTGACATCTAGATGACTACTTTACAGTGTGGACTGGGTAGTTTTTGTTGTGACACCTCCATGACCACGTTACAGTGTGTACTGAGTACTTTTGTCATGATAGTTACATGAACACTTTACAGTGTGTACTGGGTGCTATTTGTTGTGACACCTACATGACCGCTTTACAGTGTGGACTGGGTACTTTTTCTCATGACACCTTCATAACCACTTTACAGTATGTACTGAGTAAATTTTGTTGTGACACCTACATGACCACTTTCCAGTGTGTACTGGGTACTTTTTGTCATGACACCTTCATGAACACTTTACAGTATGTACTGGGTACTTTTTGTTGTGACACCTACATGACCACTTTACAGTGTGGACTGGGTACATTATGTTGTGACACCTACATGACCACTTTAGTGTGTACTGGATACTTTTTGTCGTGACACCTACATGACCACTTTACAGTGTGGACTGGGTAGTTTTTGTTGTGACACCTACATTACCAATTTACAGTGTGTACTGGATACTTTTTGTCATGACACCTACATAACCACTTTACTGTGTGTACTGGGGACTTTCTGTTGTGACACCTACATGACCACTTGACTGTGTGAACTGGGTACTTTTTGTTGTGACAAACTAATAACTACTTTACAGTGTGGACTGGGTAATTTATGCCATGACACCTACATGACCACACAGTGTAGACTGGGTACTTTTTGTCATAACACCTACATGACCACTTTACAGTATGTACTGGGTACTTGTTGTGCCACCTACATGACTACTTTACAGTGTGTACTGGGTACTATTTGTCATGACACCTACATGTCCACTTTACAGCTTGGAATGGGTACTTTTTCTCATGACACCTTCATAACCACTTTACACTATGTACTGAGTAATTTTTGTTGTGACACCTCCATGACCACTTTACAGTGTGTGCTGAGTACTTTTGTCATGTTAGTTACATGACCACTTTACAGTGTGTACTGGGTGCTATTTGTTGTGACACGTTCATGACCACTTTACAGTATGTACTGGGTACTTTTTGTCATGACACCTTCATGACCACTTTACAGTATGTACTGGGTACTTCTTGTTGTGACACCTACATGACCACTTTACAGTGTGGACTGGGTACTTTTTGTTGTGACACCTACATGACCACTTTACAGCTTGGACTGGGTACATTATGTTGTGACACCTACATGACCACTTTACAGTGTGGACTGGGTGGTTATTGTTGTGACACCTACATGACCACTTTACAGTGTGGACTGGGTACATTATGTTGTGACACCTACATGACCACACAGTGTAGACTGGGTACTTTTTGTCATAAAACCTACATGACCAGTTTACAGTATGTACTGGGTACTTGTTGTGCCACCTACTTGACTACTTTACAGTGTGTACTGGGTACTATTTGTCATGACACCTACATGACCACTTCACAGTGTGGAATGGCTACTTTTTCTCATGACACCTTCATAACCACTTTACAGTATGTACTGAGTAATTTTTGTTGTGACACCCACATGACTACTTTACAGTGTGTACTGGGTACTTTTTGTCATGACACCTTCATGACCACTTTACAGTATGTACTGGGTACTTTTTGTTGTGACACCTACATGACCACTCTACAGTGTGGACTGGATACTTTTTGTCGTGACACCTACATGACCACTTTACAGTGTGTACTGGATACTTTTCGTCATAACACCTACATGACCACTTTACAGTATGTACTGGGTACTTGTTGTGCCACCTACTTGACTACTTTACAGTGTGTACTGGGTACTATTTGTCAGGACACCTACATGACCACTTTACAGTGTGGATGGGTACTTTTTCTCATGACACCTTCATAACCACTTTACAGTATGTACTGAGTAAATTTTGTTTTGACACCTACATGACCACTTTACAGTGTGTACTGGGTACTTTTTGTCATGACACCTTCATGACCAATTTACAGTATGTACTGGGTACTTTTTGTTGTGACACCTACATGACCACTTTACAGTTTGGACTGGGTACTTTTTGTTGTGACACCTACATGACCACTTTACAGTGTGGACTGGGTACTTTTTGTTGTGACACCTACATGACCACTTTACAGTGTGAACTGGGTACATTATGTTGTGACACCTACATGACCACACAGTGTAGACTGGGTACTTTTTGTCATAACAACTACATGAACACTTTACAGTATGTACTGGGTACTTGTTGTGCCACCTACATGACCACTTTACAGTGTGGAATGGCTACTTTTTCTCATGACACCTTCATAACCACTTTACAGTATGTACTGAGTACTTTTTCTTGTGACACCTACATGACCACTTTACAGTGTGGACTGGGTACATTATGTTGTGACACCTACATGACCACTTTAGTGTGTACTGGATACTTTTTGTCGTGACATCGAGATGAACACTTTACAGTGTGGACTGGGTAGTTTTTGTTGTGACACCTCCATGACCACGTTACAGTGTGTACTGAGTACTTTTGTCATGATAGTTACATGAACACTTTACAGTGTGTACTGGGTGCTATTTGTTGTGACACCTACATGAGCACTTTACAGTGTGGACTGGGTAATTTTTCTCATGACACCTTCATAACCACTTTACAGTATGTACTGAGTAAATTTTGTTGTGACACCTACATGACCACTTTCCAGTGTGTACTGGGTACTTTTTGTCATGACACCTTCATGAACACTTTACAGTATGTACTGGGTACTTTTTGTTGTGACACCTACATGACCACTTTACAGTGTGGACTGGGTACTTTTTGTTGTGACACCTACATGACCAATTTACAGTGTGGACTGGGTAGTTTTTGTTGTGACACCTACATGACCAATTTACAGTGTGTACTGGATACTTTTTGTCATGACACCTACATGACCACTTTACTGTGTGTACTGGGGACTTTCTGTTGTGACACCTACATGACCACTTGACTGTGTGAACTGGGTACTTTTTGTTGTGACAAACTAATAACTACTTTACAGTGTGGACTGGGTAATTTATGCCATGACACCTACATGACCACACAGTGTAGACTGGGTACTTTTTGTCATAACACCTACATGACCACTTTACAGTATGTACTGGGTACTTGTTGTGCCACATACATGACTACTTTACAGTGTGTACTGGGTACTATTTGTCATGACACCTACATGTCCACTTTACAGTGTGGAATGGGTACTTTTTCTCATGACACCTTCATAACCACTTTACACTATGTACTGAGTAATTTTTGTTGTGACACCTCCATGACCGATTTACAGTGTGTACTGAGTACTTTTGTCATGTTAGTTACATGACCACTTTACAGTGTGTACTGGGTGCTATTTGTTGTGACACCTTCATGACCACTTTACAGTATGTACTGGGTACTTTTTGTCATGACACCTTCATGACCACTTTACAGTATGTACTGGGTACTTTTTGTTGTGACACCTACATGACCACTTTACAGTGTGGACTGGGTACTTTTTGTTGTGACACCTACATGACCACTTTACAGCTTGGACTGGGTACATTATGTTGTGACACCTACATGACCACACAGTGTAGACTGGGTACTTTTTGTCATAAAACCTACATGACCACTTTACAGTATGTACTGGGTACTTGTTGTGCCACCTATATGACTACTTTACAGTGTGTACTGGGTACTATTTGTCATGACACCTACATGACCACTTCACAGTGTGGAATGGCTACTTTTTCTCATGACACCTTCATAACCACTTTACAGTATGTACTGAGTAATTTTTGTTGTGACACCTACATGACTACTTTACAGTGTGTACTGGGTACTTTTTGTCATGACACCTTCATGACCACTTTACAGTATGTACTGGGTACATTTTGTTGTGACACCTACATGACCACTCTACAGTGTGGACTGGATACTTTTTGTCGTGACACCTACATGACCACTTTACAGTGTGTACTGGATACTTTTCGTCATAACACCTACATGACCACTTTACAGTATGTACTGGGTACTTGTTGTGCCACCTACTTGACTACTTTACAGTGTGTACTGGGTAGTATTTGTCAGGACACCTACATGACCACTTTACAGTGTGGATGGGTACTTTTTCTCATGACACCTTCATAACCACTTTACAGTATGTACTGAGTAAATTTTGTTTTGACACCTACATGACCACTTTACAGTGTGTACTGGGTACTTTTTGTCATGACACCTTCATGACCAATTTACAGTATGTACTGGGTACTTTTTGTTGTGACACCTACATGACCACTTTACAGTTTGGACTGGGTACTTTTTGTTGTGACACCTACATGACCACTTTACAGTGTGGACTGGGTACTTTTTGTTGTGACACCTACATGACCACACAGTGTAGACTGGGTACTTTTTGTCATAACAACTACATGAACACTTTACAGTATGTACTGGGTACTTGTTGTGCCACCTACATGACTACTTTACAGTGTGTACTGGGTACTATTTGTCATGACACCTACATGTCCACTTTACAGTGTGGAATGGGTACTTTTTCTCATGACACCTTCATAACCACTTTACACTATGTACTGAGTAATTTTTGTTGTGACACCTCCATAACCACTTTACAGTGTGTACTGAGTACTTTTGTCATATTAGTTACATGACCACTTTACAGTGTGTACTGGGTGCTATTTGTTGTGACACCTTCATGACCACTTTACAGTATGTACTGGGTACTTTTTGTCATGACACCTTCATGACCACTTTACAGTATGTACTGGGTACTTTTTGTTGTGACACCTACATGACCACTTTACAGTGTGGACTGGGTACTTTTTGTTGTGACACCTACATGACCACTTTACAGCTTGGACTGGGTACATTATGTTGTGACACCTACATGACTACTTTACAGTGTGGACTGGGTACATTATGTTGTGACACCTACATGACCACACAGTGTAGACTGGGTACTTTTTGTCATAAAACCTACATGACCACTTTACAGTATGTACTGGGTACTTGTTGTGCCACCTATATGACTACTTTACAGTGTGTACTGGGTACTATTTGTCATGACACCTACATGACCACTTCACAGTGTGGAATGGCTACTTTTTCTCATGACACCTTCATAACCACTTTACAGTATGTACTGAGTAATTTTTGTTGTGACACCTACATGACTACTTTACAGTGTGTACTGGGTACTTTTTGTCATGACACCTTCATGACCACTTTACAGTATGTACTGGGTACTTTTTGTTGTGACACCTACATGACCACTCTACAGTATGGACTGGATACTTTTTGTCGTGACACCTACATGACCACTTTACAGTGTGTACTGGATACTTTTCGTCATAACACCTACATGACCACTTTACAGTATGTACTGGGTACTTGTTGTACCACCTACTTGACTACTTTACAGTGTGTACTGGGTACTATTTGTCAGGACACCTACATGACCACTTTACAGTGTGGATGGGTACTTTTTCTCATGACACCTTCATAACCACTTTACAGTATGTACTGAGTAAATTTTGTT
Organism: Eledone cirrhosa; assembly: GCA_964016885.1. Lineage (NCBI taxonomy): Eukaryota > Metazoa > Mollusca > Cephalopoda > Octopoda > Eledonidae > Eledone > Eledone cirrhosa. The sequence continues at coordinate 135,480,879 of OZ024744.1, read as the reverse complement.
TTGACACCTACATGACCACTTTACAGTGTGTACTGGGTACTTTTTGTCATGACACCTTCATGACCAATTTACAGTATGTACTGGGTACTTTTTGTTGTGACACCTACATGACCACTTTACAGTGTGGACTGGGTACTTTTTGTTGTGACACCTACATGACCACTTTACAGTTTGGACTGGGTACTTTTTGTTGTGACACCTACATGACCACTTTACAGTGTGGACTGGGTACATTATGTTGTGACACCTACATGACCACACAGTGTAGACAGGGTACTTTTTGTCATAACAACTACATGAACACTTTACAGTATGTACTGGGTACTTGTTGTGCCACCTACATGACTACTTTACAGTGTGGAATGGCTACTTTTTCTCATGACACCTTCATAACCACTTTACAGTGTGTACTGGGTACTTGTTGTGCCACCTACATGACTACTTTACAGTGAGTACTTGGTACTTTTTGTTGTGACACCTACACAACCACTTTACAGTATGTACTGAGTAATTTTTGTTATGACACCTACATGACTACTTTACAGTGTGTACTGGGTACTTTTTGTCATGACAACATCATGACCACTTTACAGTATGTACTGGGTACTTTTTGTTGTGACACCTACATGACCACTTTACAGTGTGGACTGGATACTTTTTGTCGTGACACCTACATGACCACTTTACAGTGTGGACTGGGTACTTTTTTTTGTGGCACCTACATGACTACTTTACAGTGTGTACTGGATACTTTTTGTCATAACACCTACATGACCACTTTTCACTATGTACTGGGTACTTGTTGTGCCACCTACACGACTACTTTACAGTGGGTACTGGGTACTATTTGTCAGGACACCTACATGACCACTTTACAGTGTGGACTGGGTACATTATGTTGTGACACCTACATGACCACTTTACAGTGTGTACTGGATACTTTTTGTTGTGACACCTACATGACCACTTTACAGTGTGTACTGGATACTTTTTGTCGTGACACCTACATGACCACTTTACAGTGTGGACTGGGTAGTTTTTGTTGTGACACCTACATGACCACTTTACAGTGTGTACTGGATACTTTTTGTCATGACACCTATATGACCACTTTACTGTGTGTACTGGGGATTTCCTGTTGTGACACCTACATGACCACTTGACTGTGTGGACTGGGTACTTTTTGTTGTGACACCTACATGACCACTTTACAGTGTGGTCTGGGTACATTATGTTGTGACACCTACATGATCACACAGTGTAGACTGGGTACTTTTTGTCATAACACCTACATGACCACTTTACAATGTGGATGGGTACTTTTTGTTGTGACACCTACATGACCACTTTACAGTGTGTACTGGGTACTATTTGTCATGACACCTACATGACCACTATACAGTGTGTACTGGGTACTTTTTGTTGTGACACCTACATGACCACTTTACAGTGTGTACTGGGTACTATTTGTCAGGACACCTACATGACCACTTTACAGTGTGGATGGGTACTTTTTCTTATGACACCTTCATAACCACTTTACAGTATGTACTGAGTAAATTTTGTTGTGACACCTACATGACCACTTTACAGTGTGGACTGGGTACTTTTTGTCATGACACCTACACGACCACTTTACAGTGTGGACTGGGTAATTTTTGTTGTGACACCTACATGACCACTTTACAGTGTGGACTGGGTACTTTTTGTTGTGACACCTACATGACCACTTTACAGTGTGGACTGGGTACATTATGTTGTGACACCTACATGACCACTTTACAGTGTGTACTGGATACTTTTTGTCGTGACTCCTACATGACCACTTTACAGTGTGGTCTGGGTAGTTTTTGTTGTGACAAACTACTACTTTACAGTGTGGACTGGGTAATTTATGCCATGACACCTACATGACCACACAGTGTAGACTGGGTACTTTTTGTTATAACACCTACATGACCACTTTACAGTAAGTACTGGGTACTTGTTGTGCCACCTACATGACTACTTTACAGTGTGTACTGGGTACTATTTGTCATGACACCTACATGACCACTTTACAGTGTGGAATGGGTACTTTTTATTGTGACACCTACATGACCACTTTACAGTGTGGACTGGGTACATTATGTTGTGACACCTACATGACCACACAGTGTAGACTGGGTACTTTTTCTCATGACACCTTCATAACCACTTTACAGTATGTACTGAGTAATTTTTGTTGTTACACCTACATGACTACTTTACAGTGTGTACTGGGTACTTTTTGTCATGACACCTTCATGACCACTTTACAGTATGTACTGGGTACTTTTTGTCGTGACACCTACATGACTACTTTACAGCGTGGACTGGGTACTTTTTGTTGTGACACCTACATGACCACTTTACAGTGTGGACTGGGTAGTTTTTGTTGTGACACCTACATGACCACTTTACAGTGTGTACTGGATAGTTTTTCTCATGACACCTACATGACCACTTTACTGTGTGTACTGGGGAATTTCTGTTGTGACACCTACATGACCACTTGACTGTTTGTACTGGGTACTTTTTGTCGTGACACCTACATGACTACTTTACAGTGTGGACTGGGTAATTTATGTCATGACACCTACATGACCACACAGTGTAGACTGGGTACTTTTTGTCATAAAACCTACATGACCACTTTACAGTATGTACTGGGTACTTGTTGTGCCACCTACATGACTACTTTACAGTGTGTACTGGGTACTATTTGTCATGACACCTACATGTCCACTTTACAGTGTGGAATGGCTACTTTTTCTCATGACACCTTCATAACCACTTTACAGTATGTACTGAGTAATTTTTGTTGTTACACCTACATGACCACTTTACAGTGTGTACTGGGTACTTTTTGTTGTGGCACCTACATGACCACTGTACAGTGTGGACTGGGTAATTTTTGTTGTGACACCTACATGACCACTTTACAGTGTGGAATGGCTACTTTTCTCATGACACCTTCATAACCACTTTACAGTATGTGCTGAGTAATTTTTGTTGTGACACCTACATGACTACTTTACAGTGTGTACTGGGTACTTTTTGTCATGAGACCTTTATGACCACTTTACAGTATGTACTGGGTACTTTTTGTTGTGACACCTACATGACCACTTTACAGTGTGGACTGGGTACATTATGTTGTGACACCTACATGACCACACAGTGTAGACTGGGTACTTTTTGTCATAATACCTACATGACCACGTTACAGTATGTACTGGGTACTTTTGCCACCTACACGTCTACTTTACAGTGTGTACTGGGTACTATTTGTCATGACACCTACATGACCACTTTACAGTGTGGAATGGGTACTTTTTCTCATGACACCTTCATAACCACTTTACAGTATGTACTGAGTAATTTTTGTTGTTACACCTACATGACTACTTTACAGTGTGGACTGGGTAATTTTTGTTGTGACACCTACATGACCACTTTACAGTGTGGACTGGGTAATTTTTGTTGTGACACCTACATGACCATTTTACAGTGTGGAATGGCTACTTTTTCTCATGAAACCTTCATAACCACTTTACAGTATGTACTGAGTAATTTTTGTTGTGACACCTACATGACTACTTTACAGTGTGTACTGGGTACTTTTTGTCATGAGACCTTCATGACCACTTTACAGTATGTACTGGGTACTTTTTGTTGTGACACCTACATGACCACTTTACAGTGTGGACTGGATACTTTTTGTCGTGACACCTACATGACCACTTTACAGTGTGGACTTGGTAGTTTTTGTTGTGACACCTACATGACCACTTTACAGTGTGTACTGGATACTTTTTGTCATAACACCTACATGACTACTTTACAGTGTGTACTGGGTACTATTTGTCAGGACACCTACATGACCACTTTACAGTGTGGACTGGGTAGTTTTTGTTGTGACACCTACATGACTACTTTACAGTGTCGACTGGGAACTTTTTGTTGTGACACCTACATGACCACGTTACTGTGTGTACTGGGTACTTTTTGTTGTGACACCTACATGACTACTTTACAGTGTGGACTGGGTAATTTATGTCATGACACCTACATGACCACACATTGTAGACGGGGTACTTTTTGTCATAACACCTACATGACCACTTTACAGTATGTACTGGGTACTTGTTGTGCCACCTACATGACTAGTTTACAGTGTGTACTGGGTACTATTTGTCATGACACCTACATGTCCACTTTACAGTGTGGAATCGGTACTTTTTCTCAGGACACCTTCATAACCACTTTACAGTATGTACTGAGTAATTTTTGTTGTGACACCTACATGACTACTTTACAGTGTGTACTGGGTACGTTTTGTCATGCCACCTTCATGACCACTTTACAGTATGTACTGGGTACTTTTTGTTGTGACACCTACGTGACCACTTTACAGTGTGGACTGGGTACTTTTTGTTGTGACACCTACATGACCACTTTACAGTGTGGACTGGGTACTTTTTGTTGTGACATCTATATAACCACTTTACAGTGTGGAAAGGGTACTTTTTGTTGTGACACCTACATGACCACTTTACAGTGTGTACTGGGTACTTTTTGTTGTGACACCTACATGACCACTTTACAGTGTGTACTGGGTACTTTTTGTTGTGACACCTACATGACCACTTTACAGTGTGGAATGGGTACTTTTTGTTGTGACACCTACATGAGCACTTTACAGTGTGGACTGGGTACATTATGTTGTGACACCTACATGACCACTTTACAGTGTGTACTGGATACTTTTTGTCGTGACTACTACATGACCACTTTACAGTGTGGACTGGGTAGTTTTTGTTGTGACACCTACATGACCACACAGTGTAGACTGGGTACTTTTTGTCATAACAACTACATGAACACTTTACAGTATGTACTGGGTACTTGTTGTGCCACCTACATGACCACTTTACAGTGTGGAATGGCTACTTTTTCTCATGACACCTTCATAACCACTTTACAGTATGTACTGAGTAATTTTTGTTGTGACACCTACATGACTACTTTACAGTGTGTACTGGGTACTATTTGTCATGACACCTACATGACTACTTTACAGTGTGTACTGGGTATTATTTGTCATGACACCTACATGACTACTTTACAGTGTGTACTGGGTACTATTTGTCAGGACACCTACATGACGACTTTACAGTGTGTATGGGTACTTTTTCTCATGACACCTTCATAACCACTTTACAGTATCTACTGAGTAAATTTTGTTGTGACACCTACATGACCACTTTACAGTGTGTACTGAGTACTTTTTGTTGTGACACCTACATGACCACTTTACAGTGTGGACTGGGTACATTATGTTGTGACACCTACATGACCACACAGTGTAGACTGGGTACTTTTTGTCATAACACCTACATGACCACTTTACAGTATGTACTGGGTACTTGTTGTGCCACCTACATGACTACTTTACAGTGTGTACTGGGTACTATTTGTCATGACACCTATATGACCACTTTACAGTGTGGAATGAGTACTTTTTCTCATGACACCTTCATAACCACTTTACAGTATGTACTGAGTAATTTTTGTTGTTACACCTACATGACTACTTTACAGTGTGTACTGGGTACTTTTTGTCATGACACCTTCATGACCATTTTACAGTATGTACTGGGTACTTTTTGTTGTGACACCTACATGACCACTTTACAGTGTGGACTGGGTAATTTTTGTTGTGACACCTACATGACCACTTTACAGTGTGGACTGGGTACTTTTTGTTGTGACACCTACATGACTACTTTACAGTGTGGACTGGGTACTTTTTGTTGTGACACCTACATGACCACTTTACTGTGTGTACTGGGTACTTTTTGTTGTGACACCTACATGACTACTTTACAGTGTGGACTGGGTAATTTATGTCATGACACCTACATGACCACACATTGTAGACTGGTTACTTTTTGTCATAACACCTACATGACCACTTTACAGTATGTACTGGGTACTTTTGTGCCACCTACATGACTACTTTACAGTGTGTACTGGGTACTATTTGTCAGGACACCTACATGACCACTTTACAGTGTGGATGGGTACTTTTTCTCATGACACCTTCATAACCACTTTACACTATGTATTGAGTAAATTTTCTTGTGACACCTACATGACCACTTTACAGTGTGGACTGGGTACTTTTTGTAGTGACAAACTAATGACTACTTTACAGTGTGGACTGGGTAATTTATGTCATGACACCTACATGACCACACAGTGTAGACTGGGTACTTTTTGTCATAACACCTACATGACCACTTTACAGTATGTACTGGGTACTTGTTATGACACCTACATGACTACTTTACAGTGTGTACTGGGTACTTTTTGTCATGACACCTTCATGACCACTTTACAGTATGTACTGGGTACTTTTTGTTGTGACACCTACATGACCACTTTACAGTGTGGAATGGGTACTTTTTGTTGTGACACCTACATGACCACTTTACAGTGTGTACTGGGTACTTTTTGTTGTGACACCTACATGACCACTTTACAGTGTGTACTGGGTACTTTTTGTCATGACACCTTCATGACCACTTTACTGAGTGTACTGGGTACTTTTTGTTGTGACACCTACATGACTACTTTACAGTGTGTACTTGGTACTATTTGTCATGAGACTACATGACCACTTTACAGTGTGTACTGGGTCCTTGTTGTTGTGCCACCTACATGACTACTTTACAGTATGCACTGGGTACTTTTTGTTGTAAAACCTACATGACCACTTTACAGTGTGGAATAGGTACTTTTTATCATGACACGTTCAGCACCACTTTACAGTATGTACTGGGTACTTTTTGTTGTGACACCTACATGACCACTTTACAGTGTGTACTGGGTACTTTTTGTTGTGACATCTATATGACCACTTTACAGTGTGGAATGGGTACTTTTTGTTGTGACACCTACATGACCACATTACAGTGTGTACTGGGTACTTTTTGTTGTGACACCTACATGACCACTTTACAGTGTGTACTGGGTACTTTTTGTTGTGACATCTATATAACCACTTTACAGTGTGGAATGTGTACTTTTTGTTGTGACACCTACATGACCACCTTACAGTGTGGAATGGGTACTTTTTGTCATGACACCTTCATAACCACTTTACAGTATGTACTGAGTAATTTTTGTTGAGACACCTACATGACCACTTTACAGTGTGGAATGGGTACTTTTTGTCATGACACCTTCATGACCACTTTACAGTATGTACTGGGTACTTTTTGTTGTGACACCTACATGACCACTTTATAGTGTGTACTGGTTACTTTTTGTTGGGACACCTACATGACCACTTTACAGTGTATACTCGGTCCTTTTTGTTGTGACACCTATATGACCACTTTCCAGTGTTTACTGGGTATTTGTTGTCATGACACCTACATGACCACTTTACAGTGTGTACTGGGTATTTTTTATAATGACACCTACATGACCACTTTACAGTGTGTACTGGGTACTTTTTGTTGTGACACCTACATGACCACTTTACAGTGTGTACTGGGTACTTTTTTTTGTGACACCTACATGACCACTTTACAGTGTGTACTGGGTACTTTTTGTTGTGACACCTACATGACCACTTTACAGTGTGTACTGGATACTTTTTGTCATGACACCTACATGACCACTTTACTGTGTGTACTGGGTACTTTTTGTTGTGCCACCTACATGACCACTTTACAGTGTGTACTGGATACTTTTTGTCATGACACCTTCATGAGCACTTTACAGTGTGGACTGGGTACTTTTTGTTGTGACACCTACATGACCACTTTACAGTGTGTACTGGATACTTTTTGTCATGACACCTACATGACGACTTTACTGAGTGTACTGGGTACTTTTTGTTGTGACACCTACATGACTACTTTACAGTGTGGACTGGGTACTTTGTCTTGTGACACCTACATGACTACTTTGCAGTGTGGATTGGGTACTTTTTCTGATGACACCTACATGACCACTTTACTGTGTGTAGTGGGGACTTTCTGTTGTGACACCTACATGACCACACAGTGTAGACTGGGTACTTTTTGTCATAACACCTACATTACCACTTTACAGTATGTACTGGGTACTTGTTGTGCCACCTACATGACTACTTTACAGTGTCTACTGTGTACTTTTTGTTGTGACACCTACATGACCACTTTCCAGTGTTTACTGGGTATTTTTTGTAATGACACCTACATGACCACATTACAGTGTGTACTGGGTACTTTTTGTTGTTACACCTACATGACTACTTTACAGTGTGGAATCGGAACTTTTTATCATGACACCTTCATAACCACTTTACAGTATGTACTGAGTAATTTTTGTTGAGACACCTACATGACCACTTTACAGTGTGGAATGGGTACTTTTTGTCATGACACCTTCATGACCACTTTACAGTATGTACTGGGTACTTTTTGTTGTGACACCTACATGACCACTTTACAGTGTGTACTGGGTACTTTTTGTTGTGACATCTATATAACCACTTTACAGTGTGGGATGGGTACTTTTTGTTGTGACACCTACATGACCACCTTACAGAGTGTACTGGATACTTTTTGTTGGGACACCTACATGACCACTTTACAGTGTATACTCGGTACTTTTTATTGTGACACCTACATGACCACTTTCCAGTGTTTACTGGGTATTTTTTATAATGACACCTACATGACCACTTTACAGTGTGTACTGGGTACTTTTTGTTGTAACACCTACATCACCACTTTACAGTGTGGACTGGGTACATTTTGTTGTGACACCTACATGACCACTTTACAGTGTGTACTGGGTACTTTTTGTTGTGACACCTACATGACCACTTTACAGTGTGGACTGGGTACTTTTTGTTGTGACACCTACATGACCACTTTACTGTGTGTACTGGGTACTTTTTGTTGTGACACCTACATGACCACTTTACCGTGTGGACTGGGTACATTTTGTTGTGCCACCTACATGACTACTTTACAGTGTGTACTGGGTACTTGTTGTGCCACCTACATGACTACTTTACAGTGTGTACTGGGTACTTGTTGTGCCACCTACATGACTACTTTACAGTATGTACTGGGTACTTTTTGTGCCACCTACATGACTACTTTACAGTGTGTACTGGGTACTATTTGTCATGACACCTACATGACCACTTTACAGTGTGGCATGGGTACTTTCTCTCATGACACCTTCATAACCACTTTACAGTATGTAATGAGTAAGTTTTGTTGTGACACCTACATGACCACTTTACAGTGTGTACTAGGTACTTTTTGTCATGACACCTTCATGACCCTTTACAGTGTGTACTGGGTATTTTGTGTTGTGACCCCTACATGACCACTTTACAGTGTGTACTGGGTACTTTTTGTTGTGACACCTACATGACCACTTTACAGTGTGTACTGGGTACTTTTTGTTGTGACACCTATATGACCACTTTACAGTGTGGAATGGCTACTTTTTGTTGTGACACCTACATGACCACTTTACAGTGTGTACTGGGTACTTTTTGTTGGGACACCTACATGACCACTTTACAGTGTATACTCGGTACTTTTTGTTGTGACACCTATATGACCACTTTCCAGTGTTTACTGGGTATTTGTTGTCATGACACCTACATGACCACTTTACAGTGTGTACTGGGTATTTTTTATAATGACACCTACATGACCACTTTACAGTGTGTACTGGGTACTTTTTGTTGTGACACCTACATGACCACTTTACAGTGTGTACTGGGTACTTTTTTTTGTGACACCGACATGACCACTTTACAGTGTGTACTGGGTACTTTTTGTTGTGACACCTACATGACCACTTTACAGTGTGTACTGGATACTTTTTGTCATGACACCTACATGACCACTTTACTGCGTGTACTGGGTACTTTTTGTTGTGCCACCTACATGACCACTTTACAGTGTGGACTGGGTACTTTTTGTTGTGACACCTACATGACCACTTTACAGTGTGTACTGGATACTTTTTGTCATGACACCTACATGACCACTTTACTGAGTGTACTGGGTACTTTTTGTTGTGACACCTACATGACTACTTTACAGTGTGGACTGGGTACTTTGTCTTGTGACACCTACATGACTACTTTGCAGTGTGGATTGGGTACTTTTTGTGATGACACCTACATGACCACTTTACTGTGTGTAGTGGGGACTTTCTGTTGTGACACCTACATGACCACACAGTGTAGACTGGGTACTTTTTGTCATAACACCTACATTACCACTTTACAGTATGTACTGGGTACTTGTTGTGCCACCTACATGACTACTTTACAGTGTGTACTGGTACTATTTGTCATGAGACTACATGACCACTTAACAGTGTGTACTGGGTGCTTGTTGTTGTGACACCTACATGACCACTTTACAGTGTGTACTGAGTACTTTTTGTTGTGACACCTACATGACTACTTTACGGTGTGGACTGGGTACTTTGTCTTGTGACACCTACATGACGACTTTGCAGTGTGGACTGGGTACTTTTCGTCATGACACCTACATGACAACACAGTGTAGACTGGGTACTTTTTGTCATTTACACCTACATGACCACTTTACAGTATGTACTGGGTACTTGTTGTGCCACCTACATTACTACTTTACAGTGTGTACTGGGTTCTTGTTGTTGTGCCACCTACATCACTACTTTACAGTGTGTACTGGGTGCTTGTTGTTGTGCCACCTACATGACTACTTTACAGTATGCATTGGGTACTTTTTGTTGTAAAACCTACATGACCACTTTACAGTGTGGAATAGGTACTTTTTATCATGACACCTTCATAACCACTTTACAGTATGTACTGAGTAATTTTTGTTGTGACACCTACATGACCACTTTACAGTGTGTACTGGGTACTTTTTGTCATGATACCTTCATGACCACTTTACAGTATGTACTGGGTAATTTTTGTTGTGACACCTACATGACCACTTTACAGTGTGTACTGGGTACTTTTTGTTCTGACATCTACATGACCACTTTACAGTGTGGAATGGGTACTTTCTGTGTGACACCTACATGACCACTTTCCAGTGTTTACTGGGTATTTTTTGTAATGACACCTACATTACAACCTTCAGTGTGTACTGGGTACTTTTTATCATGATACCTACATGACCACTTTACAGTGTGTACTGGGTACTTTTTGTCGTGACACCTACATGACTACTTTACTGTGTGTACTGTGTACTTTTTTTTGTGACACCTACATGACTACATTACAGTAGTGGATACTTTTTTTGTGACACCTACATGACCACTTTACAGTGTGTACTTTTTGTTGTGACACCTATATGACTACTTTACAGTGTGGACTGGCAACTTTTTGTTGTGACACCTACGTAACCACTTTACAGTGTGTACTGTGTACTTTTTGTTGTAAAACCGATAATGACCACTTTACAGTGTGTACTGGGTATTTTTTGTTGTGAGACCTACATAACCCCTTTCCAGTGTTTACTGGGTATTTTTTGTCATAACACCTACATGACCACTTTACAGTGTGTTCTGGGTACTTTTTGTTGTGACACCTACATGACTCCTTTACAGTGTGTACTGGGTACTTTTTGTTGTGACGCCTACATGACCACTTTACAGTGTGTACTGGGTACTTTTTGTCATTACATCTACATGACCACTTTACAGTAGGGACTGGGTACTTTTTGTTGTGACATCTACATGACCACTTCACAGTGTGGAATGGGTACTTTTTGTTGTGACACCTACATGACCACTTTACAGTGTGTACTGTGTACTTTTTGTTGACACCTACATTACCACTTTCCAGTGTGGACTGGGTACTTTTTGTCATGACACCTACATGACCACTTTACAGTGTGTACAGGGTACTTTTTGTTGTGATACCTACTTGACTACTTTACAGTGTATACTGGGTACTTTTTGTTGTGACATCTACATGACCACTTTACAGTGTGTACTGGGTACTTTTTGTAATGACACCTACATGACCACATTACAGTGTGTACTGGGTACTTTTGTCATGACAGTTACATGACCACTTTACAGTGTGGAATGGGTACTTTTTGTTGTTACACCTACATTACCACTTTACAGTGTGTACTCGGTACCTTTTGTCATGATACCTACATGACCACTTTCCAGTGTGTACTGTGTTCTTTTGTTGTGACATCTACATGACCACTTTACAGTGTGGAATGGGTACTTTTTGTTGTGACACCTACATGACCACTCAACAGTGTGTACTGGGTACTTTTTGTTGTGAGATCTACATGAACAATTTACAATGTGTACTGGGTACTTCTTGTTGTGACACCTACATACTACATTTCAGTGTGTACTGTGTAGTTTTTGTTGTAAAACCTACTGACCACTTTCCAGTGTTTACTGGGTATTTTTTGTCATGTCACCTACATGACCACTTTACAGTGTGTACTGGGTACTTTTTGTCATGATACCTACAAGACCACTTTACAGTGTGTACTGGGTACTTTTTGTTGTGACACCTACAGTACTTCTTTACAGTGTGTACTGGATGCTTTTTGTTGTGACACCTACATGACTACTTTACAGTGTGTACTGGGTACTTTTTGTTATGGTACCTACATGACCACTTTACAGTATGTACTGGGTACTTTTTGTTGTGACACCTACATGACTACGTTACAGTGTGGACTGGGTACTTTTTGTTGTGACACCTACATGACTACGTTACAGTGTGGACTGGGTACTTTTTGTTGTGACACCTACATGACCACACAGTGTGTGTGTGTGTATATATATACACAGACTTATTCATACTTTTTTTTTTTAACGTTTAGGTTAGAATCAGGAAAAGTGACTGCTGCCACAACTCACAATGTCGATGTCTCTAAATATGGTTATGTCGTTGACATGAATTTCTTTGATTCTGGTAAGTAACTTGGTTATTTATTTCTATTTCAATATATTGATTGCTATATATTGATTTAACAATTGCTATTCATTCTTTCATCATCACATCACTCACAAGCTCCCTCCACTACCCTCACCATAACACTCATGTTACACTTAAATATATCATCATTATCACCATTATATATCCATTTCTTCACACTAGCATGGGTTACATGACTTATCTTGTTGTAGGCAATGCCAGATCAAGTGATCATGTCTCGTTCATACAGAACTAATTTTGGCTTCGTTTCTACAGCTGGAGTCCCTTATATATATGAGGTGTGTCAGAAAAGTTCCAGGACTGACGTCACAAAAGATTTATTTCAAACTCAAACTTCATACTAAGAGGTTTCTCCTTCCAAGTAATCCCCCTGGACTCTAATGCACTTTTCCATCCTTTTCTGCCATGCTTGCATGCACTTCTGGAAGGATTCTTCCGGGATCCTCCGCAGTTCTGTCGTCACAGCCTTTTTGATGTTGTCCACCTCTTCAAAACAGGTCCCCTCTGGGTCATACTCAAAGATCCATGACTCATCACCGGTGATGACTGTCCCTAGCAAGTCTGGTCCGGTTTCAAGACGCTCAAGGATGTCCTGGCACACTTGCATGAGTCGACCCTTCTGGTCATCATTCAGCAGTTTTGGCACCATCTTTGCGCAGACTTTTCACATGTCCAAATCTTAAATGAGAATCTTCCAGACGCTGTCCCGATTCATGCCAAGCTCATTTGCCATCAGTTAAACAGTGACACGCTCAACGTTGACCTCAGTCCTGGTTGTTGAGGGCCTTCCGCTCCTGTGGTCATCTTCCACATCCTCGCGTTCTTCTTTAAACCTCTTGCACCACTCTAAAACATGTGAGCATTACATCGTCTCATCTCCATACACTTGCTGCAGCAATCCGAGTGCTTCTGACGGAGTTCCCCAACCGTACCAGAAACTTCAAGTTTGTTCGTTGCTCTGTGCTCATTGCTTGACAACCTGAAACAGAGGACATGTATATAAAATTATGAAGAAAAAAGTTTGATCGCTGCAGAGAGCTAAGATTATAGTTACATACTTCAGGGGGATTACTTTGAAGGAGAAAACTCTTAGTCTGAAGTTTGGGTTTGAAATAATTCTTTTGTGACATCAGTCCTGGAACTTTTCTGACACACCTCGTATATATGTGTGTCATCATCATCATCATCATCATCACCGTTTTACGTCCGTTCTTCCACGCTAGCATGGGTTAGACGGGTTGTCCTGTTGTGGGCAGTGTCTGGTCGGCTGACCATGCCTTGCTCATACAGGAACTGATCTGGCTTGATTTCTACAGCTGGATGCCCTTCCTAACACCAACCTCATTTACAGTGAGTGCTGGGTGCTTTTTCGTGGCGCCTACACGTCCACTTTACAGTGTGGGCTGGGTGCTTTTTTGCAGTGACACCTCCACGACCACCTTGCGGTGGGGGGTGTGGGGGCATATTGTCTATATGCTTCAGCTTGTACCCATGGGAGGTCGGGTACTCTGTATTACTGCGTGACGCCAGAAGTCACGGTCGTGTGTCATTGTCTTTGAGAGGTGTAATTGAGTAAGGTCGGCTTTTATCACCTCATCCCAGGTCATCTTGGGTCTCCCCACTCCGCGGTTTCCATCAACTTCTAGTGCTCTGCACCTTTTTATGCAGCTGTCATCCTTCATACGCATCACATGTCCATACCAACGCAACTGCGTCTCCTGCACACAGCATTTGATTTCTCTTATGCTCAGTCTCTCTCTCAATTCATTTATGCTTTGTCGTTCACGTATATTACTGTTACACATCCATCGGAGCATGCAGGCTTCGTTTCTCTCTAATCTACGTAAGTCTTCCACCTTCAGCGCCCAGGTCTCACTACCATGCAACATCGCTGTTCGGATACACGCATCATACAGTCTGCCTTTCATTCTGAGGGAGAAGCCTTTTGCAGCTAGCAGTGGTAGTAGTTCCCTAAACTTCTTCCATAAGACTTCCCGTCTTACCCTAGTTATTGTACTTTCTGAACACCCACCTCCGCTGCTAATTCGGTCACCTAGGTAGCAGAAGCTGTCTACTGTTTCTACAGAGCCCTTGGTGGTACTTGTTTCCTGTGGCTGTTTGCTGCTTGCTGTCCCAGCACAGCTGCTGCATGTGAAGCCTACATTCTTAATTAAGCTTCCTGAGATCCCGCTACATCTCTTGTGTACCCATTGTTTGCATTTGGGGCAGAGAATGGAGTTCCTACCTACACCTTTCCTACATACTGAGCAAGGCCATTTCCCTGAGGGGATCTGGGTTCTGTTTTCTCGTCTACTTACAAGGACCTTAGTCTTTGTCATGTTGACTTTGAGACCCTTTCTTTCTAGTCCCTGCTTCCAAGTTTGGAATTTCTTCTCTAGTTCTACCATAGATTCAGCTATGAGTGCAAGGTCATCAGCATACAGGAGTTCCCATGGGCATCCGGTCTTAAACTCCTCCGTTATTGCCTGCAGGACTATGATGAACAGGAGGGGGCTAAGAACAGAGCCCTGGTGGACCCCAACCTGTACGCTAAATTCCTCGCTATACTCATTGCTTATCCTAACTTTGCTGACTGCTCCCCTATACATGGCTTGTACCGCTTTCACAAGCCATTCATCTACTCCTAGTTTTCTAAGAGCCCACCAGATTACAGCACGTGGAACTCTGTCAAAGGCTTTCTCAAGGTTGACAAATGCCAAGTAGAGTGGCTTACTTTTAGCTAGGTACTTTTCCTGTAATTGCCTCACAAGGAAGAGGGCATCAGTGGTGCCTCTTCCTGGTACAAACCCAAATTGCATCTCGTCTATTTCCACCCGGCCCCTAATCAACTGTGCTATAACTCTTTCTGTTACTTTCATGACCTGGTCCATCAACTTTATACCTCAATAGTTTCCTCTATCTAGTGCATCGCCTTTACCTTTGTAGCAGTTGACACTGATGCTACTGCACCAATCTTTTGGTATGACACCTTCTAGTATTACCTGGTTAACAATTGCCTTACTTACTACATTGCTGCTGACTTGTACTGCTGGCCCCTCTATAGGGTCTACTTGGGGTAGGGTCTCTTCTTCCCATGCATTCTCCTCATTTAGTAATCTATCATAATGACTCTTCCATGCATCTTTCTTCTCAGCACTTGTGAGGACAAGCTCACCTTTATCATTCCGGATAGACTTCTCTCCAATGACATCACAACTATCTCTGACACACTGCCTCGCAATCTTGAACACCTCCTGTTTCTGGTCCTCACGTTGCAAAACATGCTTGAATTTTCTATCCTCTGCTTCCCTCCTAGCTAAATATACTTGTCGCCTAGCTTCCCTCTTGGTCTCTATGTAATGTATCCTGCTCCCCCCGTTCTTCCATTCTTTCCATGCCTGTCTCTTGGCCTTAACTGCCTCATCTACCTTATTGTTCCACCACCAAGTCACTCTCCTCCTGCTTGAGGTCTTACTCCAGCCACAGACCTCATCCGTCGTCTCTAGTAAGTTATATTTTAGGAACTCCCAGTTCTCTTCTACATTGAATGTCTCTATCTGTTCTTCTTTACTGTCGTAGGCGTTGAGTAAAATATCTTTAAATCTGTTACTGGTTGAGGGGACTTTCAGCTTCCAGATCTTTCTTCTCCAGGTTGGCCTCTGTTTCCAGGTTCGTCTAGTTCTGACCGTGAGGTCACTGACAACTAAGCTATGTTGGGATGTACATTCCTCACTAGGGAAGGTTTTTGTGTTTACGACCGTCCATCTGTCACGTCCTCTGATGAGGATAAAATCTATCTGACTGGAGTGCTCAACTGATCTATAGGTGATCAGGTGGTTGTCGGGTTTTTTAAAGTTTGTGTTACATATCGACATGTCATTGGTGTCGCAGAATTCTAGAAGTCAGAATCCTTTCTCATTTCTTGTGCCAACCCCATGGCCTCCATGTACTCTATTGAAGCCGTCGCAGTGTTTACCTACGTGTCCGTTAAAATCTCCTGTGATGATTAGGAAGTCATTGTCGTCTGTTAGAGCAGTAGTGTGCATTAGGGACTCGTAAAACCTATCCTTAAGTTCGTCTGGCAGCCCCAATTAGGGTTCGTAAGCTGATATTATTGTGGTAATTGTGTGTATATATATATATGTGTTTGTATATATATATATGTGTGTGTGTGTAAATATATATATATATATATATATATATATATATATATATATATATATATATATATATATATATATTTATATATATATATATTGTTATACTTTGGGAGGGTCATGTTGCCAATAAGAAACACACGCACCAGTTGCTTTCACTTCAATTTATTATATATTTATAAATTTATAAATTTACAAATCTACAAACTTATAAATTTCTGGTTGGTTGGTTGGTTCCACAACCAGATAGTTGTTTATATATAGTCATAGTCCGTTCGTCACACACTCTGTGACCTCTTCAGTGACTGGGGATTCCTTTCTTTGTTTCTGTGCCTTTCCTTTCTTCTGTCCTACGCCATTTTGTTTCTGTGTGTGTGTTGTGTGCTCAGTTTGCGCATGCGCCACATCCGGGTGTCTGTGTGTGTTTGTGTTCATTTATCTATTTGTTTATTTATTTACATGTTGTTGGTTGGTTGTTCTATGTGTGTGTGTGTTTTCATTTTGTCCTTAATTGTAAGTTGTGATGTTGCTGTTCCACTCATATTTTCTATTTAATTTTGGTTGTAATTCTTTTATGCTTACTGCCTCTGTAATTTGCCTAAACATTGCATCTTTTCTGTGTGTGGATTCTATTTTTATTTCTATGTTCTCTAATTTACCCTTGTGTTCTATCTTAGCATGTTGGTAGAGTACAGATGATTCTTTATTATCTTGAAGGTCTCGCCAGTGTTCATTTATCCGTTCCCCTATACTACGAGCTGTCTCACCTATGTACACTATATTTTTGTTTCTACATTGTCCTTCAGTACATCTTATGCTATACACTACATTTCTAGTTTTACAGTTAATATGGGGGCTTATTTTACAGGTTATACATTTCTTATCTATACATGAGGGTCTTTGGAACGGGTATGTCTTGCTAATAAGTGTTTTTATGGAGGTACCTGGTCTTTCTACTATCTTAATATTGAGTTTATGTTTATTTAGGACCCTTCTAAATTTGTAGGCTAGTTCGCCTCTAGGGGTTGTATTGATGAACATTACACTCTGGTATTTATTGCTATCATACCATGAGTTTATTCTGTTGGCCTTGTTCCTAGTTCTTTCTATTCTATTCCAAAATTTGCTCCTATACAAGGGGCAGGTCCCATTTATGTCATTATTTACCATTTTTTCCCATTTGGTTCTGGCTCCTCTATACACTCTGATTCTATCTCTCTGATTGTAGCCAGAGAACTGCATACGGTGGATGAAGTGTTGTATGTGTCTCTCTAGTTCTTCGGGATTGCACATGCGGGACACATTTCTCATCACCCGTACCAAATCCGCAATCAGTATGTTGATTTTGGTATGGTCCGAAATGGCCGAGTTTCGGTGGATCAGATGTTTGGAAGTCATGGGTTTGGCATAATGGGAATGGAGGATTTGTTTTTGGTTGTTAATGGTATCTAACCAGAGCTCTGTGTCTAGTACAGGTAATCGATGGTTGGGGTGTCTACTTGGGTAGTCTATAGTAACTCTAATGCTCTGGTGGATGGAGTTTGCTATTTGCTGGATGCTTTCCATTGTGTTTTTCTCTAGTTCCTGACTGTTCTCTAGTGGGGGTGTCTTAACTACGATGTTTATATCATCTACGTAGCGGGAGTACATTATCAGGGTTAAGCTGTCTTCTAATTGTTCTTTAAGTTTAAGTCTACTGTCCCACCATACCATGAATAAGTTAGCTATGTCGCCTGCAATGCTAACACCAATGGCTGCTCCTTCCTCTTGGGCATATGTTTTTCCATTAAATTTGAACATATGTTCCTTAAGGGTTAATTTTATGCTGGCCCCCACCGCATGTGCAATCATTTTCTTCAGTTCATCGTGGTTTTCGGGTGTCCGTATGGCTCTGGTCCACCCGTTCCATCTATCTGTGTGGGTTTTCTTGGCCATAGAGGTAATGGTAGGTGGTCTGCCTCTTGCTGGTCTTGTAGGGTACAGGTTGCTAAGGTCATAAGTGTCTAGGTAACTATTACTTTGGGTAAGCTTAAGTAGAAGTCCCAGCTCACTGGTATCAATCCCACGGAACTCAACCTTGCTCTCGCTGATCATTTCTACGCATTTCTCCACAGCAAAATCCACGTCAATAGATGGATACAGGGACACAACATCCATACTGCCTATTATGCAGTTTGTTGGGTCCCCAGATCGGTTACCCGCGCCGATTCTGCTGAGGAGGTCCTCCGTGCTGTCACACACATCTGGGACATTTCAATGATGGGGCGTATGATCAGGGAGAGGAAGTAGGACAGTCTGTAGTTACTAGCAATGTTAGCTCCACAGACTGGCCGTGTTGGTGGTCCCGCGACAGGGTCACAGCCCGTTTTATGGTCTTTTCGAAGCCCATACAACGCCGGCACGTCATTGTTCCAGGCCTGGAAGTTGTTGGCAGTCCTTTTGTTGGGCTGCATTATATTCGTCCACATCACCATATGGGCATTGAGGGCTTTTTCTCTATCCTCATGCTCCTGTGGTGTTACCTCTCTTGTGTTAGTGATGTGGGGTTGCATTGCCTGGATGTAGTTTGGCAGGCTGTCAACCGACATTCTGCCAGACTTGTCTGTTGGAAAGCATGCTATCTCTCCATTACGTGAGCGCTGCATGAGCTTACGCAAGCCATTTGCAGATTTTTCTCCCAGTTGCTGGGCCTCTATTCTATTATGCTTCTTGCTATACTGTTCTATAATATTTCTAAGTTCGGATTTAGCTATACTAAATTGTGCTTCTGTTTGTTCATCGACCTGCGACGGCAACTGCGTGTGTTTGTTAAATGGTAAAGTCGTGGCGTGGACTCGTCGCAGGTCGAATGATTTATCGGAGGGATTATAAAACGGAGAGTTCCAGGCTGCTGCTTTATGTGTACTAGTGCTATTGTTATTGTTAGTTGTGTTGTTTCTATTTCTATTTCCACCAACAGCCTCATGGTTGTTTCTATGTCTCTCATAATTACTCCTGTCTCTTTCCACTGGCTCAATGTTGTTATCTACCCTATTTTGTGTGTCTGTGTGTTCGTCTTGGTTATTCTCTTTGTCCTTAGTCTCCCATCTCCTTTTCCTTTTAATCTTATTACTTTCCCTTATTTCTCTGATTTCTGTGCTACTGTCATTACTTGTTTTCTGTGTCTGTGTGTTTGTTAAGATTGTTGTGGTGGTGAGAGGCATTGAATGCGTGTGTGTTGTTGTTGTTGATGTGTGCTGTTGTTGATGTGTGTTGTTGTTGTCTCCGTGTGTGTTATCGTTGTTGTGTGTGTTGTTATTGTTGTTTGTGTCTGCGTGTCTGTTGTTGTTGTTTCTGGGTATGTTGCTATTGTTGTTGTTGTTGATGTGTGTGTTGTTGTTATTGTTGTTTGTGTCTGTGTGTCTGTTGTTGTTGGGATGTGTGTTGTATATGTGTGTGCGTATATTGTTGCTTTTGTTTTTGATGCTCCAGCGTAGTTTTGTAAATGATTTTTCTATTTCTGACAGACAACTAATCATATTTACCTTCTTGAATGTCGCAAATTTCGGCGGCAAATATAACACAGACATTTCATCATTATCTATTTTTGTGTTCCCATAAATGTTGGTGTTTTTGTTGTTGAACTCTTCTGATAATGAGGTGTCGCCCATGTTGATACCGTCAATTTTGTCGGGATATCTATTGGTATACTCTATAGTATCCTGATTTAGCTTTGCCTGTTTAAGCCACTTTAGTTTCCTGTTAAAGTGCTTATCACATTCTTGAGTAATGTACTGTTCTTCGGGGCGTATAAGGCTTATAAATATTAGTTTCTCTGTTGGTGTGGTGATTCTAGCTATTTCTTGTATTAGGTTACGCTTTTGTTTTTCTTGATGACTTAATTCTCTATAGATCTTTTTTATGTTTAGAATTAAAGTTCGTTTTAGCCTATCTGCTTGTTTTTTGGTGAGTTGTAATCTTCTAACGTCGGTATTGATGGTGTTGGTGTAGATTCTAGAAGAGGCACAGAGCTTTATGAAGGATAGTTGTCGAGATGTTATGGTTTTTCGTAGACAACAGAACATGGTGGTTTTCAGTATCTTGTTAGCCTGGCTAAGGCTTACGATATTTCGTTTCTGAATTTGTTTAGCAAGATTCTTTATCTGAAATCGTGTGTTGAAACCGATATTGTTATACTTTGGGAGGGTCATGTTGCCAATAAGAAACACACGTAGACTTAAACACAGTCGACTTAAACTTAAACTTAAAGAACAATTAGAAGACAGCTTAACCCTGATAATGTACTCCCGCTACGTAGTTAAGACACCCCCACTAGAGAACAGTCAGGAACTAGAGAAAAACACAATGGAAAGCATCCAGCAAATAGCAAACTCCATCCACCAGAGCATTAGAGTTACTATAAACTACCCAAGTAGACACCCCAACCATCGATTACCTGTACTAGACACAGAGCTCTGGTTAGATACCATTAACAACCAAAAACAAATCCTCCATTCCCATTATGCCAAACCCATGACTTCCAAACATCTGATCCACCGAAACTCGGCCATTTCGGACCATACCAAAATCAACATACTGATTGCGGATTTGGTACGGGTGATGAGAAATGTGTCCCGCATGTGCAACCCCGAAGAACTAGAGAGACACATACAACACTTCATCCACCGTATGCAGTTCTCTGGCTACAATCAGAGAGATAGAATCAGAGTGTATAGAGGAGCCAGAACCAAATGGGAAAAAATGGTAAATAATGACATAAATGGGACCTGCCCCTTGTATAGGAGCAAATTTTGGAATAGAATAGAAAGAACTAGGAACAAGGCCAATAGAATAAACTCATGGTATGATAGCAATAAATACCAGAGTGTAATGTTCATCAATATAACCCCTAGAGGCGAACTAGCCTACAAATTTAGAAGGGCCCTAAATAAACATAAACTCAATATTAAGATAGTAGAAAGACCAGGTACCTCCATAAAAACACTTATTAGCAAGACATACCCATTCCAAAGACCCTCATGTATAGATAAGAAATGTATAACCTGTAAAATAAGCCCCCATATTAACTGTAAAACTAGAAATGTAGTGTATAGCATAAGATGTACGGAAGGACAATGTAGAAACAAACATATAGTGTACATAGGTGAGACAGCTCGTAGTATAGGGGAACGGATAAATGAACACTGGCGAGACCTTCAAGATAATAAAGAATCATCTGTACTCTACCAACATGCTAAGATAGAACACAAGGGTAAATTAGAGAACATAGAAATAAAAATAGAATCCACACACAGAAAAGATGCAATGTTTAGGCAAATTACAGAGGCAGTAAGCATAAAAGAATTACAACCAAAATTAAATAGAAAATATGAGTGGAACAGCAACATCACAACTTACAATTAAGGACAAAATGAAAACACACACACACATAGAACAACCAACCAACAACATGTAAATAAATAAACAAATAGATAAATGAACACAAACACACACAGACACCCGGATGTGGCGCATGCGCAAACTGAGCACACAACACACACACAGAAACAAAATGGCGTAGGACAGAAGAAAGGAAAGGCACAGAAACAAAGAAAGGAATCCCCAGTCACTGAAGAGGTCACAGAGTGTGTGACGAAAGGACTATGACTATATATAAACAACTATCTGGTTGTGGAACCAACCAACCAACCAGAAATTTATAAGTTTGTAGATTTGTAAATTTATAAATTTATAAATATATAATAAATTGAAGTGAAAGCAACTGGTGCGTGTGTTTCTTATTGGCAACATGACCCTCCCAAAGTATAACAATATCGGTTTCAACACACGATTTCAGATAAAGAATCTTGCTAAACAAATTCAGAAACGAAATATATATATATATATATACATGTATGTGTATATATATATATATATATATATATATATATATTGTCATTATATGTCTCTTTCTCCATGTTTACATGGGTTATATAGACAGAAAGACTGGCAGATATAAATTATCTTCATGCGTAAGTGTGTTTATATACATACACATGTTCATATATACACATGTTCATACATACACATGTACATACATACATACATATATATACATATAATAATAATAATATTATTTATACTTATATATACACTATATATAATTATAAAGAGGAAAGGTCAGTAATTTATTACTACCTTATTACCTGTAAGAAAAATAGCTCAATGTAAATACATCAGATGTTGTTCAGAGCCGGAATATAAATTAAACAATAATCAAAACTATGTTCAAAACCTTTTATTGCTGACAATCGTTTCTTCCAAACTTTCATTTGGAATCATCAGAGCACTAGCAAAGTTTGGTCATATAATTAACTTCCTATTCAACTGAACAATCATATAGATACATGGATATTAATGTTGTCATCAACAGTTTCATATTTACAGAGTGGAATGGATGTGACAGAGATTACAAGAGAATTGTATAATAATTAAAGAGGCATTAAGGCAGAAAGTTATTCGTAAAACGAGGACGTTAGTAGTACATATGCAAGCATGTAGAGAGTGCAAATGCGTTAGGCATATACAGGACAGCTAGGTAGGAAACAAGCAATGGTACTAGGCATATATAATTACTGTATGGCAAAGGTATCACATAAAATAACATAGGTTTACAAGCATATCAAGCAGGCAAAGATGTTTGTGTATTAAAATCATGAGCTTATGGTGGATGTAGTGTGATGATTGTTTCTGTTATGTTCAAATGTGTACGTGTTGAGGGTATTAATGTTATTGCTATCTTTTCCATCACATTGGTTATATTTTATTTTATTTATGTTTTTAATTAGTTACAGCTATGGATTGTATATTGGTCCTATTATATTGTTATCCAGTGTTCGAGTTGTGTATCTATACAATTGTTCTGTGGAATAGGAGGTTAATTATATGTACAAACATTGCTAATGCTCCGATGGTTCCAAACGAAAGTTTGGAAGAAACAATTGTCAGCAATAAAATGATTTGAACATAGCTTTGATTATTGTGTACTTTATATATATATATAAATATATAAACACAGATGCACTGTTCTTTCACTGTTACTTGTGCTCTTTCTGTTTAGGTTCCAAGTCTGTGTTAGCTTATGCCACAGTGAATGGTAATATTATTGGCTGGGACACACGCATGCCTGATATTGCTTGGAATTTGAAAAATGAATACAAGACTGGTGAGTTTTACAAACATCTATATATATATATAAGTTGTAGTTCCTGCCTGTTTGTTTGTTCCCGAACTACTACTATGGTTTTAGAGATAGACCCCCCATAACCTTATATATTCTGAAACTACATTGCCCAGGGTACTTGGATAAGTATATTTCATTTTAATCAAAAAGGTTCCCCGGGGGCACAAATCCCTGCTGAAAATTTTTTCCCTTCGATTTCTATGAAATTTAAACCATAGGTAAATGACAAGATATGATGCCTATTCACAAAATTCAGCAAAATTCAGCAAATTTCAATAATATTAAGACACCCTAATGGAGGTTAAACACCCTAGAGTGAAAATTTTGGCCAATAAATTGAACAAGATTGCGTGAGAACTTGATTGAAGCAACCATTATATTCGGGGCTTATTCCAAGGATTCCACTTATACCAAGAGATAGCGAGTTGCCTTTTTATATTTAAGAGGCTGCAGTTCCCAGTGAGTCCATGCTTTGCCATGAGCATCAATAAAAGTTAAGGTCAAACTTTCAAAACTATTGGTATAGATCTGACAAACCCATGCTTCAGTCATGGCATGTTTTATGTGGCTGTTTCAAGGACTGGAACTTCAAAAATCTCTACATTTTAGCCAATCAAAGAAAGACAGAAAATGTTGTTTACCCTGAAGTTCATTTGGACAAAATATGAAAATTATTTTCATGTATTTATTATGTTAAAAAAATAATGTTTTTCAATTTTTCATGCATTACATTTTACATTGAGTAATATTGAAATACAGAGTTTTTCTCCATAAATTATATCACTGATTTAAAATCAATCATCATTTTCTTACAAAAAAAAAGTGTGGAATGCAGCAACGAGCGGGTAATTCAGTTAGTTATTGGAATAAAATATTTACTTACATAATCTGTAAAGTGGTCATGTAGGTATCACAACAAAAAGTACCCAGTACACACTGTAAAGTGGTCATGTAGGTGTCACAACAAAAAGTACCCAGTCCACACTGTAAAGTGGTCATGTAGGTGTCACAACAAAAAGTACCCAGTCCACACTGTAAAGTGGTCATGTAGGTGTCACAACAAAAAGCACAGTGTAAAGTGGTCATGTAGGTATCACAACAAGATGTACCCAGTACATACTGTAAAGTGGTCATGTAGGTGTGACAACAAAAAGTACCCAGTACACACTGTAAAATGATCATGTAGGTGTCACAACAAAAAGTACCCAGTACATACTGTAAAGTGGTAGTGTAGGTGTCACAACAAAAAGTACCCAGTCTACACTGTAAAGTGGTTATGTAGGTGTCACAACAAAAAGTATCCAGTCTACACTGTAAATGAGGTTGGTGTTAGGAAAGACATCCAGCTGTAGAAACCAAGCCAAAATCAGTTCTGTAGGAACAAGACAAGGTCACCTGACCTAGTATTGCCCACAACAGGACAATCCGTCTAACCATGCTAGTGTGGAAAATGGACATAAGACGGAGGTGATGATAATATGTGTATATACACACAAATATATATATATATACTATTATAATGATATATATATGTGTGTATATATATATAAGTGTGTGTATATATATACATATATATATATATGTGTTATGTTGGTACCAGAAATGGCACCCAGCACACACTGTAAATATGGTTGGCGCTAGTAAGATCATCCAGCTGTAGTAAACCAACCACAAACAGTCCTATATGAGTGAGACACAGTCACTCGACCCAACTTGCCTCTAAAGGGGACAAACCTGTCTAACCCATGCTAGTGTGGAAGATAGACGTTAAATGATGATGATGATCTGAATATCTCTTTATCCATCTATCTATCTTCCATCTAAACCAACTACCAGGTCACCCTCTGTCTTTACATAAGCCCTCTAAAGCTCAGCTAGGTCACCCTCTGTCTTTACGTAAGCCCTCTAAAGCTCAGCTAGGTTACCCTCTGTCTTTACGTAAGCCCGCTAAAGCTCTCTATCCATCTTCTATCTAAATCCCAAACACAGAAAATGACTATAACAGCAATCAATCACTATAATTAATAGTTGAGGGAAATTAGATAAATTACCTCTAGAGGCAGAAAAAGGGTTGACAGAGGTGCCCGTTTCTAAGGCTAATTACTAATTACCTAATTTTCCCAGCTATTATCTATAGCAATTGACTGATATTACAGTTATTTTCTGTGTTTGGGACTGTAACATTTTCAAATTACAAAGTTATGTAGTTGTTAACATACATTAAGTAGTGAACCAAACATTTGAAATAAAATCTTTTTGGTCAAACAACAGAGGGGTGCTGAAAAGTTCCTGGCTTTGTGTAAAAAAATGTACCAGAGGATCAGTCAATTATGATTTTATTCAACATATTGATCTAGATGAAATGCAGTTCGGGTTTGTGTCAGGTAAAAGTACCACAGACGCTCTTTTCATTGTACGACAACTGCAAGAGAAGTACCTAGTTAAAAGTAAACCCCTATACCTAGCTTTTGTCGACTTGGAGAAAGCCTTCGACAGAGTCCTCCGTTCCATTATCTGGTGGGCTCTTAGAAAACTAGGTGTTGATGAATGGCATAGAGTCAAAAGGCCTTAAAATTAACCTGTCTAAGACTAAAGTTCTAGTTTGTAGGAAGGAAAATAGGGCGCCGGTCCCATCCAGGAAATGGTCATGCTCAGTGTGTAGGAATGGAGTAGGTAGAAACTCCATTTTATGTCCCAAATGCAAAGTATGGGTGCATAAAAGATGTAGTGGGATCACAGGTAAGCTAACTAAGAACATAGATTTTATATGTGGCCGGTGCTCTGGTGCAATAAGTAGCAGCAAGTGCCCACAGAATACTAGCTCACTCC
Source organism: Eledone cirrhosa (assembly GCA_964016885.1). Lineage (NCBI taxonomy): Eukaryota > Metazoa > Mollusca > Cephalopoda > Octopoda > Eledonidae > Eledone > Eledone cirrhosa. Next base: position 135,453,641 of record OZ024744.1, on the reverse strand, counting down.
ATTGCACAGATGGTTCTATAGAAATAGTGGACAGTTTCCGTTACCTGGGTGACAAAATCAGCAGTGGGGGAGGGTGCTCTGAAAGTACAGTAGCTAGAGTCAGAACTGGATGGAAAAAGTTCAGAGAGCTTATACCACTATTAGCCGCAAAAGGGTTCTCCCTAAAAATGAAAGGCAGGCTGTATGGTTCCTGCATACGAACAGCAATGTTGCATGGCAGTGAGACCTGGGCATTGTGTGCAGAGGATATACGCAGACTGGAGAGGACGAAGCTTGCATGCTCCACTGGATGTGTAATAGTAATATACGTGAACGGCAAAGCATAAACGAACTAAGGGAAAAATTTGAAATAAGAGGGATCAGATGTTGTTTACACGAGAGAAGGCTACGTTGGTATGGTCACGTGATGCGCATGAAAGACGACAGCTGTATAACAAAGTGCAGGGCAATAAAGATAGACGGTAGCCACGGAGTAGGCAGACCCAGAAAAACCTGGGACGACTTGATAAATTCCGACCTCACACACTTACACCTCTCCAAGACAATGTCACTGGACCGAGACCTTTGGCGCTACCCAGTAATAGAGAAGACCCACCTAAGTACAAAGTGAAACCTACTACAGTCAGTAGGCACCTCTAACAAAATACACCCCCGTCCCACTTCCCCCACCCCACCCTTACCACCCCTTTCAATGTAAAGTTATGTTGGTACCACAACATCCAGCCCGAAACAAATGAGGTCATGTAGGTGTCACGACAAAAAAACACACAGTCCACGCTGTAATGTGGCCGTGTGGGTAACACGGTAAAAACCTCCCAGTTCCACACTGTAAATGTGGTTGGTGTTAGGAAGGGCATCCAGCTGTAGAAAACCCGCCAGACAGTCCTATGCGAGCAAGACAACCACTCTTGCCTCAAGTGGGAAAACTCCCGTCCAAACCCATGCAAGATTGGAATATGGACGTTAAACGATGATGATTTACACACTTATTGCAGCGGTCCTTTAGGTTTTATAAGCCCTGTAAAAAGAACTCGTAAGATGGGGGTCACCAACCAGGACTCTGTTGCAACAATTAAGCCCCCAGCACCCTCTCGTACATCATGTTAGTAATGACTTTCCTATTTGCAGAATGTGTATGCCAGCCTCAACACTATTCCAGTCAGTCTTCCAAATAATACAAACATATACACATCCCATGTCTATACCAACACAGTATCCTCTCCTACATCTGCTCCCTCTTATACCTAGTTTCTCTCTCAGTTCATCCATACACATCACATGTCTATACCAACACAGTCTCCTCTCCTACATCTGCTCCCTCTTATACCTAGTTTCTCTCAGTTCATCCATGTCCTGACATTCATATATGTCTTCTTATTGTCTTTATTTTAAAGGTTTAATAACATCCTTTGCCATCCACCAGTCTCAGTGTTGGCTGGCGAGTGGGACCAGCAACGGGGCTCACATTTGCTGGGATATGAGGTTCCACCTTCCAATTGCTACAATCAAACATCCTGCAGGTAACACAACTATTTTAATACAACATTGTTTTATATTAATAATTGTTTCTACTTTTGGCACAAGGCCATCAATTACCCAGTACATTACTGGTACTTTATTTTATCGACCCCGTAAGGATGAAAGGCAAAGTTAACCTCGGCGGGATTTGAGGTTAATTGTTTTATATTAATAATAACAACAATGTTAACCCAAAGACACAGTCTTCAGTGATATGGCTGTAGTAATAGATATCTTTATTTGCCAAGGGACATTGCAAGAGGTGATGGCGGGGTTTTTACATAAATATAACTTTAACATTACTAAATAACAATAAACTTTATATAATAAAATAACAATTGAAATCCCCAATAGCGGGTAACGTTACTGCAGGGTTGTTTTACACCCCGATAGAACAACCCTCAACACCAGGAACACGTTTTGTAGGTGTTCCTGTCTTCCCTCTGTTTATCTTCCTCACCTACAGGTTTATATACAGAGAAGGCCCATTCACTCGGGCCATTTTTGCCATATTCACCCACCTTTCAGCGAATTTACTGGGGTGTAGCACCTCTCTCTCCACTCTCACCTTCCTTCTGAAGTGATACTTAAAGAAGTGGATAAGTTGTTGTCCGGAGAGAAAGGTGTTTGCCCTCAGTCCTTTTAACCTCGTCCACCATATTACCTCTTTCGCCATAGCCACCAGACAGAGAAAAACCGCCTCTCCTTCATTCTTAAATGAAGGCGGCGGGGTGATCCTCACGATGGACTCGGCTGACAACTGGATGCGTCCCACACGTGACAGTAGCTGTTCGACGTAATTCCACAGGTCGGTTACGTTGGGCACTGAACAATTGCGTGCAGAACGGTTTCGATGTCCTGCTCGCATCTTGGACAGGCCCTTTTGGCCAGGGCGTCCGTGCCTGTAGATTTTGTCTCGAACTGGTAGAGCTCCTCGGTAGCACTGCCAGGCCAGAGATCTCTGGAAGTTATCCATAGGCCCTGGACGGAAAGTCCTCCCGAACAGATTGGTCAGTTCGTCCTCCTCGATGCCTAGAGTTTCCCCGAGAACGTCGTTGCACTTATCCTCCACTATAGTAATATATAACAATATTGTTAGACCTGACTAGAGTTCAAAGAAGCTCCTGGAGGGGAATTAACTGATGATATAGTCAGGAATGTGGTACATGTTAATCCAAAGACAGTTTTCAACGATATAACAATATTGTTAGACTTGACTAGAGTTAATCCAAAAACACAGTCTTCAGCTTCAAGTTGTTATATATATATATATGTTTTCTTTACAGATGTTTGGATCCGGCGTGTTATGATGCATCCCCAACAGCAGTCTTGGGTCCTCTCTGCAGTTCAGGGTAATAATGAAGTGTCAATGTGGGAGGTGGAGACGGGCGCTAGACAGAAGGCTCTCTGGGCCAGTAATTCCCCAGCTCTGTCTCACAGAGATGTATGTAACATTACAACTCTCTCGTGTATTATTGTCTAGTATTGCATATAAAATAGTCTGCACTATTATATAGTATATAAACACTATATCTCTATACTATAATATAGTATAGGATAAGCTTATAGTACGTTTAACCCTTTCATTTACCATATTTCTAATGAAAGACACTGTCTATGTCATTAACCCTTCCATTACCATATTTCTAATGAAAGACACTGTCATCATCATCATCATCATCATCGTTTAACGTCCCTGTTCCACGCTTGCATGGGTTTGGACGGGAGTTTTCCCACTTGAGGCAAGAGTGGTTGTCTTGCTCGCATAGGACTGTCTGGCGGGTTTTCTACAGTTGGATGCCCTTCCTAACACCAACCACATTTACAGTGTGGGGTTGGGAGGTTTTTACCGTGTTGCCTACACGGCCACATTACAGCGTGGACTGTCTGGCGGGTTTTCTACAGCTGGATGCCCTTCCTAACACCAACCACATTTACAGTGTGGGTCTGGGAGGTTTTTACCGTGTTACCTACACGGCCACATCACAGCGTGGACTGTGTGTTTTTTTTGTCATGACACCTACACGATCTCATATGTTTCGGCCTGGATGTTGTGGCACCAACATAACTTTACATTGAAAGGGGCGGTGTGGATGGGGGTGTATTTTGTTAGAGATGCCTGCTGATGTAGTAGGTTTTACTTTGTATTTAGGTAAGGCGGGTCTTCTCTATTACTGAGTACCGCCAAAGGTCTCGGTCCAGTGACATTGTCTTGGAGAGGTGTAAGTGTGTGAGGTCGGAATTTATCAGCTCGTCCCAGGTTTTTCTGGGTCTGCCTACTCCGTGGCTACCATCTATCTTTATTGCCCTGCACTTTGCTATACAGCTGTCGTCTTTCATGCGCATCACATGACCATACCAACGTAGCCTTCTCTCGAGTAAACAACATCTGATCCCTCTTATTTCTAATTTTTTCCTTAGTTTGTTTATGCTTTGCCGTTCACGTACATTACTGTTACACATCCAGCGGAGCATGCAAGCTTCGTTCCTCTCTAGTCTGCGTATATCCTCTGCACACAATGCCCAGGTCTCACTGCCATGCAACATTGCTGTTCGTATGCAGGCATCATACAACCTGCCTTTCATTTTTAGGGAGAACCCTTTAGCGGCTAATAGTGGTATAAGCTCTCTGAACTTTTTCCATCCAGTTCTGACTCTAGCTACTGTACTTTCAGAGCACCCTCCCCCACTGCTGATTTTGTCACCCAGGTAACGGAAGCTGTCCACTATTTCTATAGAACTCTCTGCGCAATTGAAAGAGCTAGTATTCTGTGGGCACTTGCTGCTACTTATTGCACCAGAGCACCGGCCACATATAAAATCTGTGTTCTTAGTTAGCTTACCTGTGATCCCACTACATCTTTTATGCACCCATACTTTGCATTTGGGACATAAAATGGAGTTTCTACCTACGCCTTTCCTACACACTGAGCATGGCCATTTCCCGGAAGGGACCGGCGCCTTATTTTCCTACAAACTAGAACTTTAGTCTTAGCCAGGTTAATTTTAAGGCCTTTTGATTCTAGGCCGTGCTTCCATGTTTGGAATTTCTTCTCTAGCTCGGCCATTGATTCAGCTATGAGCGTTAGATCATCTGCGTATAGGAGTTCCCATGGGCAGCCAGTCTTGAACTCCTTTGTTATAGCCTGAAGGGCAATAATAAATAGTAGGGGGCTAAGAACAGAGCCCTGATGGACACCAACTTTTACGCTAAACTCTTCACTATATTCGCTGTTAATTCTAACCTTGCTGACTGTTTCTTTATACATGGCTTGTATAGCTCTCACAAGCCATTCGTCAACACCTAGTTTTCTAAGAGCCCACCAGATAATGGAACGGTGGACTCTGTCGAAGGCTTTCTCCAAGTCGACAAAGGCTAAGTATAGGGGTTTACTTTTAGCTAGGTACTTCTCCTGTAGTTGTCGTACAATGAAAAGAGCGTCTGTGGTACTTTTGCCTGACACAAACCCGAACTGCATTTCATCTAGATCGATTCTCTCTCTGATTAGTTGCACTATTACTTTTTCCGTGACCTTCATGACCTGGTCGATTAATTTAATGCCTCTATAGTTACTCCTATCTAGGGCGTCTCCTTTACCCTTGTAACAGTTAATGATGATGCTGCTACGCCAGTCCTTCGGAACAACCCCATTCTGTACGACTTGGTTAACTATCCAGGTGACCATGGTGTGTCCCACCGTTCCAGAGACCTTCAGCATCTCAGCAACTATTTCCGAAGGCCCAGCCGCCTTACCCGTCTTCATATCTTTGATTGCCTTACTTATTATACTACCTTCAACTAACACTGCTGGTCCCTCTATTGGATCGATCTGGGGCAGACTATCCTTCTCCCATTTATTCTCCTCATTTAGTAGCCTCTCGTAGTGACACTTCCAAGAGACCTTCTTATCAGCGTCAGTGATGGCAAGTACACCATCATCATCAAGTACACACTTCTTCCCGACAATATCACGGTTTTCCTTGACACATTGCCTAGTAATCCTGTACACCTCACGTTTTTGGTCCTCGCGTTGTAGAACATGCTTGAACTTTCTTTCCTCTGCTTCCCTTCTTGCGAAGTACACTTGTCTCCTAGCTTCCCTCCTGGCCACTTGATAGTCTTCTCTACTTCCCCCATCCCGCCATACTTTCCAAGCCTGCTTTTTGGCCTTAATCGACTCCTCCACCTTACTGTTCCACCACCATGTTACTCTCCTCCTGCCTATAGGCCTGCTCCGGCCACAGACTTTGTCTGCCGCCATCAGCAGGTTTGCTTTCAGGAATTCCCACTGTTCCTCTATATTGTACGACTCTAAATGCTCTTCGTTACTGTCGAAAGCATCAAGTAATATGCTTTGAAATTTATTTCTGGCTGTGGGGTCCTTTAGCTTCCATATTTTTCTCCTGAGGATAGTCCTCTTCTGCTGTCGAGTACGTCTCGTCCTGACTATGAGGTCGCTAATTATCAGTCTATGTTGGGAGGTGCATTCTTCATGGGGGAGGGATTTAGTGTTTACAACAGTCACTCTGTCACGTCTTCTGGTAAGGATATAATCTATCTGGCTGGTATGTTCCCCTGATCTGTAGGTGATCAAGTGATTGTCTCGTTTTTTGAAGTTAGTGTTACAAATAGTTAGGTTATTTGCGTCACAGAATTCCAGGATTCTGGAGCCTTCCTCATTTCTAGTACCAAACCCATAGCCTCCATGGATTCCATCATAGCCGTCACAATGTTGTCCAACGTGACCATTTAGGTCACCAGCAATAATTATATAGTCACTGTCGGTTATTTGGGAGGTAGTGAGCATCAGTGTCTCATAGAAAGTGTCTTTTATAGCGCCAGGCAGTCTCGATTGGGGCGCGTACGCAGATATTATCATCACAGTAGTTCTATTTAGAACAAGTCTTATTTTAATTATTCTGTCGTTTACTCTATTTACGTCTATTATCTTATCCACCCATTTTTCTGCTAACATGATTCCTACCCCACCCAGCCCATTGTCATTTCCTACCCAGAAAAGCTTATAGCATCGTTTTTTACCCACAATGAATCTAGCAGACCCACCCCTCCACCTGGTCTCTTGGATACAGCAGACATCAACCTCCTTACGTTCAAGCATTTCTACAACCTCGTTTGAGCGGCCTTTTAAGGTCCCTACATTCATGGTACCAACTCTGAAGTTTTGGATTGCGTTTGGTGGGTGGGGTGCAGGGAGGGGTGAGGTTGATGGGGTTGGGGTTATGTTGGCCATCCGCGGCCACAACAAAAAGGGTGGGGCTTTGCCCTTTCGTCCGGCAGCATGAGGTGAATTTGTCGTTATCTTTTGCATTGTCTTCGGGTGTCCAGATTCTTCTGACTCTCCAGAAATTCCCTAGTTCATCCATCATATCGAAAAAGCAACCAGAAGTGCTAGCATAGGTCGTTTACTTGTGATTGGTCCAAATAATAAGGTGGAGAATGGGGGCGGGAGGGAGCGGTATGGGTTAGTTTGCGAGGAGCAGAATTATTTTTAGAACAACGGTGAGACAGAACAGAATTATAGAAAGCCAATTTTGAATACGATTTTTTGATTCTGGGGGATTGTAAGATATATAGATGAATGAACCGAATGTGGAGAGTTGAGAAGAAAATGAAATATGTACATTACATTTCGTAGAAGAAAACTAAACAAGCGACCATCAATAATAGTTGACAAATTCTGAGTTTAGTCCCCCGTAACAAGACTTATTTATATTTGGTTGGCAGGGAGTGAGGGGGAGTGTGAGAGCAGCGTATATGATAGTGAGAATGAGGGGGTGAGAAGGGTCAGAGGCGATTTCAGCAGACCGAGAGAGAGAGAGAGGCCAATCCCTAATTTAACCTGGAATAATTTTTCGGCCAAAATGGTTGCGGGAATATTATTTAGAATTATAGAAAGACAAACAAATATGAACACGATTTTTTGATTCTGGGGGATTGTAAGATATATAGATGCGAGGAGCAGAATTATTTTTAGAACAACGGTGAGACAGAACAGAATTATAGAAAGCCAATTTTGAATACGATTTTTTGATTCTGGGTGATTGTAAGATATATAGATGAATGAACCGAATGTGGAGAGTTGAGAAGAAAATGAAATATGTACGTTACACTGTCTATGTCATTAACCCTTTCATTACCATATATCTAATGAAAGACACTGTCTATGTCATTAACCCTTCCATTACCATATTTCTAATGAAAGACACTGTCTATGTCATTAACCCTTCCATTACCTTATTTCTAATGAAAGACACTGTCTATGCCATTAACCCTTTCATTTCCATATTTCTAATGAAAGACACTGTCTATGACATTAACCCTTTCATTACCATATTTCTAATGAAAGACACTGTCATCATTTTGAAATAATTTTGAAAATAATTAAAGATCTGAGGCAATTTAGTAATATACCTATCTTTCTAATTGTGCCGGTGTATGGGATGTACTTAACAAAGGTTCTTACATAAAATTATGATGGAAGGTTTTTAGATAAATATAAACACTTTAACATAAACAGTTTTGTATGATAGAACAAAGAGTAGTGTCAACAGTGTAGTTTGGTGTCAACAGTGAGTTTGCTGTCAACAGTGTAGTTTGGTGTCAGCAGTGTAGTCTGCTGTCAAGTGTAGTTTGGTGTCGGCAGTGTTTGTTTGGTGTCGGTAGTGTAGTTTGCTGTCAACAGTTTAGTTTGCTGTCAACAGTGTAGTTTGCTGTCAACAGTGTAGTTTGGTGTCAACGGTGTAGTTTGGTGTCGGCAGTGTAGTTTCCTGTCATTTAAATCATCTTTCTTCCCCTAATTTTTCTCTTTTCTCTTTTTCACAGTCAAGCGATGAATCTGTTTATGGCATGTACATCGCAGCCACTGACAACAGTGTGTTTATGATAACTGGAGGATCAGACATGCGGGTTAGATTCTGGGACTTGAACTCACCTAGCAATTCATTTATTATGGTAGGGGCAGCTACTGATGTGCCACAACAAATGACTACAAACTATGTGTAAGTATTTCATCATCATCATCAAAAGGAAAGCAACTATATTTCCCAAGCAGTCACCCATCTAATTACTAACTAGGCTCGACATTGCTTAACTTGGGTGATCAGACGAGAAGCAGTGTTTTCAGTGTGATATGGCCAGAATATTCTTTATTCTGTATGCAAACCAATGGATTGTGTTCTCCATTGTGTACTTTGGAATTGCTTTGTCAGGCCAATGTTACCTTTACGAGGCATGTCAATAGCCTCAACATGGTTGCATCCATCATATGAAAAAGAGGTCATCCTCTGTGAAGTGACAGAGAGTACGTGACTTCCCTCTGCATAGGAAAACAGTCCATTGCAGGGTTAAACTCCCACCTACTGCTGCTACTCATTGTCAGCTCAGTATACTGGAGTAATGTGAAATGAAGTGTTTTGTTCAAGTACACAACATACAACCCAGTCTTACGCCCTTACCACTAGGCCGCCACATAACTCTACTGTAGTAATGTGAAATGAAGTGTTTTGTTCAAGTACGCAACACACAACCCAGTCTAACACCTTTACCACTAGGACACCACATACCTCTACTGTAGTATAGTGGAGTAATGTGAAATGAAGTGTTTTGTCCAAGTACACAACGCACAACCCAGTCTAACACCCTTACCACTAGGCCACCATATACCTCCACTGTAGTATACTGGAGTAATGTGAAATGAAATATCTTGTTCATGTACACAACACACAACCCAGTCTAACACACTTACCACTAGGCCACCACATACCTCCAATGTAGTATACTGGAGTAATGTGAAATGAAGTATCTTCTTCAAGAACACAACACACAACCCAGTCTAACACCCTTACCACTAGGCCACCACATAACTCCACTGTAGTATACTGGGGTAATGTGAAATGAAGTGTTTTGTTCAAGAACACAACACACAATCCAGTCTAACACCCCTACCACTAGGCCACCACATACCTCTACTGTAGTATACTGGAGTATTGTGGAATGAAGTGTTTTGTTCAAGTACACAACACACAACCCAGTCTAACACCCTTACCACTAGGCCACCACATACCTCCACTGTAGTATACTGGAGTAATGTGAAATGAAGTATCTTCTTCAAGAACACAACACACAACCCAGTCTAACACCCTTACCACTAGGCCACCACATAACTCCACTGTAGTATACTGAGGTAATGTGAAATGAAGTGTTTTGTTCAAGTACACAAAACACAACCTAGTCTAACACCCTTACCACTAGGCCACCACATACCTCCACTGTAGTATAGTGGAGTAATGTGAAATGAAGTGTTTTGTTCAAGTACACAACACACAACCCAGTCTAACACCCTTACCACTAGGCCACCACATACCTCCAATGTAGTATACTGGAGTACTGTGAAATGAAGTGTTTTGTTCAAGAACGCAACACACAATCCATAACACCGTTACCACTAGGCCACCACATACATCTACTGTAGTATAGTGTAGTAATGTGAAATGAAGTGTTTTTTTCAAGTACGCAACACGCAACCCAGTCTAACACCCTACCACTCGGCCACCACGTAACTCCACTGTAGTATAATGGGGTAATGTGAAATGAAATATCTTGTTCATGTACACAACACACAACCCAGTCTAACACCCTTACCACTAGGCCACCACATACCCCCACTGTAGTATAGTGGAGTAATGTGAAATGAAGTGTGTTGTTCAAGTACACAACACACAACCCAGTCTAACACTCTTACCACTAGGCAACCATATACCTCTACTGTAGTATAGTGGAGTAATGTGAAATGAATTATCTTCTTCAAGAACACAACACACAACCCAGTCTAACACCCTTACCACTAGGCCACCACATACCTCTACTGTAGTATAGTGGAGTAATGTAAAATGAAGTGTTTTGTTCAAGTACACAACACACAACCCAGTCTAACACCTTTACCACTAGGCCACCACATACCTCCACTGTAGTATACTGGGGTAATGTGAAATGAAATATCTTGATCATGTACTCAACATGCAATCAAGTCTAACACCCTTACCACTAGGCCACCACATACCTCCACTGTAGTATACTGAGGTAATGTGAAATGAAGTGTTTTGTTCAAGAACACAACACAAAACCCAGTCTAAAACTCTTACCACTAGGCCACCACATACCTCCACTGTAGTATAGTGGAGTAATGTGAAATGAAGTATTTTGTTCAAGAACACAACACACAACCCAGTCTAACACCCTTACCACTAGGCCACCACATACCTCCACTGTAGTATACTGGAGTAATGTGAAATGAAGTATTTTGTTCAAGTACACAACACACAACCCAGTCTAACACCCTTACCACTAGGCCACCACATACCTCCATTGTAGTATAGTGGAGTAATGTGAAATGAAGTGTTTTGTTCAAGAACACAAGACACAACCCAGTCTAACACCCTTACGACTAGGCCACCACAGACCTCCACTGTAGTATACTTGGGTAATGTGAAATGAAATATCTTGTTCATGTACACAACACACCACCCAGTCTAACACCCTTACCACTAGGCCACCACATACCTCCACTAGTATAGTGGAGTAATGTGAAATGAAGTGTTTTGTTCAAGAACTCAACACACAACCCAGTCTAGGAATTACACCCATGACATTATGATTAATAAGTCCAACACAATTACCACGAGGCCACCACACAGCCATGATGCCATTAGTTCAACTCCATTCCTGTCTTGTTGGACCATTGGAAATGGGATTTTAAACCAACAAAAGAGCATCAGGGATATGTTCACTTGTCCTTCTGTAAATAATAGTAAAAGGCTAAAGACTCTTTTCAGCCTGAAATGTCCACAGGATTTGCATATAGAATGTTTCCCTGTGGAGCAGAAGACCAGACAAGGTTGTTTGTGCTAGACCAGCTGTCTGCCTCTCCATACCACTGATATTGTCTAAGGGTAAGGCAATGGCTGATACAGTATGGCACAACTATATATACATTATGTACACACTATACATATATGTATACACATTATATATAATGTTGTCTAAGGGAAAGGTAACGTCTGATACAGCTTTGTACTAGTGACATCACAACTATATATATTATATATATATATATATACTATATATATATATATATATACTATAGTATACTAGGGAAAGGATCAGGGGTGTATAACACTCCACTTATCCAGCAGGCAGTATAAGGTTAGCTCAATGTCAGAGGACAGAGCCGTAATATAATAAATAACAAAGAACGCTTATAGCATATGCATATCTTTACTTGCTAACATTGTTTCATCCGCACTATAAGTGGGACTCATCAGAGCATAAAGGTTAATTACATACCATACAAGCAATAACAAATCCAAGACATTGAAGAATGAAAGGTAATAATAGACGATAAAGGATATTAAGGAAGTAAAAGTAAAAATAAAGATAAGAATACTAAGCAATGAAAAATAAGGGATGAAAAATAAGGGATGAAAAATAAGGGGTGCTATCAGTCACAGTTGGGCGGGGTGCTGTCAACATATAGTTACATACAAGCATACACATGGATAAGAGAACAGACAAGAGTAGACACATGGATAAGAGAACAGACAAGAGTAGATAAGATAGATGGGATTAGGTAAGAGTAGGTAAAAAATAGGTAAAAAATAGGTGAAAAAACAGACTTATAATATATATAAAAATAAGAAAATATAAAGAAATACAAAGAAATACATAACAAACTTACATATAAAATATAAAATATACAGATAATAGTGATACAGGGTAAGGAATGAGATAAAATAATATAAAATAATATAAAATTAAAATTAAAAATTATATACATAGAACATAATATAATATAATCGTACAATAAGATAAAATAAGGTAAACTAAAATCAAATAACATAGACTAAATTAAAATAATATAATGTAAGATATAATTAAATGTATAATTAAATGTAATTAAATGTAATTAAATAAATAAATAAATAAATAAATAAATAAATAAAAATTAAATAAATAAATAAAATTAAAATTTAAATTTTAAATTTTAAATTTAAAATTAAAATTTAAATTTAAATAAATAAATAAATAAATAAATAAATGAATAAATGGAGTCAAGTAAGTAAATAAATAGAATTAGATAACATGAAATGAAATAAAATAAAATAAAATGAAGTAAAGTAAATTGAGATAAGATATATATTTTTTTAGAATATATCTCTTGAATATATCAGGGGCCCACGAAGGCACTAAGTGTCACAGTTATGTGTATCACTTGACCATTTTTTAAAAATATATTTCTTGAAAACATCAGGGGCCCATCATTCCTTACCCTGTATCACTATTATCTGTATATTTTATATTTTATATGTAAGTTTGTTATGTATTTCTTTGTATTTCTTTATATTTTCTTATTTTTATATATATTATAAGTCTGTTTTTTCACCTATTTTTTACCTATTTTTTACCTACTCTTACCTAATCCCATTATCTTATCTACTCTTGTCTGTTCTCTTATCCATGTGTCTACTCTTGTCTGTTCTCTTATCCATGTGTATGCTTGTATGTAACTATATGTTGACAGCACCCCGCCCAACTGTGACTGATAGCACCCCTTATTTTTCATCCCTTATTTTTCATCCCTTATTTTTCATTGCTTAGTATTCTTATCTTTATTTTTACTTTTACTTCCTAATATCCTTTATCGTCTATTATTACCTTTCATTCTTCAATGTCTTGGATTTGTTATTGCTTGTATGGTATGTAATTAACCTTTATGCTCTGATGAGTCCCACTTATAGTGCGGATGAAACAATGTTAGCAAGTAAAGATATGCATATGCTATAAGCGTTCTTTGTTATTTATTATATATATACTATATATATATATATTATATATGATATTGTCCAAGGGAAAGGTAATGTCTGATACAGCTTGGTACCAGTGACATCACAACTATATATATACTGTGTATACACTGTATTCACACACACACACAAAAGCCTCACATACATACACACTCACCACATGGACACACACACACACATCACACACCCACCATACACACAGACACTCACCACACACTTACTTTTTATGTTATTCCTTCATAGTTACTTATATTTTGGTTACATATAAAGATATACTTACAAAAGCACCATTACTATAAAGATTAATGTATCTTTCACTTTTCTGTTTGTTAAACAAACAAAAATAAACAACAGTTTTTATTTAGTTAATGAATTTTTAAAAGCATTTTATCTGAACCAATCATTCTTTATTTGAAGCTCCCGACTTGTTGACGGAACAGAAGTTCTCATAGAATCCTGCGTTACCAAACCTGGCCCGACTGATGACATGCCTGGCAGATACCCTAAAACACCTTCACCCCGTCATAAAGACATAATTAATGACGTAAACATGTGTTACACATCGCAATATCTCGTTATTACTGCTTCATATGATGGTGTTGTTAAAGTATGGAAGTGAACCAAACATAATTTAATACAGATGTAGTGAAAGTGTGGACATTAGAAAACGTTTTATTCAGATCATGTTATATAAGGAAAATGATAAAAAAGATTTTTGAAAATGGTTTGAAAAGCACACCCAATATATATATATATATATATACATAAAAAGGATGTTTGACCCAAACCAATGTGGTCAAAAGTCAGCATGCAGGAGCTTTAAGGAAAAAAATATTTAACTAAATAACAAATGTTTTGAAGAATTAAAACAGAGAAAGCAGGCTTTGCTAACATCACTTCTTTCTACATGTTATAAAGATCCTTTTTATATATATTCCAGGTGTGCTTTTCCAACCATTTTTTTAAATCTTTTCCCTTATATATATGTATATGTATATATATATATATATATATATATATATATATATATATATATATGAGTTTTGTAGCTTGTTTGAAGCATTGTTTAATAGGAAATAAAATTTAAATTTCAAAAACCAAAACAATGCGTATGAAGAATATTAAATTACTAAGATAACAAAAGAATCTTACCTTAGCAAATTTAACGATTCCAAATATTTTCAGGTTTAAAAACCCTTTATCAAGGGAGTAACCCTATTAGAGACGTAAAAATCGATCGGATAGACTTGTTTGTATGGGACCAGATGAATTCATTTCACTTAAATCTGGTCCCTTGATAAAGGGTTTTTAAACCCAAAAATATTTGGGATCGTTAAGTTTGCTAAGGTAAGATTCTTTTGTTATCTTGGCAATTTAACATTCTTCATATATATTGTGTTGGTCTTCAACCCATGCTAGCGTGGAAGATGGATGTTAAACGATGATGATGATATATATATATATGTGTATATATATATATATATATATATACATATAAGCAAAAGGGATATTTAATTTGTTGGTAATTCAACTTGAACTGTTAAGATCTTCTTCCTGGTTATGTCAATATTTATAAAACAAACTTTGTATTTTATCTGATGAGAGCGTACCAAAGTTTTGGTACCCTTGAAATATATATAATAGAATAAATATGGTTTTATAAATATAGTTTCCATTTATTTAATATTATTGTATATATACAGTGTATATATACAGTATATATAAGGCGGTGGATTGGCAGTATCGGTAGAGGGTCGGACGCCATGCTTTCCAGCATAGTTACGTCCCTTTATGATCTGAGTCACAAATCCCGCCGAGGTTGACTTTGCCTTTCATCCTTACGGGTCGATAAAATAAAGTACCAGTAATGCACTGGGTGATTGCTGGCCTTGTGCCTAAAGTAGAAACAATTATTGTATATATACAGTATATTTTGAAACAGTGAGCAGGTTTGAAATTAGAAATAGAATAGCTTTCACTGTATTTTTGACTAAAGAATTTTTAGTCTGATAATGGGGTTTAGAACTCTCAGATAAATGGAAAAAGATGAGTATTGATGTACATGGGAGTCGAACCCACATCTTTGTTTATCCAGACCACTGTGCTACCATTATCAGACTAAAAATTCTTTAGTCAAAAATACGGTGAAAGCTATTCTATTTCTAATTTCAAACCTGCTCACTGTTTCAAAACATACTTACTTGTCATTTATACTCGCTAAGAATGTAGCTTCTAATTTGAATGGAAGGAGATGGGTGATGTGTTGGTGTAATGGTAGCACAGTGGTCTGGATAACCAAAGATGTGGGTTTGACTCCCATGTACATCAATACTCATCTTTTTCCATTTATCTGAGGGTTCTAAACCCATTATCAGACTAAAAATTCTTTAGTCAAAAATACAATGAAAGCTATTCTATTTCTAATTTCAAACCCTACTCACTGTTTCAAAACATACTTACTTGTCATATATATATATATATATATATATATATATATATATATATATATATATATATAGAGAGAGAGAGAGAGAGAGAGAGAGAGAGAGAGAGAGAGAGAGAAATAGGCACATGGCTAAGTGGTTAGAGCATTGGCCTTGCAATCGAAAGGTTGTGAGTTCAATTCTCAGACCGGGTGATGTGTTGTTTCCTTGAGCAAGACACTTTATTTCACATTGCTCCAGTTTACTCAGCTGTAGAAATGAGATGATAGGACTGGGGTCCCTATCATTCCACTGCAAAGTGGTCATGGAGGTGCCACGGCAAAAAAGCACCCAGCACTCATTGTAAATGAGGTTGATGTTAGGAAGGGCATCCAGCTGTAGAAATCAAGCCAGAATCAGTTCCCGTATGAGCAAGACAAGGTCAGCCGACCGGACACTGCCCCCACAACAGGACAACCTGTCAAAGAATGATAATAATAATAATAATAATAATACAACGCGAGGACCAAAAACGTGAGGTGTTCAGGGTTGCTAGGCAATGTGTCAAGGAAAACCGTGATATTGTCGGGGAGAAGTGTGTAGTTAACGATGATGGCGTACTCGCCATCACTGACGCTGATAAGAAGGTAGCTTGGAAGTGTCACTACGAAAGGCTACTAAATGAGGAGAATAAATGGGAGAAAGACAGTCTCCCCCACATCGATCCAATAGAGGGACCAGCAGTGTTAGTCGAAGGTAGTATAATAAGTAAGGCAATCAAAGATATGAAGACGGGTAAGGTGGCTGGGCCTTCGGAAATAGTTGCTGAGATGCTGAAAGCCTCCAGTACGGTGGGACACACCATGGTCACCCGGATAGTAAACCAAGTCATACAGAATGGGGTTGTTCCGAAGGACTGGCGTAGCAGCATCATCATTAACTGTTACAAGGGTAAAGGAGATGCTCTAGATAGGAGTAACTATAGAGGCATTAAATTAATCGACCAGGTCATGAAGGTCACGGAAAAAGTAATAGCGCAACTAATCAGAGAGAGAATTGATCTAGATGAAATGCAGTTCGGGTTTGTGTCAGGCAGAAGTACCACAGACGCTCCTTTCATTGTACGACAACTACAGGAGAAGTACCTAGCTAAAAGTAAACCCCTATACTTAACTTTTGTCGACTTGGAGAAAGCCTTCGACAGAGTCCCCCGTTCCATTATCTGGTGGGCTCTTAGAAAACTAGGTGTTGACGAATGGCTTGTGAGAGCCATACAAACCATGTATAAAGAAACAGTCAGCAAGGTTAAAATTAACAATGAATATAGTGAAGAGTTTAGCGTAAAAGTTGGTGTACATCAGGGCTCTGTTCTTAGCCCCCTACTATTTATTATTGCCCTTCAGGCTATAACAGAGGAGTTCAAGACCGGCTGCCCATGGGAACTCCTATACGCAGATGATCTAACGCTCATAGCTGAATCAATGGCCAAGCTAGAGAAGAAATTCCAAACATGGAAGCACGGCCTAGAATCAAAAGGCCTTAAAATTAACCTGGCTAAGACTAAAGTTCTAGTTTGTAGGAAAGAAAATAAGGCGCCGGTCCCCTCCGGGAAATGGCCATGCTCAGTGTGTAGGAAAGGCGTAGGTAGAAACTCCATTTTATGTCCCAAATGCAAAGTATGGGTGCATAAAAGATGTAGTGGGATCACAGGTAAGCTAAGAACACAGATTTTACATGTGGCCGGTGCTCTGGTGCAATAAGTAGCAGCAAGTGCCCACAAAATACTAGCTCATTCAACTGCGCAGAGAGCTCTATAGAAATAGTGGACAGCTTCCGTTACCTGGGTGACAAAATCAGCAGTGGGGGAGGGTGCTCTGAAAGTACAGTAGCTAGAGTCAGAACTGGATGGAAAAAGTTCAGAGAGCTTATACCACTATTAGCCGCTAAAGGGTTCTCCCTAAAAATGAAAGGCAGGTTGTATGATTCCTGCATACGAACAGCAATGTTGCATGGCAGTGAGACCTGGGCATTGTGTGCAGAGGATATACGCAGACTAGAGAGGAACGAAGCTTGCATGCTCCGCTGGATGTGTAATAGTAATATACGTGAACGGCAAAGCATAAACGAACTAAGGAAAAAATTAGAAATAAGAGGGATCAGATGTTGTTTACTCGAGAGAAGGCTACGTTGGTATGGTCACGTGATGCGCATGAAAGACGACAGCTGTATAACAAAGTGCAGGGCAATAAAGATAGAGTAGGCAGACCCAGGAAAACCTGGGACGAGCTGATAAATTCCGACCTCACACACTTACACCTCTCCAAGACAATGTCACTGGACCGAGACCTTTGGCGGTACTCAGTAACAGAGAAGACCCGCCTTACCTAAATACAAAGTAAAACCTACTACTCAGTAGGCATCTCTAACAAAATACACCCCCGTCCCACCACCCCCACCCCATCAAAGTTATGTTGGTGCCACAACATCCAGGCCGAAACAAATGAGATCGTGTAGGTGTCACGACAAAAAAACACACAGTCCACGCTGTAATGTGACCGTGTAGGCAACACGGTAAAAACCTCCCAGTCCCACACTTTAAATGTGGTTGGTGTTAGGAAGGGCATCCAGCTGTAGAAAACACGCCAGACAGTCCTATGCAAGCAAGACAACCACTCTTGCCTCAAGTGGGAAAACCCCCGTCCAAACCCATGCAAGCGTGGAACAGGGACGTTAAACGATGATGATGATGATGATGATGAAATGTTTCTACTTTTGGCACAAGGCCAGCAATTATGCAGTGTATTACTGGTACTTTATTTTATCGACCCCGTAAGGATGAAAGACAAAGTTAATCTCGGCGGGATTTGAACTCAAATCATAAAGGGCCGTAACTCTTTGCTGCAAAACATAGCGTCAGAGCCTCTACCGATACTGAATGCTTTCTTTCTTTATCAACCACAAGGGTTGACATAATGTATAACATGAAGGACGGTACAAATAATAATTGTTTCTACTTTTGGCACAAGGCCAGCAATTACTCAGTGCATTACTGGTACTTTATTTTATCAACCCCATAAGGATGAAAGGCAAGTTAACCTCGGCAGGATTTGAACTCAGAATGGAAAGAGCCGTAACTCTATGCGTTAAAGCATGACGTCAGACCCTCTACTAATGTACAAATAATAATAATAATAATAAAGAAAAAAAATTGAAGGAGCATACCATACAAACTTTGAATTCTTCTGACATCATCAACATGTAGCTTGAAGTTTGGAATATATCCACGATAATAAGGGGCCATCAGAGCTTCTGACACTTGAGAATGGGCCAGACCAAGGGCATGACCAAATTCATGTGCAGCAACAGTTTCTAGGTTGGTACCTTTTTCTGTATTGATTGTCCATTCTTTTGAATCATCAGAGTGAGTGTCACCATTGCTCGGAAAGAAAGCATGAGCAAGAACGCCACCAAGAATGAAGAGAGTAAACATGTGATATTTTCTAAACGTTTTTGTGGTGGAGGGGCTTTATAAAAATAGACACAAAAATGATAGATGTTGTTTAATGTAAGTATATCATCATCATTTTTACGTCAACTTTTCCAGCATGGGTCGGACTGAACTTTTTGAGTCTGGAACCACCCTGGGTTTATGATATAAAAAACTGGCCATTTTGAAATATTCATATTTATATTAAAATCTTCCATCATAATTTTTGTTTATGAAATCTTTGCTACATAATGTAAAACTTTTTTACACGACTCTATGTAAAATTACCACCATATGTCTTTGAATTGTCCCCTTTTCTTGTGCACCCTTGTGGCAAATAACGAAATATATCTCTATCTATCTATCTATCTCTCTCTCTCTATATATATATATATATTTATATATATATTTATATATATCACTAGAGTTGATTTAGCTTCGTTCCAGTCATCCATCTTGACGACGACCCTCTCTCTACCTCACAATTTCCTTCCCACCCACCCCCTCGCACCACCATAGCCTATTCGACCAATCAAACCTCAGCGTGCCATTTCTTCTGCTACTTCTACCTAACTAACTCTCTCCTCCCCTGTCCCAGCCCAACACACCCTGCCATTATTCCACCACCACTGTTCTTCTAGCCCTGAATTTTCCTACCATTATGGATGGATGAGCTGAGAATAAATTTGAGCAACTCTGAATTAATAGATGAAATATGAATCCGCGAGCTACCAAGCACCCATGTGAAGCGCCAATCCAGAGATCCTTCCCTACGAGTGTCGACAAATGCCCAAAACTCCGAGTTGGTACCATCAATGTAAGCACAATGAAAGGAAGAGCAGGAGAAATCATAGAAATGCTAGATCGAAAGGAAATTGATGTATGCTGTGTGCAAGAGACTAGATGGAGAGGAGAGTCTGCTAGAGTCCTTGTAGGAAAAAGTCGGTACTACAAATTTTTCTGGGTGGGAAATGACAATAGGATGGGTGGTGTAGGTATACTACTAGCTGACAAGTGGGTAGATAAAGTAATCTCAGTGTACAGGGTAAATGCAAGAATCATTAAACTCAGACTAGTCCTGAATAAAACAATTACCACAATAATATCAGCTTACGCACCCCAATCGGGGTTGCCAGACGAACTTAAGGATAGGTTTTACGAGTCCCTAATGCACACTACTGCTCTAACAAATGACAATGACTTCTTAATAATCGCAGGAGATTTTAACGGACACATAGGTAAACACTGCGACGGCTTCAATAGGGTCCATGGAGGCCATGGGGTTGGCACAAGAAATGAGGAAGGATTCAGACTTCTAGAATTCTGCGACACCAATGACATGTCGATATGTAACACAAACTTTAAAAAACCCGACAACCACCTGATCACCTATAGATCAGGGGAGCACTCTAGTCAGTTAGATTTTATCCTCATCAGAGGACGTGAAAGATGGACGGTCGTAAACACAAAAGCCTTCCCTAGTGAGGAATGTACATCCCAACATAGCTTAGTTGTCAGTGACCTCACAGTCAGAACTAGACGAACCTGGAAACAGAGGCCAACCTGGAGAAGAAAGATCTGGAAGCTGAAAGACCCCTCAACCAGTAACAGATTTAAAGATATTTTACTCAACGCCTACGACAGTAAAGAAGAACAGATAGAGACATTCAATGTAGAAGAGAACTGGGAGTTCCTAAAAATTAACTTACTAGAGGCGACAGATGAGGTCTGTGGCTGGAGTAAGACCACAAACAGGAGGAGAGTGACTTGGTGGTGGAACAATATGGTAGATGAGCCAGTTAAGGCCAAGAGACAGGCATGGAAAGAATGGAAGAACGGGGGGAGCAGGGTACATTACATAGAGACCAAGAGGGAAGCTAGGCGACAAGTATACTTAGCTAGGAGGGAAACAGAGGTTAGAAAATTCAAGCATGTTTTGCAACGTGAGGACCAGAAACAGGAGGTGTTCAAGATTGCGAGGCAGTGTGTCAGAGAGAAGTGTATCTGGAATGATAAAGGTGAGCTTGCCCTCACAAGTTCTGAGAAGAAAGATGCATTATGATAGATTACTAAATGAGGAGAATGCATGGGAAGAAGAGACCCTACCCCAAGTAGACCCTATAGAGGGGCCAGCAGTACAAGTCAGCAGCAGCGTAGTAAGTAAGGCAATCAAAGATATGAAGATGGGGAAGGCAACCGGTCCATCGGGTATAGCTGCCGAGATGCTGAAGGCATCTGGGTCAGTAGGTCACACTATAACCACATGTATTGTTAACCAGGTAATACTAGAAGGTGTCATACCAAAAGATTGGTGCAGTAGCATCATTGTCAAC
The DNA here is from genome assembly GCA_964016885.1 of Eledone cirrhosa. Taxonomy (NCBI): domain Eukaryota; kingdom Metazoa; phylum Mollusca; class Cephalopoda; order Octopoda; family Eledonidae; genus Eledone; species Eledone cirrhosa. The sequence continues at coordinate 135,432,000 of OZ024744.1, read as the reverse complement.
TGCTACAAAGGTAAAGGTGATGAACTCGATAGAGGAAACTATAGAGGTATAAAGCTGATGGACCAGGTCATGAAAGTAACAGAAAGAGTTATAGCACAGTTGATTAGGGACCGGGTGAAACTAGACGAGATGCAATTTGGATTTGTACCAGGAAGAGGCACCACTGATGCCCTCTTCCTTGTCAGGCATTTACAGGAAAAGTACCTAGCTAAAAGTAAGCCGCTCTACCTGGCATTCGTCGATCTCGAGAAAGCCTTTGACAGAGTTCCACGTGCTGTAATCTGGTGGGCAGTCAGCAAAGTTAGGATTAGCAATGAGTATAGCGAGGAATTTAGCGTACAGGTTGGGGTCCACCAGGGCTCTGTTCTTAGCCCCCCTCCTGTTCATCATAGTCCTGCAGGCAATATCGGAGGAGTTTAAGACCGGATGCCCATGGGAACTCCTGTATGCTGTATTTTCCAAAACAAATCTCTTGTATTTTGTCCTGCTTGTAAAATACGGAAGTTTTTGACGTATCTTACTAAACAAATCTTGTATTTTTGTTTACGTTCGTAAAATACTAGGATCTAACTTAAACCTATTCTATTCTTCTCATATACAAATATTTTAAATATATTTGATACTTCAAACTCTTAACAATATTTTAAATATATTTGTTATTATTTCAAACCCTTAATTTTCCCGCTCCCTAATATCTTCTCCACCACACTCTACAACATGCGGTCAACCCCCCCCCCCCCCCCCTCTCTCTCTCTCTATCCATATACATATATAAGATAAAGTAACTCACTTTCGCCAATTCGTGGCAGATTCTCTTTCATGGTAAAATGTAATGTACTCATTTTTCTAGCTTTCTAACATCCGCTTATTCCATAGTCCTTCCAAACCTATTTCCTCCTGTATTTTCCAAAACAAATCTCTTGTATTTTGTCCTGCTTGTAAAATACGGAAGTTTTTGACGTATCTTACTAAACAAATCTTGTATTTTTGTTTACGTTCGTAAAATACTAGGATCTAACTTAAACCTATTCTTCTCGCTGAATCTATGGTAGAACTAGAACTAGAACTAGAACTAGAAAAGAAATTCCAAACTTGGAAGCAAGGACTAGAAAGAAAGGGTCTCAAAGTCAATATGACAAAGACAAAGGTCCTTGTAAGTAGACGAGAAAACAGAACCCAGATCCCCTCAGGGAAATGACCTTGCTCAGTATGTAGGAAAGGTAGCCACAAAGGCTTCTCCCTCAGAATGAAAGGCAGACTGTATGATGCGTGTATCCAAACAGCGATGTTGCATGGTAATGAGACCTGGGCGCTGAAGGTGGAAGACTTACGTAGATTAGAGAGAAACGAAGCCTGCATGCTCCGATGGATGTGTAATAGTAATATACGCGAACGACAAAGCATAAATGAATTGAGAGAGAGACTGAGCATAAGAGGAATCAAATGCTGTGTGCAGGAGAGGCGGTTGCGTTGTTATGGACATGTGATGCGTATGAAGGATGACAGCTTCATAAAAAGGTGCAGAGCACTAGAAGTCGATGGAAACCCAAGGTGATAAAAGCCGACCTTACCCAATTACACCTCTCAATGGCGATGACACACGACCGTGACCTCTGGCGTCACGCAGTAATACAGAGTACCCGACCTCCCATGGGTACAAGCTGAAGCATATAGACAATATGCCCCCACACCCTCCACTGCAAGGTGGTCGTGGAGGTGCCACGGCAAAAAAGCACCCAGCCCACACTGTAAAGTGGACGTGTAGGCGCCACAAAAAAGCACCCAGCACTCACTGTAAATGAGGTTGGTGTTAGGAAGGGCATCCAGCTGTAGAAATCAAGCCAAATCAGTTCCTGTATGTGCAAGGCATGGTCAGCCGAGCAGACACTGCCCACAACAGGACAACCCGTCTAACCCATGCTAGCGTGGAAGAACGGACGTAAAACGGTGATGATGATGATGATGATGATATATATATATTTATATATAAATATATATATATTTATATATAAATATATATCTATATATATATAAATATATATCTATATATATATAAATATATATCTATATATATATATGTGTACGAATGAAGTAATTCCGTCGGAAAAGTCCAGGAAAAAAGAGTGCTCTATGTAGGTAACAGAGCTTAATAGTTATGTAATAAACAACATAAGCCAATTATTCCATTAACGACCGAGAGATTGGCCTCAACCTGAGGCCAATCTCTCGGTCGTTAATTACTTCGACGTTACCCTCAATTTATTGAATGGGTTGTATTACCCGTATAGAAAGCCGAATGATACGCTTAATTACATAAGTAAGCATTCCAACCATCCTGCCAGCATAACCAAGAACCTGGTAAGAAACGTTTCGTTGAGGCTTTCCCGTCTTTCCACCAACGAGCGCATTTTCAACGACCATTCCACTTATTACAATGAAGCTCTTGCTCGAAGTGGATTTGTCGATAAGGTAGCATATACAGAGTACGAAAATAGACCTAGAAGAAATAGATCCCGTCGCATTTGTTGGTTTAACCCACCATATAATATGGAGGTGGCCACACCATTAGCTAAGATCTTTCTTTCCCTTATTACGAAGCATTTCCCCCCTACACATAAATATAGTAAAAATTTTAATAGAAATACTATTAAAATTTCTTACTCTACGACTCCTAACCTTGCACATAACATCACAGCTTCAAATTTAGCTAAACTACCTAGCCGTAGGAACACGTGCAACCCTGTAGTTAGTACTAACTGTAATTGTAGGAATCGGGCTGATTTCCCCCTATCCGGGAAATGCCTCTCTAATAACATTGTCTACAAATGTAAGGTTGTAACACCCACGTCCCGTAGGGCCTACATAGGGTTAACCGCCAATAGTTTCAAGCAGCGTCTTTACATGCATACCCATTCTTTTCGTTACCCTCTAAGAAGGAATATGACGTCACTTTCAGCTTATATCTGGAGTCTAAAAGACAACCACACCCAATATAAGTTACACTGGGAGATCCTAGCTAGGGCTAGATCGTATAACGGAAATAAAAGACCATGTGACCTCTGCGCCGCTGAGGCCCTGTAAATACTCTACGCTACAGACCACATCTTAAACAAAAAATCTGAGGCAATTTCGGCTTGTAAACATAAATTGCACAAAACTTTCCTGTATTACAACCCCACGTTATACCCTAACGGATAGCACGATCTATACGTGGATATTTTACGTCTTGATGTGGGAGCTAAGTATATGTTTTGTTTATTCCTTTACTTATTTGCATAGGTAAGTATATATTACCCGTATGTTTTGTGAAGGTATGTATACCTTCTCGTACGTATATTTGTCTGTTATAGCGTATAATTTTTACATATTCTGGTATTTAGGGTTTGGCTATGTGTATACGGGAGTTTTGCGTCCGCGTGAGTGTGCAGGTTCGTACGTATGGTGGGTGTGTGTATATGTGTACTTCTTGTTTTAGTTGACTTACGTCTCCGAACATTCGTGTATTTATATGTAGGTATGCGTGTGCGCTTGTTATATACGTATTTATTTACTTATATACGTTTATATAATTATTTATTTATTTGTACACAAGCATACACACACACACATATTTATATGTGCGTGGTTTTGTATACCCATGGTAAGGTTTTGCGTATGCTTGTGTATGTACGTATCTGTTTGCGTGTATGTATTTATTTGTTTCTATTACTTCTGTATTGTATTTATTTACTTTGTTCTTAACTCTGTAGCGGAGATTCATTTGGTCTCCTAGTTAGAATTTTAGTCTACGATTTCTGCTATACCATTTACGTGGTTTTGTCTTTGCGTGCTATTGTTCTCCACGCTCCACATATGACTTATTATCTTCGTTTTTTCGTTCATTGCCAGAGAACGTCTCTATGCACCACCTAAGAGAACATTAGTCTACGACCTCTTTTATACCATAAACGTGGTTTTGTCTTTGCGCGTAATTGTTTTCACCGCTCCTATTAATGACGTATTATTCGTTTTTTCCCGTTCTTTGCCAGCGAACGTTACCACGAACCAAAGTATCGTCTTCCTGTCTTCCTCCGGTTGCAACGTTTTTTGAAATATCCAGTTCTGCGTTTACAGATTGACTTTGTTAGTTTCAGAAGATCCCGTTAAGGGTGAAAGCAGCGATTCTTTGCTTAAACTTTAATCTGTTATTTTAATAAATATATATATATATATATATATATATATATATATATATATATATATATATATATATATATATATATATATATATATATATATGTATATATATGTATGTGTATATGTGTGTGTATATATGTGCGTGTGCGTGTTTGTGTATGTGTATGTATGTGTTTATGTATTTGTATATGTATATTTATGTGAGAGTGTGTGTATGTATTTACTTTTTCGTACGTATGTGTACGTGCATTTGTGTGTATTGCTTACCACGCGTGTCTGTTCATCTACTCGTCGCATGTATCGCTGTCAACTGTATAATAATTTTATTTTTTATATATATTTTTTCTTATATTTATTTGCGTGTGTGAATATGTAGAGGTGTGTATATTTTTCTAATTTTGTACATGCATATGTACGCTTTTATGTATGTGTATGTATATACGTGTGTATATAGGTATGATTGTGTGCATGTATGTATGTATGTATATGTATGTGTATGTGTATGCATGTATGTATATATATATATATGTATATATATATATTTATATTTATATATATATATGTGTGTATATATGTGTGTGTGGTTGTATATATGTATGTGTATGTATGGATGTGTTGATATTTATGTGCGTATGTATGTGTATGTGTGTATTTATATACACATATATATGTGTATATGTGTGTGTGTATGTATGAGTGTATGTATATATATATATATATATATATATATGTGTGTATGCATGCTTTTGTGTGTATGTGTTTGTGTGTGTGTTTGCATGTGTGGTTTTATTTTATTTTTCCTTTCCTTCTTCTTTCTCCAGCCTCACTTTCATATAGATTGCATTTTTGTTTTTAAAATCCAAATTCAATAAACAGACCAGGATTTTTTCATTCTCAGGATTGAAAGCAAAATTCTTTGCTTTCAAGAAACCACTGGTAAATGGAATAATTGGCTTATGTTGTTTATTACATAACTATATATATATATTGTTATACTTTGGGAGGGTCATGTTGCCAATAAGAAACACACGCACCAGTTGCTTTCACTTCAATTTATTATATATTTATAAATTCATAAATTTACAAATCTACAAACTTATAAATTATAAATTTCTGGTTGGTTGGTTGGTTGGTGTGTTTCTTATTGGCAACATAACCCTCCCAAAGTATAACAATATCGGTTTCAACACACGATTTCAGATAAAGAATCTTGCTAAACAAATTCAGAAACGAAATATATATATATATATATTACTATATATATATATATATATATATATATATATATATATATATATATATATTTCGTTTCTGAATTTGTTTAGCAAGATTCTTTATCTGAAATCGTGTGTTGAAATCCCCAGTCACTGAAGAGGTCACAGAGTGTGTGACGAAAGGACTATGACTATATATATAAACAACTATCTGGTTGTGGAACCAACCAACCAACCAGAAATTTATAAGTTTGTAGATTTGTAAATTTATAAATTTATAAATATATAATAAATTGAAGTGAAAGCAACTGGTGCGTGTGTTTCTTATTGGCAACATGACCCTCCCAAAGTATAACAATATATATATATATATATATATATATATATATATATATATATATATATATATATATATATATATATATATATATTACTATATATATATATATATATATTACTATATATATATATATATATATATTACTATATATATATATATATATATATTACTATATATATATATATATATTACTATATATATATATATATATTACTATATATATATATAAGAATTAAAATACTAGAGTCTGTTGGAGTTAAACACCCTCTTCATATTATAGAAATGACAGTATAGGATATAGCTCAATGTAATTAAACAGAGCCGAAGAATTATAAAAAACATTTGTGTTTCAAGTTTTTGCATTATATAATATTTGCAGTGTGGGTTCAACATGTTAATCACTTCCTTGCTATTTGGTCTATATCTATGTTTGTAACTGCTCACTCTTAATCTTAGCCAACGTTTCCTTGATATCTTTCCTAAGCTTTAATAGATGTATACTCCATATTCTTCTGAGTTTTTGGCTTGTATTGGCCGATAGTGCTTCTTGTAGCTTTACTTGCCCTGATGAGTCCTTAATAGGACGAAACATTGTTGGCTAATAAAGACTTTTGATGTATTGAAGGCTTCTTTGGTTTATTTTTTATAATTTTTTATAATTATAATATATATATATATATATATATTACTATATATATATATATATATACCAGGAGACGTGACAGAGTGTCTGTTGTAAACACTAAATCCCTCCCCCATGAAGAATGCACGTCTCAACATAGACTCATAATTAGCGATCTCATAGTCAGGACGAGACGTATTCGACAACAGAAGAGGACTATCCTCAGGAGAAAAATGTGGAAATTAAAGGACCCCACAGCCATTCATAAATTTAAAAGCATATTACTTGATGCTTTTGATAGTAAGGAAGAGCAATTAGAGTCGTATAATATAGAGGAACAGTGGGAATTCCTGAAAGCTAACCTGCTGAAGGCGACAGATGAAACCTGTGGCTGGAGCAGGCCTATAGGCAGGAGGAGAGTAACTTGGTGGTGGAACAGTAAGGTGGAGAGGTCAATCAAGGCCAAAAAGCAGGCTTGGAAAGCATGGCGGGATGGGGGAAGTAGAGAAGACTATCAAGTGGCTAGGAGGGAAGCTAGGAGACAAGTGTACTTCGCAAGAAGGGAAGCAGAGGAAAGAAAGTTCAAGCATGTTCTACAACGTGAGGTGTTCAGGATTGCTAGGCAATGTGTCAAGGAAAACAGTGATATTGTTGGGGAGAAGTGTGTCCTAAATGATGATGGTGTACTTGCCATCACTGACGCTGATAAGAAGGTAGCTTGGAAGTGTCACTACGAAAGGCTCAATGAGGAGAATAATTGGGAGAAAGGCAGTCTCCCCCACATCGACCCAATAGAGGGACCAGCAGTGCAAGTTGAAGGTAGTATAATAAGTAAGGCGATCAAAGACATGAAGACGGGCAAGGCGGCCGGGCCTTCGGAAATAGTTGCCGAAATGCTGAAAGCATCTGGAACGGTGGGACACACTATGGTCACCCGGATAGTAAACCAAGTCATATAGAATGGGGTCGTTCCGAAGGACTGACGCAGCAGCATCATCATTAACTGCTACAAGGGTGATGCCCTAGATAGGGGAAACTATAGAGGCATTAAATTAATTGACCAGGTCATGAAGGTCACAGAAAAAGTAATAGCGCAACTAATCAGAGAGCGAATTGATCTAGACGAAATGCAGTTCGGGTTTGTGTCAGGTAAAAGTACAACAGACGCTCTTTTCTTTGTACGACAACTACAGAAGTACCCCTATACTTAGCTTTTGTTGACTTGGAGAAAGCCTTTGACAGAGTACCCCGCTAGATTATCTGGTGGGCCCTTAGAAAACTAGGTGTTGATGAATGGCTTGTGAGAGCTATAAAGAAACAGTCAGCAAGGTTAGAATTAACAACGAATATAGTGAAGAGTTTAGCGTAAAAGTTGGTGTTCATCAGGGCTCCGTCCTTAGCCCCCTACTATTTATTATTGCCCTTCAGGCTATAACAGAGGAGTTCAAGACCGGTTGCCCATGGGAACTCCTATATGCAGATGATCTCACGCTCATAGCTGAATCAATGGCTGAACTAGAGAAGAAATTCAAAACATGGAAGCATGGCCTAGAATCAAAAGGCCTTAAAGTTAACTTGTCTAAGACTAAAGTTCTAGTTTGTAGGAAGGAAAATAGGGCACTGGAAAATAGGGCACTGGGAAATGGCCATGCTCAGTGTGTAGGAAAGGAGTAGGTAGAAACTCCATTTTATGTCCCAAATGCAAAGTATGGGTACATAAAAGATGATCACAGGTAAGCTAACTAAGAATATAGATTTTATATGTGGCTGGTGCTCTGGTGCAATAAGTAGCAGCAAGTGCCCACAGAATACTAACTCATTCCATTGCACAGATGGTTCTATAGAATTAGTGGACAGCTTCCGTTACTTGGGTGATAAAATCAGCAGTGGGGGAGGGTGCTCTGAAAGTACAGTAGCTAGAGTCAGAACGGGATGGAAAAAGTTCAGAGAGCTTATACCACTATTGGCCGCTAAAGGGTTCTCTCTAAAAATGAAAGGCAGGCTGTATGATGCCTGCATACGAACAGCAATGTTACATGGCAGTGAGACCTGGGCATTGTGTGCAGAGGATATACGCAGACTGGAGAGTAATATAGTAATATACGTGAACGGCAAAGCATAAACGAACTAAGGGAGAAATTTGAAATAAGAGGGATCAGATGTTGTTTACTCGAGAGAAGACTACGTTGGTATGGTCACGTGATGCGCATGAAAGACGACAGCTGTATAAAAAAGTGCAGGGCAATAAAAATAGACGGTAGCCACGGAGTAGGCAGACCCAGAAAAACCTGGGACGACTTGATAAATTCCGACCTCACACACTTACACCTCTCTAAGACAATGTCACTGGACCGAGACCTTTGGTGCTACACAGTAATAGAGAAGACCCGCCTTACCTAAGTGCAAAGTGAAACCTACTACAGTCAGTAGGCACGTCTAACAAAATACACCCCCGTCCCACTACCCCGACCCCAGCCAATGTAAAGTTATGTTGGTACCACAACATCCAGCCCGAAACAAATGAGGTCGTGTAGGTGTCACGACAAAAAAGCACACAGTCCACGCTGTAATGTGGCCGTGTAGGTAACACGGTAAAAACCTCCCAGTTCCACACTGTAAATGTGGTTGGTGTTAGGAAGGGCATCCAGTCGTAGAAAACCCGCCAGACAGTCCTATGCGAGCAAGACAACCACTCTTGCCTCAAGTGGGAAAACCCCCGTCCAAACCCATGCGGGCGTGGAATATGGACGTAAAACGAAGATGATGAGATGATGATGATGATTATGATATTACTCAGCCGTCGGGGTCTTACTGGTTCCCACTCTACTACCCTAAGTATTGAGTACTTTGGTGCGTTATGGTCCACCTGGTTCCTTACCACATTTCCTTCGTTATATATATATATATATATATATATATATATATATATATATATATATATATATATATATATATATATATTAATAAGAGGAATTCCAACTTTGTCTGATTTACTCGTTTTATTTACAATCCTTTAAAATATATAATGGTATTATAATGAAATAGTTTGATAGAATATTAAATTCTAAGTGTTAATTGAACAAGTACTTTCATGCTTTCGCAATCTTCAGGTTCATAATATGTGGTGACAGTCAAGTTTGCATGAAAAACAAACACAACACAAGAAAATTACACTTACACTTACATAAACACTGAAAACAAAACACTAATGGAGACTATCACGAACGACCCTTCGGTTTTCACCGAAGGGAAAACTTTCGCCCACTCTATAAAAAATAGCAAAAAACTGAACCTAAAACTGATTAGGGTCCCTATACAAACTTATAGGTCCCTAAAAGAAACATTTGAGAAGGATGTGGGTAATTCCTGCGTGAAACCACTCAACTGCGTCCTTCTCAAATGCCTCCCCACCCCACCAAACATCTGCGTCCCCACCCCGCCGGAAACCACCACCCATCCAGACAACCCCTCCAACACCCCTATGGAAATCGTGCGGCCTGGTCCCCAGGAGGCGAAGGGTGAGTGATCTCTTTTCCTCTTTTAACTTTTCAGCACCAACATGGCCAATATAAGAGTTGGATGTGTGAACGTACGCGGCCTGGGGATGCCCTGGAAACAGGGCAAACTCTTAAACGACCTCAGGTCGCACAGTATGGATGTCGTAGCCATTTGCGAATCCAGGATCCACGGCGAGCGACAGCTGGCCCCCATCTTCGATGACTTTGAGATCTACGCATATCTCTGTCAACCGGGGGGTGGGGGCGGAGTTGCCGTTTTGCTGCGGAAACACCTGGGCCTCGTAACGTCCCGCTCCTTGCTTTTAGTGGGGGACTGGAATGGAATCCTAGATGCACGTTGGGACTATGTGGGAGCATGTCCCGATAAAGGGGGGTGTAACAGCCTCAAACAGTTAATCGACCGATTTGACCTGGCCGATAGATATCGACTAGATTTTCCGACTGCGCCACTGTGGACGTGGAGTAATCGTAGCGGAACATCTAGATCGTACCTAGATAGGGTTCTAGTTAGAAATAAGCATAGGGACATGTTAAGCTGTCCACAAATGTTCATGGTTGCCTATTCAGATCACAAACTAGTGACCTGCATGGCCAACCTTGATAGAACCCATAGACAAGGACCCGGCTACTGGAAGCTGAACTTGTCGTTACCGACAAGCAAAGCCTACAGTAGACGGATTAGCACTTTAGTTAAACAGCACTTGACAGGGGCCATTGTCAACAACAGATGGTGGTACTCTCTCAAGAGGGCAGTTAGATTAGACTCGATAGATATTAGTAAAGAATTAGCGTTAGATAGAAATAGAACCGAGAAGGAACTGGTAGATAAAGTAGAAGAGGCAATTAGAAGTGGCAACGTAGCCAGCGTGCTAGCAGCGAGAACGGTCTTGGACCAGTTCTTCGACGCAAAGCACGAGGGCTGCGTTGTCAGAAGCAAAATACGTGCTCTGGGAAACGAGAGAGCCAAAGCTGTTAGCTGGGCCCGAGTGACGGAGGCAAAAAGTGGCAACAAGTCCACGATTCGGTCTTTGAAGGACCAAAACGGACGCGTGATACGTGAGCCGAAGCAGATGTGTGCGGCTTTTCAGCGGCACTTTGCTCGGCTGTTCGGGGGGAGCGGCGCGCCGGGAGAGGCTATGGATTTCGGTCCATACCTCGACGGCCTACCGCGACTCTCGGACAGCGAGGCAAAGTTCTGCGAAAAGCCGATTTCAGCCACTGAGATAGGGGACGCGCTGAGCCAATGCGGCAAACGCAAATCTCCAGGTCTCGACGGTCTACCCTACGAATTTTACGTAGCAATGCCGGACTTATTCTCCGGTCTCCTGGAAGCGGTCTACTGCAACTGGCAACAGAACGGGAGAATTCCCAGTTCTGTAACCGGGGGCGTGGTCACACTAATCAGGAAGGACGAGAATAAGGGGGATGACATAGGCAACTTCCGGCCCATAACTCTGCTAAACACAGAGTTACAGATTTTGGCCAAGGTGTTGGCAAAGAGGCTGGCGCTTGTCGTCGAGAACCTGGTGGGAGAAGCGCAGACATGCGCAATCCCGACCAGGTCCATACACGACAACCTCCACCTCATGCGATACATCATAGAGAGGGTAGGGTGTAAACCCGGCTTCGGTGGGGCCCTGATCAACTTGGATCAGTCTAAGGCTTTCGATAGGGTTGACCATCGTTACCTGGATACGGTGCTCGAGGCGGCAGGCTTCGGACCCGTGTTCAGGGGCTGGATCGCTGCAATGCACAACAGCAACATCTGCTCAAGGGTCAAGGTGAACGGCTACCTCTCGGAGCCGTTCCATATTACGCGATCCATTCGACAGGGATGCCCTCTCTCCTCCCTTCTGTACGTACTGACTCTCGAGCCACTACTGCGGAAGCTGGAGCTATTGCAGGGCATCCCTCTGGAACCGGGACTGCGGAAAGCGGCGTCGGCCTACCCCGACGACGTGACAGTAATGGTGTCGAGCGCCTCGCAAATCGAGGAAGTCGGCACCTTACTGAAGGAATACGAAAGTCTCACAGGAGCGAAGCTGAACCGGGACAAGTCCATCGGTTTGCAACTCGGATCGTGGAGAGGCAGACCGATGCCTTCCGATGGCGTCGTCGGACGCTGGACGGAAGGACCGGTAAAGCTGCTCGGGGTCTGGTTTGGTCCGGACCTCCAGGTGGAGAAGAACTGGAACGAAGTGACGGCCAAGGTGTTTGCACTCACCCAGAAATGGGCCGAGTGCAAACTATCCTTGAAAGGTCGAGCGGAGGTGGCGAACACTTTTATAGCGTCCGCCATCTACTACCGCTTGACCGTCGTGCCTTGTCCAGCCAAAACGCTCGCCAAAATGGAGCGCGCGCTCTTCCGATTCCTTTGGAAGAGGCGGGCTCCTTTGGTGAGAAGATCCATCTGCTGCCAACACCCTTCTAACGGAGGGCTGGGGATGCCGTGGTTGACGATGCGCAAACACGCGCTCAGGCTGCGGCATCTCTACGTATTCCTCACCGGACAACCGGTGTGGGCCCCGTTCGTGAGGCGAGCCTTCCCACGACTCGTCTCGCTGACCGAGCTGCAGTCCTGGGTCAAGCAAAGACCGAGGAAAATGGGCGACTGGCACATCGAATGTGCTCAGGCGCTCACAGCCCTCTGGCAGGCGGACCCGGCGATCAGTGGAGACTCCACTTCGTCATTCTATAGAGGGTTAGTCCGCAGCAAGTGCGACGACGCGCTCGGTGAAACTCTAGGCGTAGAGGAAGATGAACTGGCCAGTCTGTTCGGTAGGACCTTCCGCCCGGGACCGATGGACAACTTCCAAAAGTCCCTGGCCTGGCAGTGCTACCGAGGAGCTCTACCAGTTCGAGACAAGCTCTACAGACATGGGCGCCCTCTTTTACCATAGCCACTATACAGTGGAAAACTGCCTCTCTTTCGGTTTTAAATGAAGATGGCGGTTTGATCCTTACTATGGACTCAGCAGTCAATTGTTGTTCTGCATAGTTCCACAGGTTGGTTACGCCTGGGCAGTGTACAATTGCGTGCAGGACGGTTTCAATGTCCGGCTCGCATCTTGGACACGCCCTCTTTGAAGGATCCCTGGTTTAGTGTCGATCAATGTTTTAAAGATCGATATCAGCTAACTTGTGAGTTTATTTAGCCATCATTAAGTCCCAGGTTCGATCACATCTATGTGAAACTGGGTAGACCGAAACTCTATAGAAGTATGTAATTCAAATGGCCAGTCTTATAACGTTGAATCTCCCTGAGAATTACATATGTAATTATAGATTAACTTCTAGTGCTGTATCATGACCAAGCTGTTTAGATATTGCTGTAGTATGGCCAGGATATTTAGATGGTGCTGTAGTATGGCCAGGGATATTAGAATTTGCTGTAGTCTGGCCAGGACACTTGGAACATGCGCACTGGATTTCTAAATCTCGCGCTTGCGCATTCAACTCCATCAAAAATAAAAATAAAAAAAAATGGCCGTCAGTTTGTAGGATTTTCTAATCTTTCCAAAAACTCTTTGTAAGTGGTATAACAATGGACAAGAGCAGCTTTCCGAAAGGTAACCTAAATTTTTATATTATGTTGATATATTTTTGTAAATCTTTCCCTCTTCGTCTCCTATGATCTACTATTTATACCGGCCAAGTTGTTCATCTATTCTTCATGAGGCAGACACCCACGTGTTTCAATACATTGCCAATATAACAAAATTCAACATATTTTTTATTAATAAATATGTATCTGGTATAGTTTAAAAATTGTTCCTATTTCTTCCTGGGGTAGTTCCTTTGTCTTTATCAAATCCTTCTGTCGACTATTTCTCCCCATCACTGTGTGGATGTCTTCCACTCCAGATTTAACTCACTCCCAATTAGCAATCGAACATGGTGCTTTCGATTGTTGACTTGGGAGAATTTTCCAAAAGTGAATTCTCAATCATTAGGTGAGAGAGTGACATCTTGGGCAAGTGTCATCATAACCTTCAGTTGACCCATGTCCGGTGAGTGAAATTTAGTAGACAGAAACTGTCTGGAAGCCTGTAAGATGGACTGTACCTGTAATTCAGTCAGTCTTGTCACATGCTGTGCGAAAATTCAGTATTTCTTCGCATCGTGGTTACAGTTTTGGACTTACGATCGTAATGTGATAAGTTCGATTCCTGGATAGTGTTCTGGTATTCAGCAAAACACTTCATTTCACGTGGCTCCAGTATAATTAGCTGAAAATGAGTACCAGTAGTATCATTAGGTTTTCTCGGGTGTTTTAATGACAAAGTCCACTACAGGTATTGATATATATATATATATATATATATACTAGCAGATTTATCCGGGGTTTGAAATTATGCTAAGAATATACAACTAGGAAGTAAAAGAAGAACATTATTTGTCCAGTATCGGTAAGGGTCGGACGCCATGCTTTGAAGCATAGAGTTACCTCCCTTTATGATCTGAGTTCAAATCCCGCCGAGGTTAACTTTGCCTTTCATCCTTACGGGGTCGATAAAATAAAGTACCAGTAATGCACTGGAATAATTGCTGGCCTTGTGCCAAAAGTAGAAACAATTATTTGTCCCCAAACTGTCAAAATAAGCAGTCTTCAATAAATAATTGTTTCTACTTTAGGCACAAGGCCAGCAATTATCCAGTGCATTACTGGTACTTTATTTTATCGACCCCGTAAGGATGAAAGGCAAAGTCAACCTCGGCGGGATTTGAACTCAGATCGTAAAGGGACGTAACTATGCTGATAATGAAGGAAAACACTGAACAGGATGTAGTTATACAAATGATTAAAGATAATAGACGTTGCAAATCTGTAAAAAAAAAACAGGCAGTTTTGCTAAAGTACAAAAAGTTGTAATGAAAGCAGAGTTGTATACAAACAAAAAACAATGAGAGTAGAATAAGAGAAAATATATTCTTTGAGAAAATCCTTTGCTGTGTATGGTTAAATTTTGAACTTATAATCCAAAATATCCTGCATGACATATTCATTGGTATGTTTTGTAATTAGTAAGGTGAAGCCAAGGCAGAGCTGTAATAAGTTTTTTTGTTAACACTAAAGCACTTCAGGATAGACGATATTCTTTGTTTTTCTTTTCGGAACAAACGCAAAGAGATTATCTCTACTGCCAACTCGTGAGCAGGCAACGTAGAATTGTCCGTGCGAAAAGCAAGGTACATTCAAGTGAATTCCAGCGACGGACAGAGTTTGACCTTGCGACGTGTTTATGGACATCGCAAAGGCAACACGAAGGGGAAATTGGGTTCGGCGAAAGGAGAAGGGAGTATCCACTCCTGATGTAGTCAGGCTAATTTTTGTTATTATCACATCCTCACCTTTTCTACATCCGGATAGAATGGTAGCGTCAATACGAAGTGGAGACAGTTTTTTAACCACAAGGCGTGTACCATTGCATAGTTTTGGAGGAGTGATATTTCTCAGCAAAATAACTGGTGTTCCCTCTTTCAGAACCAATGTATTAGGAGGTAAACCAGGAGGATTTAAAGAATTTAGAAATTCAACTGGATAATTGACCGCATCCTGTGGATCACATACAGTATCAATAGATTTATATATCCGTGGACATCCAGGAAGAAGCTGAAGAAGCTGATCGTTAATACAGCTAACCGTGATATTTTTGGGTGCAAGAATGGCTCTTTCGCATATCCAATCAAGATTCGTATAGTTATCACGCAAGTTCGGGAATACACTCGCCTTGAGATCATCGACAGTTTCATCTACATTGCAGATGTGATCAATTGCTATGTGTCCATCTGTATCCGGAGGTAGGTTACCATCTCCTATTGTAAGAATGTCTCCAGAAAATGTTGATGACAGAGGGTCCCCATGCAACCTTGCACGCATGTTGGTAGTTAGTCTTAATGATGTCACTTGTCGCCACAATGGTGAAGACTTAAGACATGCATTTACCGCATCTGCTCTTGTTCCTTTCGGTATTATAGGAAGAGTCTGTCTGAAGTCTCCTGATAGCAGAAGGGTGACACTCCCCATAACATCACTGCAATCTCGTATGTCTTGCAAAGACCTGTCTCGTGCCTCAAGAGCACCTTTGTGCGCCATTGTGCACTCATCCCAAACAATAAGGTGACACCTTCGCAGCAGATGAGCCCTTTCGGAGTCTTTGATGATATGACAAGTAGGAGTTTCCAATTTTGCCAAATCAAGGGGCAATTTAAAAACTGAATGTGCCGTCCTTCCACCAGGG
The DNA here is from genome assembly GCA_964016885.1 of Eledone cirrhosa. Classification (NCBI taxonomy): domain Eukaryota; kingdom Metazoa; phylum Mollusca; class Cephalopoda; order Octopoda; family Eledonidae; genus Eledone; species Eledone cirrhosa. The sequence goes on along the minus strand of OZ024744.1, from coordinate 135,415,888 downwards.
AGCAAAGTTGCTACGATTCCAGAGGGCGCAACTGCTATTGATATGTCCTTATTCTGTCTAACCTTTGCAACAAGAAGTTTAGTAACGAAAGTTTTTCCTGTCCCTCCTGGAGCATCGAGGAAAAATATGCCACTTCTTCTTTGAAATACCAATTCAGTAATGGTGGTATAAGCCAGTCGCTGATCAGCTAGAGGTTTTGGCTCATTATCTATGACGATTATCTGGCTCATTATCTGGCCAAGATCATGTATGTCAAGAAATCTCCTGTATGATATCTGTGGTAAGTTTGTTTGAGTCCATGCGATGAGTTTCTGGTAAACCGTAGTCACGTAAAATCTTTCCTCCAATTAGAGCTAACTTCTCAATATCAATGAGAGCTCTGTTGTATAATTCATTACTAAAGCCGACCTCTATTTCTGGAAGCAGCAATTGTGCTTGGTGTCTGTAGTCGTCTGTTAGTTCATCTCTATATTTCATCCACAAGGACAGAGGATCAGATAAGTTGCACGAGTGCAAAAGTACCGCAAATAAATTTCTTAGGCTGGCAGGTAAATGTGAAAGAGCAACTTCTGCCATTGTTACATCCCACTGCGAACCATCTTCCAGCAATCCACGCATCAAACATGCCTTTGTGTATGTTGGAAGAACATGTCCGTCTAACGTTCGGAGATCATCACAGCAGGTAGGTCCTCTGACCTCATGTAGTAGCATGCGAAGGTGGAAGCACTCGTGTTGGTTTGGGGGCACAGTATAAACTATCCCCAAGCACTCGTTGAACTTGATGCCTAGATAACCTTCGACACACTGTCCTGTTTTTCTTCGCTTCCGTGTATTTTTGTCCCAGGTATAGTAAGATGGGACTTGTGGATATAGTAAGGTTTTAGCAAATGGATCTTCTTGACATAGTTTAAAGAAAGCGGTAAGAGTAGTATCCTTTGGTTCTTGTGCTAACTGAGCAGCTGATGCATTCGTAAAATATACTCTCTGACCGTTCTCCAGGTGCACTTGGAGTTTTTGAACAGCAGGATGCCGTTGATGTATAAAAAATCCGAAAATCCGCCAGAATGCTTCATTAGAGCTAATGTATCTTCCAGTTTGGTACTGGGCCACTTCATCTCGGCTGTTTTCCCGAAGTAATCCAAACGTAGCAGCATCAGAGCCTTTATTAATGTACTTACAAATGTATTTTATAGATTTAATCGAATTACAGTATTTTACGTTGACGTGTGCTTCAAAAAACTTCATAAGAAGTGAATTATATGGAACACCCCATCTGTTGTCAACCTCATGTTTGCCAACCCTTGCTGTGAATCCACCATCTTCGGGTCTTCTCCGGCGATATAGTGGGTATCCGTCATGACCAGTCTGAGTGTCCTTAAGGAACTGTCGGGGAAATTTCTTTGAGCACCTAGACTTGTCCTTAACACACGGTATGTTGTTGTGAAATCCATGTGTGCTTTAACTTTTTGGTAAAGGTCCCTGTCGACTGCCGGATCCGGAAACTCAGCAGAAATGACATTGTCAATTTCACCTGATCTAAGTTTTGTCTTTAACCAGATCAGAATGTGGGCATGTGGCAAGCCTCGTTTTTGCCACTCAATTGTAAGCATGTCACATTGTAGTGGGCCAAAGATTTCTCCCGTTTTGATAAGTTCCATCTTATTTAACTTAAGATGGAAAACTCTGGCAATAAGATCCTGCCTAGCTGTGGCTTTTTGACCTGGAAAAAATTCTTTCTGAATCTCTTCCCATTTTGGGTTTGAAGTGAAAGTAATAAACAAATCTGGTTTACCGAAAAGGCGCACAATAGTTAAAGCATCTTGAATTTTTTCGAAAAAAGAACCGAGGACTTCCCGTGAAAGATGAAGGCAGGATGTACAACAGTCCAATACTATCAGGATCTGCATCATTGTTCATTCCATCACTAAGGTGAATGTAAGTGTCACAGCGAAGTTGTTTCTGATTAAGTCGAATGAAGCATAATCTCTCGGACTCCATTTTTGCGAACATGTCAACTGCAAATTGATTGAAGAGGTCTTGTGATCGGTGGAGTTGTCGCGGATCACGAATCGGAAAGCATAAAAATCCATGCACGTGACAATTTTCGTTGTATGCTCATCTCGGTTTGTGGAATTAATTTGATGAATTCCGAAATGGTATCCATCCTCACCATAAACAAATAATAGCGGATACTGAAGTGCGTCGTAAGATCGATGGATTTCACTTATTCTGTGAAGGCTGTTGTCTCGTCGCTTGATATATTTCATGTTGTGCTGCTCTCCACTAATAACGATGGCTACCTCATTACAAGTAGGTGCATTATACCGACCCGCATGCTCCCCAGATGGTCTCTCATCAACGTAAATGACGATATCGTAATTTGGCGAAGGTGCTTCTTCTAAAGCATACTTGAAGCTTTGAATGTAGCTATTGTTAGACTGAAGCATGTCTTGGAGGTCAGTCAAGAGTTCCAGTTTAGTGTCTGAAGTGTACGATTGCCGTTGATCTGCTTGCTGATGACAGTTAACAATAAAGTAAACCTGTAAAGATTGTGGCTCTTCAGTAGGCAACGATTGCAGTGATCCAATGAGATGATACACCTGGCCCTGTACTTTGAAAGTCGGCATAAATTCATCTTCCTTCATACGTTTTGCACCGAAAGAGTTCATTTGAAACGCAATGTTGTACTGTCGGATATGCTTCAGAAAATCACGTGATTGTGAATGCTTACCTGTTAGAAGCATCTGGAGAGGTTGCGGTGGTTCCCTAAGGGTGGGCAAATTAACCTTACCATTGGAGCAGCACATTCCAGCCGATTCTCCCGCCCACTTTTTAGCTTTACAATGTTGGCAAGTATTTGACATGGCATATATTTGAATATCAGGATGGATTTGATAGTTTACATTAGGGTCATAATTAACTGCCTTAAGGTACCATCGTGAGCGTGATGCCTTTGAAATACCCCGCGATAAAGCTCTACGTTGAGCGTTACCCTCTAGCCGAATAGCTCGACTTGTTACAGTCTCTACAGCTCGTGCCGTAGCAGTAGCTGAAACATTTCTCAATTGGCGACTTTAACGTTCTTGCTCAGTCTCAATTACTCTTGCTGCAACATTAGCTGAAGAATTATGCGCACGGCGTGTTTCATATTTTTGTACTGTCTCTGCAGATCTTGCTGCAGCAGTATCAGTAGCATCCATAGCAAGGCGTATTTCACGTTGTTCTGTAGTCTCTGCAGCTTGTGCTGCAGCAGTTGCTTCAGCATTATTGGTTCGCCGCACTAACCGACGTTCAGCGGCGGACAAAGATGTTGCGATAACTGTACTCACCGCATTTTGTGATTGTCTATTTTCGGTTATTGGCGGAGCGTCATTTACACGTGTAGCAAGAGTTGCCTCCCTTGTCATGACAATCACATCACCGCTCTCTAGACAGGAAGTAGCTGGAGTTACTTCCCGTTGGGGTGATAGAACCCTTTTTGTCACTTCCGGCCGGACCCTATAAAAGGGACAGGTCAGGGCGATCTCTCTCTCTCGCCTCCTGAATCCCAAAGTGTTAACAACACCTGCGACCTTGTCATGAGATGATTCCTCTCTCATTTTCCTTCGCCACTCAAGAAGAATGCCACCGGCAGCCTAAGAAGATGTTAACACCTCCAAGAGAAGATCTCTGTTCTTCTGCACACACTTCAGCCTAGGAGTTGTGACCCACGGGTAATGATTTACTTATATTAATCCCTTTGACTTCTGTGAAGTAAAAACCTTGTCACAACACATACCGGCATTTATTGTCATTTCTAATAATGCATATATGTACACCGATACTAATCTCCTAAAGTGGTGACCCCCGACGTGATTTTAAAAAAAAATGGGAAGTAAAAAGAAAAAAAAAATTAATACAAAACGAACACCTACAGTTATTGACACACAAACAAACAGCAATTGTATGAATGTTTTTGCCTTTTTTCTCTCCTTTTCTGCTCTTTTCTCTGGCTAAAAATTTTGAGGATGACAGGATGGAGGCTCTCTTCTCTATCATTAGTGTTTTTGGCGCGAAATAGTCCGCCATGTTGGATTTTGTTTTAAGTTCCTTGCCCTTACCTTAGTAATAACTGTTTCTACTTTAGGCACAAGGCCAGCAATTACCCAGTGCATTACTGGTACTTTATTTTATCGACCCCGTAAGGATGAAAGGCAAAGTCAACCTCGGCGGGATTTGAACTCAGATCGAAAAGGGACGTAACTATGCTGGAAAGCATGGCGTCCGACCCTCTACCGATACTGCCAATCCACCGCCCGTCCTTACCTTAGTAATAACATCATTCAGTTAGTCGCTTCTTTGCATATTGTCCCGGATGCATTATTTTTCCGGTCCAGTGGTTTGACAGAGAAAAATAAGCGATTTTGTTTTCCTTTTCTGTTGCGTTGGAGACATTTTCCAAACTGTAAATTACCTACAGTATACCAATGGCTTCTCACTCTGTTCTGCCAACGTACACGGGCGACGTAAGGCTATGGTTCGCCCAACTCGAAGCATTTTTCAAGGCGAACAGAGTTGACGAGGAACTACAACGTCCTCTGGTCCTTAGTGCAATTCCGCCGGCAATTCTCCCAGCGATTAAAGACCTGGTGTTAGAGACACCCACAGACTCGACGTACACGTCTCTGAAGGCTGAAATACTCAGCCGGACAGAACAGTCTTCAGAAAAAAGGTTTAGGGCTTTGGTCCATCTGGAGCATATAAGGGATGGCACCCCATCGAACCTCCTAAGGCGAATGAAGGACCTAACGGAGGGGTCGGTAGCGGAAACTGCCCTGCTGAAGCAGTTGTTCTTCTCGCGCCTGCCGACCAACGTACAGGCAATTTTGGCCCCCATAAGGGATACAAGCACGGTGGATCAGCTTGCCGCCTCTGCGGACAAAGTTTTGGAGGTGACAAATGTCGGAGGCAGCGAACCCCTTGCCGCTGTTCACCACCCAGCTCGGGCCACACTCGGCCATGCCATCTACGCGGCAGCGCCTATAGACAGCTCAACCATTATGGCGATGCAAAAGTCCATTCAGGAACTCACCATAGAGCTCCACAAGATGAAGGCCTTGTGTGGTGCCCGTTCGCGCCCCCGCAGTTGCGGGAGATCGTAAAGTTTTAGAAGTCGTTCAAAATCACCAGCTTCATCTTTATGCTGGTACCACGAGCGATTTGCTGAGAGCGCGAACTACTGCGTGCAACCTTGCTCGTTTCACAAGGCGGGAAACGCCTAAGAGGTCTGCTGATGGGGACAGTTGACCTCAACATAAAGCCACCAAACCGCCATTTCTTCATTAAGGACCTAATGTCGGGAAGAGGTTTCCTCGTGGATACAGGAGCCTCATGTAGTATTTGGCCGGTCCATTGCCTGAAAGATACCCCCATAGAGTCATCTGTTACGCTGCAGGCAGTTAACCACTCGTCTATAAAGACGTACGGGCAAATCTCGCTTCCTCTCAAATTCCTAAATCTTCGTAGGGATTTTAAGTGGATTTTTACGGTTGCCGATTTGCCATACCCCATCTTAGGAGTGGATTTCCTCCACAAATTCTCTTTAACTGTGGACGTCCGTGGCCAACGCCTGGTGGATAACATCACCGGTTTTTCAATTCATGGCCAGGAAGCCAATGCTCCAATAGTCAGCCCCATATTCTTCATCGCTGCCGCTGGGGACGCCTACCATTCGTTGCTGGGTTCTTTCCCGGAGCTCACGGATGGAAATTTTCGAGTCACTGAGCCAACACACTCGACCGAACATTTCGTTTCCACCACCGGTGCTCCAGTGTTTTCGCGTCCACGCCGCTTACCGACGGAAAAATTCAAGGCAGCACGGTCCGAGTTCGACCATATGCTGCAGCTGGGCATTATTCGCCCATCTACGAGTCCTTGGGCTTCACCGTTACACATGGTGCCCAAGACTTCCGGCGACTGGAGACCCACTGGGGATTATAGGAGGTTAAATGCTATGACCGTCCCGGATAGGTATCCCATTCCCCATCTCCAGGATTTTGCATCTTCACTGCAGGGGTGTAAGATTTTTTCAAAGCTAGATTTAGTGCGAGCCTACCACCAAATTCCGGTCAGGAAGGAGGATATTCCGAAAACGGCGATTACAACCCCTTTCGGATCCTTCGAATTTTTTACCATGCCTTTCGGACTCAGGAACGCCGCTAGCACTTTTCAGCGGTTCATAGACGAGGTCACGCGTGGTCTGGACTTCGTTTATGCTTACATAGACGATATTCTCGTCGCTAGTTCCTCTCCGAAAGAGCATATGCGCCACACGCATCTCTTATTTCGGCGACTTCAGGATTACCGCGTTCGCGTGAATCTAGCAAAGTGTGTTTTCGGTTCCACTTCCCTAAATTTTTTAGGCCACCTCATCGACGCCGAAGGTATTAGGCCGCTCCCTCAGCGAGTTCAAACCATACAGGAGTTACCTCCGCCTACTACACTTCACCAGTTGCGTCACTTCTTAGGCCTAATCAATTTCTATAGGCGTTTCGTTCCTCATTGTGCTAATTTGCTATCTTCCCTTACTGACATTTTAAAAAATCGTCGTAAGAAGAATGAGCATATTTCCTTGACACAAGGACAGTTTCAAGACATCCAGTCTGCCAAGACAGCACTCGCTAGTTCTTTGCTAGCCCACCCGGTACCAGAGGCCAAGCTTTCGCTTTGTGTTGATGCATCTGATACCGCTGTGGGAGCAGTTTTACAACAGTCCTACGCTGAAAACCAACAACCTTTGGCATTTTTCTCGAGGAAGCTGAAACCAGAAGAAACGCGTTATAGCACGTTTGGGCGGGAATTATTAGCCATATATCTGTCGGTGAAACATTTCTCTCATATTCTTGAGGGGAGAAATTTTACAGTTTTACCGACCACAAACCGTTGACCTTCGCTTTGAGGGCCAAAGCCGACAGATATTCGCCCAGAGAGACAAGGCACCTGGACTACGTTTCACAATTTACAAACGATATCCAACACATTGCCGGCTCGCACAACATAGCTGCAGACGCATTGTCACGTTTGCCAATCAGCTCCATCTCGTCATCCCAGGAGATCGACTTAGGTCGTTTAGTTGCAGACCAACCTACACTCCAATCGTTGGACACTCTTTCTGCTGAATTTGCGACTTGCATTTTCAAATATCTGCCCTTGTCCACCAACAGGCAGATTCTATGTGATGTATCTACGGATTCACCACGACCACTTGTTCCTGAAACTCACCGTCGAATTGTGTTCCTGGCTTTGCACAACATTTCTCACCCAGGATCTGCTGCCACAGTAAAGCTCATAACAGCCAGATTCTTCTGGCCAAATATGAGGCGCGACATCGCTGCTTGGTGCCGTTCCTGCATCGCTTCCCAGAAATTGAAAATCCATAGACACATCCGGACTCCACTTGGTACTTTCAGTACTCCTGATGCTCGGTTTCAGCACATCCACATTGACCTCGTTGGACCTTGGCCATTCAGCAGTGGATATTCATACATATTGACCTGTGTCGATCGTTTTTCGCGATGGCCTGAAGCCATCCCCTTACAAGATATGACTGCTTAGACTGTATCAGGGTGGATTACCCGCTTTGGGGGTACCAACTACAGTCACCACAGACCGTGGTAGACAATTCGAGTCCCATCTCTTCTCTGAGCTCACAAAGATAATTGGAGCTCAACGGATTCGGACCACAGCCTATCATCCTGCTTCAAACGGAATGGTGGAACGATTCCACCGCCAATTAAAGGCCGCTCTTCGCGCCTATCCAGACTCAACGTTGGAGCGAGTACCTTCCTATTGTGTTGTTAGGAATTCGGTCATCAACAAAGGAGGACCTGGGGTTCTCCCCGGCCGAATTACTTTACGGTGCTCCTCTAGCGTTGCCAGGGCAAATGCTTGCCCCTGTTGATCTTGCTTTCCAAGATCCGCTTTCCTACGTATCCCGTCTGCGTTCTTATTTTCAGGATCTGCCGCAGATGGATACGAGGAAACAAACTGTAAAACCTGCGGTCCTGAGGGATATTGCCTCGTGGCCCATGTGTTCGTAAGGCACGATGCTGTGAGACCACCCCTCACATAACCATACTCTGGACCCTACCGTGTGTTAGCACGTACTGACAAACATTTCACTGTAGACGTTAAGGGGTCCAGAGAGACAATTTCGGTGGATAGACTAAAAAGGGCACACAATGACGCTCATACACCCGAGCCACAAATACCCGAATCTTTCTCTCTTGTGCACACACCTGCTCCTTCTGCCCCACCTTCACCTACATACAAGACTACGACCCGTTCCGGTCGGAGAGTCCACTGGCCCAAAAGGTTCTGCCAAACTATTTTTATGGGAACTGGCCACTGGAGCCTTATTATTTTTTGTTGTTGTTCTTTTTATTTATTTATTTATTTATTGTAATACTATGTACCTCTCATTACCATTTCACTGGATGTATATATATGTTTTTCGTTTCTTCTTACAACGAACATTTTAAAAGAAAAAAAAAAAAGAAATTTGATTTTTTTTTACACATTTCAACATGAACACTTATTTTCGCTGAATCTCAACTATTGCTTATTCTTTCCACCAAGCTATATTCTTCTATTTGCCGGTTTAAAAATTTACCACGTAAATTTGCCGTTGAAAACTGCGCATTTATTCAGAATGCTTATTTCTCTGGTCGCTGGCCTCTTGACCCTTCCAAGTCAACGCATTCTCAACATCGACCATCAACTTTGGCTATTATTTCTAGCACTTTGCGCAACTCAATTTTTCTGTGAAAATTTTTACTGTGATTTTAAACATCGAATACGCTCACTCCGCGAGACAACAACATCAACAACAACAACACAGCTTCATCAACAACCAAAACCAGCAGAACAAGCCAGAGAATTTATTTCTGCAGCACTCTTCCTGTGAGAAATTCCCTTCGGAGGTTGGAAATTTCACGTTATACCACAGACCAGAAACCACATGCATTCTTTCCTGCTGTCATGTGATTGCACACATGTGAACTGTATTTTGAACATTTGAACTTTGACCTCTTCTCTTACTTTGATTACATTGTATCTTTGAGTGATGGATAGATAGTTCTCTGGCCAAGAGCGGTTGGCTACCTTGATATCTATCATTGATTTTTGCATGCATATATTTTGCTGTTTTCCTTTTATTGCAAACATTATTTTTTCTCATAATTTGCATGCCTCTTACATGCTCGCCATCTTACTCTATACATGTTTCATTCGATTTTTATGTTTTAAAAATCTGGCGGGGGTAATGTAGCAAGAGTTGCCTCCCTTGTCATGACAATCACATCACTGCTCTCTAGACAGGAAGTAGCTGGAGTTACTTCCCGTTGGGGTGATAGAACCCTTTTTGTCACTTCCGGCCGGACCCTATAAAAGGGACAGGTCAGGGCGATCTCTCTCTCGCCTCCTGAATCCCAAAGTGTTAACAACACCTGCGACCTTGTTATGAGATGATTCCTCTCTCATTTTCCTTCGCCACTCAAGAAGAATGCTACCGGCAGCCTAAGAAGATGTTAACACCTCCAAGAGAAGATCTCTGTTCTTCTGCACACACTTCAGCCTAGGAGTTGTGACCCACGGGTAATGATTTATTTATATTAATCCCTTTGACTTCTGTGAAGTAAAAACCTTGTCACAACATACACCGGCATTTATTGTCATTTCTAATAATGCATATATGTACACCGATACTAATCTCCTAAATACGCATTGTTTTCTTCGACCGAGAGGTCAAAGTCCGAGAGCCAATATGTGCATACTTTCTTTGGTGAAAAATTGTAAAGTCAAAATGTATGAATTGAAGCGTTACAGTAAAATTAAAAATATACTGGCAAAACTTAAAAAATCCTTTGAATAACTACATCCTGTTCAGTATGTTCCTTCATTGTCAAAAACCTTTGTTGTGTAGGAATACAGCTGGAAGCATAGATAATGTCGGCCTCAAATGTGGACGAAATTACTTTAAAAATGTAAACGTTGTAGGTGCCAATGTTTTGAATGGAAAGTCCCATAAGGATTGTTCTAAAAATAAACAAACGATCATCAAAATCTCGCCAATTCGAGACTGCTGCGAGATTAGGCTCTTACCGCGAAAATTAACACTTAATATCGTGAAACAAGTTAAAACAACAAGTGTTTTTTAACTTTGAAAGTGCAACAAATTTTTTTTTTTTTTATCAACATGGCTTATGAAAGTAGTGATACCGACTTTGAAGTTTGTACACACGACGACATTCAGAATAAACAAGAAACAAACGATAATATTAGTTATTTATCTTCAAATGAATCTGATGTTTATATTTCTGAAATTTCGTCCGACGACGATTGTTGTTTTGAAAGTGAAAACAGTCTCCATATTTCCCCTCTCTCACTCTCTTTATAAGGATTGGTTATCTCCCTTACATCATGCACTTTAGAAAAAATAATTTTGCTATCGATTTTTTTATTGCTCAACGTGGGTTGATTTGAAAATGTTTGTGATGTGACCATCTTAGCGACAGATGCAACGTGCACAGAAAATTTGGTCAAATTCGGTTGGTAATTGTAAAAGCCTTAGGTATCCAAAGTTGTACACAGACACACACATCCTCGCTTTTATATATATAGATGACAAAAGAACACCTAACCCTCCCTGCAAGGTAGTCATGCTGGTGACACAACAAAAAGCACCCAGTCCACCCCGTGAGGTAGACATGACGGGAGGCCCCTAGCCCACTCTGTAAAGTAGTCATGCTAGTGGCATGACTGAAAGTATCCGAACCACCCTCCAAAGTAGTCAAATTGGTGACATGACAAAGAGCACTAAGTCTGCTCTCTTAGCTGGTGGTTGTCATTATGATGACACAACAAAAGGCACCGAGTCCACCCTGTAGGTTGGTCATGTTAGTGACACAACAATAAATAAACAAGTCCACCCTGTAATTGTGGTTGGTGTTAGGAATGGCACCCAGCTGCAGAGAACAAAAAATGGTTCATGCATGAGCAAGACATAGTCATTTGATCTAAGTTTTCACACAACAGGAGGACAACTCATCTGACCCATGTTAGCATGTAAAATGGAGTTTAAATTGTGATGAGGATATAATATATGAATATACACGTATACATTTTATACACACATATTTATATATATATATATATATATATATATATATATATATATATATATATATATATATATATGTAGGAGGTGAGTTTTATTGTAGCACAATAAAGCAATGCAAATATCGGATAAGTAGCACTCAACAGTTTATAGGACTGGAGTATAAATAATATAAGATCAAAAGATGGTTAAAAGAGTTCCATTTATTTTATTATGCGCATTTCAAAAACAAATATCATGGGATGATATTTGCGTTCTCATCAGATAAAATAGGGAGACATGATATGAAGCTTAAAAAACACTTGCGAGCAGTGAAGTGTTAAATCAACATATTAAAAATAAAATAAGATGGATATATGAGATTGGGAAAAAAAGAAGGAAGGGGGAAGGAAAAGGTAAGGAAGAGGAAGAAAGAAAATAATAATAAAAAAAATATATAATAAGGAAAGGATGACGGAGGAGGAGAATAAGAAGAAAGGATGAGAGAGGAGGAGAAATGAGTGAGAGAGAGAGATATATAACCTTTAATACTGAGAAATTAAAAAAAAACCGTTGTAAGATAATACATAATTTAAAAAAATTTTGAAATTAAAAGTTAATGAGGTTTATGAATGGTGATGTTTATGATTAAAGAAAAAGGAATTAAGAATAGTATTTATTTAAGGTTTATATATTGAAGGGTTTAATAATATGTGCGAAATCGAATTTATTAAAATGTATTATTAAAATAAAAAATATTAAGGAGATAAGGTGAATGAAGAAAAGGTTAAATGAATTCTGAACTTAGAGGAATTAGTTAGGGTCCAAGTTTGTTTCTATGTATTGTAATAGGAAAAAGTAAATAATAGGTTTAATACGAGCACGGAAGGAGAGAAGAAAGAAGAAAATTCAAGGAAGAAAAAATATATACCGTCAAAAAAAAAAAAATATATATATATATATATACATGTTTACAAAATTCACTAATGGTAATATTAGTATATATTAAAAATAAAATTTGTATGGCCAAGAATATAAGGAAAATGCTATAGTGAGTTATAATATGAATTAAGAAGTAATTGAGAAGTAAAGGTTACAGATTAAAGATTAGAAATTAAAAAAGAAAAAAGGATAACAAAGAAGAAAAATAGGGGACCGCTAACGACATAGAATGAGTAAATTGTATAATATAATATACTGAAATAAGGTAGAAAGATGGGTATATTTGTAAAAGATATAAAAGCGTTTGAGAAAAGAAGATTTTAAACTAATTAGGTAGTAAGATATTAGCTGTATACTTTATGGAAAGTTCTATGGGATTTATGCAAGCAGAGCGAAAATAAATCCGTACGTCTATTTATTATAGAATTAAAATTAGAGATAATGGTACATTTCTCGGCTAGGCAGAGATTACATGTTCTGGATAGGGAAGAATTCTGGTAAGGAGAGGCGTTGCAAACCTTCCTCCAAGAAATGTTGTAGTTAATATTTGTGTCCTTTAAGGACCATATGAGTTCTGAGAGTGCCGTGTTAGTTCTTTTAAGTTGGTATTTAAAAGACGAATTGTGATTATAAAATCTTGCTTTAAAGGAAGTGGAAGTGGAACCAAAATAGGTAAAAGAAGGTTCGTTCTAATTCGTTCTAACTTAAATTTATGGATTGGTACATCTGATGTAATTAACTGGTTCAATTAGCTGAATAATAAAAAGAAACAAAAATTTATTCAGTTTGACATTGCCAGTTACTATTCTTCTATTTCGCCTTCACTCCTCAACAACGCTCTATCTTTCGCATTTAAATATTCTGACATTACCACATATGAACTTTACATCATTCTCACCGCAAGTAAAAACTATCCTGGAATTCAACAACGAATATTGGACTAAAGCTGATACTTCCAACAATTTTGATATCACAATGGGTTCGTCGGATTCAGCGCAATTGACGGACTTGATTGGTATTATTTTGAATTCTTTAAATCGGAAAATTCATCAACTTCGCGGTGGAATTTATCGTGACGATGCTCTTTTTACTGTCTTAAACTGTAACTTAGTTAACCTTAATATTATTAAGAATAATATACTTGATCTATTTAAGCACCATAACCTAAAAATTGAATTTGAAAACAGCGTCAAACTAGCCTATATTACCCTTACCATAAAGACAATGAGAATCTAAATTATGTTAATTTTAAATCTAACCACACCATTAACATTAAAAATGTTATAGTCAGTAATGTTGAAAAAAGAATCTCAAATCTATTCTCTAATAAAGTTATCTTCGACGCTAAAGCCAATTATTATAATAATGCGCTTTCCAAAGCCGGTTATCATGACAAAATTAAATACAGTAAAGAAACCAATCATCGAGGGACTTATAGTAAAATAGTTAGTTATGAACATTCCAATAACTTAAAGAAAAGACCTAGATACAAAAATATGATTTGGTACAACGCTCCTTTTTCTCTATCTATTACTAGTAATATTCCTAAACTATTTTTAGGGCCTTAGATAAATGCTTCCCTCCCTCGCATATCTATAGTAAGATCTTTAACAAACATACAATTAAATTCTCTTATTCCACCACTTCCAACATCTCTAACATTATCTTTAAACACAGTAATAAAATATTAAATAATAAATTATGTCCATCCAACACTGAGCGTCATAATAATAGCAATAGTAAACCCGACGTCAATGTTAACTCTAGGCTAGATTCCGTAAATTTAAATACGACGTCAAACGTAACTTTGTAACACCAATCTAAATCAGGAAACTTTAGCACCTATCGTAAATAATTTCTACAATCCAATTCCTTCTATAAAGGTCACTTGTTAATAACTCTGGTAATTTCTCTAATCGTAATTGTAATTGCCCTGTTAGAACTAAATGTCCTCTTAGTAACCAATGTCTATAGTAAGATCTTTAACAAACATACAATTAAATTCTCTTATTCCACCACTTCCAACATCTCTAACATTATCTTTAAACACAGTAATAAAATATTAAATAATAAATTATATCCATCCAACACTGAGCGTCATAATAATAGCAATAGTAAACCCGACGTCAATGTTAACTCTAGGCTAGATTCCGTAAATTTAAATACGACGTCAAACGTAACTTCATAACACCAATCTAAATCAGGAAACTTTAGCACCTATCGTAAATAATTTCTACAATCCAATTCCTTCTATAAAGGTCACTTGTTAATAACTCTGGTAATTTCTCTAATCGTAATTGTAATTGCCCTGTTAGAACTAAATGTCCTCTTAGTAACCAATGCCTTGATTAAAATTTAGTGTATGAATGTAAGGTTATAACTGGTACTAATTCTTTTACCTATTTTGGTTCCACTTCCACTTCCTTTAAAGCAAGATTTTATAATCACAATTCGTCTTTTAAATACCAACTTAAAAGAACTAACACGGCACTCTCAGAACTCATATGGTCCTTAAAGGACAAAAATATTAACTACAACATTTCTTGGAGGAAGGTTTGCAACGCCTCTCCTTACCAGAATTCTTCCCTATCCAGAACATGTAATCTCTGCCTAGCCGAGAAATGTACCATTATCTCTAATTTTAATTCTATAATAAATAGACGTACGGATTTATTTTCGCTCTGCTTGCATAAATCCCATAGAACTTTCCATAAAGTATACAGCCTTACTACCTAATTACTACCTAATTAGTTTAAAATCTTCTTTTCTCAAACGCTTTTATATCTTTTACAAATATACCCATATTTCTACCTTATTTCAGTATATTATATTATACAATTTACTCATTCTATGTCGTTAGCGGTCCCCTATTTTCTTCTTTGTTATCCTTTTTTCTTTTTTAATTTCTAATCTTTAATCTGTAACTTTTACTTCTCAATTACTTCTTAATTCATATTATAACTCACTATAGCATTTTCCTTATATTCTTGGCCATACAAATTTTATTTTTAATATATACTAATATTACCATTAGTAAATTTTGTAAACATGTATATATATATATATATATATATTTTTTTTTTTGACGGTATATATTTTTTCTTCCTTGAATTTTCTTCTTTCTTCTCTCTTTCCGTGCTCGTATTAAACCTATTATTTACTTTTTCCTATTACAATACATAGAAACAAACTTGGACCCTAACTAATTCCTCTAAGTTCATAATTCATTTAACTTTTCTTCATTCACCTTATCTCCTTAATATTTTTTATTTTAATAATACATTTTAATAAATTCGATTTCGCACATATTATTAAACCCTTCAATATATAAACCTTAAATAAATACTATTCTTAATTCCTTTTTCTTTAATCATAAACATCACCATTCATAAACCTCATTAATTATGTATTATCTTACAACGGTTTTTTTTCTGTGAGACAGTGTTTCTCAGTATTAAAGGTTATCTCTCTCTCACTCATTTCTCCTCCTCTCTCATCCTTTCTTCTTATACTCCTCCTCCGTCATCCTTTCCTTATTATATATTTTTTTCTTATTATTTTCTTTCTTCCTCTTCCTTACCTTTTCCTTCCCCCTTCCTTCTTTTTTTCCCAATCTCATATATCCATCTTATTTTATTTTTCATATGTTGATTTAACACTTCACTGCTCGCAAGTGTTTTTTAAGCTTCATATCATGTCTCCCTATTTTATCTGATGAAAACGCAAATATCATCCCATGATGATATTTGTTTTTGAAATGCGCATAATAAAATAAATGGAACTCTTTTAACCATCTTTTGATTTTATATATATATATATATATATATATATATATATATATAGAGAGAGAGAGAGAGAGAGAGAGAGAGAGAGAGGGGGGGAGAGAGAGAGAGAGAGAGAGAGAGAGGGCAGTTGTAATGGATAATATCGCTGCTATTTCTAGCAGTTAGAGAGACTACGTAGAGGTTTTCTTATAGAAATAAAATTGATATTTTCTGATTTACAATAAATTAAATACGATTGGAACTGCGTGTGACGGTATTAAATTATATCAGGGACTTTTAATGTATGGCACCGGTACGAGAGTTGCAACATTCCCAACGACACCGCGTTCCTGCTGTCTTCATTGTAACTTTAATTAATCTAATTATATCTTGTGTAACAATTATATATATATATATATAGGCATACGTCAAGACGGGCGGTCTCAAAAGTGAAAGTAAATTTATTTTCATTTTCGAACGTCCTGTTTACATTTTGTGTGTGTGTTTAGATCTAAATTAGTGTCGTTTTAACTGATTATATATATATGTATATATGTGTGTGTGTGTAGTTGACGGTTGAGAGAACAGTACTCAATACCGAAGTAATCTTATAATGAGGCTTGCAGAATGGTGAGTCCGCCATTCTAGACGCTGCTGCCTTGCAGAAGTCCCAAATCGAAGCTCTGACACTCTCGTCCTCATCATTCAGCAGGGATTTTGCCAGGCAGCCGCATCATCTCCGATGGTTGGGCTTCCTATTCGGAAATTGAAGGTGGGATTTACGTTCATGACGTTGTGGTGCACGAACGGAATTTTGTAGATCCTGCGGACCTTGATGTGCACACACAGCTCATAGAGAGCACATGGAGCCGTGCAAAGAAGAAGCTTCGTCGCCAGCATGTTTCCTTTAAACACACAAAATGTAGACACGACGTTCGAAAATGAAAATAAATTTACTTTCACTTTTGATACCGCCGGTCTTGACGTATGCCATATATATATATATATATATATATATATATATATATATACAAAATTTTAATAAAAACTAACAACACAACACATTGATTATATCTGAAGGAGGTAAGTTGACAAAGATTTATTTAATGTCTATATAAATGTATGTAAATAATATAATTATGTGAACCCTACAACGACCCAGTAATTATATACAAGTGAAAATATATATAACAACATTGGAAAAATATATTTCTTCCTCCACTTTTATATATAGAAAAAAAACTTCCAAACTGAAATGTTGATGTGATATTTTTCAATCATCAGATTCCACTGTTACATGTGATATAAAATATATTGTTATCATGACTGTCTTGGCAATATCAGTAGAGAGTCGGACGCCATGCTTTCCAGCATAGTTACGTCCCTTTACGATCTGAGTTCAAATCCCGCCGAGGTTAACTTTGCCTTTCATCCTTACGGGATCGATAAAATAAAGTACCAGTAATGTACTGGGTAATTGCTGGCCTTGTGCCAAAAGTAGAAACAATTATTTAAAATACCTCCGTCTATATTTTAACCACTGGAACAACCTCAAACAAGAAACAGTTGTCGCACCCTCAGTCAACATTTTAATGTCATAAATTGAAATATATGTTATGAGTGTATATAGATAGATGTATGTTGTGTGTGTATATATACAGTAATCCCCCGCTATATCGCGGTTCACTTTTCGCGGTCCCGTTACATCGCGGATATTTCTTTGGAACGTATCTAATTTCCTATCGCGGTAATCCTCGCTACATCGCGGATTTTTCGTTAGAACATATCTTATCGCGGTACGTCTGAATAAAAAGAGTTGAAAATTTAAACTTATTAAATAAGTTTCAATGTTATTAAAGTGTATATCGTAAGGAAGGGACATCTTAAGGCTTTAATTATGAAAAGAAATGTTTATATTTTTCATTCCATTATTGTTTTACTGATTGTGTTTTGCTCTAATCTACTACAAACCCTTCATAGATTGACGGGAAATGTGCAGTGTATTACCAAGTGGCTACCGTGGCTGGCAATAGTCCTCATTGGTAACTAGTGGTATGATAGTTGGTGGTAGTTTCTATACGATCGTTACTGGCTGTTGTTGGTGTTTAAATACAAAAGTGTGTTTTAATGAGTTTATATGTACTTAAAGCATGTATGAGAGGTATTTTAAGGCTTAAACTATGAAAACAACGGTTGTCTTTATGGTCTCTCTATATCACGGTTGGTTCTGGAACGTAACATGGCTTAGTTGGTTAGAACATTGGGCTTACAATTAAAAGGTGGTGAGTTTGAGTCTCGGACCGTGTGATGTGTTGTGACCTTGAGCAAGACACTCTATTTCACGTTGCTCCAGTTTACTCAGTTGTAGAAATGAGTTGTAATGTCACTGGTGCCAAGCTGTATCGGCATAGCCTTTCTCTTGGACATATATATATAGTGTATATATACTGTATAATATATATAGTGTATAATATATACTGTACACAATGTATATATAATATATATATAGTGTATATATACTGTACATAGTGTATATATATGTTGTGATGTCACTGGTGCCAAGTTGTATCGGCCATTGTTTACAACCATAACTGTTGTCCGTCACCTTTATTAAGTTATTTTTTAGGAACTCCCAGTGCTCTTCTACATTGAATGTCTCTATCTGTTCTTCTTTACTGTCATAGGCATCGAGTAACTGGCTGAGGGTTCTTTCAGCTTCCAGATCTTTCTTCTCCATGTTGCCTTCTGTTTCCAAGTTCTTCTAGTTCTGACAATGAGGTCGCTGACAACTAAGTTATGTTGGGAGGTACATTCCTCACAGGGAAGGCTTTTTACAACTGTCCATGTATCTTGTCCTCTGATAAGGATAAAATCTATCTGACTAGAATGCTCCCCTGATCTACAGGTGATCAGATGGTTGTCGGATTTTTGGAGGTTTGTGATACATATCGTCACAGAATTCTAGAAGCCTAGAGCCTTCTTCATTTCTTGTGCCAATCCCGTAACCTCCATGGACTTTATAGAAGCTGTCACAGTTAAAGTCCCCTGCAATGTTTATGAAGTCATTGTTGTTTGTTATGGCAGTAGTGTGCATTAAGGACTCATAATACTTATTCATAAGTTCGTCTGGCACCCTGATTGGGGTGCGTAAGCTGATATGATTGTAGCAATTGTTTTATTCAGGACTAGTCTGAGTTTAATGATTCTTGTGTTCACCCTGTTCACTGAGATTACCTTATCTACCCATTTGTCAGTTAATCCTATACCTATACCTCCCATCCCGTTGTCATTTCCCACTCAGAAAAATTCATAGCACTGACTTTTGCTTATAAGGACTCTAGCAGACTCTCCTCTCCACCTAGTCTCTTGCACACAGCATACGATAATTTCCTTTCACTCTAGCATCTCTATAATTTCTCCTGCTCTTCCTTTCATTGTGCTTACGTTGATGGTTCAAACTCAGAGTTTTGGGCATTCGCCATCATTTGTAAGAAAGGGTGAATTTTTGCGGGGGAGTGTGTATGCTTCCAGTCTCCGAATTAAAGCTTCGTATGGGTGTTTGGTAAATCACGGATTCATATTCATTTATTTATTCGGGGTTGTTCCATTTATCCTTCGCTCCTCCATAGATAACGGTAAACAAGAATTCTTTGGTGCAGGACTTGAAGGACAGTAGTAGTAATGGCAGAGTTTGTTGGGGCTAGTAAGGTCTAGAAGGACAGTAGTAGTAATGGCAGAGTTTGTTGGGGCTGATAAGGTCTAGAAGGACAGTAGTAGTAATGGCAGAGTTTGTTGGGGCTAGTAAGGTCTAGAAGGACAGTAGTAGTAATGGCAGAGTTTGTTGGGGCTGATAAGGTCTAAAAGGACAGTAGTAGTAATGGCAGAGTTTGTTGGGGCTGGTAAGGTCTAGGACAGTAGTAGCAATGGCAGAGTTTGTTGGGGCTGGTAAGGGCTAGAAGGACAGTAGTAGTAATGGCAGAGTTTGTTGGGGCTAGTAAGGTCTAGGACAGTAGTAGCAATGGCAGAGTTTGTTGGGGCTGGTAAGGGCTAGAAGGACAGTAGTAGTAATGGCAGAGTTTGTTGGGGCTGGTAAGGACTAGAAGGACAGTAGTAGCAATGGTAGAGTTTGTTGGGGCTGGTAAGGTCTAGAAGGACAGTAGTAGTAATGGTAGAGTTTGTTGGGGCTAGTAAGGTCTAGAAGGACAGTAGTAGTAATGGCAGAGTTTGTTGGGGCTAGTAAGGTCTAGAAGGACAGTAGTAGCAATGGCAGAGTTTGTTGGGGCTGGTAAGGTCTAGAAGGACTAGTAGTAATGGCAGAGTTTGTTGGGGCTGGTAAGGGCGAGAAGGACAGTAGTAGTAATGGCAGAGTTTGTTGGGGCTGGTAATGGGTAAGGACATGTTGCTGCTGAGGTTTGATTAGTCAAATAGCCAATGGTGGTGAGTGGGAAATTGTGAGATAGGTAGCCATCATGACATATATCATCACAGGAGATTCGGGGGAAATAAGCAGATATAAGTAGGCATATTAGACAAGGCAAGTATGCAAGAATTTCGAAGATGGTCACCTAACTTCGTAAACACCGAAATGAATGACTGAGAGAAAGGGAAGGTAATGGCGGGGGTTAGGGATGAGTTTGTAGAGAAAGACACAATGTCCAAAATTGTTTATATCAAAAAGAAGGTCGAAGTATATACGTTGTGGAAACAAGTGAATGATAATAATAATAATGTAAACAGAACATTTTGAAATTGGGGAAGAGAGATAGCTGTAGAATAGAAATAATCTATGGATGTTTGGGATATAAGTTATATATAAATGTTGTGATGTCACTGGTGCTAAGCTGTGTCAGCCATTGCCTTTCCCATTGGACAACATATATAGTGTATAATATATACTGTACATAGAGTATATATAATATATATATAGTATATATATATATACTCTACATAGAGTATATATAATATATATGTTGTGCTGTCACTGGTACCAAGCTGTATCAGCCATTACCTTTCCCTTGGACAACATCGGTGGCGTGGAGAGGGTAGGCTGATATACATGGGTGACTGCTGGTCTTCCTCAAACAACCGGACTTGTGCCTCGGAGGGGAACTTTCTAGTTGCAAATCACATGGTCATTCATGACCGACGGGGGTCTCTGATATGTTAGGTGTGTATATAGTAATGTGTGTATATATAGATGTATATTGATGTCCATGTGTGAGTCATTGATACCAATACTAGGGAAGGCTGGTCTTCAATATTGCTGCATAATGCCTAAGATCTCGATCCTGTGTCATTGTCTTTGAGAAGTGCAATTGTGTGAGGTCAACTGTTATCACCTCAAACTAGGTCTTCCTACTCCATAGCTTCCATCAATTGTGTGAGGTCAGCTTTTATCACCTCATCCCAGGTCTTCCTACTCCATAGCTTCCATCAATTGTGTGAGGTCAGCTTTTATCACCTCATCCCAGGTCTTCCTACTCCATAGCTTCCATCAATTGTGTGAGGTCAGCTTTTATCACCTCACCCCAGGTCTTCCTACTCCATAGCTTCCATTAATTGTGTGAGGTCAGCTGTTATCACCTCATCCCAGGTCTTCCTACTTCATAGCTTCCATTAATTGTGTGAGGTCAGCTGTTATCACCTCATCCCAGGTCTTCCTACTTCATAGCTTCCATTAATTGTGTGAGGTCAGCTGTTATCACCTCATCCCAAGTCTTCCTACTCCATAGCTTCCATCAATTGTGTGAGGTCAGCTTTTATCACCTCACCCCAGGTCTTCCTACTCCATAGCTTCCATCAATTGTGTGAGGTCAGCTGTTATCACCTCATCCCAAGTCTTCCTACTCCATAGCTTCCATCAATTGTGTGAGGTCAGCTTTTATCACCTCAACTCCATAGCTTCCATCAATTGTGTGAGGTCAGCTGTTATCACTTCGTCCCAGGTCTTCCTACTCCATAGCTTCCATCAATTGTGTGGGTCAGCTTTTATCACCTCATCCCAGGTCTTCCTACTCCATAGCTTCCATATTGTGTGAGGTCAGCTTTTATCACCTCAAACTAGGTCTTCCTACTTCACAGCTTCCATCAATTGTGTGAAGTCAGCTTTTATCACCTCAAACTAGGTCTTCCTACTTCACAGCTTCCATCAATTGTGTGAGGTCAGCTTTTATCACCTCATCCCAGGTCTTCCTACTTCACATCTTCCATCAATTTTATAAAATGCTTGAAAACAATCAAAATTATTCCTGAAAAGAGGAAATTGGAACATTATCCACTGAAAGTTACTTAACTCTTTAGCATTTAAACCGGCCAGAATTCTGACCCCTTTTTCTGTTCAAACCAGCCGTAACTGACCACTCTTACTGATATTAAGGTATTGTTCTCAATATAAATTATATCAAAATCTCATAGTTTTGATATTATGTGACATATGTGAGGTAAAGACTTTACCATGGAAATATAATAGTATATATAGAGTGATGTAAATGTTATGTGAGATATTAGGTGAGGTAAAGACTTTACTGTGAAAATATAATAGTATATATATAGTAATGTAAATGTTATGTGAGGTAAAGTCTTTACCATGGAAATATAATAGTATATATGTAGTAATCATGATGATCATCATCTAATGTAAATGCTAAAGGGTTAAACCCTGAAGAAAGGACTTTTAGGTCCCGCAATATTGGACAAATAAAAGAACAACAACAACAAAAAAACAAAACAAAGATTACCAGGTAACTTTTACTTTTCCTTACCTCATCTTACAGTCCATTTTGCATTGTTTAGCCTTCTATCTCTTTCAACGTTATATATTATATAGAATGCTTCAAGCAAACTACAACATTTTATTATATATCATCATCATCAATTAACGTCCATCTTCCACTCTAGCATGGGTTAGACAGATCCCATTTAGAGGCAATTTGGGTCAGGTGACCATGTCTCACTCATATAGGGGTGTTACTGGCTAGCTTTCTACGGCTGGACGCCCTTCCTAACGCCAACCACATTGACAGTGTGGACTGGGTGTATTTCCCAAGACACCTACATATGTCCACTTTACAGTATGGGCTGTGTGCTTTTTGCTGTGTCTCTTACATGTCCAGTGTGGGTGGGATATATATATATGTCTGTGTCATCACCATTTAGCGTCCATTTTTCCATTCTTGCATGGGTTAGGTGGGTCATCCATACCAGGAGACAAGTCTGGCCAGGGTTGGCCACGTGTCACACCTTGCCCAGGTGAGGTCTGTGAATTTGGTCGGGTATTTTACAGCTGGATTCTCTTCCTAACATGAACCATGATTACAGTGTGGAACTGGATGGCTCTGTTATGAGGCGGGACAAGCCAGTTGGCTGTGCGGAACCCATCTCACAGTGGAACTATAATTTTGGGGCCTGGTATTGGGTGACACCATCATGAGGGGGGGGGCCAGCCAGCTGCGCCAAACCCTTTTCATGAGGTTACCATAGTTATGTGGACTGGTATTGGATGGGGAGAGAGCCAGTCGACCGAGCCAAACCCATCTCACAAGGTTACCACAGTTTTGGGGCCCTGTACTAGATGACACCGCTATTGTAATGGTGCAGCTGTAGTTTGACATATATATAGCCTTGGTTTATATAAATAAACATCACACAGGTATATTTCTACAGTTTACCAATGTACCGTATTTACTGGCGCCGAAGACGACCAAATTTTTGAAAAAAACAATAAACAACCCTCGGCCTCCAGGACGTATGGTAGATTTTTGAGACTTATATTAGGGAAAAAGTAACGTCTTCAACGCTGGGAAATATGGGAAGATTGTAAAATTTCCACTGTTAAATCTATCTCTGTATTTTAAGTATTCTCTATTATCTCATACTGTTTCTTTCTTATAAGTCCTATAAGAATGAATTTTTTTGCTAAACTGCCATAGAGCAGACCTCTGAAGGGATAGAGGGATATAATTTATAGAGCATGCTGGAATACCACTGCTTACATTGGAGAGAATTACTCTGGACAGGAAAGTTGATATCTACAGTTTACCAATATAGAAATATAAAATTTCCACTGTTAAATCTATCTCTGCTTCTAAAGTATTCTGTATTATCTCATACTGTTTCTTTCTTATTTCAGAATATCAGATGACATTTGGATAAATTATTATTTTCAATCTTGAATACATCACCTCTATTTGTCATCATTTTAAGACTAAAACTTTCGAAACAACTCATATAACACTGTTTATATAAATCTGTCGCCGAATTACTGTGAAATATTTCCTCAAAACTGAGTTTATATTCTTCACTATGAGATGATTTTGTATTTTAACTAAACTTGGATGAAACATAAGTTTATATTATCTTCAGATATTAACAGAAATTACAGTTGAGGGAAATATAGAGGATATATTTTTTAGGAATATAATATAAAAAATATTACAAGTAAAACATTTGTATTTTCTGTTCAAGAAGAAATCATTATGGAAAATAAATTGACAAAGAAGATTAAATGCGAAACAGTCGAAAATGTTTAGTATTCCTGGTGAGATGACGAAGGTTAGAGAACAGAAGCCATATCACTGTGATATCTGTGGTAAATCATTCTCTGAAAGTAGTTCTAAGGAACTACTTTCAGAGAATGATAAACATATACATTCAGGAGACAAGCCATATCACTGTGATATCTGTGGCAAATCATTCTCTTTAAGTAGTACCTTAATTAAGCACATACGTACCCATACAGGAGACAAGCCATACCACTGTGGTATCTGTTGTATATCATTCTCTCAAATTAGTCACTTAACTAGCCACAAACGTACCCATACAGGAGACAAGCCATATCACTGTGATATCTGTGGTAAATCATTCTCTGTAAGTGGTCACTTAACTACACACAAACGTATACATACAGGAGACAAGCCATATCACTGTGATATCTGTGGTATATCATTCTCTGGGAAAAGTAGCCTAACTACTCACAAACTTATACATGCAGAAGAGAAATCATAACACATTGACATCAGTGATAAATCATTCCCTCAAATTTATGAATTAATGAGAATACAAATACATATCATTTTGACATCTGAGGGAAATCATTCTCTTTGAATCTTACATTAACTACACACAAACATATATATACAGCTGGGAAGCCATATCACTTTGATATATTTGGTAAATCATTCTCTAAATGTTGTAGCTTCACTACACACTAACACATATAGGAGAGGAATCATATCACTGTGATGTCTGTGGTAACTGCTTCTCTAAATGTTGTGGCTTCACTAGACACTAATATATACAGGAGAGGAACCATATCACTGTGATGTCTGTTATAAATCGTTCTCTTGTAAAGATTACTTATATATAGTGTGTGTGTGTATGTGTATGAAGGTGTATGACCCCTAGCAAGCCAAACTACACTTAGAACCCAACATAGACGGCAAAAAGAAACATTACCTGTTAGAGCCACATGTCTAATAATCTGTTAGTGAAATACCGGTGTAACATTAATTATGTTACCGGTGTAATTATTTCAGTTTACCTTAGTTTTAAATCACACCCATTTATTAATTTAGCGACATTTCAATTAAAATTCATATATATTCCCAATTGCTCGGGGAGGGGTATAAAAGTCATATTTTCAACTCAAACTTTGCTACCAAAGCCAGGTTGTGTTTTATACATTCGATGTAGGAATATGCATGGTAGAAATAGCAGCCAAAGACCAGAAAAGTACAGAACGTACTACACACACACACACACACACACACACACATATATATATATATATATATATATATATATATATATATATATATATATATATAATTATTGTAAGAGACTATTTTGAGTTCCTAAATCAATATATACCTCAGAACGTATGTATATATGGAATTACGTAATAAAATGAAGATGTACGAATAAAACCAGTCTCTCTTATTTATTATACTAACTCTCTCTCTCTCCCTATCCCTCTTTCTCTGTCTGTGTGTGTGTGTACACACACACACACACACACACACACACACACACATATATATATATATATATATATATATATATATATATATATAGACACACACACGCATACATACACACCCACACACACATATATATATATATACTCTTTTACCTGTTCCAGCCATCCGGCTGAGGCAATGCTGGGGCACCGCCCTTGTTGCTACACTTCATTAAAATTTTAGTCTTCACATTTATTATTATTACTATATATATATATATATATATATATATATATATATATATATATATATATATATATATATATATATATGAAAGACGTAAAATAAGAAAATTAAAAAAAAAATAAAAAATTAACTTACTTACTAAAATTTTCACTCCAACTAATTAGTTTCTGTTATGGGATAAAGATAGTTACGTAATGTAACCATCGAGAATTCATTACGTCATCAGGGAGTCTATTCTCAGCTAAGTCTCCAGGCAATGCGCGGACACTAGGGACTCATATAAAAATAATAATAATTCGGTGGATGGAACAGCTAGCGGGGACTGAATTCCATGCACTGAAAAAGTTCGCTGTCTCTGGTCAAATGGCAGATTCTAAAGAATCAATCACGTGACACTGAGGCTAGTCGGAAGGAGTGGGTTGGTAAGATGACAAAAGCCTACTACCACACCAATGAATTAGTAGTGGATTTGGCAGGTTTGCTCAACAAATAAATAATTTGGAGATAAATATAGAGAATTAGTATATCTACCAACATATGCGTACAGATGTACACTAATGCTAGCAAATACATAAGTTATGTCATAGTACCTAGGTGGTTCGATGCAGGAGGATGCAGAACAATTATATGAAAGACATAAAATAAGAAAATTAAAAAAAAAATTAAAAATTAACTTACTAAAATTTTCACTCCGACTAATTATTTTCTGTAATGGGATAAAGATAGTTACGTAATGTAACCATCGAGAATTCATTACGTCATCAGGGAGTCTATTCTCACCTAAGTCTCCAGGCAAAGCGTGGACACTAGGGACTCATATAAAAATAATAATAATAAGTATTAGTGTACATCTGTACGCATATGTTGGTAGATATACTAATTCTCTCTCTCTATATATATATATTTATTAAAACAGATTATATAAATATATAGGAAAAAGTATGACCCCGTCGGGGTCATACTTTTCCTATTTCCCACTCTACTACCCTAAGTATTGAGTACTCTGGTGCGTTATGGTTCATCTGGTTCCTTACCACAATTCCTTTGTTATATATATATATCTAAAAGCTTTCTCTGTTAATGTATATATATGTCCCTCTTCCTCTTATCTCGTCTATGACTGCTATCTCTAGCATGTTTATATATATATATATATAAACATGCTAGCGATAGCAGCTATATATATATATATATATATATATATATATATATATATATATATATATATATATATATAATTGTTTCTACTTTAGGCACAAGGCCAGCAATTACCCAGTACATTACTGGTACTTTATTTTATCGACCCCACAAGGATGAAAGGCAAACTTAACCTCGGCCGGATTTGAACTCAGACTGTAAAGGGACGTAACTATGCTAGAAAGCATGGCGTCCAACCCTCTACCGATACTGCCATATATATATATATATATATATATATATATATATATATATATATATAAGAACAAAAGATGGTTAAAAGAGTTCCATGTATTTTATTATGCGCATTTCAAAAACAAATATCATCATGCAATAATATTTGTGTTTTCATCAGATAAAACAGGAAGACATTATATGAAGGTTAAAAAACACTTGTGGATAGTGCAGTTTTAAATCAACATATGAAAAGTAGTTTTAGATTGATGTGTGATGTTAGGAAAAATATTTTATTTTGAGGGGGGGGGGGGGAAAGAGGAGGAGATGAGAGTAAAAAGTGGAGAGGGAGGAGTATAATGAGGAAGGATGAGATAGGAGGAGAGATGGGTGATAGAGAGAGAGAGATAGCTTTTATAACTGAGAAAAATATTGTTTTACATAGAGAGGTTGAAAAACCGTTGGAAGATAATATATAAATTAAAAGAATTTGAAAATTAACGAAGAGAAAAATTTTAGAATAATGTTAAATTAAGGTTTGTATATTTAAGGGTTTAATAATATGTGCGATGGAAAGAAATTGTTGATATGTATTATTAAAAAATATAAAAATATAGCAATAGTAATGTAATTAAGGATATATTGTGAAAGAAGTAGAAGAGTGGATGAATAAGTGTAATATGTATAAGTTAGATGAGCATGAAAGGGAGAAAAAATAATGAATTGAGAATGAATAATCTAACGTCAAAAAAATGTTTATGTTTACGAAGGATTTTTTCAAGGTGATGCTGGAGAGAAGGCAGGTGGATGTGTGCTGCGTGCAAGAGGTGAGATGGAGAGGTGCCTCTGCGAGACTAGTCGTAGGCAAACGTCTTAGCTATAAGCTATTCTGGGTATGTAAGGATGATGGGTTAGGGGGAGTAGGCAATTTCCTGGCTGAGAAATGGATCAATAAGACAATAGAGGTAGTTCGAGTTAGTAATCGAATAATTAAGCTTAGATTAGTTGTAGGTAGGAGACTACTGACAATCATCTCGGCCTATGCTCCCCAAGCAGGCCTAGGCAAAGATGAGAAAGACTGCTTTTATAAGCAACTTTTGCAAACAACCGCAATGACAGAGGACGGAGACATCGTTATGCTAGCAGGAGACTTCAATGGTCATGTTGGACAGCTCCAGGATGGTTACACTGGAGTACATGGTGGGCACGGTTACGGTTCAAGAAATGAAGAAGGAGTGAGACTTCTTGAATTTTGTGATGCAGGTACATTGACTATTTGCAACACAAACTTCCAGAAACCTGCCAATCACCTAATAACCTACAAATCTGGTGAGCACATAAGCCAGATTGACTTTTTACTAGTTAGGCAGCGGGACAGGCAGATAGTGTCTAATACCAAGGCATACCCTGGGGAAGAATGTACTTCACAGCATAGCTTAGTTGTTAGTGATATCTCAGTAAGCAAGAGATGGAATGAGACATATAGGAAGGTGTGGAGAAGAAAGGTCTGGAAGCTAAAAGACCTTTCACTAAAACTCAAATTTAGGAAAGCCCCTCAAGATGTGTATGACGAAAAAGAAGACGATTTAGAGACGTATGACATAGATAATAACTGGAATTTCCTACGTGACAACTTGCTGCAGGCTACTGATGAAACTTGTAGCTGGAGCAGAGCTCCAACCAGACAGAGATTAACCTGGTGGTGGAACAGCACAGTAGATAAGGCTATTAGAGACAAAAGACTAGCATGGAAGGCTTGGAAAAAGGATGGGAGTAGGGAAGAATATACAGCCACTAAGAGAGAAGCTAGACGTCAGGTGTACTTAGCACGCAGGGAGGCAGAGAGTAAGAGGTTTGCCAATGTTCTGCGACGGGAAGATCAGAGGCGTGCCTTGTTCCACATTGCAAGGCAGTGTGTCAATGCAAATCAGGATGTTGTTGGAGATAAATGTGTCCGGAATGATGCCGGTGTACTTAGTGTCACGAATGATCAGAAAAAGGAGGCCTGGAAATGTCATTATGAGAGACTGATGAATGTGGAGAACAAATGGGAGAGAGAAATTACCCTTGGTAGATCCGACAGAGGCACGAGCTATTGAGATTGACGAATATAGGGTCCAAGAGGCGATTAGGGAAATGAAAAATGGTAAGGCTGCCGGACCATCGGGAATAGTTGCTGAGATGCTGAAGGCATCAGGGGACGTAGGCACTAAACTGGTTGCACGCATCATCAATCAGGCTATATATGGTGATGTCATACCCAAAGACTGGTGCAGCAGTATTCTCATAAATTGCTACAAAGGTAAAGGGGATGCTTTGGAGAGGAGCAATTATAGGGGGATAAAACTGATAGATCAGGTTATGAAAGTGGCAGAAAGGATTTTAGCACAACTAATTAGAGAAAGGGTCAAACTAGATGAGATGCAGTTTGGTTTTGTGCCCGGGAAGAGTACAACAGATGCCCTCTTCTTGGTGAGACAATTGCAAGAGAGGTTCTTAGAGAAGAATAAGCCACTATACTTAGCCTTTGTTGACCTAGAGAAGGTCTTTGATAGGGTACCCCGATCTGTCGTCTGGTGGTCCCTAAGGAAGCTAGGTGTTGAGGAATGGCTTGTGAGGACAGTGCAAACTTTGTACAGAGGTACTCTCAGTAAAGTCAGGGTAGGAATGGAGTTTAGTGAGGAATTCCAGATACAAGTAGGAGTACATCAGGGTTCGGTCCTCAGCCCGCTCTTGTTCATTATAGTCCTCCAAGCCATAACAGAGGAGTTTAAGACTGGCTGTACATGGGAACGTCTCTATGCTGACAATCTGGTTCTTATAGCAGAATCAGTAGAGGAGCTAGAGAATAAATTCTGGCTATGGAAACAGCAGTTGGAAGCAAGAGGACTGAGAGTGAATCTAGCTAAGACAAAAGTATTGATGAGTAGAAAAGAGGACAAAACCCTGATTCCGTCAGGGAAATGGCCATGTTCGATATGCAGAAAAGGAACTGGCATAAATTATATAAAATGCACACAATGCAGATCCTGGGTACACAAGAGATGTAGCGGGATAGCAGGCAAACTAACAGGTAGGGAGAAATATGTATGCAGTAGATGTACAGGGAAATTAGACAGTAGAAGTCGCATTGATTGGCACATTTTTCAAATGCAGGAAGGCGCTATAGAAGTGGTGGATAGCTTCCGGTACCTAGGAGATCAGATTAGCATGGGACGAGGGTATTCCGAGGCCATAGTATCTAGAATAAGGACGGGTTGGAAGAAGTTTAGGGAGCTGCTTCCTCTGTTGACGAAGAAGGGTTTCTCCCTGCGTACGAAAGGCCGGTTGTATGATGCCTATGTGAGGAGCGTGATGCTGCATGGTAGTGAGACATGGGCAGTAACTGCAAGCATGCTCCGTTGGATGTGCAGTGTAAATGTGCGTGAACGACCCAGCTTAAATGTGTTGAGAGAGAAACTGTGTCTGAGAGGGATAGAATGCAGTGTACGGGAGAGGAGACTGAGGTGGTATGGACATGTGATGCGCATGGAGGATGACCGATGGGTGAAGAAGTGCCAGGAATTGCCAGTTGAAGGAAGACGTGGTAGAGGTAGACCACGAAAAACATGGGCGGAGGTGGTGAGAACAGACCTCAGATCATTGAAGCTCACGGTGGAGATGACGAGGGACCGTGACGAGTGGAGAGATGCTGTGTTGAATAAGACCCGCCCCACCCTTGCAAGCAGGGAAAAGCGGACGTAAAATGATGATGATGATGATGATGATGAAGTAAGAATATATTGTGCTGAGTAATAATGATAATTGAGAAGTATCTAGGAAGAAAAGGTACAGATTAGAGGTTAGAAATTAAAAGAAAAAGAAAAAAGGAAAAAAAGAAAGAAAGGGAAGTGATAAATAGGAGTGATATAGAATGAGTAACTAGTATTATATAATGAATAATAAATAACATTGAAATAAGGTAGAAAGATGGATATATTTTTAAAGAAATATATATGTGCCTTTGAGAAAAGGATTTTAAATTGATTAGCTGTATACTATAATGTTCTGTGGAATTTATACAAGCAGAGAGAAAACAAGTCAGTGCGTCTATTTATTATAGAATCTAAATTAGAGATAATGGTAAATTTTTCACATAAACAGAGATTGCATGTCTTGGATAGAGAACTATTCAAGTATGGAGAAGCAGAACAAATCTTCTTCCAAGAGATGTTATAGTTAATATTTTTGTCTTTCAAGGACTATATGAGTTCTGAGAGTGCCGTGTTGGTTCTTTTAAGTTGGTATTTAAAAGACGAATGATGATTATAAAGACGAGCTTTAAAGGAGGTGGAAGTGGAGCCAAAATAGGTAAAGGAATTGGTGTCAGTTATAACTTTACATTCGTAGATTAAGTTTTTTTCAAGACAATGGTTGTTGAGAGGACATTTATTTTTAGCAGGGCAATTGCAATTGCGATTAGAGAAATTAACAGAGTTATTAACAAGTGACCTAGTGTTATTTATAGAAGGAATTGGATTGGAGAAGTTATTTACGATAGGAATAATAGTTTCTTGATTTAGAATGGGATTAAGAACATTTAACGAATTTGGGTTTGCAGAAATTAGCCTAGAGTTAACAATGACGTCGGGAGTACTATTACTATTATTATGATATTCAGTGTTGGAAGGAAGAGATTTAGTATTTAGTATTTTATTGTTGTGTTTAGAGATAATGTTGGAGATGTTGGAGGAGGTCGAATAGGAAAATTTTATAGTGTGTTTGTTAAATATTTTACTATAGATATGTGAGGGAGGGAAGCATTTATTTAAGGCACTAATTTAATTTCTAATTTTAATTTCTAACCTCTAATCTGTACCTTTTCTTCCTAGATACTTCTCAATTATCATTATTACTCAGCACAATATATTCTTACTTCATATCACCTTGAAAAAATCCTTCGTAAACATAAACATTTTTTTGACGTTAGATTATTGATCCTCAATTCATTATTTTTTTCTCCCTTTCATGCTCATCTAACTTATACATATTACACTTATTCATCCACTCTTCTACTTCTTTCACAATATATCCTTAATTACATTACTATTGCTATATTTTTATATTTTTTAATAATACATATCAACAATTTCTTTCCATCGCACATATTATTAAACCCTTAAATATACAAACCTTAATTTAACATTATTCTAACATTTTTCTCTTCGTTAATTTTCAAATTCTTTTAATTTATATATTATCTTCCAACGGTTTTTCAACCTCTCTATGTAAAACAATATTTTTCTCAGTTATAAAAGCTATCTCTCTCTCTCTATCACCCATCTCTCCTCCTATCTCCTCTTCTTTTTCATCCTTTCCACCCCCACCCCCTCAATTTTTTCACCCAAATATCACACATCAATCTAAAACTACTTTTCATATGTTGATTTAAAACTGCACTATTCACAAGTGTGTTTTAACCTTCATATCATGTCTCCCTATTTTATCTGACGAAAACGCAAATGTTATTGCATGATGATATTTGTTTTTGAAATGCGCATAATAAAATACATGGAACTCTTTTAACCATCTTTTGATCTTATATATTATTTATACTCCAGTCCTACAAACTGTAGAGTGCTACTTATCCGATATCTGCATTGCTCTATTGTACTACAATAAAACTCAGCTCCTACATATATATATATATATATATATATATGACTGGTACTTTATTTTATCGACCCCACAAGGATGAAAGGCAAAGTTAACCTCGGCGGGATTTGAACTCAGACTGTAAAGGGACGTAACTATGCTAGAAAGCATGGCGTCCAACCCTCTACCGATACTGCCAAATATATATATATAGTATTAAGGATACTATTTATGGTTATGTATATACTAAAACCTTTATATATATTTTAAACCCTAAACAGTGAAAGACAGTAATTTATTACTACCTTATTACCAGTGAGATAAATAGCTCAATGTAATAACATCAGTTGTTCTACAGAGCAGTTATATAGAAATTACAGGAATCAAAGTTCTGTTCAAACCATTTATTAGCTTACAATTGTTTCTTCCAAACCGAGGTTTGGAGTCTTCGGAGCAATTTTTCAATGATTGTTTACATACATGACCTCCTTTTCAACACAAGAGACATACAGAAACATATGTATATATTGATGCACAGTGGGTTGACATCAATTATAATATTTAGCATGGCAATTTACATTCAAAGTTTAAAGTCATATTAAAAGAAAATTAAAACAAAGTTAAAGTTAAAATATAACATTGGCAGTTTATGAAGATAATACAAGAGGATAGTTAGAAGTAGTTAGTGTAGGCAATAGTTACACGTGGGGCATGCACTTATTTATATAAGATTATAGTGCGGCAAGGTGTTATATGGAATACAAGCACTTTAAGCGGGCAATCAAGAGTATTATGGGGGTTGTATTGGTAAAGTATGATATAGAAGCTTGTGTGCAGAGAAATATTAAAAATTAGAAGCAAAACAGTGTTATGGTTTTCGTATACACCACCATTTTCACAATCAAGGAAATGTAATATATAGATTATATGTTCTTCACATAATCAACGATGATTCAATATTGGATGCTTGATGAATTAGGTTAGAATATTACAGCTTGTTGTTCTTTAATCCAATATTATAGAGCAGGTTGTTTTTGTTGCGAGAATTAACATCGTATTATTTTCCGGAAGTGTGTGTGTGATTAAGGGAAGTTAATGCGTGAGGGGAGGTAACTAGCTGATTTCTATAACCAAATTTATTATCCCAAATGAGTCCCTATCATATAAGGTTATAAACAGTTTCTAAATTTAAGTATCCTATCTTTAAATTACAGTCTAGTCTGTCAAGAAGTACTAAAGGTGTTCATATTAGGATGATTACCCTCTATAGAGTGCCACAACTGAATATTCCACATGAAGAGTCAGATCCCCAGATCAATGATCTTTGTAAGTGTAGTCTACCCGCAGAACCTGGTAGGGTTTTATTAGAATCACTTCTATATATAACTCCTGGTAAGCTCTGGGTCAGTGCATGTCTGATTTCATGGCAAAGTTAAATATCACTAGGGTAGACCAGAGATCAATTCTCATTTACAATGTCACTAATCCGACCATCAAGTCATACATGTATGTATAACTCATATATCACTTGTACATAATTCATTGTACTCAGCATATAGGTTATATAGCTCTCTTATATTAATAAATAAATAAATTAATTAATTAATCTTCCATTTATCCAATGATGGCACTCCATACACAGAACAACATTAGCATAACCAATTCAGTGTTTAAAGTTTACATTAATTATATAGTGGTGTAATGTAGTCTAAGTAATTGAAGGCAATTATACCAAAAGTAGATGAACATAAGGATATATCTAGGGTAAAAGGTTCTAGAAGGATGTCACTATTTGTGTTAAGGTGGATCATTGAGTGTGGAGATGTGGTGTAAGGTGTGCCCTTGAGGTTTGTTGCTAGAGTTGGTGACGGGTTCAAGTCTGACATTGTTATATATTGGGTTTAAAGTTTTGGGAGGAGTGTCGGAAGCGGTGCTGGCAAGACGCGAACACTTCTGATTTTTTATTAAGGAGGTTATGGTTTGAGAAGATAATAGTATGGGTCTCTAGTAGACAGAGGTTACAAAATTTATTAGGTGGTTTGTACGATGTCGCGTTACCTATCACTTCCCATTTAGGTGTATAAGATTTATTTTAGTTTTTAGATAGTGTATGTAGCTAGATAGTGAAGTGGAGTTGGCTAGACTGTGTTTTTTGAAAGAGTGGAGGTGCAAATTGTATCTGGTTTTGAAGCAGTTTGAAGTAGAGCCTATATAGGTTTCAGAAGAGTTGCTAGTTGTGACGGTGCATGAGTATATGATATCCTTGATTAGGCATTTTTTATCTAAAGGGCAGGTTCTATTTGATCTACAGTTACAATTATTCTGGGTGTTAGTCTGCCGGTTATTATGTTGTGTAGAAGTCTGGATGGTAGCTATAGGATTATGGTTATGGGGGTTGTCGTTCCCAGCATTATTGCTTACACTAGTCCTATTACTATTATTACTATTGTTATCAGGGTTATTTGATATAATGTTATTTTGAAGGTTTATCGCCTGTTGTGATTTAGTTTGTTGGAAGTAAGAATTAATTTTTCTTTTATTGCTACTAGCTATGTGGTATGCTATGTTAGGCGTAGTAGAGTAGGAGATTTTAATAGTTTTTGTTTAAAAGGCTATGGTACTTGTGGCCATATGGGAAGTGTTTATCTAGGAGTGAGAAGAAAGCCCTAGGTAGGTTGGTAGAGACGTTTAGATTGAAAGGAGGGTTGAAAAATGTATTATTTCTTCTTCTATTTTTGTTTTTTATGTCTGGTGAGTTGTTTCCTTTTATGGTTTTATGGTAATTTCTGTGGTGTGGGTTACTTTTGTTGGCATCCTCCGTGTATGTGTGGTTGCTATTCTTATTACTAAATTTACTCATGGACATATTGTGCGAAATAATGTTGTAGCTATGTGTTTTTGTAGGTAGGAACTCGATCTCTATATTATGGCCTGATCTAGCTAATGCCTGATTATAATATTGCGAGTTTTTGCTAAATATGTTTACGTCATAGGATAGATTAGAGATTCTATTGGATACTCCCTTAGAGATAGAGTTTAATATAGATCTAGGGTGGTTAGACTTGGTATCTACGTAAATGAGTTTTTCGTTAGGTTTATGGAAAGGTGTATATATCTTTGAGTCTAGGCAGAGGGTGGCGTCGAGGAATTTAACGTTTTTAGTGTTTTTGTCCATGGTGATACTAAGGTTATAGTTTTTGAATGTCTTGTGCAATAGTTTTCTAGTTCTTTCTATATTGAATTTTTTATAGTCTATAAGTAGAAGTGCATCATAGCGGTACAAACCACCGTTGAGGTATGGAAGGTCCTTATGGATTTCGTTAAGTAAATATAGGCCGACCAAATCAGTGACCTGCGCCGAGTCACTAGATCCCATGGTTATGTCGAAGTTGTTTTGCGTATCTTTGCGGGTCCATAATTGGTCTTCAAAGGTGATTACGGTTTTACGGGCCGCAAGTATGACATCAATCTGGGGTCTAGTCAGGTCACTATTGTCCATGGCCATGATTAGTGTTTATTTAATAGGATAGGGGAAATAGAGGTGTAGTATGAATTGATATCAAATTGAATACATTTTTTATCCTTGTTATCCTTGATATCTTTGAACCATTAAATAACTTCACCCGTATTTCCCCATTGTTTAAGGTATATCTTGTGTTTAATCTGTGGGATGATTTTATCTAAAATGTTCTTACTGATAATGCCAATGTCAGACTTGGAAGGGCAGATAAGTCTAATCGAGGGGTTGCTAATGAAGACCTCCTTATGGTCCTTCAGAGAGAATCTAGGGGGGTTTGGGGTATATGGTTGTGTATGTCTCTGAAGTCCTAGTTTCGACACTATATTATAGCCTTCCATATTAATATCTTCTAAGTTTTTCATAGTAGTTTTCTTGTAGCTTTTATGTAGTTCATTATATATAAACTTTCTATAAGTATTATAATCTAGGCTGTATATGTTATTAGTTTTGTCCGCATGTACAATAATTCTATTAATAGTTTTGAATTCATTAATAGAGGTGTTAAGTTTGTTTAAGAAGGTGTTGTTTTTATTACGGTGCTTTTTGTATTTAATGTTCTTAACTAGTTTTATTAGGTCATTTTCAAAGGAGTTTAGTAGTGTGTTATGAGGGGGGGGGGGACTTCTAAAGGTTTTAAAGCCGAAGGAGTCAAATTTGTTAGTATTATTAACCTTGTTAGATTTGTTTTTATCATAATGGAATGTCCTCCATCTCACTCTATTGATAAAGGAATTTACACTGTCGATCAATAATTTCTCATATGTATTCTTGGATGGTATTGGTATGTTCTTGGTTGACATAGGCAGTTGGTCTTTGATCAGCATACTGGTAATTCAGCTCAACAGTATGGAGCAGTTAATAGTATTAAGGATACTATTTATGGTTATGTATATACTAAAACCTTTTATAGTTATATATATTTAAAACCCTAAACAGTGAAAGACAGTAATTTATTACTACCTTATTACCAGTAAGATAAATAGCTCAATGTAATAACATCTGTCGTTCTACATTTGGGGGTTTGTTTTGATCATCGCTGCATCGCAGCTTTGTTTAAATAAAGGGTTTCTACTTTATTTTACAGTAATAACACTTTTACAAGGCTCGGATTGTTTTAATAATAAAGGGGCCATAAACATATTTTCGATTGAGGAGGGGCATGTAGCAGAAATGGTTGGGGACCACTAAAGTTTTCCAGAGTTATTAATATTAATTCAAAATATTAACAAAATAGATATTCTTGTGATCAATTATATTTTATACATATTTCAGAGGTGCAGAGTTAAGTTTTACAGTAAAATAGGATGATGCATGACATACCCTGACATAGAAGATGGTTAAGATTCAGTCATGGTGGTGATTAACATATGACAAAACTCAATATTCATACCCTAATATTGAGAACATGAGATAACATAAAACAAAAAATAGGGAGGGTGCGTGTAATACAGCTTGGGGAGAGAGTTTGTTTGTTTAGTGAGAGAGGGGGAATTGAGAGAGAGTGAGGTATGTAGTGGTATATAGAGAAGGGGAGAGAGTTTGATGGTTTAGTGATAGAGTGAGGTATGTAGTGGGATATGGAGAGGGGGAGAGAGTTTGTTGGTATAGTGAGAGAGGGGGAATTGAGAAAGAGTGAGGGATATATAGAGGGCGTGAGAGTTTGTTGGTTTAGTGAGAAAGGAGGAATTGAGAGAGAGTGAGGTATGTAGTGGGATATAGAGAGGGAGAGAGAGTTTTTTGGTTTAGTGAGAGAGGGGGAATTGAGAGAGTGAGGTATGTAGTGGGATATACAAAGGGGGAAAGAGTTTGTTGGTTTAGTGAGAGAGGGGGAATTGAAAGAGTGAGGTATGTAGTGGGATGGAGAGAGTTTGTTGGTTTAGTGAGAGAGGGGGAATTGTGAGAGAGAGAGAGTGAGGTATGTAGTGGGATATAGAGAGGCGGATAGACTTTGTTGGTTTAGTGAGAGTGAGGTATGTAGTGGGATATAGAGCGGAGGAGAGAGTTTGTTGGTTTAGTGAGAGATGGGGAATTGAGAGAGAATGAGGTATGTAGTGGGATATAGAGAGGGGGAGAGAGTTTGTTGGTTTAGTGAGAGCGGGGGAATTGTGAGAGACTGCGGTATGTAGTGGGATATAAAGAGGGGGAGAGAGTTTGTTTGTTTAGTGAGTGGGGGGAATTGAGAGAGAGTGAGGTATGTAGCGGTATATAGAGAGAAGGAGAGAGTTTGATGGTTTAGTGAGAGAGGGTGAATTGTGAGAGAGTGAGGTATGTAGTGGGATATAGAGAGGGGGAGAGAGTTTGTTGGTTTAGCGAGAAAGGGGGAATTGAGAGAGAGTGAGGGATATAGAGAGGGGGAGAGAGTTTGTTGGATTAGTGAGAGAGGGGAAATTACGAGAGAGTGAGGTATGTAGTGGGATATAGAGAGGGGGAGAGAGTTTTTTGGTTTAATGACAGAGGGGGAATTGAGAGAGAGAGTGAGGTATGTAGTGGGATATAGAGAGGGGGAGAGAGTTTGATGGATTACTGTGATATGAGAAATTTAGAGAGAGTGAGGTATGTAGTGGGATATAGAAAGGGGGATAGAGTGTGTTTGTTTAGTGAGAGAGGAGGAATTGTGAGAGAGTGCGGTATGTAGTGGGATATAAAGAGGGGGAGAGAGTTGGTTTGTTTAGTGAGAGAGAGTGAGGTATGTACTGTGATATATATTTCTATTTATTTGCCACCAGGGCATCAAAGATTGGGACAAATACAAAGGGGGGAGTTTACATACATTTAAAAAGACGTGTAAAAACATATAACAAATTAAATTTAACAATCGATGTCCTCAATAGGGAGGGGCGTTGACATGGGTCGCACACACCCCCGAAAAAATGTGCAACCCTCCTCTTCAGGAGCACAAAGAGCGGGTGCTTCCTTCCTCTTCTCATTCTTCTCCTCTCTCACCTACAGGCTGATATAGAGAGAAGGCCCATTCACTCGGGCCATTCTCGCTACTTTCACCATCTTTCATAAAACTTGCTGGGGTAGAGCACCTCTCTCTCCATTCTGATCCTTCTTCTAAAGTGGTACTTGAAAAAAAAGACCAGTTGTTGGCCGGAGAGATAGGTGTCTGACCTCAGCCCTTTCAACCTTGTCCACCATACAACTTCTTTCGCCATGGCTATCACACAGAGGAAAACCGCCTCTCCTTCGTTTTTGAAAGGGGGAGGCGGTTTGATTGTGACAATGTTCTCGGTGGTCAACCGGATTGGTCCCACCCGCGACAGTAGTCGTTCTACATAGCCCCACAGGTCAGCAACGCCCGGGCAGTGTACGAATTCGTGTGCGACGGTTTCCTCGTCACGCACGCATCTTGGACAGATCTTCTTCGAGGGGTCCCTACCCGGGCGCCCGTGTCTGTAGAGCTTGTCCCGAACGGGTAGAGCTCCTCGGTAACATTGCCAAGCCAGGGACTTTTGGAAGTTGTCCATCGGTCCCGGGCCAAACGTCCTACCGAACAGACTGGCCAGCTCGTCTTCCTGCATGCCCAGAGCCTCTCCGAGAGCGTCGTCGCACTTACTGCGCACCAACCCTCTATAGAATGGTGAGGTTGAGTCTCCACTGATTGCCGGATCCGCTTGCCAGAGGGCCGTGAGCGCCTGGGCACATTCAATGTGCCAGTCGCCCACTTTTCCCGGTCTTTGTTGACCCAGAATTGCAGCTCGGTGAATGAGACGAGTCTCGGAAAGGCTCGCCTCACAAACAGGGCCCACACTGGCTGACCGGTGAGGAATACCTGGAGGTGCCGTAGCCTTAATGCGTGTCTACGCATCGTCAGCCACGGCATCCCCAGCCCTCCGTTCGAAGGGTGTTGACAGCAGATGGATCTTCTCACCAAAGGAGCCCGCTTCTTCCAAAGAAATCGGAAGAGCGCGCGCTCCATTTTAGCGAGTGTTTTCTCTGGGCAAGGCACGACGGTCAAGCGGTAGTAGATGACGGACGCTATATAAGCGTTCGCCACCTCCGCTCGACCTTTCAGGGATAGTTTGCACTCGGCCCACTTCTGGGCGAGTGCAAACACCTTGCCCGTTACCTCGTCCCAGTTTTTCTCCACCTGGAGGTCCGGTCCGAACCAGACCCCGAGCAGCTTCACCGGTCCCTCCGTCCAGCGTCCGACGATGCCGTCGGAGGGCATCGTTTTGCCCCTCCACGTCCCGAGTTGCAAACCGACGGACTTGTCCCGGTTCAGCTTGGCTCCTGTGAACCTTTCATATTCCTCCAGTAAGGTGCCGATCTGCCCAATTTCCGAGGCGCACGACACCATTACTGTCACGTCATCGGCGTAGGCCGACACCGCTTTCCGCAATCCCGGTTCCAAGGGGATGCCCTGCAACAGCTCCAGCTTCCTCAGTAGTGGCTCGAGAGCCAGCACATACAGGAGGGAGGAGAGAGGGCATCCCTGTCGAATGGATCGCGTGATTTGGAACGGCTCCGAGAGGTCCATTGCAGCAATCCAGCCCCTGAAAACGGGTCCGAAGCCTACCGCCGCGAGCACCGCATCCAGGTACCGATGGTCAACCCTATCGAACGCTTTAGATTGATCCAAGTTGATCAGGGCCCCACCAAAGCCGGGTTCGTTCCCTACCCTCTCTACGATGTATCGCATGAGGTGGAGGTTGTCGTGTATGGACCTGGACGGGATTGCGCATGTCTGCGCTTCTCCCACCAGGTTCCCGACGACAAGCGCCAACCTCTTCGCTAACACCTTGGCCAAAATCTTTAACTCTGTGTTTAGCAGCGTTATGGGCCTGAAGTTATCTATGTCATCCCCCTTGTTCTCGTCCTTCCTCACCAGCGTGACTACGCCCTTGGTCACAGAACTGGGAATTCTCCCGTTCTGTTGCCAGTTGCAGTAGACCGCCTCGAGCAGACCGGAGAACAAGCCCGGCATCGCTACATAAAGTTCGTATGGTAGACCATCGAGACCCGGAGATTTGCGTTTACCGCATTGGCTCAGCGCTTCCCCTGTTTCAGCGGCTGAAATCGGCCTCTCGCAGGACTTCGCCTCCCCGTCCGAGAGCCGCGCCAGACCGTCGAGGTATGGACCGAAATCCATGGCCCCACCCGGCCCGCCGCCCCTCCCGAACAGTCGTGCAAAGCGCCGTTGAAAGGCCGCGCTCATCCGCTCAGGTTCAAGGATCACGCGTCCATCCTGGTCCTTCAAAGACCGAATCGTGGACTTGTTTCCACTTTTTGCCTCTGTCACTCGGGCCCAGCTAACAGCTTTGGCTCCCTCGTTACCCAGAGCACGTATTTTACTCCTGACAACGCAGCCCTCGTTCTTCGCATCAAAGAACTGGTCTAGGGCCGTTCTTGACGCCAGCACGCCGGCCACGTTGCCACTCCTAATCGCCTCTTCTACTTTATCTATTAATTCCCTTTCAGTTCTATTCCTATCTGATGCTAATTCCCGACTAAAACCTATCGATTCTATTCTAATTTCTCTCTTGAGAGAGCCCCACCACCTGTTGTTGACAATTGCCCCCGTCAAACGCTGCTTAACTAGTGTGCTAATCCGCTTACTGTAAGCTTTGTTTGTCGGTAAAGACAAGTTTAGCTTCCAGTAACCGGGTCCCTGTTTATGGGTTCTATCAAGGTTGACCACTCCGGTCAACAACTTGTGATCCGAATAGTCAACCATGAACATTCGTGGACAGCTTAATATGTCCCTATCCTTATTTCTAACTAGGAACCTATCTAGGTACGACCTGGATGTTCCACTGCGATTACTCCACGTCCACCGTGGCACAGTCGGAAAATCCAGTCGATATCTATCGGCCAGATCAAATCGGCCGATTAATCGTTTGAGGCTGTTACACCCCCCTCTATCGGGACATGCCCCTACATAGTCCCAACGTGCATCCAGGATACCATTCCAGTCCCCCACTAAAAGCAAGGAGCGAGACGTTCCCAGGAAATTCTCCAGGCGTCGGAAGAAGTCCGGTCGCGGTGTCCCCGATGGGGCATACGCTGCCACCAGCCTGAAAGCTCCACCTTCACCACTGCCGACGTCTAAAACCACCAGTCGACCCTCCGGGTCCAGGTGTACCTTCTGTGTGGCAAGACCCAGGTATTTTCGCAGCAGAACGACAACCCCACCCCCACCCCTCGGCTGACAGAGAGATGCGTAGATCTCAAAGTCGTCGAAGATGGGGGCCAGTTGGCGCTCCTTGCTGATCCTGGACTCGCAAATAACCATTACATCCACTCTGTGCGACCTGAGGTCATTTAAGAGTTTGCTCTGTTTCCAGGACATCCCCAGGCCGCGTGCATTCACACATCCAACTCTTATATTGGCCATGTTGGTGCTGAAGAGGTAAAAAGGAAGAGGAAAGGAAATTACTTACCTCTTCGTCTCCTGGGGACCAGGCTGCACAATTTCCATGGGGGTGTTGGAAGGGTTGTTTGGTGGGGCAGTGGTTTGTGGTGGGGTGAGGACATCAGTGTGTGGTGGGATTGGGGTATGGGTGTCTGGTGTGAGGTGGGGAAACATCTCAATAGGACGCTGTTAAGTAGTTTGGTGCAGGTGGTCCCCACATGCATTGGATGGTTCTTTTTCAGAGTTACATAGGCTTCCATTGGGACCCTAATCATCATTAGGTGCGGTTTGTCCGCTGCGTAGGTGAAAGTGATCCCTTCGGTTTCCACCGAAGGGTTATTGTCTATTGCTTTCATCAAAGTTTTATTGTTCTTGTTAATGTATGTATAGAGTTTTTGTTGTGTTATGTTTGTTTTTGTTTTTGTTTGTTGTTCTTGTGCGTGTTTGCGTTTTGTAGTATGTGTTATGTTTTCGGGAGGGGTGGGTTTTTTGTTTGTGATGTTTGTTCTGTTTGTGCTGGTGGTTGTGTGTTTGTTGCATTTTTGTTAATGTGGTGACTTTTTTTTGCCTTTTCACCTGTTGAAAGGGTTCTCCCTCGTCGTCACTGGTTGACGTTGATACGGAGTCCTCTTCCGTGTTGTTGGGGAGGGGTATATTTGGGTGTTTTGTTGTGGTTGCTTTTGTATTTGTTTTAGGTGGGGAGGGGTTGGGTGGAACAGTGTCTTGTGTTGTTATTTTTCCGTGTTGTTGTGGTTGTTGTTGTTGTTGTTGTGGTGGTGGTGGAGGTGGTGGTGGTGGTTGTGTTGTTGTGTTCGGGGTTGGCAGAAGAGCTTTTTTTTTTACTCGTTAATTTTGGACAGGTAGCCCTCAGGTGACCCCTTCTTAAGCAGTGGTATCATGACGGCCGCCTTCCCTCCACGAAATGTTTATATAAGTTAGCCCGTCCAGAGGCACGCGTTGTGGGATATTCGCTATTCGTTCTGGGATCATTTGCACCAGATCTTCTACGCTGGTCCCACTAAATACACCTCCGGAGGACTTTCCTACTGATATTATCCTGTCTTCATCAAAGTCAATGAATCCACATAGTATCCACCAAATATTTACATTTGGTGTGATATTCATAATTTTTATTCTTTGTGTACTTTTTCCCCTGTATGTGGAGAAAAAGGTGAAGCGGGGAGACACAATGGGTGATACAGAGTATTTTTGTGCTGTTGGCTGGTTATTCATTAGCACCGAAATGCTTGGTTTAGTGAGAGGGGGAATAGAGAGTGATTCAGGTATGTAGTGGGCTAAGTCTAAGTCTTGGGGTTGCGGTTTAAGTGTAAGTCTAAGGCATTGGGTTTGGGTTTAAGTCTAAGTCTAAGGCTTGTGTTTGGGGTTATGTCTAAGTCTAAGGCTGGGGGTTGGGGTTTAAGTCTAAGTCTAAGGATTTGGGTTTGGGTTTAAGTCTAAAGCTTGGGTTTAGGGTTTAATGATAAGGCTTGGAGTTGGGGTTTAAGTCTAAGTCTAAGGCTTTGTGTTGAGGTTTAAATCTAAGTCTAAGGCTTGGGGTTGGGGTTTAAGTCTAAGTCTAAGGCTTTGAGTTGATGTTTAAATCTAAATCTAAGGCTTTGGGTTGGGGTTTAAGTCTAAGTCTAAGGCTTGGGTTGGGGTTTAAGTCTAAGTTTTGGGGTTAGGGTTTAAATCTAAGGCTTGGTGTTAGGGTTTAAGTCTAAGTCTAATGCTTGTGGTTGGGGTTTATGTCTAAGTCTAAGGCTTGGGGTTGGGGTTTAAATCCAAGTCTAAGACTTTGGGTTTGGGTATAAGTCTAAACCTAAGGCTTGGGGTTGGGGTTTAAGTCTAAGTCTAAGGCTTTGTGTTGAAGTTTAAGTCTGAGTCTAAGGCTTGTGGTTGGGGTTTAAGTCTAAGTCTAA
The DNA here is from genome assembly GCA_964016885.1 of Eledone cirrhosa. Lineage (NCBI taxonomy): Eukaryota > Metazoa > Mollusca > Cephalopoda > Octopoda > Eledonidae > Eledone > Eledone cirrhosa. Next base: position 135,371,044 of record OZ024744.1, on the reverse strand, counting down.
GGCTTGGGGATGGGGTTTAAGTCTAAGTCTAAGGATTTGTGTTGAGGTTTAAATCTAAGTCTAAGACTTGGGGTTGGGGTTTATCTAAGTCTAAGGCTTTGAGTTGATATTTAAATCTCAATCTAAGACTTTGGGTTGAGGTTTAGGTCTAAGTCTAAGGCTTGGGTTGTGGTTTAAGTCTATGTATTGGGGTTAGGGTTTAAATATAAGGCTTGGTGTTAGGGTTTATGTCTAAGTCTAAGGCTTGGGGTTGGGGTTTAAGTCTACGTCTAAGGCTATGGGTTGAGGTTTAAATCTAAGTCTAAAGCTTGGGGTTGGGGTCTAAATCTAAGTCTAAGACTTGGGGTTGGGGTTTAAGTCTAAGACTAAGGCTTGGGTTTGGGTTTCAATCTAAGCATAAGTCTTCGGGTTGGGGTTTAAGACTAAGTGTAAAGCTGGGGGTTGGGGTTTAAGTCTAAGTCTAAGGATTGGGGTTGGGGTCTAAATCTAAGTCTAAGGCTTGTGGTTCGGGTTTAAGTCTAAGTCAAGGGCGTGGGATTCGGGTTAATATCTAAGTCTAAGGCTTTGGGTTTGGGTTTCAGTCTAAGTCTAAGGCTTGGGGTTGGGGTTTAAGTCTAAGGCTTGTGGTTCGGAGTTAAGTCTATGTCTAAACCTTGCGGTTGGGGTTTAAGTCTAAGTCTAAAACTTGTGGTTGGGGTTTAAGTTTGAGTCTAATGCTAGGAGTTGTGGTTCAAGTCTAAGTCTAAGGCTTGGGTTTGGGTTTCAGTCTAAGCCTAAGTCTTGGGGTTGAGGTTTAAGAGTAAGTGTAAAGCTTGGCGTTGGGGTTTAAGTCTATGTCTAAGGATTTGGGTTAAGGTTTAAGTCTAAGTCAAAGGCTTGGGTTTGGGTTTTAAGTCTAAGCCTGGGGTTCGGGTTTAAGTCTAAGCTTGGGGTTCGCGTTTAAGTCTAAGTCTGAGGCTAGGGTTTGTGGTTCATGTCTCAGTCTAAGGCTAGGGGTTGGGGTTTAAGTCTAAGTCTAAGATTTGTGGTTGTCTAACTCCAAGGCATTGTGTTAGGGTTTAAATCTAAGTTTAAGGCTTAGGGTTGTGGTTCAAGTCTAAAGCTAAGGCTTGGAGTTGATGTTTAAGTCTAAGGCTTGGGCTTAGGGTTTAAGTCTAAGTCTAAGACTTGGGGTTGGGTTTTAAGTCCAAGTCTAGGACTTTGGGTTTGGGTTTAAGTCTAAGTCTAAGGCTTGGGGTTGGGGTTTAAGTCTAAGTCTAAGGCTTTCTGTTGAAGTATAAGTCTGAGTCTAAGGCTTGTGGTTGGGGTTTATGTCTATGTCTAAGGCTTGGGGTTGGGGTTTAAGTCTAAATCTAAGGCTGGGGTTGGGGTCTAAATCTAAGTCTTAGGCTTGGGGTTGGGGTTTAAGTCTAAAGCTGGGGGTTAGGGTTTCATGCTAAGGTTGGAGTTGGGGTTTAAGTCTAAGACTAAGGCTTGGGTTTGGGTTTCAGTCTAAGCCTAAGTCTTGGGGTTGGGGTTTAAGAGTAAGTGTAAAGCTTGGCGTTGGGATTTAAGTCTACGTCTAAGGATTTGGGTTAAGGTTTAACTCTAAGGCTAAGGCTTGGGGTTGGGGTCTAAATCTAAGACTTGTGGTTCGGGATTAAGTCTATGTCTAAGCCTTGTGGTTGGGGTTTAAGTCTAAGTCTAAGGCTTGGGGTTGGGATTTAAGTCTAAGTCTAAGACTTGAGGTTGGGATTTAAATGAAGGTCTAAGGCTTGCAGTCGGCATGTAAAGTTAAGTCTAAGGCTAGGAGTTGGGGCTCATGTCTAAGTCTAAGGCTTGGGGTTGGGGTTTGAATCTAAGTCTAAGGCTTGGGGTTGGTGTCTAAATCTAAGTCTAAGGCTTGGGGTTGGGGTTTAAGTCTAAGTCTTGGGGATAGTGTTTAAATCTAAGGCTTGGGGTTGGGGTTTAATTCTAAGTCTAATGCTTGTGGTTGGGATTTACATCTAAGTCTAAGGCTTGGAGTCGGGGTTTAAGTCTAAATCTAAGGCTTGGGTTGGGGTTTAAGTCCAAGTCTAAGTCTTTGGGTTTGGGTTTAAGTCTAATTCTAAGGCTTTAGGTTGAGGTTTAAGTCTAAGTCTAATGCTTAGGTTTGAGGTTTAAGTCTAATTCTAAGGATTGTGGTTGGGGTTTAAGTCTAAGGCTTGTCGTTCGGAGTTAAGTCTATGTCTAAGCCTTGCGGTTGGGGTTTAAGTCTAAGTCTAAGGCTTGTGGTTTGGGTTTAAGTTTGAGTCTAATGCTAGGAGTTGTGGTTCAAGTCTAATTCAAAGGCTTGGGATTGGGTTTTAAGTCTAAGTCTAAGGCTTGGTGTTGGGGTTTAAATCTAAGGCTTGGGGTTAGTCTTTAAGTCTACTGCTTGGTGTTGTGGTTTAAGTCTAAGCCTTAGGCCTGTGGTTGGGATTTAAATGTAAGTCTAAGGCTTGGGTTTGTCATTTAAGGTTAAGTCTAAGGCTAGGATTTGGGTATCAAGTCTGAGTCTAAGGCTTGGGGTTGGGGTTCAAGTCTAAGTCTTGGGGTTAGGGCTTAAATCTAAGGCTTGGTGTGGGGGATTAAGTCTAAGTCTAATGCTTGTGGTTGTGCTTTATGTCTAAGCCTGAGGCTTGGGGTTCGGGTTTAAATCTAAGGCTTGGGGTTGGGGTTTAAGTCTAAGTCAAAGGCTTGGGGTTGTGGTTCATGTAAAAGGCTTGCGGTTGGGGTCTAAGTCCAAGTCTAAGGATTTGGGTTTGAGTTTAAGTCTAAGTCTAAAGGCTTGGTGTTGGGGTTTAATTCTAAGTCTAAGACTTGTGGTTGGGGTGTATGTCTAACTCTAAGGCATTGTGTTAGGGTTTAAATCTAAGTTTAAGGCTTAGGGTTGTGGTTCAAGTCTAAAGCTAAGGCTTGGCGTTTATGTTTAAGTCTAAGGCTTGGGCTTAGGGTTTAAGTTTAAGTCTAAAACCTGGTGTTGGGTTTTAAGTCCAAGTCTAGACTTTGGGTTTGGGTTTAAGTCTAAGTCTAAGGCTTGGGATTGGGGTTTAAGTCTAAGTCTAAGGCTTTGGGTTTAGGTTTAAGTCTAAGTCTAAGTCTTGTGGTTGGGGTTTAAATCTAAGACTTGTGGTTCGGTGTTAAGTCTACGTCTAAGTCTTTGGTTCGGGTTTAAGTCTAAGTCTAAGGCTTAGAGTTGGGATTTAAATGTAAGTCTAAGGCTTCCGGTCGGGATGTAAGGTTATGTCTAAGGCTATGAGTTGGGGCTCATGTCTAAGTCTAAGGTTTGGGGTTGGTGTTCAAGTCTAAATCTAAGGCTTGGCGTTGGGGTTTTAAGTCTAAGTCGGAGGCATTGGGGTTGGATTTAAGTCTAAGTCAAAGGCTTCGGGTTGGGATTTAATTCGAAGTCTAAGACTTGGGGATGGGGTTTAAGTTTAAGTCTTGGGGTTAGGGATTAAATCTAAGGCCTGGTGTTGGGGTTTAAGTCTAAGTATAAGGCTTTGGGTTGAGATTTAAATCTAAGTCTAAGGCTTGGGGTTGGTGTGTAAATCTAAGTCTAAGGCTTGGGGTTGGGGTTTAAGTCTAATTCTAAGGCTTTAGGTTGAGGTTTAAGGCTAAGTCTAAGGCTTAGGTTTGAGGTTTAAGTCTAATTCTAAGGCTTGTGGTTGGGGTTTAAGTCGAACCCTAAGAATTGCGGTTGGAGTTTAAGTCTAAGTTTAGGGCTTGGGTTGGGATTTAAGTGGAAGTTTAAGGCTTGTGGTTCGGGTTTAAGTCTAAGTCAAAGGCTTGGGATTCAGGTTAACGTCTAAGTCTAAGGCTTGGGTTGGGGTTTAAGTCTAAGTTTTGGGGTTAGGGTTTAAATCTAAGACTTGGTGTTAGGGTTTAAGTCTAAGTCTAATGCTTGTGGTTGGGGTTTATGTCTAAGTCTAAGGATTGGGGTTGGGGTTTAAATCCAAGTCTAAGGCTTTGGGTTTGGGTTTAAGTCTAAAGCTAAGGCTTGGGGTTGGGGTTTAAGTCTACGTCTAAAGCTTTGTGTTGAAGTTTAAGTCTGAGTCTAACGCTTGTGGTTGGGGTTTCTGTCTAAGTCTAAAGCTTGGGGTTGGGGTTTAAGTCTAAATCTAAGACTTGGGGTTGGGATCTAAATCTAAGTCTAAGCATTGGGGTTGGGGTTTAAATCTAAGTCTAAGGCTTTGAGTTGATGTTTAAATCTAAATCTAAGACGTTGGGTTGAGGTTTAAGTCTAAGTCTAAGGCTTGGGTTGTGGTTTAAGTCTAAGTCTTGGGATTAGTGCTTAAATCTAAGGCTTGGTGTTAGCGTTTATGTCTAAGCCTAATGCTTGTTGTTGGGGTTTATGTCTAAGCATAAGGCTTGGGGTTGGGGTTTAAGTCTACGTCTAAGGCTTTGGGTTGAGGTTTAAATCTAAGTCTAATTCTTGGGGTTGGGGTCTAACTCTAAGTCTAAGACTTGGGGTTGGGATTTAAGTCTAAAGCTTGGGGTTAGGGTTTCATGCTAAGGCTTGGAGTTGGGGTTTAATCTAAGACTAAGGCTTGGGTTTGGGTTTCAGTCTAAGCCTAAGTCTTGGGGTTGGGATTTAAGACTAAGTGTAAAGCTTGGGGTTGTGGTTTAAGTGTAAGTCTAAGGATTTGGGTTGAGGTTTAAATCTATGTCTAAGGCTTGGTGTTGGGGTCTAAATCTAAGTCAATGGCTTGGGATTCGGGTTAACATCTAAGTCTAAGGCTTTGGGTTTGGGTTTAAGTCTAAGCATAAGGCTTGGGGTTGAGGTTTAAATCTAAGTCTAAGGCTTGGGGTTGGTGTGTAAATCTAAGTCTAAGGCTTGGGGTTGGGGTTTAAGTCTAATTCTAAGGCTTTAGGTTGAGGTTTAAGTCTAAGTCCAAGGCTTAGGTTTGAGGTTTAAGTCTAATTCTAAGGCTTGTGGTTGGGGTTTAAGTCGAAGCCTAAGAATTGTGGTTGGGGTTTAAGTCTAAGTTTAGGGCTTGGGGTTGGGATTTAAGTGGAAGTTTAAGGCTTGTCGTTCGGGTTTAAGTCTAAGTCAAAGGCTTGGGATTCAGGTTAACGTCTAAGTCGAAGGCTTGGGTTGGGGTTTAAGTCTAAGTTTTGGGGTTGGTGTTTAAATCTAAGGCTTGGTGTTAGGGTTGAAGTCTAAGTCTAATGCTTGTGGTTGGGGTTTATGTCTAAGTCTAAGGCTTGGGTGGGGTTTAAATCCAAGTCTAAGGCTTTGGGTTTGAGTTTAAATCTAAACCTAAGGCTTGGGGTTGGGGTTTAAGTCCAAGTCTAGACTTTGGGTTTGGGTTTAAGTCTAAGTCTAAGGCTTGGGATTGGGGTGTCAGTCTAAGTCCAAGTTTTTGGCTTGAGGTTTAAGTCTAAGTCTAAGTCTTGTGGTTGGGGTTTATGTCTAAGCCCAAGGCTTGGCGTTGGGGTTTAAATCTAAGACTTGTGGTTCGGGGTTAAGTCTATGTCTAAGCCTTGTCGTTGGGGTTTAAGTCTAAGTCTATGGCTTGGGGTTGGGATTTAAATGTAAGTCTAATGCTTGCGGTCGGGATGTAAGGTTAAGTCTAAGGCTAGGAGTTGGGGCGCATGTCTAAGAATAAGGCTTGGGGTTGGGGTTCAAGTCTAAATCTAAGGCTTGTTGTTGGGCTTTATGTCTAATTCTAAGGCTTCGGTTTAGGGTTTAAATCTAAGTCTAAGGCTTGGAGTTGGGGTTTAAGTCTAAGTCGGAGGCATTGGGGTTGGGTTTAAGTCTAAGTCTAAGGCTTTGGTTGGGGATTTAATTCGAAGTCTAAGACTTAGGGATGGGGTTTAAGTCTAAGTCTTGGGGTTAGGGATTAAATCTAAAGCTTGGTGTTGGGGTTTAAGTCTAAGTATAAGGCTTTGGGTTGAGGTTTAAATCTAAGTCTAAGGCTTAGGGTTGGTGTGTAAATCTAAGTCTAATGCTTGGGGTTGGGGTTTAGGTCTAAGTCTTGGGGTTAGTATTTAAATCTAAGGCTTGGTGTTGGGATATCATTCTAAGTCTAATGCTTGTGGTTGGGTTTTATATCTAAGTCTAAGGCTTGGATTTGGGATTTAAGTCTAAATCTAAGGCTTGTGGTTGGGGTTTAAGTCCAAGTCTAAGTCTTTGGGTTTGGGTTTAAGTCTAATTCTAAGGCTTTAGGTTGTGGTTTAAGTCAAAGTCTAAGGCTTAGGTTTGAGTTTTAAGTCTAATTCTAAGGTTTGTGGCTGGGGTTTAAGTCGAAGCCTAAGAATTGTCGTTGGGGTTTAAGTCTAAGTTTAGGGCTTCGTGTTGGGATTTAAGTGGAATTTTAAGGCTTGTTGTTCGGGTTTAAGTGTAAGTCAAAGGTTTGGGTTGGGGTTTAAGTCTAAGTTTGGGGTTAGGGTTTAAATCTAAGGCTTGGGTTGGGGTTTAAGTCTAAGTCTAATGTTTGTGGTTGGGGTTTATGTCTAAGTCTAGGGCTTGGGGTTGGGGTTTAAATCCAAGTCTAAGGCTTTGGATTTGGGTTTAAGTCTAAACCTAAGGCTTGGGGCTGGGGTTTAAGTCTAAGTCGAAGGCTTTGTGTTGAAGTTTAAGTCTGAGTCTAAGGCTTGTGGTTGGGGTTTATGTCTAAGACTAAGGCTTGGGGTTGGGATTTAAATGTAAGTCTAATGCTTGCGGTCGGGATGTAAGGTTAAGTCTAAGGCTAGGAGTTGGGGCTCATGTCTAAGTCTAAGGCTTGGGGTTGGGGTTCAAGTCTAAATCTAAGGCTTGGCGTTGGGGTTTAAGTCTAAGTCTAAGGCTTTTTGTTGGGCTTTATGTCTAATTCTAAGGCTTGGGTTTAGGGTTTAAATCTAAGTCTAAGGCTTGGAGTTGGGGTTTAAGTCTAAGTCGGAGGCTTTGGGGTTCGGTTTAAGTTTAAGTCTAAGGCTTTGGTTTGGGATTTAATTCGAAGTCTAAGACTTGGGGATGGGGTTTAAGTCTAAGTTTTGGGGTTAGGGATTAAATCTAAAGCTTGGTGTTGGGGTTTAAGTCTAAGTATAAGGCTTTGGGTTGAGGTTTACATCTAAGTCTAAGGCTTAGGTTTGGTGTGTAAATCTAAGTCTAAGGCTTGGGGTTGGGTTTAGGTCTAAGTCTTGGGGTTAGTATTTAAATCTAAGGCTTGGTGTTGGGATATCATTCTAAGTCTAATGCTTGTGGTTGGGGTTTATATCTAAGTCTAAGGCTTGTATTTGGGATTTAAGTCTAAATCTAAGGCTTGTGGTTGGGGTTTAAGTCCAAGTCTAAATCTTTGGGTTTGGGTTTAAGTCTAATTCTAAGGCTTTAGATTGAGGTTTAAGTCAAAGTCTAAGGCTTAGGTTTGAGGTTTAAGTCTAATTCTAAGGTTTGTGGTTGGGGTTTAAGTTGAAGCCTAATAATTGTCGTTGGGGTTTAAGTCTAAGTTTAGGGCTTCGGGTTGGGATTTAAGTGGAACTTTAAGGCTTGTGGTTTGGGTTTAAGTGTAAGTCAAAGGTTTGGGTTGGGGTTTAAGTCTAAGTTTTGGGGTTAGGGTTTAAATCTAAGGCTTGGGTTGGGGTTTAAGTCTAAGTCTAATGTTTGTGGTTGGGGTTTATGTCTAAGTCTAGGGCTTGGGGTTGGGGTTTAAATCCAAGTCTAAGGCTTTGGATTTGGGTTTAAGTCTAAACCTAAGGCTTGGGGTTGGGGTTTAAGTCTAAGTCGAAGGCTTTGTGTTGAAGTTTAAGTCTGAGTCTAAGGCTTGTGGTTGGGGTTTATGTCTAAGACTAAGGCATGGGGTTGGGATTTAAATGTAAGTCTAATGCTTGCGGTCGGGATGTAAGGTTAAGTCTAAGGCTAGGAGTTGGGGCTCATGTCTAAGTCTAAGGCTTGGGGTTGGGGTTCAAGTCTAAATCTAAGGCTTGGCGTTGGGGTTTAAGTCTAAGTCTAAGGCTTTTTGTTGGGCTTTATGTCTAATTCTAAGGCTTGGGTTTAGGGTTTAAATCTAAGTCTAAGGCTTGGAGTTGGGGTTTAAGTCTAAGTCGGAGGCATTGGGGTTGGGTTTAAGTTTAAGTCTAAGGCTTTGGTTTGGGATTTAATTCGAAGTCTAAGACTTGGGGATGATGTTTAAGTCTAAGTCTTGGGGTTAGGGATTAAATCTAAAGCTTGGTATTGGGGTTTAAGTCTAAGTATAAGGCTTTGGGTTGAGGTTTAAATCTAAGTCTAAGGCTTAGGGTTGGTGTGTAAATCTAAGTCTAAGGCTTGGGGTTGGGGTTTAGCTCTAAGTCTTGGGGTTAGTATGTAAATCTAAGGCTTGGTGTTGGGATATCATTCTAAGTCTAATGCTTGTGGTTGGGGTTTAAGTCCAAGTCTAAGGCTTTGGGTTTGGGTTTAAGTCTAATTCTAAGGCTTTAGTTTGAGGTTTAAGTCAAAGTCTAAGGCTTAGGTTTGAGGTTTAAGTCTAATTCTAAGGTTTGTGGTTGGGGTTTAAGTCGAAGCCTAAGAATTGTCGTTGGGGTTTAAGTCTAAGTTTAGGGCTTCGTGTTGGGATTTAAGTGGAATTTTAAGGCTTGTGGTTCGGGTTTAAGTCTAAGTCAAAGGCTTGGGTTGGGGTTTAAGTCTAAGTTTGGGGGTTAGGGTTTAAATCTAAGGCTTGGGTTGGGGTTTAAGTCTAAGTCTAATTATTGTGGTTGGGGTTTTGTCTAAGTCTAGGGCTTGGGGTTGGGGTTTAAATCCAAATCTAAGGCTTTGGATTTGGGTTTAAGTTTAAACCTAAGGTTGGGGTTGGGGTTTAAGTCTAAGTCGAAGCCTTTGTGTTGAAGTTTAAGTCTGAGTCTAAGGCTTGTGGTTGGGGTTTATGTCTAAGACTAAGGCTTGGGGTTGGTGTTTAAGTCTAAATCTAAGGCTTGTGGTTGGGATTTACATCTAAGTCTAAAGCTTGGGGTTGGGGTTTCTAGCTAAGGCTTGGAGTTGGGGTTTAAGTCTAAGATTAAGGCTTGGGTTTGGGTTTCAGTGTAGGCCTAAGTCTTGTGGTTGGAGTTTAAGAGTAAGTGTAAAGCATGGGGTTGGGGTTTAAGTCTAAGTCTAAGGATTTGGGTTAAGGTTTAAATCTTGGGGTTGGGGTCTAAATCTAAGTCTAAGGCTTGGGGTTTGGGTTTAAGTCTAAATCTAAGGCTTTGGGTTTGGGTTGAAATCTAAGACTAAGGCTTTATGTTGAGGTTTAAGTCTAAGTCTAAGGCTTTGGTTTGAAGTTTAAGTCTAATTCTAAGGCTTGTGGTTGGGGTTTAAGTCGAAGCCTAAGACTTGTAGTTGGGGTTTAAGTCTAAGTTTAAGGCTTGGGGTTTTCATTTAAGTCTAAATCTAAGGCTTGTGTTTCGGGTTTATGTCTAAGTCAAAGTCTTGGGATTCGGGTTAACGTCTAAGTCTAAGGCTTGGGGTCGGGGTTTAAGTCTAAGTCTAAGGCTTGTGATTGGGGTTTATGTCTAAATCTAAGTTTTCGGGTTAGAGGTTTAAATCTAAGCCTAAGGCTTGGAATTGGGGTTTAAGTCTAAGTCGGAGGCATTGGGGTTGGGTTTAAGTCTAAGTCTAAGGCTTTGGTTTGGGATTTAATTCGAAGTCTAAGACTTAGGGATGGGGTTTAAGTCTAAGTCTTGGGGTTAGGGATTAAATCTAAAGCCTGGTGTTGGGGTTTAAGTCTAAGTATAAGGCTTTGGGTTGAGGTTTAAATCTAAGTCTAAGGCTTAGGGTTGGTGTGTAAATCTAAGTCTAATGCTTGGGGTTGGGGTTTAGGTCTAAGTCTTGGGGTTAGTATTTAAATCTAAGGCTTGGTGTTGGGATATCATTCTAAGTCTAATGCTTGTGGTTGGGTTTTATATCTAAGTCTAAGGCTTGGATTTGGGATTTAAGTCTAAATCTAAGGCTTGTGGTTGGGGTTTAAGTCCAAGTCTAAGTCTTTGGGTTTGGGTTTAAGTCTAATTCTAAGGCTTTAGGTTGTGGTTTAAGTCAAAGTCTAAGGCTTAGGTTTGAGTTTAAGTCTAAGTCTAAGGCTTGGGGTTAGGGTTTAAGTCTAACGCTTGTGGTTCGGAGTTAAGTCTATGTCTAAGCCTTGCGGTTGGGGTTTAAATCTAAGTATATAGCTTGTGGTTGGGGTTTAAGTTTGAGTCTAATGCTAGTCGTTGTGGTTTGTGTCTAAGTCTAATGCTTGGGGTTGGGGTTTAAGTCTAAATCTAAGGCTTGGTGTTGGGGTTTAAATCTAAGGCTTGGGGTTAGGGTATAAGTCTAATGCTTGTGGTTGTGTTTTATGTCTAAGTCTAAGGCTTTGGGTTCAGGTTTAAGTCTAAGTCTAAGGCTTGGATTTGGATTTAAGTCTAAGTCTAAGTCTTGGGGTTAGGATTTAAAACTAAGGCTTGGGGTTGGGGTTTAAGTCTAAGTCTAATGTTGGGGTTGGGTTTCATGTCTACGTCTAAGGCTTGGGGTTGGGGTTTAAGTCCAAGTCTAAGGATTTGGGATTGAGTTTAAGTCTAAGTCTAAGGCTTGGGGTTGGTGTTTAAGTCTAAGTCTAAGACTTGTGGTTGGGTTGTATGTCTAAAGTTGGGTTGTAACGCATGGTATTGTTTTAAGTTAAGTCTAAATCTAGTCTAGGATTAGGGTTAGGGTTAGGGTTAGCGTTAGGGTTAGGGTTATTGTTAGGGTTGGGGTTTAAGTCCAAGTCTAAGGCTTTGGGTTTGGATTTAAGTCTAAGTCTAAGGCTTGGGGTTGGGGTTTAAGTCTAAATCTAAGGCTTTGTGTTGAGGTTTAAATCTAAGTCTAAGGCTTGGGTTTGAGGTTTAAGTATAAGTCTAAAGCTTTATTTGGGGTTTAAGTCTAAGTCTTGGGGTTAGGGTTTAAATCTAAGTATTGGTGTTGGGGTTTAAGTCTAAGACTAAGGCTTGGGTTTGGGTTTCAGTCTAAGCCTAAGTCTTGGGGTTGGGGTTTCAGACTAAGTGTAAAGCTTGGGGTTGGGGTTTAAGTCTAAGGATTTGCGTTGAGGTTTAAATCTAAGTCTAAGGCTTGGGCTTGGGGACTAAATCTAAGTGTAAGGCTTGTGGTTCGGTTTTAAGTCTAAGTCGAAGGTTTGGGATTCTGGTTAACGTCTCAGTCTAAGGCTTGTGGTTGGGGTTTATGTCTAAATCTAAGTCTTCGGGTTAGGGTTTAAATCTAAGCCTAAGGCTTGGGGTTGGGGTTTAAGTCCAAGTCCAAGGCTTTAGGTTTGGGTTTAAGTCTAAATCTAAGGCTTGCTGTTGGGGTTTAAATCTAAGTCTAAGGCTTTGGGTTGAGGTTTAAGTCTAAGTCTAAGTCTTGTGGTTGGGGTTTATGTCTAAGCCTAAGGCTTGGGGTTGGGGTTTAAGTCTAATTCTAAGGCTTATGGTCGGGGTGTAAGGTTAAGACTAAGGCTAGGAGTTGGGGCTCATGTCTAAGTCTAAGGCTTATGGTTGGGGTTCAAGTCTAAATCTAAGGCTTGGCTGTGGGATTTAAGTCTAAGTCAAAGGCCTGTTGTGCTTTATATCTAAGTCTAAGGCTTGGAGTTGGGGTTTAAGTGTAAGTCTAAGGCTTGGGGTTGGGATTTAATTCGAAGTCTAAGACTTGGGGTTGGTGTCTAAATCTAAGTCTAAGGCTTGGGGTTGGGTTTTAAGTCTAAGTCTTGGGGTTAGTGTTTAAATCTAAGGCTTGGTGTTGGGGTTTAATTCTAAGTCTAATGCTTGTGGTTTGGGTTTATATCTAAGTCTAAGACTTGGAGTTGGGGTTTAAGTCTAAATCTAAGGCTTGGGGTTGGGGTTTATGTCCAAGTCTTCAGAAGAGTGACGAAACCCTTATGTTGGCCGACCATTGCTCTTGCGTCGTCCTTGCACATATAACAATGTGTGTTGTATTTGGTCCTAGATGTATGTATTACCTGCCTGTGTGTTGTAGGTAGTCCTAGATGTATGTGTATTACCTTCTTATATATTGCATGTGGTCCCAGCTGTATGTATTACCTGCTTGTGTGTTGTATGTGGTCCTAGATGTGTGTACTTTGGGTTTGGTTTTAAGTCTAATTCTAAGGCTTTAGGTTGAGGTTTAAGTCTAAGTCTAAGGCTTAGGTTTGAGGTTTAAGTCTTGAGGTTGGGGTTTAAGTCGAAGCCTGAGAATTGTGGTTGGGGTTTATGTCTAAGTTTAAGGCTTGGGGTTGGGTTGTAAGTCGAAGTCTAAGGTTTGTGGTTCGGATTTATGTCTAAGTCAAAGGCTTGGGATTCGGGTTAACGTCTAAGTCTAAGGCTTTGGGTTTGGGTTTAAGTCTAATTCTAAGACTTGGTGTTGGGGTTTAAGTCTAAGTCTAAGGCTTGGGGTTGGGGTTTATGTCTAAATCTAAGTCTTGGGGTTGAGGTTTAAGGCTAAGGCTTGTGACTGGGTTGAAGTCTAAGTGTAAGGCATTGGGTTTGGATTGAAGTCTAAGTCTAAGGCTTGGGGTTGAGGTTTAAGTCTAAGGCTTGGGTTTATGATTTAAGGCTTGGAGTTGGTGTTTAAGGCTAATTCTCAAGCTTGGGGTTGGGGTATAAGTCCAAGTCTAAGGCTCTGGGATTGGTTTTAAGTCTAAATCTAAGACTTGTGGTTCGGGTTTATGTCTAAGTCTAAGCCTTGGGGTTCGGGTTTAAGTTAAAGTCTAATGCTAGGAGTTGAGGTTCAAGTCTAAGTCTAAGGCTTGGGGTTGGGATTTAAATCTAAGTCTAATGCTTGTGGTTGTGGTTTATGTCTAATCTAAGGCTTTGGGTTCGGGTTTAAGTCTAAGTCTGAGGCTTGGGTTTGAGGTTTCAGTCTAAGTCTAAGTATTGGGGTTAAGGTTTAAATCTAAGGCTTGGGCTTGTGGTTTAAGTCTTAGTCTAATGCTTGGGGTTCGGGTTTAGGTTCAAGTCTAATGCTAGGAGTTGGGGTTCATGTCAAAGTCTAAGGCTTGGGGTTGGGATTTAAGTCTAAGTCTAAGACTTGTGGTTGGGGTGTATGTCTAAGTCCAAGGCATTGTGTTAGGGTTTAAAACTAAGTTTAAGGCTTAGGGTTGGGGTTCAAATCTAACGCTAAGGCTTGGGTTTATGTTTAAATCTAAGGCTTGGGCTTAGGTTTTAAGTCTAAGTCTAAAACTTGGGGTTGGGTTTTAAGTCCAAGACTAAGGCTTTGGGTTCGGCTTTATGTCTAAATCTAAGGCTTGGGCTTGGGGTTTAAATCCAAGTCTAAGACTTTGGGTTTGGGTTTAAGTCTAAGTCTAAGGCTTGGGGCTGGGGTTTAAGTCCAAGTCTAAGACTTGTGGTTCGGGGTTAAGTCTATGTCTAAGCCTTGTGGTTGAGGTTTAATTCTAAGTCTAAGGCTTGGGGTTGGGATTTAAGTTTAAGTCTAAGGCTTGGGGTTGGGATTTAAATGTAAGTCTAAGGCTTGCCGTTGGGGTGTAAGTTTAAGTCTAAGGCTCATGTCTAAGTCTAAGGCTTGGGGTTGGGGTTCAAGTCTAAATCTAAGGCTTGGCGTTGGGGTTTAAGTCTAAGTCTAAGGCTTGTTGTTGGGCTTTATGTCTAAGTCTAAGGCGTGGGGTTAGAGTTGAAATCTGAGTCTAAGGCTTAGAGTTGGGGTTTAAGTTTAAGTCTAAGCCATTGCGGTTGGGTTTAAGTCTAAGTCTAATGCTTGGAGTTGGGATTTAAATCGAAGTCTAAGACTTGGGGTTGGGGTTTAAGTCTATGTCTTGAGGTTAGGGATTAAATCTAAAGCTTGGTGTTGGGGTTTACGTCTAAGTCTAAGGCTTTGGGTTGAGGTTTAAATCTAAGTCTAAGGCTTGGGTTGGTGTCTAAATCTAAGTCTAATGCTTGTGGTTGGGGTTTATATCTAAGACTAAGACTTGGCGTTAGAGTTTAAGTCTAAGGCTTGGAGTTGGTGTTTAAGGCTAAGTCTAAAGCTTGGGGTTGGTGTTTAAGTCCAAGTCTAAGGCTTTGTGTTTGGTTTTAAGTCTAAATCTAAAGCTTCTGGTTCGGGTTTAAGTTAAAGTCTAATGCTAGGAGTTTGGGTTCAAGTCTAAGTCTAAGGCTTGGGGTTGGGATTTAAATCTAAGTCTAATGCTTGTGGTTTTGGTTTATGTCTAATCTAAGGCTTTGGGTTCGGGTTTAAGTCTAAGTCTAAGGCTTTGGGTTAGGGTTTAAGTCTAAGTCTGAGGCTTTGGTTTGAGGTTTAAGTCTAAATCTAAGTCTTGGGGTTAGGATTTAAATCTAAGGCTTGGGCTTGTTATTTAAGTCTTAGTCTAATGCTTGGGGTTCGGGTTTAAGTTAAAGTCTAATGCTAGGAGTTGGGGTTCATGTCTAAGTCTAAGGCTTGGGGTTGGGGGTAAAGTCTAAGTCTAAGACTTGTGGTTGGGGTGTATGTCTAAGTCCAAGGCATTGTGTTAGGGTTTAAAACTAAGTTTAAGGCTTAGGGTTGGGGTTCAAGTCTAACGCTAAGGCTTGGGTTTATGTTTAAATCTAAGGCTTGGGATTGGGGTTTAAGTCCAAGTCTAAGACTTGTGGTTCGGGGTTTACTCTATGTCTAAGCCTTGTGGTTGAGGTTTAATTCTAAGTCTAATGCTTGGGGTTGGGATTTAAGTCTAAGTCTAAGGCTTGGGGTTGGGAATTAAATGTAAGTCTAAGGCTTGCGGTTGGGGTGTAAGGTTAAGTCTAAGGCTAGGAGTTGGGGCTCATGTCTAAGTCTAAGGCTTGGGGTTGGGGTTCAAGTCTAAATCTAAGGTTTGTTGTTGGGCTTTATGTCTAAGTCTAAGGCGTGGGGTTAGGGTTTCAATCTGAGTCTAAGGCTTAGAGTTGGGGTTTAAGTTTAAGTCTAAGGCATTGCGGTTGGGTTTAAGTCTAAGTCTAATGCTTGAGGTTGGGAATTAAATCGAAGTCTAAGTCTTCGGGTTGGGGTTTAAGTCTATGTCTTGGGTCAGGAATTAAATCTAAAGCTTCGTGTTGGGTTTTAAGTCTAAGTCTAAGGCTTTGGGTTGAGGTTTGAATCTAAGTCTAATGCTTGAGGTTAGTGTTTAAATCTAAGTGTTGGTGTTGGGGTTTAATTCTAAGTCTAATGCTTGTGGTTGGGGTTTTTATCTAAGACTAAGGCTTGTAGTTGGGGTTTAAGTCTAAATCTAAGGCTTGGGGTTGGGGTTTAAGTCTAATTCTAAGGCTTGGTGTTGGGGTTTAAATCTAAGTCTAAGGCTTGTGGTTGGGGTTTATGTCTGAATCTAAGTCTTGGCGTTAGAGTTTAAATCTAAGCCTAAGGCTTGTGGTTTGGTTTAAATCTAAGTGTAAGGCATTGGGTTTGGCTTTAAGTCTAACTCTAAGGCTTGGGGTTGAGGTTTAAGTCTAAGGCTTGGGGTTATAGTTTACGTCTAAGGCTTGGAGTTGGTGTTTAAGGCTAAGTCTAAAGCTTGGGGTTGGGGTTTAAGTCCAAGTCTAAGGCTTTGGGTTTGGTTTTAAGTCTAAATCTAAAGCTTGTTGTTCGGGTTTAAGTCTAAGTCTAAGCCTTGGGGTTCGGGTTTAAGTTAAAGACTAATGCTAGGAGTTGGGGTTCAAGTCTAAGTCTAAGGCTTGGGGTTGGGATTTAATTCTAAGTCTAATGCTTGTGGTTCTGGTTTATGACTAATTCTAAGGCTTTGGGTTCGGATTTAAGTCTAAGTCTAAGGCTTGGGGTTCGGGTTTAAGTCTAAGTCTGAGGCTTCGGTTTGGGGTTTAAGTCTAAGTCTAAGTATTTGGGTTACGGTTTAAATCTAAGGCTTGGGCTTGTGGTTTAAGTCTTAGTCTAATGCTTGGGGTTCGGGTTTAAGTTAAAGTCTAATGCTAGGAGTTGGGGTTTAAGTCTAAGTCTAAGGCTTGTTGTTGGGCTTTATGTCTGAATCTAAGTCTTGGGGTTGGGGTTTAATTCCAAGTTTAGGCTTTGTTTTTGGTTTTAAGTCTAAATCTAAAGCTTGTGGTTCGGTTTAAGTCGAAGCCTGAGAATTGTAGTTGGGGTTTATGTCTTAGTTTAAGGCTTGGAGTTGGGATGTAAGTCGAAGTCTAAGGCTTGTGGTTCGGGTTTATCTCCAAGTCGAAGGCTTGGGATTCGTGTTAACGTCTAAGTCTAAGGCTTTGGGTTTGGGTTTAAGTGTAATTCTAAGACTTGGTGTTGGGGTTTAAGTCTAAGTCTAAGGCTTGTGGTTGGGGTTTATGTCTAAATCTAAGTCTTGGGCTTGAGGTTTAAGTCGAAGGCTTGGGTTTAGGTTTAAGTCTCAGGCTTGGAGTTGGTGTTTAATGCTAAGTCTCAAGCTTGGGGTTGGGGTTTAAGTCCAAGTCTAAGGCTTTGGGTTTGGTTTTAAGTCTAAATCTAAAGCTTGTAGTTCGGGTTTAAGTCTAAGTCTAAGCCTTGGGGTTGGGGTTTAAGTCTATGTCTTGGGGTTAGGGATCAAATCTAAAGCTTGGTGTTGGGGTTTAAGTCTAAGTCTAAGGCTTTGGCTTGAGGTTTAAATCTAAGTCTAAGGCTTGGGGTTGGTGTCAAAACCTAAGTCTAAGGCTTGGGTTTGGGGTTTAAGTCTAAATCTTGGGGTTAGTGTTTAATTCTAAGTCTAATGCTTGTGGTTGGGGTTTATATCTAAGACTAAGGCTTGGAGTTGGGGTTTAAGTCTAAATCTAAGGCTTGGTGTTGGGGTTTAAGTCTAAGTCTAAGGCTTGTGGTTGGGGTTTATGTCTGAATCTAAGTCTTGGCGTTAGAGTTTAAATCTAAGCCTAAGGCTCGTGGTTTGGTTTAAGTCTAAGTGTAAGGCATTGGGTTTGGCTTTAAGTCTAAGTCTAAGTCTTGGGGTTGAGGTTTAAGTCTAAGGCTTGGGGTTATAGTTTAAGTCTAAGGGTTGGAGTTGGTGGTTAAGGCTAAGTCTAAAGCTTGGGGTTGGGGTTTAAGTTCAAGTCTAAGACTTTGTGTTTGGTTTTAAGTCTAAATCTAAATCTTGTTGTTCGGGTTTAAATCTAAGTCTAAGCCTTGTGGTTCGGGTTCAAGTCTAAGTCTAATGCTTGTGGTTGTGGTTTATGTCTAATCTAAGGCTTTGGGTTCGGGTTTAAGTCTAAGTCTAAGGCTTGGGGTTCGGGTTTAAGTTAAAGTCTAATGCTAGGAGTTGGGGTTCATGTCTAAGTTTAACGCTTGTGGTTGGGGTCTAAGGCCAAGCGTAAGGATTTGTGTTTGAGTTTAAGTCAAAGTCTAAGGCTTGGGGTTTGGGTTTAAGTCTAAGACTAAGACTTGTGGTTCGTGTCTATGCCTAAGTCTAAGGCATTGTGTTAGGGTTTGAGTCTAAATCTAAGGCTTGGGGTTGGGGTTTAAGTCCAAGTCTAAGACTTTGGGTTTGGGTTTAAGTCTAAGTCTAAGGCTTGGCGTTGGGTTTAAGTTTAAGTCTAAGTCTTGTGGTTGTGGTTTATGTCTAAGCCTAAGGCTTGGGGTTGGGGTTTGAGTCTAAGACTTGTGGTTCGTGGTTAAGTCTATGTCTAAGCCTTGTGGTTGAGGTATAAGTCTAAGTTTAAGGTTTAGGGTTGTGGTTCAAGTCTAAAGCTAAGGCTTGGGGTTGATGTTTAAGTCTAAGTATTGGGCTTAGGGTTTAAGTCTAAGTCTAAGACTTGGGGTTGGGTTTTAAGTCCAAGTCTAGGACTTTGGGTTTGGATTTAAGTCTAAGTCTAAGGCTTGGGTTTGGGGTTTAAGTCTAAGTCTAAGGCTTTGTGTTGAAGTTGAAGTCTGAGTCTAAGGCTTGTGGTTGGGGTTTATGTCTAAGTCTAAGGCTTGGGTTGGGGTTTAAGTCTAAATCTAAGGCTGGGGTTGGGGTCTAAATCTAAGTCTTAGGCTTGGGGTTGGGGTTTAAGTCTAAAGCTTGGGGTTAGGGTTTCATGCTAAGGCTTGGAGTTGGGGTTTAAGTCTAAGACTAAGGCTTGGGTTTGGGTTTCAGTCTAAGCCTAAGTCTAGGGGTTGGGGTTTAAGAGTAAGTGTAAAGCTTGGCGTTGGGGTTTAAGTCTACGTCTAAGGATTTGGGTTAAGGTTTAAATCTAAGGCTAAGGCTTGGTGTTGGGGTCTAAATCTAAGTCTAAGGCTTGGGATTGGGGTTTAAGTCTAAATCTAAGGCTTTGTGTTTGGGTTTAAGTCTAAGACTAAGGCTTTATGTTGAGATTTAAGTCTAAGTCTAAGGCTTTGGTTTGAGGTTTAAGTCTAATTCTAAGGCTTGTGGTTGGGGTTTAAGTCGAAGCCTAAGACTTGTGGTTGGGCTTTAAGTGTAAGTTTAAGGCTTGGGTTGGGAGTTAAGTCTATGTCTAAGCCTTGCGGTCGGGGTTTAAGTCTAAGTCTATGGCTTGTGGTTGGGGTTTAAGTTTGAGTCTAATGCTAGGAGTTGTGGTTCAAGTCTAGGTCTAAGGCTTGGGCTTGGGGTTTAAGTCTAAGTCTAAGGCTTGGTGTTGGGGTTTAAATCTAAGGCTTGGGATTAGGGATTAAGTCTAATGCTTGGTGTTGTGCTTTAAGTCTAAGCCTAAGGCCTGAGGTTGGGATTTAAATGTAAGTCTAAGGCTTGGGTTTGGGGTTTAAGGTTAAGTCTAAGGCTGGGATTGGGGTCTCAAGTCTAAGTCTAAGGCTTGGGGTTGGGGTTCAAGTCTAAGTCTTGGGGTTAGGGTTTAAATCTAAGGCTTGGTGTTGGGGTTTATATCTAAGTCTAATGATTGTGGTTTTGGTTTATGTCTAAGTCTAAGGCTTTGGGTTCAGGTTTCAGTCTAAGTCTAAGGCTTGTGTTTGGGTTTAAGTCTAAATCTAAGTCTTGGGGTTAGGGTTTAAATCTAAGGCTTGGGGTTGGGGTTTAAGTGTAAGTCTAATGCTTGGGGTTGGGGTGTATGTCTAAATCTAAGGCATGGTAGGGTTTTAAGTCCAAGTCTAAGGCTTCGGGTTGGGGTTTAAGTCCAAGTCTAAGGATTTGGGTTTGAGTTTAAGTCTAAGTCTAAGACTTGGGGTTGGGGTTTAAGTCTAAGTCTAATGCTTGTGGTTGGGGTGTATGTCTAAATCTAAGGCATGGTAGGGTTTTAAGTCCAAGTCTAAGGCTTCGGGTTGGGGTTTAATTCCAAGTCTAAGGATTTGGGCTTGAGTTTAAGTCTAAGTCTAAGGCTTGGGGTTGGGGTTTAAGTCTAAGTCTAATGCTTGGCGTTGGGGTGTATGTCTAAATCTAAGGCTTGGTAGGGTTTTAAGTCCAAGTCTAAGGCTTTGGGTTTGGGTTTAAGTCTAAGTCTAAGGCTTGGGGTTGGGGTTTAAGTCTAAGTCTAAGGCTTTGTGTTGAGGTTTAAATCTAAGTCTAAGGCTTGGGGTTGGGGTTTATCTAAGTCTGAAGGCTTTGAGTTGATGTTTAAATCTAAATCTAAGACTTTGGGTTGAGGTTTAAGTCTAAGCATAAGTCTTCGGGTTGGGGTTTAAGACTAAGTATAAAGCTGGGCGTTGTGGTTTAAGTCTAAGTCTAAGGATTTGGGTTGAGGTTTAAATCTAAGTCTAAGGCTTGGGGTTGGGGTCTAAATCTAAGTCTAAGGCTTGTGGTTCGGGTTTAAGTCTAAGTCAAGGGCTTGGGATTCGGGTTAACATCTAAGTCTAAGGCTTGGAGTTGGGGTTTAAGTCTAAGGCTTGTGGTTCGGAGTTAAGTCTATGTCTAAGCCTTGCGGTTGGGGTTTAAGTCTAAGTCTAAAACTTGTGGTTGGGGTTTAAGTTTGAGTCTAATGCTAGGAGTTGTGGTTCAAGTCTAAGTCTAAGGCTTGGGGTTGGGTTTTAAGTCTAAGTCTAAGGCTTGCAGTTGGGGTTTAAATCTAAGGCTTGGGGTTAGTGTTTAAGTCTAATGCATGGTGTTGTGGTTTAAGTCTACGCCTAAGGCCTGGGGTTGGGATTTAAGTGTAAGTCTAAGGTTTGGGTTTGGGGTTTAAGGTTAAGTCTAAGGCTAGGATTTGGGTGTCAAGTCTAAGTCTAAGGCTTGGGGTTGGGGTTCAAGTCTAAGTCTTGGGGTTAGGGTTTAAATCTAAGACTTGGTGTTGAGGTTTAAGTCTAAGTCTAATGCTTGTGGTTGTGGTTTAACTCTAAGTCTAAGGCATTGGGTTCAGGTTTAATTCTAAGTCAATTGCTTGGCTTTGGGTTTTAAGTCTAAGCCTGGGGTTCGGGTTTAAGTCTAAGCTTGGGGTTCGCGTTTAAGTCTAAGTCTGAGGCTAGGGTTTGTGGTTCATGTCTAAGTCTACGGCTAGGGGTTGGGGTTTAAGTCTAAGTCTAAGACTTGTGGTTGGGGTGTATGTCTAACTCCAAAGCATTGTGTTAGGGTTTAAATCTAAGTTTAAGGCTTAGGGTTGTGGTTCAAGTCTAAAGCTAAGGCTTGGGGTTGATGTTTAAGTCTAAGGCTTGGGCTTAGGGTTTAAGTCCAAGTCTAGGACTTTGGGTTTGGGTTTAAGTCTAAGTCTAAGGCTTGGTATTGGGGTTTAAGTCTAAGTCTCTGGCTTTGGGTTGAGGTTTGGTTTAAGTCTAAGGCTAAGTCTTGTGGTTGGAGTTTATGTGTAAGCCTAAGGCTTGGGGATGGGGTTTAATTCTAAGACTTGTGGTTCGGGGTTAAGTCTATGTCTAAGCCTTGTGGTTGGGGTTTAAGTCTAAGTCTAAGGCTTGGGGTTGGGATTTAAGTCTAAGTCTAAGACTTGAGGTTGGGATTTAAATGAAGGTCTAAGGCTTGCAGTCGGCATGTAACGTTAAGTCTAAGGCTAGGAGTTGGGGTTCAAGTCTAAATCTAAGGCTTGGCGTTGGGGTTTAAGTCTAAGTCAAAGGCTTGGTGTTGGGGTTTAAGTCTAAGTCTAAGGCTTTGGGTTGAGGTTTAAATCTAAGTCTAAGGCTTGGGGTTGGTGTCTAAATCTAAGTCTAAGGCTTGGGGTTGGGGTTTAAGTCTAAGTCTTGGCGTTAGTGTTTAAATCTAAGGCTTGGTGTTGGGGTTTAATTCTAAGTCTAATGCCTGTGGTTGGGATTTACATCTAAGTCTAAGGCTTGGAGTCCGGGTTTAAGTCTAAATCTAAGGCTTGGGTTGGGGTTTAAGTCCAAGTCTAAGGCTTTGGGTTTGGGTTTAAGTCTAATTCTAATGCTTTAGGTTGAGGTTTAAATCTAAGTCTAAGGGTTAGGTTTGAGGTGTAAGTCTAATTCTAAGGCTTGTGGTTGGGGTTTATTTCTAAGTCTAAGGCTTGTGGTTTGGGTTTAAGTTTGAGTCTAATGCTAGGAGTTGTGGATCAAGTCTAATTCAAAGGCTTGGGATTGGGTTTTAAGTCTAAGTCTAAGGCTTGTGTTGGGGTTTAGATCTAAGGCTTGGGGTTAGTGTTTAAGTCTACTGCTTGGTGTTGTGGTTTAAGTCTAAGCCTTAGGCCTGTGGTTGGGATTTAAATGTAAGTCTAAGGCTTGGGTTTGTCATTTAAGGTTAAGTCTAAGGCTAGGATTTGGATATCAAGTCTGAGTCTAAGGCTTGGGGTTGGGGTTCAAGTCTAGGTCTTGGGGTTAGGGCTTAAATCTAAGGCTTGGTGTTGGGGTTTAAGTCTAAGTCTAATGCTTGTGGTTGTGCTTTATGTCTAAGTCTAAGGCTTTGGGTTCGGGTTTAAGTCTAAACCTGAGGCTTGGGGTTCGGGTTTAAATCTAAGGCTTGGGGTTGGGGTTTAAGTCTAAGTCAAAGGCTTGGGGTTGTGGTTCATGTCTAAGGCTTGCGGTTGGGGTCTAAGTCCAAGTCTAAGGATTTGGGTTTGAGTTTAAGTCTAAGTCTAAAGGCTTGGTGTTGGGGTTTAAGTCTAAGTCTAAGACTTGTGGTTGGGGTGTACGTCTAACTCTAAGGCATCGTGTTAGGGTTTAAATCTAAGTTTAAGGCTTGGGGATGTGGTTCTAGTCTAAAGCTAAGGCTTGGCGTTTATGTTTAAGTCTAAGGCTTGGGCTTAGGGTTTAAGTCTAAATCTAAAACCTGGGGTTGGTTTTAAGTCCAAGTCTAGACTTTGGGTTTGGGTTTAAGTCTAAGTCTAAGGCTTGAGATTGGGGTTTAAGTCTAAGTCTAAGGCTTTGGGTTGAGGTTTAAGTCTAAATCTAAGTCTTGTGGTTGGGGTTTATGTCTAAGCCTAAGGCTTGGGGTTGGGGTTTAAATCTAAGAATTGTGGTTCGGTGTTAAGTCTACGTCTAAGTCTTGTGGTTGGGGTTTAAGTCTAAGTCTAAGGCTTAGAGTTGGGATTTAAATGTAAGTCTAAGGCTTGCGGTCGGGATGTAAGGTTATGTCTAAGGCTAGGAGTTGGGGCTCATGTCTAAGTCTAAGGCTTGGGGTTGGTGTTCAAGTCTAAATCTAAGGCTTGGCGTTGGGGTTTTAAGTCTAAGTCGGAGGCATTGGGGTTGGGTTTAAGTTTAAGTCAAAGGCTTGAGGTTGGGATTTAATTCGAAGTCTAAGACTTGGGGATGGGGTTTAAGTCTAAGTCTTGGGGTTAGGGATTAAATCTAAGGCCTGGTGTTGGGGTTTAAGTCTAAGTATAAGGCTTTGGGTTGAGGTTTAAATCTAAGTCTAAGGCTTGGGGTTGGTGTGTAAATCTAAGTCTAAAGCTTGGGGTTGGGGTTTAAGTCTAATTCTAAGGCTTTAGGTTGAGGATTAAGTCTAAGTCTAAGGCTTAGGTTTGAGGTTTAAGTCTAATTCTAAGGCTTGTGGTTGGGGTTTAAGTCGAAGTCTAAGAATTGCGGTTGGGGTTTAAGTCTAAGTTTAGGGCTTGGGGTTGGGATTTAAGTGGAAGTTTAAGGCTTGTGGTTCGGGTTTAAGTCTAAGTTTTGGGGTTAGGGTTTAAATCTAAGACTTGGTGTTAGGGTTTAAGTCTAAGTCTAATGCTTGTGGTTGGGGTTTATGTCTAAGTCTAAGGATTGGGGTTGGGGTTTAAGTCTAAACCTAAGGCTTGGGGTTGGGGTTTAAGTCTACGTCTAAAGTTAAGTTAAGTTGGGGTTAGGTTAAGTTGGGGTTAAGTCAAGTTGGGGTTAAGTTAAGTTGGGGGTAAGTTAAGTTGGGTGTGAGTTAAGTTGGGGTTAAGTTAAGTTGGGGTTAAGTTAAGTTGGGGTTAAGTTAAGTTGGGGTTAAGTTAAGTCGGGGTTAAGTTAAGTTGGGGTTGAGTTAAGTTGGGATTGAGTGAAGTTGGGGTTAAGTTAAGTTGGGGTTGAGTTAAGTTGGGGTTGAGTGAAGTTGGGGTTAAGTTAAGTTGGGGTTAACCCCAACTTAACTTAACCACAAATTAACTTAACCCCAACTTAACTTAATCCCAACTTAACTTAACCCCAACTTACCTTAACCCCAACTTAACTTAACCCCAACTTAAATTAACCCCAACTTAACTTAACCCCAACTTAATTTAACCCCAACTTAACCCCAACTTAACTTAACCCCAACTTAACTGAACCCCAACTTAACTTAACCCCAACTTAACTTGACCCCAACTTAATTTAACCCCAACTTAACTTAACCCCAACTTAACTTAACCCCAACTTAAATTAACCCCAACTTAAATTAAACTCAACTTAACTAACCAACTTAACTTAACCCCAACTTAACTTAACCCCAACTTAACTTAACCCCAACTTAACTTAACCCCAACTTAATTTAACCCCAACTTAACCCCAACTTAACTTAACCCCAACTTAACTGAACCCCAACTTAACTTAACCCCAACTTAACTTAACCCCAACTTAAATTAACCCCAACTTAACTTAACCCCAACTTAACTTAAACTCAACTTAACTAACCAACTTAACTTAACCCCAACTTAACTTAACCCCAACTTAACTGAAACCCAATTTAATTAACCAACAACTTAACTTAACCCCAACTTAACTTAACCCCAACTTAATTTAACCCCAACTTAACTTAACCTCAACTTAACTTAACCCCAACTTAACTTAACCCCAACTTAACTTAACCCCAAATTAACTTAATCCCAACTTATCTTAACACCAACTTAACTTAACCCCAACTTATCTTAACCCCAACTTAACTTAACCCCAACTTAACTTAACCCCAACTTAACTTAACCCCAACTTAACTTAACCCCAACTTAACTTAACCCCAACTGAACTTAACCCCAACTTAACTTAACCACAAATTAACTTAACCCCAACTTAACATAACCACCACTTAACTTAACCCCAACTTAACTCAACCCCAACTTAACTTAACCCTAACTTAACTTAAGCCCAACTTAACCCCAACTTAAATTAAACCCAACTTAACTCACCCCCAACTTAACTTACCCCCAACTTAACTTAACCCCAACTTAACTTAACCCCAACTTAACTTAACCCCAACTTAAATTAACCCCAACTTAAATTAACCCCAACTTAACTTAAACCCAACTTAAATTAACCGCAACTTAACTAACCCCAACTTAACTTACCCCCAACTTAACTTAACCCCAACTTAATTTAACCCCAACTTAACTTAAACCCAACTTAACTTAAACCCAACTTAAGTTAACCCCAACTTAACTTAACCCCAAATTAAATCAACCCCAACATAACTCAACCCCAACTTAACTTAACCCCAACTTATCTTAACACCAACTTAACTTAACCCCAACTTAACTCAACCCCAAATTAACTTAACCCCAACTTAACTCAACCCCAACTTAACTTAACCCCGACTGAACTTAACCCCAACTGAACTTAACCCCAACTTAACTTAACCACAAATTAACTTAACCCCAACTTAACTTAACCCCAACTTAAATTAACCCCAACTTAACTTAACCCCAACTTAACTTAACCCCAACTTAACTTAACCCCAACTTAACATAACCGCAACTTAACTGAACCCCAACTTAAATTAACCCCAACTTATTTTAACCCCAACTTAATTTAACCCCAACTTAACTTAACCCCAACTTAACTTAACCCCAACTTAAATTAACCCCAACTTAACTTGACCCCAACTTAAATTAACCCCAACTTAACTTAACCCCAACTTAACTTAACCCCAACTCAACTTAACCCCAACTTAACTTAACCCCAACTTAACTTAACCCCAATTTAACTTAACCCCATCTTAACTTAACCCCATCTTAACTTACCACCAACTTAACTTACCCCCAACTTAACTTAACCCCAACTTAACTTAACCCCAATTTAACTTAACCCCAACTTAACTTAACCCCAAATTAATTTAACCCCAACTTAACTTAACCCCAACTTAACTTAACCCCAACTTAATTAGACCCAACTTAAATTAACCCCAACTTAACTTACCCCCAACTTAACTTACCCCCAACTTAACTTAACCACAACCTAACTTAACCCCAACTTAACTTAACCCCAACTTAACTTAACCCCAACTTAACTTAACCCCACTTAACTTAAACCCAAATTAAGTACACCCAACTTAAGTTAACCCCAAATTAACTCAACCCCAACTTAAATCAACCCCAACTTAACTTAACCCCAACTTATCTTAACCCCAACTTAAATTAACCCCAACTTAACTTAACCCCAACTTAATTTAACCCCAACTTAACTTAACCCCAACTTAACTTAACCCCAACTTAAATTAACGCCAACTTAACCTAACCCCAACTTAACTTAACCCCAACTTAACTTAACCCCAACTTAACTTAACCGCAACTTAACTGAACCCCAACTCATCTTAACCCCAACTTAACTTAACCCCAACTTAACATAACCCGAACTTAACTTAACCCCAACTTAACTCAACCCCAACTTAACTTAACCCTAACTTAACCCCAAATTAACTTAACCCCAACTTAACTTAACCCCATCTTAACTTACCCCCAACTTAACTTACCACCAACTTAACTTACCCCCAACTTAACTTAACCCCAACTTAACTTAACCCCAACTTAACTTAACCCCAACTTAATTTAACCCCAACTTAACTTAACCCCAACTTAATTTAACCCCAACTTAACTTAACCCCAACTTAACTTAACCCCAACTTAATTTGACCCAACTTAAATTAACCCCAACTTAACTTACCCCCAACTTAACTTACCCCCAACTTAACTTAACCCCAACTTAACTTAACCCCACTTAACTTAAACCCAACTTAAGTACCCCCAACTTAAGTTAACCCCAAATTAACTCAACCCCAACTTAACTTAACCCCAACTTAACTTAACCCCAACTTAATTAGACCCAACTTAAATTAACCCCAACTTAACTTACCCCCAACTTAACTTACTCCCAACTTAACTTAACCACAACCTAACTTAACCCCAACTTAACTTAACCCCAACTTAACTTAACCCCAACTTAACTTAACCCCACTTAACTTAAACCCAACTTAAGTACCCCCAACTTAAGTTAACCCCAAATTAACTCAACCCCAACTTAACTTAACCCCAACTTAACTTAACCCCAACTCAACTTAACCCCGCCTTAACTTAACCCCAACTTAACTTAACCCCAACTTAACTTAACCCCAACTTAACTTAACCACAATCTAACTTAACCCCAACTTAACTTAACACCAACTTAACTTAACCCCAACT
The DNA here is from genome assembly GCA_964016885.1 of Eledone cirrhosa. Taxonomy (NCBI): domain Eukaryota; kingdom Metazoa; phylum Mollusca; class Cephalopoda; order Octopoda; family Eledonidae; genus Eledone; species Eledone cirrhosa. The sequence goes on along the minus strand of OZ024744.1, from coordinate 135,344,512 downwards.
TAAATTAACCCCAAGTTAACTTAATCCAAACTTCACTTAACCCCAACTTAACTTAACCGCAACTTAACTTAACCCCAACTTAACATAACCCCAACTTAACTTAACCCCAACTTAACTCAACCCCAACTTACCTTAACCCTAACTTAACTTAACCCCAACTTAACTTAACCCCAACTTAACTTACCCCCAACTTAACTTACCCCCAACTTAACTTACCCCTAACTTAACTTAACCCCAACTTAACTTAACCCCAACTTAACTTAACCCCAACTTAACTTAACCCCAACTTAACTTAACTCCAACTTAAATTACCCGCAACTTAACTTAACCCCAACTTAAATTAACCCCGACTTAACTTAACCCCAACTTAACTAAACCCCAACTTAACTTAACCCCAACTTAATTTAACCCCAACTTAACCCAAACTTAACTTAACCCCAACTTAACTGAACCCCAACTTAACTAAACCCCAACTTAACTTAACCCCAACTTAACTTAACCCCAACTTAACTTAACCCCAACTTAACTCAACCCCAACTTAACTTAACCCCAACTTAACTCAGCCCCAACTTAACTCAGCCGCAACTTAACTTAGCCCCAACTTAACTTAACACCAACTTAACTTAACCCCAACTTAAGTTAACCCCAACTTAACTTAACCCCAACTTAACTTAACCCCAACTTAACTTAACCCCAACTTAACTTAACCGCAACTTAACTTAACCCCAACTTAACTTAAACTCAACTTAACTAACCAACTTAACTTAACCCCAACTTAACTTAACCCCAACTTAAATTAACCCCAACTTAACTGAAACCCAATTTAATTAACCCCAACTTAACTTAACCCCAGCTTAACTTAACCCCAACTTAATTTAACCCCAACTTAACTTAACCTCAACTTAACTTAACCCCAACTTAACTTAACCCCAACTTAACTTAACCCCAACTTAACTTAACCCCACTTAACTTAAACCCAAATTAAGTACCCCCAACTTAAGTTAACCCCAAATTAACTCAACCCCAACTTAACTCAACCCCAACTTAACTTAACCCCAACTTATCTTAACCCCAACTTAAATTAACCCCAACTTAACTTAACCCCAACTTAATTTAACCCCAACTTAACTTAACCCCAACTTAACTTAACCCCAACTTAAATTAACGCCAACTTAACTTAACCCCAACTTAACTTAACCCCAACTTAACTTAACCCCAACTTAACTTAACCGCAACTTAACTGAACCCCAACTCATCTTAACCCTAACTTAACTTAACCCCAACTTAACATAACCCGAACTTAACTTAACCCCAACTTAACTCAACCCCAACTTAACTTAACCCTAACTTAACCCCAAATTAACTTAACCCCAACTTAACTTAACCCCATCTTAACTTACCCCCAACTTAACTTACCACCAACTTAACTTACCCCCAACTTAACTTAACCCCAACTTAACTTAACCCCAACTTAACTTAACCCCAACTTAATTTAACCCCAACTTAACCCCAACTTAATTTAACCCCAACTTAACTTAACCCCAACTTAACTTAACCCCAACTTAATTTGACCCAACTTAAATTAACCCCAACTTAACTTACCCCCAATTTAACTTACCCCCAACTTAACTTAACCCCACTTAACTTAAACCCAACTTAAGTACCCCCAACTTAAGTTAACCCCAAATTAACTCAACCCCAACTTAACTTAACCCCAACTTAACTTAACCCCAACTTAATTAGACCCAACTTAAATTAACCCCAACTTAACTTACCCCCAACTTAACTTACCCCCAACTTAACTTAACCACAACCTAACTTAACCCCAACTTAACTTAACCCCAACTTAACTGAACCCCAACTTAACTTAACCCCACTTAACTTAAACCCAACTTAAGTACCCCCAACTTAAGTTAACCCCAAATTAACTCAACCCCAACTTAACTTAACCCCAACTTAACTTAACCCCAACTCAACTTAACCCCGCCTTAATTTAACCCCAACTTAACTTAACCCCAACTTAACTTAACCCCAACTTAACTTAACCACAATCTAACTTAACCCCAACTTAACTTAACCCCAACTTAACTTAACCACAATCTAACTTAACCCCAAGTTAACTTACCCCTAACCCCAACTTAACTCAACCCCAACTTACCTTAACCCTAACTTAACTTAACCCCAACTTAACTTAACCCCAACTTAACTTACCCCCAACTTAACTTACCCCCAACTTAACTTACCCCTAACTTAACTTAACCCCAACTTAACTTAACCCCAACTTAACTTAACCCCAACTTAACTTAACCCCAACTTAACTTAACTCCAACTTAAATTACCCGCAACTTAACTTAACCCCAACTTAAATTAACCCCGACTTAACTTAACCCCAACTTAACTAAACCCCAACTTAACTTAACCCCAACTTAATTTAACCCCAACTTAACCCAAACTTAACTTAACCCCAACTTAACTGAACCCCAACTTAAGTAAACCCCAACTTAACTTAACCCCAACTTAACTTAACCCCAACTTAAATTAACCCCAACTTAACTCAACCCCAACTTAATTTAACCCCAACTTAACTCAGCCCCAACTTAACTCAGCCCCAACTTAACTTAGCCCCAACTTAACTTAACACCAACTTAACTTAACCCCAACTTAACTTAACCCCAACTTAACTTAACCCCAACTTAACTTAACCCCAACTTAACTTAACCCCAACTTAACTTAACCGCAACTTAACTTAACCCCAACTTAACTTAAACTCAACTTAACTAACCAACTTAACTTAACCCCAACTTAACTTAACCCCAACTTAAATTAACCCCAACTTAACTGAAACCCAATTTAATTAACCCCAACTTAACTTAACCCCAGCTTAACTTAACCCCAACTTAATTTAACCCCAACTTAACTTAACCTCAACTTAACTTAACCCCAACTTAACTTAACCCCAACTTAACTTAACCCCAAATTAACTTAATCCCAACTTTACTTAACCCCAACTTAACCCCAACTTATCTTAACCCCGACTTAACTTAACCCCAACTTAACTTAACCCCAACTTAACTTAACCCCAACTTAACTTAACCCCAACTTAACTTAACCCCAACTTAACTTAACCGCAACTTAAGTTAACCCCAATTTAACTTAACCCCAACTTAACTTAACCCCAACTTAACATAACCACCACTTAACTTAACCCCAACTTAACTCAACCCCAACTTAACTTAACCCTAACTTAACTTAACCCCAACTTAACCCCAACTTAAATTAACCCCAACTTAACTCACCCCCAACTTAACTTACCCCCAACTTAACTTAACCCCAACTTAACTTAACCCCAACTTAACTTAACCCCAACTTAAATTAACCCCAACTTAAATTAACCCCAACTTAATTTAACCCCAACTTAAATTAACCCCAACTTAACTTAACCCCAACTTAACTTAACCCCAACTTAACTTAACCCCAACTTAACTTAACCGCAACTTAACTAACCCCAACTTAACTTACCCCCATATTAACTTAACCCCAACTTAATTTAACCCCAACTTAACTTAAACCCAACTTAACTTAAACCCAACTTAAGTTAACCCCAACTTAACTTAACCCCAAATTAAATCAACCCCAACATAACTCAACCCCAACTTAACTTAACCCCAACTTATCTTAACACCAACTTAACTTAACCCCAACTTAACTCAACCCCAACTTAACTTAACCCCAACTTAACTCAACCCCAACTTAACTTAACCCCGACTGAACTTAACCCCAACTGAACTTAACCCCAACTTAAATTAGCCACAAATCAACTTAACCCCAACTTAACTTAACCCCAACTTAAATTAACCCCAACTTAACTTAACCCCAACTTAACTTAACCCCAACTTAACATAACCGCAACTTAACTGAACCCCAACTTAAATTAACCCCAACTTAACTTAACCCCAACTTAATTTAACCCCAACTTAACTTAACCCCAACTTAACCCCAACTTAAATTAACCCCGACTTAACTTAACCCCAACTTAACTTAACCCCAACTTAACTTAACCCCAACTTAACTTAACCCCAACTTAACTTAACCCCAACTTAACTTAACCGCAACTTAAGTTAACCCCAACTTAACTCAACCCCAACTTAACTTAACCCTAACTTAACCCCAAATTAACTTAACCCCAACTTAAATAAACCCCAACTTAACTTAACCCCAACTTAACTTAACCCCAACTTAACATAACCGCAACTTAACTGAACCCCAACTTAAATTAACCCCAACTTAACTTAACCCCAACTTAATTTAACCCCAACTTAACTTAACCCCAACTTAACCCCAACTTAAATTAACCCCGACTTAACTTAACCCCAACTTAACTTAACCCCAACTTAACTTAACCCCAACTTAACTTAACCCCAACTTAACTTAACCCCAACTTAACTTAACCGCAACTTAAGTTAACCCCAATTTAACTTAACCCCAACTTAACTTAACCCCAACTTAACATAACCACCACTTAACTTAACCCCAACTTAACTCAACCCCAACTTAACTTAACCCTAACTTAACTTAACCCCAACTTAACCCCAACTTAAATTAACCCCAACTTAACTCACCCCCAACTTAACTTACCCCCAACTTAACTTAACCCCAACTTAACTTAACCCCAACTTAACTTAACCCCAACTTAAATTAACCCCAACTTAAATTAACCCCAACTTAACTTAACCCCAACTTAAATTAACCCAAACTTAACTTAACCCCAACTTAACTTAACCCCAACTTAACTTAACCCCAACTTAACTTAACCGCAACTTAACTAACCCCAACTTAACTTACCCCCATATTAACTTAACCCCAACTTAATTTAACCCCAACTTAACTTAAACCCAACTTAACTTAAACCCAACTTAAGTTAACCCCAACTTAACTTAACCCCAAATTAAATCAACCCCAACATAACTCAACCCCAACTTAACTTAACCCCAACTTATCTTAACACCAACTTAACTTAACCCCAACTTAACTCAACCCCAACTTAACTTAACCCCAACTTAACTCAACCCCAACTTAACTTAACCCCGACTGAACTTAACCCCAACTGAACTTAACCCCAACTTAAATTAGCCACAAATCAACTTAACCCCAACTTAACTTAACCCCAACTTAAATTAACCCCAACTTAACTTAACCCCAACTTAACTTAACCCCAACTTAACATAACCGCAACTTAACTGAACCCCAACTTAAATTAACCCCAACTTAACTTAACCCCAACTTAATTTAACCCCAACTTAACTTAACCCCAACTTAACCCCAACTTAAATTAACCCCAACTTAACTTAACCCCAACTTAAATTAACCCCAACTTAACTTAACCCCAACTTAACTTAACCCCAACTCAACTTAACCCCAACTTAACATAACCCCAACTTAACTTAACCCCAACTTAACTCAACCCCAACTTAACTTAACCCTAACTTAACCCCAAATTAACTTAACCCCAACTTAACTTAACCCCATCTTAACTTACCCCCAACTTAACTTACCACCAACTTAACTTACCCCCAACTTAACTTAACCCCAACTTAACTTAACCCCAATTTAACTTAACCCCAACTTAACTTAACCCCAAATTAATTTAACCCCAACTTAACTTAACCCCAACTTAACTTAACCCCAACTTAATTAGACCCAACTTAAATTAACCCCAACTTAACTTACCCCCAACTTAACTTACCCCCAACTTAACTTAACCACAACCTAACTTAACCCCAACTTAACTTAACCCCAACTTAACTTAACCCCAACTTAACTTAACCCCACTTAACTTAAACCCAAATTAAGTACCCCCAACTTAAGTTAACCCCAAATTAACTCAACCCCAACTTAACTCAACCCCAACTTAAATTAACCCCAACTTATCTTAACCCCAACTTAAATTAACCCCAACTTAACTTAACCCCAACTTAATTTAACCCCAACTTAATTTAACCCCAACTTAACTTAACCCCAACTTAAATTAACGCCAACTTAACTTAACCCCAACTTAACTTAACCCCAACTTAACTTAACCGCAACTTAACTGAACCCCAACTCATCTTAACCCCAACTTAACTTAACCCCAACTTAACATAACCCCAACTTAACTTAACCCCAACTTAACTCAACCCCAACTTAACTTAACCCTAACTTAACCCCAAATTAACTTAACCCCAACTTAACTTAACCCCATCTTAACTTACCCCCAACGTAACTTACCACCAACTAACTTACCCCCAACTTAACTTAACCCCAACTTAACTTAACCCCAACTTAACTTAACCCCAACTTAATTTAACCCCAACTTAACTCAACCCCAACATAACTTAACCCCAACTTAATTTGACCCAACTTAAATTAACCCCAACTTAACTTACCCCCAACTTAACTTACCCCCAACTTAACTTAACCCCAACTTCACTTAACCCCACTTAACTTAAACCCAACTTAAGTACCCCCAACTTAAGTTAACCCCAAATTAACTCAACCCCAACTTAACTTAACCCCAACTTAACTTAACCCCAACTTAATTAGACCCAACTTAAATTAACCCCAACTTAACTTACCCCCAACTTAACTTACCCCCAACTTAACTTAACCACAACCTAACTTAACCCCAACTTAACTTAACCCCAACTTAACTTAACCCCAACTTAACTTAACCCCACTTAACTTAAACCCAACTTAAGTACCCCCAACTTAAGTTAACCCCAAATTAACTCAACCCCAACTTAACTTAACCCCAACTTAACTTAACCCCAACTCAACTTAACCCCGCCTTAACTTAACCCCAACTTAACTTAACCCCAACTTAACTTAACCACAATCTAACTTAACCCCAACTTAACTTAACCCCAACTTAACTTAACCGCAACTTAACTTAACCCCAACTTAACTTAACCCCAACTTAACTTAACCCCAACTTAACTTAACTCCAACTTAAATTACCCGCAACTTAACTTAACCCCAACTTAAATTAACCCCGACTTAACTTAACCCCAACTTAACTAAACCCCAACTTAACTTAACCCCAACTTAATTTAACCCCAACTTAACCCAAACTTAACTTAACCCCAACTTAACTGAACCCCAACTTAACTAAACCCCAACTTAACTTAACCCCAACTTAACTTAACCCCAACTTAACTGAACCCCAACTTAACTTAACCCCAACTTAACTCAACCCCAACTTAACTTAACCCCAACTTAACTCAGCCCCAACTTAACTCAGCCCCAACTTAACTTAGCCCCAACTTAACTTAACACCAACTTAACTAAACCCCAACCTAACTTAACCCCAACTTAACTTAACCCCAACTTAACTAAACCCCAACTTAACTTAACCCCAACTTAACTTAACCGCAACTTAACTGAACCCCAACTTAACTTAACCCCAACTTAACTTAACTCCAACTTAATATAACCCCAACTTAACTTAACCCCAACTTAACTCAACCCCAACTTAAGTTAACCCCAACTTAACTTAACCCCAACTTAACTTAACCCCAACTTAATTAACCCCAACTTAAATAAACCCCAACTTAACTTAACCCCAACTTAATTTAACCGCAACTTAACTTAACCCCAACTTAACTTAACCCCAACTTAAATTAACGCCAACTTAACTTAACCCCAACTTAACTTAACCCCAACTTAACTTAACCCCAACTTAACTTAACCGCAACTTAACTGAACCCCAACTCATCTTAACCCCAACTTAACTTAACCCCAACTTAACATAACCCCAACTTAACTTAACCCCAACTTAACTCAACCCCAACTTAACTTAACCCTAACTTAACCCCAAATTAACTTAACCCCAACTTAACTTAACCCCATCTTAACTTACCCCCAACTTAACTTACCACCAACTTAACTTACCCCCAACTTAACTTAACCCCAACTTAACTTAACCGCAACTTAACCCCAACTTAATTTAACCCCAACTTAACTTAACCCCAACTTAATTTAACCCCAACTTAACTTAACCCCAACTTAACTTAACCCCAACTTAATTTGACCCAACTTAAATTAACCCCAACTTAACTTACCCCCAACTTAACTTACCCCCAACTTAACTTAACCCCAATTTCACTTAACCCCACTTAACTTAAACCAAACTTAAGTACCCCCAACTTAAGTTAACCCCAAATTAACTCAACCCCAACTTAACTTAACCCCAACTTAACTTAACCCCAACTTAATTAGACCCAACTTAAATTAACCCCAACTTAACTTACCCCCAACTTAACTTACCCCCAACTTAACTTAACCACAACCTAACTTAACCCCAACTTAACTTAACCCCAACTTAACTTAACCCCAACTTAACTTAACCCCACTTAACTTAAACCCAACTTAAGTACCCCCAACTTAAGTTAACCCCAAATTAACTCAACCCCAACTTAACTTAACCCCAACTTAACTTAACCCCAACTCAACTTAACCCCGCCTTAACTTAACCCCAACTTAACTTAACCCCAACTTAACTTAACCCCAACTTAACTTAACCACAATCTAACTTAACCCCAACTTAACTTAACCCCAACTTAACTTAACCGCAACTTAACTTAACCCCAACTTAACTTAACCCCAACTTAACTTAACCCCAACTTAACTTAACTCCAACTTAAATTACCCGCAACTTAACTTAACCCCAACTTAAATTAACCCCGACTTAACTTAACCCCAACTTAACTAAACCCCAACTTAACTTAACCCCAACTTAATTTAGCCCCAACTTAACCCAAACTTAACTTAACCCCAACTTAACTGAACCCCAACTTAACTAAACCCCAACTTAACTTAACCCCAACTTAATTTAACCCCAACTTAACTTAACCCCAACTTAACTCAACCCCAACTTAACTTAACCCCAACTTAACTCAGCCCCAACTTAACTCAGCCGCAACTTAACTTAGCCCCAACTTAACTTAACACCAACTTAACTTAACCCCAACTTAAGTTAACCCCAACTTAACTTAACCCCAACTTAACTTAACCCCAACTTAACTTAACCCCAACTTAACTTAACCGCAACTTAACTTAACCCCAACTTAACTTAAACTCAACTTAACTAACCAACTTAACTTAACCCCAACTTAACTTAACCCCAACTTAAATTAACCCCAACTTAACTGAAACCCAATTTAATTAACCCCAACTTAACTTAACCCCAGCTTAACTTAACCCCAACTTAATTTAACCCCAACTTAACTTAACCTCAACTTAACTTAACCCCAACTTAACTTAACCCCAACTTAACTTAACCCCAACTTAACTTAACCCCACTTAACTTAAACCCAAATTAAGTACCCCCAACTTAAGTTAACCCCAAATTAACTCAACCCCAACTTAACTTAACCCCAACTTAACTTAACCCCAACTTAAATTAACGCCAACTTAACTTAACCCCAACTTAACTTAACCCCAACTTAACTTAACCCCAACTTAACTTAACCGCAACTTAACTGAACCCCAACTCATCTTAACCCCAACTTAACTTAACCCCAACTTAACATAACCCGAACTTAACTTAACCCCAACTTAACTCAACCCCAACTTAACTTAACCCTAACTTAACCCCAAATTAACTTAACCCCAACTTAACTTAACCCCATCTTAACTTACCCCCAACTTAACTTACCACCAACTTAACTTACCCCCAACTTAACTTAACCCCAACTTAACTTAACCCCACCTTAACTTAACCCCAACTTAATTTAACCCCAACTTAACCCCAACTTAATTTAACCCCAACTTAACTTAACCCCAACTTAACTTAACCCCAACTTAATTTGACCCAACTTAAATTAACCCCAACTTAACTTACCCCCAATTTAACTTACCCCCAACTCAACTTAACCCCACTTAACTTAAACCCAACTTAAGTACCCCCAACTTAAGTTAACCCCAAATTAACTCAACCCCAACTTAACTTAACCCCAACTTAACTTAACCCCAACTTAATTAGACCCAACTTAAATTAACCCCAACTTAACTTACCCCCAACTTAACTTACCCCCAACTTAACTTAACCACAACCTAACTTAACCCCAACTTAACTTAACCCCAACTTAACTGAACCCCAACTTAACTTAACCCCACTTAACTTAAACCCAACTTAAGTACCCCCAACTTAAGTTAACCCCAAATTAACTCAACCCCAACTTAACTTAACCCCAACTTAACTTAACCCCAACTCAACTTAACCCCGCCTTAACTTAACCCCAACTTAACTTAACCCCAACTTAACTTAACCCCAACTTAACTCAACCCCAACTTACCTTAACCCTAACTTAACTTAACCCCAACTTAACTTAAACCCAACTTAACTTACCCCCAACTTAACTTACCCCCAACTTAACTTACCCCTAACTTAACTTAACCCCAACTTAACTTAACCCCAACTTAACTTAACCCCAACTTAACTTAACCCCAACTTAACTTAACTCCAACTTAAATTACCCGCAACTTAACTTAACCCCAACTTAAATTAACCCCGACTTAACTTAACCCCAACTTAACTAAACCCCAACTTAACTTAACCCCAACTTAATTTAACCCCAACTTAACCCAAACTTAACTTAACCCCAACTTAACTGAACCCCAACTTAAGTAAACCCCAACTTAACTTAACCCCAACTTAACTTAACCCCAACTTAAATTAACCCCAACTTAACTCAACCCCAACTTAATTTAACCCCAACTTAACTCAGCCCCAACTTAACTCAGCCCCAACTTAACTTAGCCCCAACTTAACTTAACACCAACTTAACTTAACCCCAACTTAACTTAACCCCAACTTAACTTAACCCCAACTTAACTTAACCCCAACTTAACTTAACCCCAACTTAACTTAACCGCAACTTAACTTAACCCCAACTTAACTTAAACTCAACTTAACTAACCAACTTAACTTAACCCCAACTTAACTTAACCCCAACTTAAATTAACCCCAACTTAACTGAAACCCAATTTAATTAACCCCAACTTAACTTAACCCCAGCTTAACTTAACCCCAACTTAATTTAACCCCAACTTAACTTAACCTCAACTTAACTCAACCCCAACTTAACTTAACCCCAACTTAACTTAACCCCAAATTAACTTAATCCCAACTTTACTTAACCCCAACTTAACCCCAACTTATCTTAACCCCGACTTAACTTAACCCCAACTTAACTTAACCCCAACTTAACTTAACCGCAACTTAAGTTAACCCCAATTTAACTTAACCCCAACTTAACTTAACCCCAACTTAACATAACCACCACTTAACTTAACCCCAACTTAACTCAACCCCAACTTAACTTAACCCTAACTTAACTTAACCCCAACTTAACCCCAACTTAAATTAACCCCAACTTAACTCACCCCCAACTTAACTTACCCCCAACTTAACTTAACCCCAACTTAACTTAACCCCAACTTAACTTAACCCCAACTTAAATTAACCCCAACTTAAATTAACCCCAACTTAACTTAACCCCAACTTAAATTAACCCCAACTTAACTTAACCCCAACTTAACTTAACCCCAACTTAACTTAACCCCAACTTAACTTAACCGCAACTTAACTAACCCCAACTTAACTTACCCCCATATTAACTTAACCCCAACTTAATTTAACCCCAACTTAACTTAAACCCAACTTAACTTAAACCCAACTTAAGTTAACCCCAACTTAACTTAACCCCAAATTAAATCAACCCCAACATAACTCAACCCCAACTTAACTTAACCCCAACTTATCTTAACACCAACTTAACTTAACCCCAACTTAACTCAACCCCAACTTAAATTAACCCCAACTTAACTCAACCCCAACTTAACTTAACCCCGACTGAACTTAACCCCAACTGAACTTAACCCCAACTTAAATTAGCCACAAATCAACTTAACCCCAACTTAACTTAACCCCAACTTAAATTAACCCCAACTTAACTTAACCCCAACTTAACTTAACCCCAACTTAACATAACCGCAACTTAACTGAACCCCAACTTAAATTAACCCCAACTTAACTTAACCCCAACTTAATTTAACCCCAACTTAACTTAACCCCAACTTAACCCCAACTTAAATTAACCCCAACTTAACTTAACCCCAACTTAACTTAACCCCAACTCAACTTAACCCCAACTTAACATAACCCCAACTTAACTTAACCCCAACTTAACTCAACCCCAACTTAACTTAACCCTAACTTAACCCCAAATTAACTTAACCTCAACTTAACTTAACCCCATCTTAACTTACCCCCAACTTAACTTACCACCAACTTAACTTACCCCCAACTTAACTTAACCCCAACTTAACTTAACCCCAATTTAACTTAACCCCAACTTAACTTAACCCCAAATTAATTTAACCCCAACTTAACTTAACCCCAACTTAATTTAACCCCAACTTAACTTAACCCCAACTTAACTTAACCCCAACTTAATTAGACCCAACTTAAATTAACCCCAACTTAACTTACCCCCAACTTAACTTACCCCCAACTTAACTTAACCACAACCTAACTTAACCCCAACTTAACTTAACCCCAACTTAACTTAACCCCAACTTAACTTAACCCCACTTAACTTAAACCCAAATTAAGTACCCCCAACTTAAGTTAACCCCAAATTAACTCAACCCCAACTTAACTCAACCCCAACTTAAATTAACCCCAACTTATCTTAACCCCAACTTAAATTAACCCCAACTTAACTTAACCCCAACTTAATTTAACCCCAACTTAACTTAACCCCAACTTAACTTAACCCCAACTTAAATTAACGCCAACTTAACTTAACCCCAACTTAACTTAACCCCAACTTAACTTAACCGCAACTTAACTGAACCCCAACTCATCTTAACCCCAACTTAACTTAACCCCAACTTAACATAACCCCAACTTAACTTAACCCCAACTTAACTCAACCCCAACTTAACTTAACCCTAACTTAACCCCAAATTAACTTAACCCCAACTTAACTTAACCCCATCTTAACTTACCCCCAACTTAACTTACCACCAACTAACTTACCCCCAACTTAACTTAACCCCAACTTAACTTAACCCCAACTTAACTTAACCCCAACTTAATTTAACCCCAACTTAACTCAACCCCAACTTAACTTAACCCCAACTTAATTTGACCCAACTTAAATTAACCCCAACTTAACTTACCCCCAACTTAACTTACCCCCAACTTAACTTAACCCCAACTTCACTTAACCCCACTTAACTTAAACCCAACTTAAGTACCCCCAACTTAAGTTAACCCCAAATTAACTCAACCCCAACTTAACTTAACCCCAACTTAACTTAACCCCAACTTAATTAGACCCAACTTAAATTAACCCCAACTTAACTTACCCCCAACTTAACTTAACCACAACCTAACTTAACCCCAACTTAACTTAACCCCAACTTAACTTAACCCCAACTTAACTTAACCCCACTTAACTTAAACCCAACTTAAGTACCCCCAACTTAAGTTAACCCCAAATTAACTCAACCCCAACTTAACTTAACCCCAACTTAACTTAACCCCAACTCAACTTAACCCCGCCTTAACTTAACCCCAACTTAACTTAACCCCAACTTAACTTAACCCCAACTTAACTTAACCACAATCTAACTTAACCCCAACTTAACTTAACCCCAACTTAACTTAACCGCAACTTAACTTAACCCCAACTTAACTTAACCCCAACTTAACTTAACCCCAACTTAACTTAACTCCAACTTAAATTACCCGCAACTTAACTTAACCCCAACTTAAATTAACCCCGACTTAACTTAACCCCAACTTAACTAAACCCCAACTTAACTTAACCCCAACTTAATTTAACCCCAACTTAACCCAAACTTAACTTAACCCCAACTTAACTGAACCCCAACTTAACTAAACCCCAACTTAACTTAACCCCAACTTAACTTAACCCCAACTTAACTGAACCCCAACTTAACTTAACCCCAACTTAACTCAACCCCAACTTAACTTAACCCCAACTTAACTCAGCCCCAACTTAACTCAGCCCCAACTTAACTTAGCCCCAACTTAACTTAACACCAACTTAACTAAACCCCAACCTAACTTAACCCCAACTTAACTTAACCCCAAGTTAACTAAACCCCAACTTAACTTAACCCCAACTTAACTTAACCGCAACTTAACTGAACCCAAACTTAACTTAACCCCAACTTAACTTAACTCCAACTTAATATAACCCCAACTTAACTTAACCCCAACTTAACTCAACCCCAACTTAAGTTAACCCCAACTTAACTTAACCCCAACTTAACTTAACCCCAACTTAATTAACCCCAACTTAAATAAACCCCAACTTAACTTAACCCCAACTTAATTTAACCGCAACTTAACTTAACCCCAACTTAACTTAACCCCAACTTAAATTAACGCCAACTTAACTTAACCCCAACTTAACTTAACCGCAACTTAACTGAACCCCAACTCATCTTAACCCCAACTTAACTTAACCCCAACTTAACATAACCCCAACTTAACTTAACCCCAACTTAACTCAACCCCAACTTAACTTAACCCTAACTTAACCCCAAATTAACTTAACCCCAACTTAACTTAACCCCATCTTAACTTACCCCCAACTTAACTTACCACCAACTTAACTTACCCCCAACTTAACTTAACCCCAACTTAACTTAACCGCAACTTAACCCCAACTTAATTTAACCCCAACTTAACTTAACCCCAACTTAATTTAACCCCAACTTAACTTAACCCCAACTTAACTTAACCCCAACTTAATTTGACCCAACTTAAATTAACCCCAACTTAACTTACCCCCAACTTAACTTACCCCCAACTTAACTTAACCCCAACTTCACTTAACCCCACTTAACTTAAACCCAACTTAAGTACCCCCAACTTAAGTTAACCCCAAATTAACTCAACCCCAACTTAACTTAACCCCAACTTAACTTAACCCCAACTTAATTAGACCCAACTTAAATTAACCCCAACTTAACTTACCCCCAACTTAACTTACCCCCAACTTAACTTAACCACAACCTAACTTAACCCCAACTTAACTTAACCCCAACTTAACTTAACCCCAACTTAACTTAACCCCAACTTAACTTAAACCCAACTTAAGTACCCCCAACTTAAGTTAACCCCAAATTAACTCAACCCCAACTTAACTTAACCCCAACTTAACTTAACCCCAACTCAACTTAACCCCGCCTTAACTTAACCCCAACTTAACTTAACCCCAACTTAACTTAACCCCAACTTAACTTAACCACAATCTAACTTAACCCCAACTTAACTTAACCCCAACTTAACTTAACCGCAACTTAACTTAACCCCAACTTAACTTAACCCCAACTTAACTTAACCCCAACTTAACTTAACTCCAACTTAAATTACCCGCAACTTAACTTAACCCCAACTTAAATTAACCCCGACTTAACTTAACCCCAACTTAACTAAACCCCAACTTAACTTAACCCCAACTTAATTTAACCCCAACTTAACCCAAACTTAACTTAACCCCAACTTAACTGAACCCCAACTTAACTAAACCCCAACTTAACTTAACCCCAACTTAACTTAACCCCAACTTAACTGAACCCCAACTTAACTTAACCCCAACTTAACTCAACCCCAACTTAACTTAACCCCAACTTAACTCAGCCCCAACTTAACTCAGCCCCAACTTAACTTAGCCCCAACTTAACTTAACACCAACTTAACTAAACCCCAACCTAACTTAACCCCAACTTAACTTAACCCCAAGTTAACTAAACCCCAACTTAACTTAACCCCAACTTAACTTAACCGCAACTTAACTGAACCCAAACTTAACTTAACCCCAACTTAACTTAACTCCAACTTAATATAACCCCAACTTAACTTAACCCCAACTTAACTCAACCCCAACTTAAGTTAACCCCAACTTAACTTAACCCCAACTTAACTTAACCCCAACTTAATTAACCCCAACTTAAATAAACCCCAACTTAACTTAACCCCAACTTAATTTAACCGCAACTTAACTTAACCCCAACTTAACTTAACCCCAACTTAAATTAACGCCAACTTAACTTAACCCCAACTTAACTTAACCGCAACTTAACTGAACCCCAACTCATCTTAACCCCAACTTAACTTAACCCCAACTTAACATAACCCCAACTTAACTTAACCCCAACTTAACTCAACCCCAACTTAACTTAACCCTAACTTAACCCCAAATTAACTTAACCCCAACTTAACTTAACCCCATCTTAACTTACCCCCAACTTAACTTACC
This sequence comes from Eledone cirrhosa, assembly GCA_964016885.1. Taxonomy (NCBI): domain Eukaryota; kingdom Metazoa; phylum Mollusca; class Cephalopoda; order Octopoda; family Eledonidae; genus Eledone; species Eledone cirrhosa. The sequence goes on along the minus strand of OZ024744.1, from coordinate 135,328,172 downwards.
ACCAACTTAACTTACCCCCAACTTAACTTAACCCCAACTTAACTTAACCGCAACTTAACCCCAACTTAATTTAACCCCAACTTAACTTAACCCCAACTTAATTTAACCCCAACTTAACTTAACCCCAACTTAACTTAACCCCAACTTAATTTGACCCAACTTAAATTAACCCCAACTTAACTTACCCCCAACTTAACTTACCCCCAACTTAACTTAACCCCAACTTCACTTAACCCCACTTAACTTAAACCCAACTTAAGTACCCCCAACTTAAGTTAACCCCAAATTAACTCAACCCCAACTTAACTTAACCCCAACTTAACTTAACCCCAACTTAATTAGACCCAACTTAAATTAACCCCAACTTAACTTACCCCCAACTTAACTTACCCCCAACTTAACTTAACCACAACCTAACTTAACCCCAACTTAACTTAACCCCAACTTAACTTAACCCCAACTTAACTTAACCCCAACTTAACTTAAACCCAACTTAAGTACCCCCAACTTAAGTTAACCCCAAATTAACTCAACCCCAACTTAACTTAACCCCAACTTAACTTAACCCCAACTCAACTTAACCCCGCCTTAACTTAACCCCAACTTAACTTAACCCCAACTTAACTTAACCCCAACTTAACTTAACCACAATCTAACTTAACCCCAACTTAACTTAACCCCAACTTAACTTAACCGCAACTTAACTTAACCCCAACTTAACTTAACCCCAACTTAACTTAACCCCAACTTAACTTAACTCCAACTTAAATTACCCGCAACTTAACTTAACCCCAACTTAAATTAACCCCGACTTAACTTAACCCCAACTTAACTAAACCCCAACTTAACTTAACCCCAACTTAATTTAACCCCAACTTAACCCAAACTTAACTTAACCCCAACTTAACTGAACCCCAACTTAACTAAACCCCAACTTAACTTAACCCCAACTTAACTTAACCCCAACTTAACTGAACCCCAACTTAACTTAACCCCAACTTAACTCAACCCCAACTTAACTTAACCCCAACTTAACTCAGCCCCAACTTAACTCAGCCCCAACTTAACTTAGCCCCAACTTAACTTAACACCAACTTAACTTAACCCCAACCTAAATTAACCCCAACTTAACTTAACCCCAACTTAACTTAACCCCAACTTAACTTAACCCCAACTTAACTTAACCGCAACTTAACTGAACCCCAACTTAACTTAACCCCAACTTAACTTAACTCCAACTTAATATAACCCCAACTTAACTTAACCCCAACTTAACTCAACCCCAACTTAAGTTAACCCCAACTTAACTTAACCCCAACTTAACTTAACCCCAACTTAATTAACCCCAACTTAAATAAACCCCAACTTAACTTAACCCCAACTTAATTTAACCGCAACTTAACTTAACCCCAACTTAACTTAACCCCAACTTAAATTAACGCCAACTTAACTTAACCCCAACTTAACTTAACCCCAACTTAACTTAACCCCAACTTAACTTAACCGCAACTTAACTGAACCCCAACTCATCTTAACCCCAACTTAACTTAACCCCAACTTAACATAACCCCAACTTAACTTAACCCCAACTTAACTCAACCCCAACTTAACTTAACCCTAACTTAACCCCAAATTAACTTAACCCCAACTTAACTTAACCCCATCTTAACTTACCCCCAACTTAACTTACCACCAACTTAACTTACCCCCCAACTTAACTTAACCCCAACTTAACTTAACCGCAACTTAACCCCAACTTAATTTAACCCCAACTTAACTTAACCCCAACTTAATTTAACCCCAACTTAACTTAACCCCAACTTAACTTAACCCCAACTTAATTTGACCCAACTTAAATTAACCCCAACTTAACTTACCCCCAACTTAAGTTACCCCCAACTTAACTTAACCCCAACTTCACTTAACCCCACTTAACTTAAACCCAACTTAAGTACCCCCAACTCAACTTAACCCCGCCTTAACTTAACCCCAACTTAACTTAACCCCAACTTAACTTAACCCCAACTTAACTTAACCACAATCTAACTTAACCCCAACTTAACTTAACCCCAACTTAACTTAACCGCAACTTAACTTAACCCCAACTTAACTTAACCCCAACTTAACTTAACCCCAACTTAACTTAACTCCAACTTAAATTACCCGCAACTTAACTTAACCCCAACTTAAATTAACCCCGACTTAACTTAACCCCAACTTAACTAAACCCCAACTTAACTTAACCCCAACTTAATTTAACCCCAACTTAACCCAAACTTAACTTAACCCCAACTTAACTGAACCCCAACTTAACTAATCCCCAACTTAACTTAACCCCAACTTAACTTAACCCCAACTTAACTGAACCCCAACTTAACTTAACCCCAACTTAATTTAACCCCAACTTAACCCAAACTTAACTTAACCCCAACTTAACTGAACCCCAACTTAACTAAACCCCAACTTAACTCAACCCCAACTTAACTTAACCCCAGCTTAACTCAGCCCCAACTTAACTCAGCCCCAACTTAACTTAGCCCCAACTTAACTTAACACCAACTTAACTTAACCCCAACCTAAATTAACCCCAACTTAACTTAACCCCAACTTAACTTAACCCCAACTTAACTTAACCCCAACTTAACTTAACCGCAACTTAACTGAACCCCAACTTAACTTAACCCCAACTTAACTTAACTCCAACTTAATATAACCCCAACTTAACTTAACCCCAACTTAACTCAACCCCAACTTAAGTTAACCCCAACTTAACTTAACCCCAACTTAACTTAACCCCAACTTAATTAACCCCAACTTAAATAAACCCCAACTTAACTTAACCCCAACTTAATTTAACCGCAACTTAACTTAACCCCAACTTAACTTAACCCCAACTTAAATTAACGCCAACTTAACTTAACCCCAACTTAACTTAACCCCAACTTAACTTAACCCCAACTTAACTTAACCGCAACTTAACTGAACCCCAACTCATCTTAACCCCAACTTAACTTAACCCCAACTTAACATAACCCCAACTTAACTTAACCCCAACTTAACTCAACCCCAACTTAACTTAACCCCAACTTAAATTAACCCCAACTTAACTTAACCCCAACTTAACTTAACCCCATCTTAACTTAACCCCAACTTAAATTAACGCCAACTTAACTTAACCCCAACTTAACTTAACCCCAACTTAACTTAACCCCAACTTCCCCAACTTAACTTAACCCCAACTTAACTTAACCCCAACTTAACTTAACCCCAAGTTAACTTAACCCCAACTTCACTTAAACCCAACTTAACTTAACCGCAACTTAACTTAACCCCAACTTAACATAACCCCAACTTAAATTAACCCCAACTTAACTCAACCCCAACTTACCTTAACCCTAACTTAACTTAACCCCAACTTAACTTAACCCCAACTTAACTTACCCCCAACTTAACTTACCCCCAACTTAACTTACCCCTAACTTAACTTAACCCCAACTTAACTTAACCCCAACTTAACTTAACCCCAACTTAACTTAACCCCAACTTAACTTAACTCCAACTTAAATTACCCGCAACTTAACTTAACACCAACTTAAATTAACCCCGACTTAACTTAACCCCAACTTAACTAAATCCCAACTTAACTTAACCCCAACTTAATTTAACCCCAACTTAACCCAAACTTAACTTAACCCCAACTTAACTGAACCCCAACTTAACTAAACCCCAACTTAACTTAACCCCAACTTAACTTAACCCCAACTTAACGTAACCCCAACTTAACTCAACCCCAACTTAACTTAACCCCAACTTAACTCAGCCCCAACTTAACTCAGCCCCAACTTAAATTAGCCCCAACTTAACTTAACACCAACTTAACTTAACCCCAACTTAACTTAACCCCAACTTAACTTAACCCCAACTTAACTTAACCCCAACTTAACTTAACCCAAACTTAACTTAACCGCAACTTAACTTAACCCCAACTTAATTTAAACTCAACTTAACTAACCAACTTAACTTAACCCCAACTTAACTTAACCCCAACTTAAATTAACCTCAACTTAACTTAACCCCAACTTAACTTAACCCCAACTTAACTTAACCCCAAATTAACTTAATCCCAACTTAACTTAACCCCAACTTATCTTAACCCCGACTTAACTTAACCCCAACTTAACTTAACCCCAACTTAACTTAACCCCAACTTAACTTAACCCCAACTTAACATAACCGCAACTTAACTTAACCCCAATTTAACTTAACCCCAACTTAACTTAACCCCAACTTAACATAATCACCACTTAACTTAACCCCAACTTAACTCAACCCCAACTTAACTTAACCCTAACTTAACTTAACCCCAACTTAACCCCAACTTAAATTAACCCCAACTTAACTCACCCCCAACTTAAGTTACCCCCAACTTAACTTAACCCCAACTTAACTTAACCCCAACTTAACTTAACCCCAACTTAAATTAACCCCAACTTAAATTAACCCCAACTTAACTTAACCCCAACTTAAATTAACCCCAACTTAACTTAACCCCAACTTAACTTAACCCCAACTTAACTTAACCCCAACTTAACTTAACCGCAACTTAACTAACCCAAACTTAACTTACCCCCAACTTAACTTAACCCCAACTTAACTTAACCCCAATTTAACTTAACCCCAACTTAACTTAACCCCAACTTAAGTTAACCCCAAATTAACTCAACCCCAACTTAACTCAACCCCAACTTAACTTAACCCCAACTTATCTTATCCCCAACTTAAATTAACCCCAACTTAACTTAACCCCAACTTAATTTAACCCCAACTTAACTTAACCCCAACTTAACTTAACCCCAACTTGAATTAACGCCAACTTAACTTAACCCCAACTTAACTTAACCCCAACTTAACTTAACCCCAACTTGACTTAACCGCAACTTAACTGAACCCCAACTCATCTTAACCCCAACTTAACTTAACCCCAACTTAACATAACCCCAACTTAACTTAACCCCAACTTAACTCAACCCCAACTTAACTTAACCCTAACTTAACCCCAAATTAACTTAACCCCAACTTAACTCAACCCCATCTTAACTTACCCCCAACTTAACTTACCACCAACTTAACTGACCCCCAACTTAACTTAACCCCAACTTAACTTAACCCAAACTTAACTTAACCCAAACTTAATTTAACCCCAACTTAACTTAACTCCAACTTAATTTAACCCCAACTTAACTTAACCCCAACTTAACTTAACCCCAACTTAATTTGACCCAACTTAAATTAACTCCAACTTAACTTACCCCCAACTTAACTTACCCCCAATTTAACTTAACCCCAACTTAACTTAACCCCACTTAACTTAAACCCAACTTAAGTACCCCCAACTTAAGTTAACCCCAAATTAACTCAACCCCAACTTAACTTAACCCCAACTTAACTTAACCCCAACTTAATTAGACCCAACTTAAATTAACCCCAACTTAACTTACCCCCAACTTAACTTAACCACAACCTATCTTAACCCCAACTTAACTTAACCCCAACTTAACTTAACCCCAACTTAACTTAACCCCACTTAACTTAAACCCAACTTAAGTACCCCCAACTTAAGTTAACCCCAAATTAACTCAACCCCAACTTAACTTAACCCCAACTTAACTTAACCCCAACTTAACTTAACCCCAACTTAACTTAACCACAATCTAACTGAACCCCAACTTAACTTAACCCCAACTTAACTTAACCCCAACTTAACTTAACCCCAAGTTAACTTAACCCCAACTTCACTTAACCCCAACTTAACTTAACCGCAACTTAACTTAACCCCAACTTAACATAACCCCAACTTAACTTAACCCCAACTTAACTCAACCCCAACTTACCTTAACCCTAACTTAACTTAACCCCAACTTAACTTACCCCCAACTTAACTTACCCCCAACTTAACTTACCCCTAACTTAACTTAACCCCAACTTAAATTAACCCCAACTTAACTTAACCCCAACTTAACTTAACTCCAACTTAAATTACCCCCAACTTAACTCAACCCCAACTTAACTTAACCCTAACTTAACCCCAAATTAACTTAACCCCAACTTAACTTAACCCCATCTTAACTTACCCCCAACTTAACTTACCACCAACTAACTTACCCCCAACTTAACTTAACCCCAACTTAACTTAACCCCAACTTAACTTAACCCCAACTTAATTTAACCCCAACTTAACTCAACCCCAACTTAACTTAACCCCAACTTAATTTGACCCAACTTAAATTAACCCCAACTTAACTTACCCCCAACTTAACTTACCCCCAACTTAACTTAACCCCAACTTCACTTAACCCCACTTAACTTAAACCCAACTTAAGTACCCCCAACTTAAGTTAACCCCAAATTAACTCAACCCAACTTAACTTAACCCCAACTTAACTTAACCCCAACTTAATTAGACCCAACTTAAATTAACCCCAACTTAACTTACCCCCAACTTAACTTACCCCCAACTTAACTTAACCACAACCTAACTTAACCCCAACTTAACTTAACCCCAACTTAACTTAACCCCAACTTAACTTAACCCCACTTAACTTAAACCCAACTTAAGTACCCCCAACTTAAGTTAACCCCAAATTAACTCAACCCCAACTTAACTTAACCCCAACTTAACTTAACCCCAACTCAACTTAACCCCGCCTTAACTTAACCCCAACTTAACTTAACCCCAACTTAACTTAACCCCAACTTAACTTAACCACAATCTAACTTAACCCCAACTTAACTTAACCCCAACTTAACTTAACCGCAACTTAACTTAACCCCAACTTAACTTAACCCCAACTTAACTTAACCCCAACTTAACTTAACTCCAACTTAAATTACCCGCAACTTAACTTAACCCCAACTTAAATTAACCCCGACTTAACTTAACCCCAACTTAACTAAACCCCAACTTAACTTAACCCCAACTTAATTTAACCCCAACTTAACCCAAACTTAACTTAACCCCAACTTAACTGAACCCCAACTTAACTAAACCCCAACTTAACTTAACCCCAACTTAACTTAACCCCAACTTAACTGAACCCCAACTTAACTTAACCCCAACTTAACTCAACCCCAACTTAACTTAACCCCAACTTAACTCAGCCCCAACTTAACTCAGCCCCAACTTAACTTAGCCCCAACTTAACTTAACACCAACTTAACTAAACCCCAACCTAACTTAACCCCAACTTAACTTAACCCCAAGTTAACTAAACCCCAACTTAACTTAACCCCAACTTAACTTAACCGCAACTTAACTGAACCCAAACTTAACTTAACCCCAACTTAACTTAACTCTAACTTAATATAACCCCAACTTAACTTAACCCCAACTTAACTCAACCCCAACTTAAGTTAACCCCAACTTAACTTAACCCCAACTTAACTTAACCCCAACTTAATTAACCCCAACTTAAATAAACCCCAACTTAACTTAACCCCAACTTAATTTAACCGCAACTTAACTTAACCCCAACTTAACTTAACCCCAACTTAAATTAACGCCAACTTAACTTAACCCCAACTTAACTTAACCCCAACTTAACTTAACCCCAACTTAACTTAACCGCAACTTAACTGAACCCCAACTCATCTTAACACCAACTTAACTTAACCCCAACTTAACATAACCCCAACTTAACTTAACCCCAACTTAACTCAACCCCAACTTAACTTAACCCTAACTTAACCCCAAATTAACTTAACCCCAACTTAACTTAACCCCATCTTAACTTACCCCCAACTTAACTTACCACCAACTTAACTTACCCCCAACTTAACTTAACCCCAACTTAACTTAACCGCAACTTAACCCCAACTTAATTTAACCCCAACTTAAGTTAACCCCAAATTAACTCAACCCCAACTTAACTTAACCCCAACTTAACTTCACCCCAACTTAATTAGACCCAACTTAAATTAACCCCAACTTAACTTACCCCCAACTTAACTTACCCCCAACTTAACTCAACCCCAACTTAACTCAACCCCAACTGAACTTAACCCCAACTTAATATAACCGCAACTTAATTGAACCCCAACTTAACTTAACCCCAACTTAACTTAACCCCACTTAACTTAAACCCAACTTAAGTACCCCCAACTTAAGTTAACCCCAAATTAACTCAACCCCAACTTAACTTAACCCCAACTTAACTTAACCCCAACTCAACTTAACCCCGCCTTAACTTAACCCCAACTTAACTTAACCCCAACTTAACTTAACCCCAACTTAACTTAACCACAATCTAACTTAACCCCAACTTAACTTAACCCCAACTTAACTTAACCGCAACTTAACTTAACCCCAACTTAACTTAACCCCAACTTAACTTAACCCCAACTTAACTTAACTCCAACTTAAATTACCCGCAACTTAACTTAACCCCAACTTAAATTAACCCCGACTTAACTTAACCCCAACTTAACTAAACCCCAACTTAACTTAACCCCAACTTAATTTAACCCCAACTTAACCCAAACTAAACTTAACCCCAACTTAACTGAACCCCAACTTAACTAAACCCCAACTTAACTTAACCCCAACTTAACTTAACCCCAACTTAACTAAACCCCAACTTAACTTAACCCCAACTTAACTCAACCCCAACTTAACTTAACCCCAACTTAACTCAGCCCCAACTTAACTCAGCCCCAACTTAACTTAGCCCCAACTTAAATTAACACCAACTTAACTTAACCCCAACCTAAATTAACCCCAACTTAACTTAACCCCAACTTAACTTAACCCCAACTTAACTTAACCCCAACTTAACTTAACCGCAACTTAACTGAACCCCAACTTAACTTAACCCCAACTTAACTTAACTCCAACTTAATATAACCCCAACTTAACTTAACCCCAACTTAACTCAACCCCAACTTAAGTTAACCCCAACTTAACTTAACCCCAACTTAACTTAACCCCAACTTAATTAACCCCAACTTAAATAAACCCCAACTTAACTTAACCCCAACTTAATTTAACCGCAACTTAACTTAACCCCAACTTAACTTAACCCCAACTTAAATTAACGCCAACTTAACTTAACCCCAACTTAACTTAACCCCAACTTAACTTAACCCCAACTTAACTTAACCGCAACTTAACTGAACCCCAACTCATCTTAACCCCAACTTAACTTAACCCCAACTTAACATAACCCCAACTTAACTTAACCCCAACTTAACTCAACCCCAACTTAACTTAACCCTAACTTAACCCCAAATTAACTTAACCCCAACTTAACTTAACCCCATCTTAACTTACCCCCAACTTAACTTAACCACAACCTAACTTAACCCCAACTTAACTTAACCCCAACTTAACTTAACCCCAACTTAACTTAACCCCACTTAACTTAAACCCAACTTAAGTACCCCCAACTTAAGTTAACCCCAAATTAACTCAACCCCAACTTAACTTAACCCCAAATTAACTTAACCCCAACTTAACTTAACCCCATCTTAACTTAACCCCAACTTAAATTAACGCCAACTTAACTTAACCCCAACTTAACTTAACCCCAACTTAACTTAACCCCAACTTCCCCAACTTAACTTAACCCCAACTTAACTTAACCCCAACTTAACTTAACCCCAAGTTAACTTAACCCCAACTTCACTTAACCCCAACTTAACTTAACCGCAACTTAACTTAACCCCAACTTAACATAACCTCAACTTAACTTAACCCCAACTTAACTCAACCCCAACTTACCTTAACCCTAACTTAACTTAACCCCAACTTAACTTAACCCCAACTTAACTTACCCCCAACTTAACTTACCCCCAACTTAACTTACCCCTAACTTAACTTAACCCCAACTTAACTTAACCCCAACTTAACTTAACCCCAAGTTAACTTAACCCCAACTTAACTTAACTCCAACTTAAATTACCCGCAACTTAACTTAACACCAACTTAAATTAACCCCGACTTAACTTAACCCCAACTTAACTAAATCCCAACTTAACTTAACCCCAACTTAATTTAACCCCAACTTAACCCAAACTTAACTTAACCCCAACTTAACTGAACCCCAACTTAACTAAACCCCAACTTAACTTAACCCCAACTTAACTTAACCCCAACTTAACGTAACCCCAACTTAACTCAACCCCAACTTAACTTAACCCCAACTTAACTCAGCCCCAACTTAACTCAGCCCCAACTTAAATTAGCCCCAACTTAACTTAACACCAACTTAACTTAACCCCAACTTAACTTAACCCCAACTTAACTTAACCCCAACTTAACTTAACCCCAACTTAACTTAACCCAAACTTAACTTAACCGCAACTTAACTTAACCCCAACTTAATTTAAACTCAACTTAACTAACCAACTTAACTTAACCCCAACTTAACTTAACCCCAACTTAAATTAACCCCAACTTAACTGAAACCCAATTTAATTAACCCTAACTTAACTTAACCCCAGCTTAACTTAACCCCAACTTAATTTAACCCCAACTTAACTTAACCTCAACTTAACTTAACCCCAACTTAACTTAACCCCAACTTAACTTAACCCCAAATTAACTTAATCCCAACTTAACTTAACCCCAACTTATCTTAACCCCGACTTAACTTAACCCCAACTTAACTTAACCCCAACTTAACTTAACCCCAACTTAACTTAACCCCAACTTAACATAACCGCAACTTAACTTAACCCCAATTTAACTTAACCCCAACTTAACTTAACCCCAACTTAACATAATCACCACTTAACTTAACCCCAACTTAACTCAACCCCAACTTAACTTAACCCTAACTTAACTTAACCCCAACTTAACCCCAACTTAAATTAACCCCAACTTAACTCACCCCCAACTTAAGTTACCCCCAACTTAACTTAACCCCAACTTAACTTAACCCCAACTTAACTTAACCCCAACTTAAATTAACCCCAACTTAAATTAACCCCAACTTAACTTAACCCCAACTTAAATTAACCCCAACTTAACTTAACCCCAACTTAACTTAACCCCAACTTAACTTAACCCCAACTTAACTTAACCGCAACTTAACTAACCCAAACTTAACTTACCCCCAACTTAACTTAACCCCAACTTAACTTAACCCCAATTTAACTTAACCCCAACTTAACTTAACCCCAACTTAAGTTAACCCCAAATTAACTCAACCCCAACTTAACTCAACCCCAACTTAACTTAACCCCAACTTATCTTATCCCCAACTTAAATTAACCCCAACTTAACTTAACCCCAACTTAATTTAACCCCAACTTAACTTAACCCCAACTTAACTTAACCCCAACTTAAATTAACGCCAACTTAACTTAACCCCAACTTAACTTAACCCCAACTTAACTTAACCCCAACTTGACTTAACCGCAACTTAACTGAACCCCAACTCATCTTAACCCCAACTTAACTTAACCCCAACTTAACATAACCCCAACTTAACTTAACCCCAACTTAACTCAACCCCAACTTAACTTAACCCTAACTTAACCCCAAATTAACTTAACCCCAACTTAACTCAACCCCATCTTAACTTACCCCCAACTTAACTTACCACCAACTTAACTGACCCCCAACTTAACTTAACCCCAACTTAACTTAACCCAAACTTAACTTAACCCAAACTTAATTTAACCCCAACTTAACTTAACTCCAACTTAATTTAACCCCAACTTAACTTAACCCCAACTTAACTTAACCCCAACTTAATTTGACCCAACTTAAATTAACTCCAACTTAACTTACCCCCAACTTAACTTACCCCCAATTTAACTTAACCCCAACTTAACTTAACCCCACTTAACTTAAACCCAACTTAAGTACCCCCAACTTAAGTTAACCCCAAATTAACTCAACCCCAACTTAACTTAACCCCAACTTAACTTAACCCCAACTTAATTAGACCCAACTTAAATTAACCCCAACTTAACTTACCCCCAACTTAACTTAACCACAACCTATCTTAACCCCAACTTAACTTAACCCCAACTTAACTTAACCCCACTTAACTTAAACCCAACTTAAGTACCCCCAACTTAAGTTAACCCCAAATTAACTCAACCCCAACTTAACTTAACCCCAACTTAACTTAACCCCAACTTAACTGAACCCCAACTTAACTTAACCACAATCTAACTGAACCCCAACTTAACTTAACCCCAACTTAACTTAACCCCAACTTAACTTAACCCCAAGTTAACTTAGCCCCAACTTCACTTAACCCCAACTTAACTTAACCGCAACTTAACTTAACCCCAACTTAACATAACCCCAACTTAACTTAACCCCAACTTAACTCAACCCCAACTTACCTTAACCCTAACTTAACTTAACCCCAACTTAACTTACCCCCAACTTAACTTACCCCCAACTTAACTTACCCCTAACTTAACTTAACCCCAACTTAACTTAACCCCAACTTAACTTAACCCCAACTTAACTTAACTCCAACTTAAATTACCCCCAACTTAACTCAACCCCAACTTAACTTAACCCTAACTTAACCCCAAATTAACTTAACCCCAACTTAACTTAACCCCATCTTAACTTACCCCCAACTTAACTTACCACCAACTAACTTACCCCCAACTTAACTTAACCCCAACTTAACTTAACCCCAACTTAACTTAACCCCAACTTAATTTAACCCCAACTTAACTCAACCCCAACTTAACTTAACCCCAACTTAATTTGACCCAACTTAAATTAACCCCAACTTAACTTACCCCCAACTTAACTTACCCCCAACTTAACTTAACCCCAACTTCACTTAACCCCACTTAACTTAAACCCAACTTAAGTACCCCCAACTTAAGTTAACCCCAAATTAACTCAACCCAACTTAACTTAACCCCAACTTAACTTAACCCCAACTTAATTAGACCCAACTTAAATTAACCCCAACTTAACTTACCCCCAACTTAACTTACCCCCAACTTAACTTAACCACAACCTAACTTAACCCCAACTTAACTTAACCCCAACTTAACTTAACCCCAACTTAACTTAACCCCACTTAACTTAAACCCAACTTAAGTACCCCCAACTTAAGTTAACCCCAAATTAACTCAACCCCAACTTAACTTAACCCCAACTTAACTTAACCCCAACTCAACTTAACCCCGCCTTAACTTAACCCCAACTTAACTTAACCCCAACTTAACTTAACCCCAACTTAACTTAACCACAATCTAACTTAACCCCAACTTAACTTAACCCCAACTTAACTTAACCGCAACTTAACTTAACCCCAACTTAACTTAACCCCAACTTAACTTAACCCCAACTTAACTTAACTCCAACTTAAATTACCCGCAACTTAACTTAACCCCAACTTAAATTAACCCCGACTTAACTTAACCCCAACTTAACTAAACCCCAACTTAACTTAACCCCAACTTAATTTAACCCCAACTTAACCCAAACTTAACTTAACCCCAACTTAACTGAACCCCAACTTAACTAAACCCCAACTTAACTTAACCCCAACTTAACTTAACCCCAACTTAACTGAACCCCAACTTAACTTAACCCCAACTTAACTCAACCCCAACTTAACTTAACCCCAACTTAACTCAGCCCCAACTTAACTCAGCCCCAACTTAACTTAGCCCCAACTTAACTTAACACCAACTTAACTAAACCCCAACCTAACTTAACCCCAACTTAACTTAACCCCAAGTTAACTAAACCCCAACTTAACTTAACCCCAACTTAACTTAACCGCAACTTAACTGAACCCAAACTTAACTTAACCCCAACTTAACTTAACTCTAACTTAATATAACCCCAACTTAACTTAACCCCAACTTAACTCAACCCCAACTTAAGTTAACCCCAACTTAACTTAACCCCAACTTAACTTAACCCCAACTTAATTAACCCCAACTTAAATAAACCCCAACTTAACTTAACCCCAACTTAATTTAACCGCAACTTAACTTAACCCCAACTTAACTTAACCCCAACTTAAATTAACGCCAACTTAACTTAACCCCAACTTAACTTAACCCCAACTTAACTTAACCCCAACTTAACTTAACCGCAACTTAACTGAACCCCAACTCATCTTAACCCCAACTTAACTTAACCCCAACTTAACATAACCCCAACTTAACTTAACCCCAACTTAACTCAACCGCAACTTAACTTAACCCTAACTTAACCCCAAATTAACTTAACCCCAACTTAACTTAACCCCATCTTAACTTACCCCCAACTTAACTTACCACCAACTTAACTTACCCCCAACTTAACTTAACCCCAACTTAACTTAACCCTAACTTAACCCCAACTTAACTTCACCCCAACTTAATTAGACCCAACTTAAATTAACCCCAACTTAACTTACCCCCAACTTAACTTACCCCCAACTTAACTCAACCCCAACTTAACTCAACCCCAACTGAACTTAACCCCAACTTAATATAACCGCAACTTAATTGAACCCCAACTTAACTTAACCCCAACTTAACTTAACCCCACTTAACTTAAACCCAACTTAAGTACCCCCAACTTAAGTTAACCCCAAATTAACTCAACCCCAACTTAAGTTAACCCCAACTTAACTTAACCCCAACTCAACTTAACCCCGCCTTAACTTAACCCCAACTTAACTTAACCCCAACTTAACTTAACCCCAACTTAACTTAACCACAATCTAACTTAACCCCAACTTAACTTAACCCCAACTTAACTTAACCGCAACTTAACTTAACCCCAACTTAACTTAACCCCAACTTAACTTAACCCCAACTTAACTTAACTCCAACTTAAATTACCCGCAACTTAACTTAACCCCAACTTAAATTAACCCCGACTTAACTTAACCCCAACTTAACTAAACCCCAACTTAACTTAACCCCAACTTAATTTAACCCCAACTTAACCCAAACTAAACTTAACCCCAACTTAACTGAACCCCAACTTAACTGAACCCCAACTTAACTTAACCCCAACTTAACTTAACCCCAACTTAACTGAACCCCAACTTAACTTAACCCCAACTTAACTCAACCCCAACTTAACTTAACCCCAACTTAACTCAGCCCCAACTTAACTCAGCCCCAACTTAACTTAGCCCCAACTTAAATTAACACCAACTTAACTTAACCCCAACCTAAATTAACCCCAACTTAACTTAACCCCAACTTAACTTAACCCCAACTTAACTTAACCCCAACTTAACTTAACCGCAACTTAACTGAACCCCAACTTAACTTAACCCCAACTTAACTTAACTCCAACTTAATATAACCCCAACTTAACTTAACCCCAACTTAACTCAACCCCAACTTAAGTTAACCCCAACTTAACTTAACCCCAACTTAACTTAACCCCAACTTAATTAACCCCAACTTAAATAAACCCCAACTTAACTTAACCCCAACTTAATTTAACCGCAACTTAACTTAACCCCAACTTAACTTAACCCCAACTTAAATTAACGCCAACTTAACTTAACCCCAACTTAACTTAACCCCAACTTAACTTAACCCCAACTTAACTTAACCGCAACTTAACTGAACCCCAACTCATCTTAACCCCAACTTAACTTAACCCCAACTTAACATAACCCCAACTTAACTTAACCCCAACTTAACTCAACCCCAACTTAACTTAACCCTAACTTAACCCCAAATTAACTTAACCCCAACTTAACTTAACCCCATCTTAACTTACCCCCAGCTTAACTTAACCACAACCTAACTTAACCCCAACTTAACTTAACCCCAACTTAACTTAACCCCAACTTAACTTAACCCCACTTAACTTAAACCCAACTTAAGTACCCCCAACTTAAGTTAACCCCAAATTAACTCAACCCCAACTTAACTTAACCCCAAATTAACTTAACCCCAACTTAACTTAACCCCATCTTAACTTAACCCCAACTTAAATTAACGCCAACTTAACTTAACCCCAACTTAACTTAACCCCAACTTAACTTAACCCCAACTTCCCCAACTTAACTTAACCCCAACTTAACTTAACCCCAACTTAACTTAACCCCAAGTTAACTTAACCCCAACTTCACTTAACCCCAACTTAACTTAACCGCAACTTAACTTAACCCCAACTTAACATAACCCCAACTTAACTTAACCCCAACTTAACTCAACCCCAACTTACCTTAACCCTAACTTAACTTAACCCCAACTTAACTTAACCCCAACTTAACTTACCCCCAACTTAACTTACGCCCAACTTAACTTACCCCTAACTTAACTTAACCCCAACTTAACTTAACCCCAACTTAACTTAACCCCAAGTTAACTTAACCCCAACTTAACTTAACTCCAACTTAAATTACCCGCAACTTAACTTAACACCAACTTAAATTAACCCCGACTTAACTTAACCCCAACTTAACTAAATCCCAACTTAACTTAACCCCAACTTAATTTAACCCCAACTTAACCCAAACTTAACTTAACCCCAACTTAACTGAACCCCAACTTAACTAAACCCCAACTTAACTTAACCCCAACTTAACTTAACCCCAACTTAACGTAACCCCAACTTAACTCAACCCCAACTTAACTTAACCCCAACTTAACTCAGCCCCAACTTAACTCAGCCCCAACTTAAATTAGCCCCAACTTAACTTAACACCAACTTAACTTAACCCCAACTTAACTTAACCCCAACTTAACTTAACCCCAACTTAACTTAACCCCAACTTAACTTAACCCAAACTTAACTTAACCGCAACTTAACTTAACCCCAACTTAATTTAAACTCAACTTAACTAACCAACTTAACTTAACCCCAACTTAACTTAACCCCAACTTAAATTAACCCCAACTTAACTGAAACCCAATTTAATTAACCCTAACTTAACTTAACCCCAGCTTAACTTAACCCCAACTTAATTTAACCCCAACTTAACTTAACCTCAACTTAACTTAACCCCAACTTAACTTAACCCCAACTTAACTTAACCCCAAATTAACTTAATCCCAACTTAACTTAACCCCAACTTATCTTAACCCCGACTTAACTTAACCCCAACTTAACTTAACCCCAACTTAACTTAACCCCAACTTAACTTAACCCCAACTTAACATAACCGCAACTTAACTTAACCCCAATTTAACTTAACCCCAACTTAACTTAACCCCAACTTAACATAACCACCACTTAACTTAACCCCAACTTAACTCAACCCCAACTTAACTTAACCCTAACTTAACTTAACCCCAACTTAACCCCAACTTAAATTAACCCCAACTTAACTCACCCCCAACTTAAGTTACCCCCAACTTAACTTAACCCCAACTTAACTTAACCCCAACTTAACTTAACCCCAACTTAAATTAACCCCAACTTAAATTAACCCCAACTTAACTTAACCCCAACTTAAATTAACCCCAACTTAACTTAACCCCAACTTAACTTAACCCCAACTTAACTTAACCCCAACTTAACTTAACCGCAACTTAACTAACCCCAACTTAACTTACCCCCAACTTAACTTAACCCCAACTTAATTTAACCCCAACTTAACTTAAACCCAACTTAACTTAAACCCAACTTAAGTTAACCCCAACTTAACTTAACCCCAAATTAAATCAACCCCAACATAACTCAACCCCAACTTAACTTAACCCCAACTTATCTTAACACCAACTTAACTTAACCCCAACTTAACTCAACCCCAACTTAACTTAACCCCAACTTAACTCAACCCCAACTTAACTTAACCCCGACTGAACTTAACCCCAACTGAACTTAACCCCAACTTAACCACAAATTAACTTAACCCCAACTTAACTTAACCCCAACTTAAATTAACCCCAAATTAACTTAACCCCAACTTAACTTAACCCCAACTTAACTTAACCCCAACTTAATATAACCGCAACTTAACTGAACCCCAACTTAAATTAACCCCAACTTAACTTAACCCCAACTTAATTTAACCCCAACTTAACTTAACCCCAACTTAACTTAACCCCAACTTAAATTAACCCCAACTTAACTTAACCCCAACTTAAATTAACCCCAACTTAACTTAACCCCAACTTAACTTAACCCCAACTCAACTTAACCCCAACTTAACATAACCCCAACTTAACTTAACCCCAACTTAACTCAACCCCAACTTAACTTAACCCTAACTTAACCCCAAATTAACTTAACCCCAACTTAACTTAACCCCATCTTAACTTACCCCCAACTTAACTTACCACCAACTTAACTTAGCCCCAACTTAACTTAACCCCAACTTAACTTAACCCCAATTTAACTTAACCCCATCTTAACTTAACTCCAACTTAATATAACCCCAACTTAACTTAACCCCAACTTAACTCAACCCCAACTTAAGTTAACCCCAACTTAACTTAACCCCAACTTAACTTAACCCCAACTTAATTAACCCCAACTTAAATAAACCCCAACTTAACTTAACCCCAACTTAATTTAACCGCAACTTAACTTAACCCCAACTTAACTTAACCCCAACTTAAATTAACGCCAACTTAACTTAACCCCAACTTAACTTAACCCCAACTTAACTTAACCCCAACTTAACTTAACCGCAACTTAACTGAACCCCAACTCATCTTAACCCCAACTTAACTTAACCCCAACTTAACATAACCCCAACTTAACTTAACCCCAACTTAACTCAACCCCAACTTAACTTAACCCTAACTTAACCCCAAATTAACTTAACCCCAACTTAACTTAACCCCATCTTAACTTACCCCCAGCTTAACTTAACCACAACCTAACTTAACCCCAACTTAACTTAACCCCAACTTAACTTAACCCCAACTTAACTTAACCCCACTTAACTTAAACCCAACTTAAGTACCCCCAACTTAAGTTAACCCCAAATTAACTCAACCCCAACTTAACTTAACCCCAAATTAACTTAACCCCAACTTAACTTAACCCCATCTTAACTTAACCCCAACTTAAATTAACGCCAACTTAACTTAACCCCAACTTAACTTAACCCCAACTTAACTTAACCCCAACTTCCCCAACTTAACTTAACCCCAACTTAACTTAACCCCAACTTAACTTAACCCCAAGTTAACTTAACCCCAACTTCACTTAACCCCAACTTAACTTAACCGCAACTTAACTTAACCCCAACTTAACATAACCCCAACTTAACTTAACCCCAACTTAACTCAACCCCAACTTACCTTAACCCTAACTTAACTTAACCCCAACTTAACTTAACCCCAACTTAACTTACCCCCAACTTAACTTACGCCCAACTTAACTTACCCCTAACTTAACTTAACCCCAACTTAACTTAACCCCAACTTAACTTAACCCCAAGTTAACTTAACCCCAACTTAACTTAACTCCAACTTAAATTACCCGCAACTTAACTTAACACCAACTTAAATTAACCCCGACTTAACTTAACCCCAACTTAACTAAATCCCAACTTAACTTAACCCCAACTTAATTTAACCCCAACTTAACCCAAACTTAACTTAACCCCAACTTAACTGAACCCCAACTTAACTAAACCCCAACTTAACTTAACCCCAACTTAACTTAACCCCAACTTAACGTAACCCCAACTTAACTCAACCCCAACTTAACTTAACCCCAACTTAACTCAGCCCCAACTTAACTCAGCCCCAACTTAAATTAGCCCCAACTTAACTTAACACCAACTTAACTTAACCCCAACTTAACTTAACCCCAACTTAACTTAACCCCAACTTAACTTAACCCCAACTTAACTTAACCCAAACTTAACTTAACCGCAACTTAACTTAACCCCAACTTAATTTAAACTCAACTTAACTAACCAACTTAACTTAACCCCAACTTAACTTAACCCCAACTTAAATTAACCCCAACTTAACTGAAACCCAATTTAATTAACCCTAACTTAACTTAACCCCAGCTTAACTTAACCCCAACTTAATTTAACCCCAACTTAACTTAACCTCAACTTAACTTAACCCCAACTTAACTTAACCCCAACTTAACTTAACCCCAAATTAACTTAATCCCAACTTAACTTAACCCCAACTTATCTTAACCCCGACTTAACTTAACCCCAACTTAACTTAACCCCAACTTAACTTAACCCCAACTTAACTTAACCCCAACTTAACATAACCGCAACTTAACTTAACCCCAATTTAACTTAACCCCAACTTAACTTAACCCCAACTTAACATAACCACCACTTAACTTAACCCCAACTTAACTCAACCCCAACTTAACTTAACCCTAACTTAACTTAACCCCAACTTAACCCCAACTTAAATTAACCCCAACTTAACTCACCCCCAACTTAAGTTACCCCCAACTTAACTTAACCCCAACTTAACTTAACCCCAACTTAACTTAACCCCAACTTAAATTAACCCCAACTTAAATTAACCCCAACTTAACTTAACCCCAACTTAAATTAACCCCAACTTAACTTAACCCCAACTTAACTTAACCCCAACTTAACTTAACCCCAACTTAACTTAACCGCAACTTAACTAACCCCAACTTAACTTACCCCCAACTTAACTTAACCCCAACTTAATTTAACCCCAACTTAACTTAAACCCAACTTAACTTAAACCCAACTTAAGTTAACCCCAACTTAACTTAACCCCAAATTAAATCAACCCCAACATAACTCAACCCCAACTTAACTTAACCCCAACTTATCTTAACACCAACTTAACTTAACCCCAACTTAACTCAACCCCAACTTAACTTAACCCCAACTTAACTCAACCCCAACTTAACTTAACCCCGACTGAACTTAACCCCAACTGAACTTAACCCCAACTTAACCACAAATTAACTTAACCCCAACTTAACTTAACCCCAACTTAAATTAACCCCAAATTAACTTAACCCCAACTTAACTTAACCCCAACTTAACTTAACCCCAACTTAATATAACCGCAACTTAACTGAACCCCAACTTAAATTAACCCCAACTTAACTTAACCCCAACTTAATTTAACCCCAACTTAACTTAACCCCAACTTAACTTAACCCCAACTTAAATTAACCCCAACTTAACTTAACCCCAACTTAAATTAACCCCAACTTAACTTAACCCCAACTTAACTTAACCCCAACTCAACTTAACCCCAACTTAACATAACCCCAACTTAACTTAACCCCAACTTAACTCAACCCCAACTTAACTTAACCCTAACTTAACCCCAAATTAACTTAACCCCAACTTAACTTAACCCCATCTTAACTTACCCCCAACTTAACTTACCACCAACTTAACTTAGCCCCAACTTAACTTAACCCCAACTTAACTTAACCCCAATTTAACTTAACCCCATCTTAACTTAACCCCAACTTAAGTTAACCCCAAATTAACTCAACCCCAACTTAAATCAACCCCAACTTAACTTAACCCCAACTTATCTTATCCCCAACTTAAATTAACCCCAACTTAACTTAACCCCAACTTAATTTAACCCCAACTTAACTTAACCCCAACTTAACTTAACCCCAACTTAAATTAACGCCAACTTAACTTAACCCCAACTTAACTTAACCCCAACTTAACTTAACCCCAACTTAACTTAACCGCAACTTAACTGAACCCCAACTCATCTTAACCCCAACTTAACTTAACCCCAACTTAACATAACCCCAACTTAACTTAACCCCAACTTAACTCAACCCCAACTTAACTTAACCCTAACTTAACCCCAAATTAACTTAACCCCAACTTAACTCAACCCCATCTTAACTTACCCCCAACTTAACTTACCACCAACTTAACTGACCCCCAACTTAACTTAACCCAAACTTAACTTAACCCCAACTTAATTTAACCCCAACTTAACTTAACTCCAACTTAATTTAACCCCAACTTAACTTAACCCCAACTTAACTTAACCCCAACTTAATTTGACCCAACTTAAATTAACTCCAACTTAACTTACCCCCAACTTAACTTACCCCCAATTTAACTTAACCCCAACTTAACTTAACCCCACTTAACTTAAACCCAACTTAAGTACCCCCAACTTAAGTTAACCCCAAATTAACTCAACCCCAACTTAACTTAACCCCAACTTAACTTAACCCCAACTTAATTAGACCCAACTTAAATTAACCCCAACTTAACTTACCCCCAACTTAACTTAACCACAACCTAACTTAACCCCAACTTAACTTAACCCCAACTTAACTTAACCCCAACTTAACTTAACCCCACTTAACTTAAACCCAACTTAAGTACCCCCAACTTAAGTTAACCCCAAATTAACTCAACCCCAACTTAACTTAACCCCAACTTAACTTAACCCCAACTTAACTTAACCCCAACTTAACTTAACCACAATCTAACTGAACCCCAACTTAACTTAACCCCAACTTAACTTAACCCCAACTTAACTTAACCCCAAGTTAACTTAACCCCAACTTCACTTAACCCCAACTTAACTTAACCGCAACTTAACTTAACCCCAACTTAACATAACCCCAACTTAACTTAACCCCAACTTAACTCAACCCCAACTTACCTTAACCCTAACTTAACTTAACCCCAACTTAACTTACCCCCAACTTAACTTACCCCCAACTTAACTTACCCCTAACTTAACTTAACCCCAACTTAACTTAACCCCAACTTAACTTAACCCCAACTTAACTTAACTCCAACTTAAATTACCCGCAACTTAACTTAACCCCAACTTAAATTAACCCCGACTTAACTTAACCCCAACTTAACTAAACCCCAACTTAACTTAACCCCAACTTAATTTAACCCCAACTTAACCCAAACTTAACTTAACCCCAATTTAACTGAACCCCAACTTAACTAAACCCCAACTTAACTTAACCCCAACTTAACTTAACCCCAACTTAACTTAACCCCAACTTAACTTAACGCCAACTTAACTCAACCCCAACTTAACTTAACCCCAACTTAACTCAGCCCCAACTTAACTCAGCCCCAACTTAACTTAGCCCCAACTTAACTTAACACCAACTTAACTTAACCCCAACTTAACTTAACCCCAACTTAACTTAACCCCAACTTAACTTAACCCCAACTTAACTTAACCCCAACTTAACTTAACCGCAACTTAACTTAACCCCAACTTAACTTAAACTCAACTTAACTAACCAACTTAACTTAACCCCAACTTAACTTAACCCCAACTTAAATTAACCCCAACTTAACTGAAACCCAATTTAATTAACCCCAACTTAACTTAACCCCAGCTTAACTTAACCCCAACTTAATTTAACCCCAACTTAACTTAACCTCAACTTAACTTAACCCCAACTTAACTTAACCCCAACTTAACTTAACCCCAAATTAACTTAATCCCAACTTAACTTAACCCCAACTTAACCCCAACTTATCTTAACCCCGACTTAACTTAACCCCAACTTAACTTAACCCCAACTTAACTTAACCCCAACTTAACTTAACCCCAACTTAACTTAACCGCAACTTAACTTAACCCCAATTTAACTTAACCCCAACTTAACTTAACCCCAACTTAACATAACCACCACTTAACTTAACCCCAACTTAACTCAACCCAAACTTAACTTAGCCCCAATTTAACTTAACCCCAACTTAACTTAACCCCGACTTAACTTAACCCCAACTTAACTTACCCCCAACTTAACTTAACCCCAACTTAACTTAACCCCAACTTAACTTAACCCCAACTTAACTCGACCCCAACTTAACTTAACCCCAACTTATCTTAACACCAACTTAACTTAACCCCAACTTAACTCAACCCCAACTTAACTTAACCCCAACTTAACTCAACCCCAACTTAACTCAACCCCAACTGAACTTAACCCCAACTTAATATAACCGCAACTTAATTGAACCCCAACTTAAATTAACCCCAACTTAACTCACCCCCAACTTAACTTACCCCCAACTTAACTTAACCCCAACTTAACTCAACCCCAACTTAACTCAACCCCAACTGAACTTAACCCCAACTTAACTTAACCACAAATTAACTTAACCCCAACTTAACTTAACCCCAACTTAACTTAACCCCAACTTAATATAACCGCAACTTAATTGAACCCCAACTTAAATTAACCCCAACTTAACTTAACCCCAACTTAACTTAACCCCAACTCAACTTAACCCCAATTTAACTTAACCCCAACTTAACTTAACCCCAAATTAATTTAACCCCAACTTAACTTAACCCCAACTTAAATTAACCCCAACTTAACTTAACCCCAACTTAACTTAACCCCAACTCAACTTAACCCCAATTTAACTTAACCCCAACTTAACTTAACCCCAAATTAATTTAACCCCAACTTAACTTAACCCCAACTTAATTTAACCCCAACTTAACTTAACCCCAACTTAACTTACCCCAACTTAACTTAACCACAACCTAACTTAACCCCAACTTAACTTAACCCCAACTTAACTTAACCCCAAATTAACTCAACCCCAACTTAACTCAACCCCAACTTAACTTAACCCCAACTTATCTTAACCCCAACTTAAATTAACCCCAACTTAACTTAACCCCAAATTAATTTCACCCCAACTTAACTTAACCCCAACTTAACTTAACCCCAACTTAAATTAACGCCAACTTAACTTAACCCCAACTTAACTTAACCCCAACTTAACTTAACCCCAACTTAACTTAACCGCAACTTAACTGAACCCCAACTCATCTTAACCCCAACATAACTGAACCCCAACTTAACTTAACCCCAACTTAACTTAACTCCAACTTAATATAACCCCAACTTAACTTAACCCCAACTTAACTCAACCCCAACTTAACTTAACCCCAACTTAATTTAACCGCAACTTAACTTAACCCCAACTTAAATTAACGCCAACTTAACTTAACCCCAACTTAACTTAACCCCAACTTAACTTAACCCCAACTTAACTTAACCGCAACTTAACTGAACCCCAACTCATCTTAACCCCAACTTAACTTAACCCCAACTTAACATAACCCCAACTTAACTTAACCCCAACTTAACTCAACCCCAACTTAACTTAACCCTAACTTAACCCCAAATTAACTTAACCCCAACTTAACTTAACCCCATCTTAACTTACCCCCAACTTAACTTAACCACAACCTAACTTAACCCCAACTTAACTTAACCCCAACTTAACTTAACCCCAACTTAACTTAACCCCACTTAACTTAAACCCATCTTAAGTACCCCCAACTTAAGTTAACCCCAAATTAACTCAACCCCAACTTAACTTAACGCCAAATTAACTTAACCCCAACTTAACTTAACCCCATCTTAACTTAACCCCAACTTAAATTAACGCCAACTTAACTTAACCCCAACTTAACTTAACCCCAACTTAACTTAACCCCAACTTAACTTAACCACAATCTAAGTTAACCCCAACTTAACTTAACCCCAACTTAACTTAACCCCAACTTAACTTAACCCCAAGTTAACTTAACCCCAACTTCACTTAACCCCAACTTAACTTAACCGCAACTTAACTTAACCCCAACTTAACATAACCCCAACTTAACTTAACCCCAACTTAACTCAACCCCAACTTACCTTAACCCTAACTTAACTTAACCCCAACTTAACTTAACCCCAACTTAACTTACCCCCAACTTAACTTACCCCCAACTTAACTTACCCCTAACTTAACTTAACCCCAACTTAACTTAACCCCAACTTAACTTAACCCCAACTTAACTTAACCCCAACTTAACTTAACTCCAACTTAAATTACCCGCAACTTAACTTAACACCAACTTAAATTAACCCCGACTTAACTTAACCCCAACTTAACTAAACCCCAACTTAACTTAACCCCAACTTAATTTAACCCCAACTTAACCCAAACTTAACTTAACCCCAACTTAACTGAACCCCAACTTAACTAAACCCCAACTTAACTTAACCCCAACTTAACTTAACCCCAACTTAACGTAACCCCAACTTAACTCAACCCCAACTTAACTTAACCCCAACTTAACTCAGCCCCAACTTAACTCAGCCCCAACTTAAATTAGCCCCAACTTAACTTAACACCAACTTAACTTAACCCCAACTTAACTTAACCCCAACTTAACTTAACCCCAACTTAACTTAACCCAAACTTAACTTAAGCGCAACTTAACTTAACCCCAACTTAACTTAAACTCAACTTAACTAACCAACTTAACTTAACCCCAACTTAACTTAACCCCAACTTAAATTAACCCCAACTTAACTGAAACCCAATTTAATTAACCCTAACTTAACTTAACCCCAGCTTAACTTAACCCCAACTTAATTTAACCCCAACTTAACTTAACCTCAACTTAACTTAACCCCAACTTAACTTAACCCCAACTTAACTTAACCCCAAATTAACTTAATCCCAACTTAACTTAACCCCAACTTATCTTAACCCCGACTTAACTTAACCCCAACTTAACTTAACCCCAACTTAACTTAACCCCAACTTAAATTAACCCCAACTTAACATAACCGCAACTTAACTTAACCCCAATTTAACTTACCCCCAACTTAACTTAACCCCAACTTAACATAACCACCACTTAACTTAACCCCAACTTAACTCAACCCCAACTTAACTTAACCCTAACTTAACTTAACCCCAACTTAACCCCAACTTAAATTAACCCCAACTTAACTCACCCCCAACTTAAGTTACCCCCAACTTAACTTAACCCCAACTTAACTTAACCCCAACTTAACTTAACCCCAACTTAAATTAACCCCAACTTAAATTAACCCCAACTTAACTTAACCCCAACTTAAATTAACCCCAACTTAACTTAACCCCAACTTAACTTAACCCCAACTTAACTTAACCCCAACTTAACTTAACCGCAACTTAACTAACCCCAACTTAACTTACCCCCAACTTAACTTAACCCCAACTTAATTTAACCCCAACTTAACTTAAACCCCACTTAACTTAAACCCAACTTAAGTTAACCCCAACTTAACTTAACCCCAAATTAAATCAACCCCAACATAACTCAACCCCAACTTAACTTAACCCCAACTTATCTTAACACCAACTTAACTTAACCCCAACTTAACTCAACCCCAACTTAACTTAACCCCAACTTAACTCAACCCCAACTTAACTGAACCCCGACTGAACTTAACCCCAACTGAACTTAACCCCAACTTAACTTAACCACAAATTAACTTAACCCCAACTTAACTTAACCCCAACTTAAATTAACCCCAAATTAACTTAACCCCAACTTAACTTAACCCCAACTTAACTTAACCCCAACTTAATTTAACCCCAACTTAACTTAACCCCAACTTAACTGAACCCCGACTGAACTTAACCCCAACTGAACTTAACCCCAACTTAACTTAACCACAAATTAACTTAACCCCAACTTAACTTAACCCCAACTTAAATTAACCCCAAATTAACTGAACCCCAACTTAAATTAACCCCAACTTAACTTAACCCCAACTTAATTTAACCCCAACTTAACTTAACCCCAACTTAACTTAACCCCAACTTAAATTAACCCCAACTTAACTTAACCCCAACTTAAATTAACCCCAACTTAACTTAACCCCAACTTAACTTAACCCCAACTCAACTTAACCCCAACTTAACATAACCCCAACTTAACTTAACCCCAACTTAACTCAACCCCAACTTAACTTAACACTAACTTAACCCAAAATTAACTTAACCCCAACTTAACTTAACCCCATCTTAACTTATCCCCAACTTAACTTACCACCAACTTAACTTAGCCCCAACTTAACTTAACCCCAACTTAACTTAACCCCAATTTAACTTAACCCCAACTTAACTTAACCCCAACTTAAGTTAACCCCAAATTAACTCAACCCCAACTTAACTCAACCCCAACTTAACTTAACCCCAACTTATCTTATCCCCAACTTAAATTAACCCCAACTTAACTTAACCCCAACTTAATTTAACCCCAACTTAACTTAACCCCAACTTAACTTAACCCCAACTTAACTTAACCCCAACTTAACTTAAACCCAACTTAACTTAACCCCAAATTAACTTAATCCCAACTTAACTTAACCCCAACTTATCTTAACCCCGACTTAACTTAACCCCAACTTAACTTAACCCCAACTTAACTTAACCCCAACTTAACTTAACCCCAACTTAACATAACCGCAACTTAACTTAACCCCAATTTAACTTAACCCCAACTTATCTTAACCCCAACTTAACTTAACCCCATCTTAACTTACCCCCAACTTAACTTACCACCAACTTAACTTAGCCCCAACTTAACTTAACCCCAACTTAACTTAACCCCAATTTAACTTAACCCCAACTTAACTTAACCCCAACTTAAGTTAACCCCAAATTAACTCAACCCCAACTTAACTCAACCCTAACTTAACTTAACCCCAACTTAACCCCAACTTAAATTAACCCCAACTTAACTCACCCCCAACTTAAGTTACCCCCAACTTAACTTAACCCCAACTTAACTTAACCCCAACTTAACTTAACCCCAACTTAAATTAACCCCAACTTAAATTAACCCCAACTTAACTTAACCCCAACTTAAATTAACCCCAACTTAACTTAACCCCAACTTAACTTAACCCCAACTTAACTTAACCCCAACTTAACTTAACCGCAACTTAACTAACCCCAACTTAACTTACCCCCAACTTAACTTAACCCCAACTTAATTTAACCCCAACTTA
Organism: Eledone cirrhosa; assembly: GCA_964016885.1. Lineage (NCBI taxonomy): Eukaryota > Metazoa > Mollusca > Cephalopoda > Octopoda > Eledonidae > Eledone > Eledone cirrhosa. Next base: position 135,299,464 of record OZ024744.1, on the reverse strand, counting down.
ACTTAAACCCAACTTAACTTAAACCCAACTTAAGTTAACCCCAACTTAACTTAACCCCAAATTAAATCAACCCCAACATAACTCAACCCCAACTTAACTTAACCCCAACTTATCTTAACACCAACTTAACTTAACCCCAACTTAACTCAACCCCAACTTAACTCAACCCCAACTTAACTCAACCCCAACTTAACTTAACCCCGACTGAACTTAACCCCAACTGAACTTAACCCCAACTTAACTTAACCACAAATTAACTTAACCCCAACTTAACTTAACCCCAACTTAAATTAACCCCAAATTAACTTAACCCCAACTTAACTTAACCCCAACTTAACTTAACCCCAACTTAATATAACCGCAACTTAACTGAACCCCAACTTAAATTAACCCCAACTTAACTTAACCCCAACTTAATTTAACCCCAACTTAACTTAACCCCAACTTAACTTAACCCCAACTTAAATTAACCCCAACTTAACTTAACCCCAACTTAAATTAACCCCAACGTAACTTAACCCCAACTTAACTTAACCCCAACTCAACTTAACCCCAACTTAACATAACCCCAACTTAACTTAACCCCAACTTAACTCAACCCCAACTTAACTTAACCCTAACTTAACCCCAAATTAACTTAACCCCAACTTAACTTAACCCCATCTTAACTTACCCCCAACTTAACTTACCACCAACTTAACTTAGCCCCAACTTAACTTAACCCCAACTTAACTTAACCCCAATTTAACTTAACCCCAACTTAACTTAACCCCAACTTAAGTTAACCCCAAATTAACTCAACCCCAACTTAACTCAACCCCAACTTAACTTAACCCCAACTTATCTTATCCCCAACTTAAATTAACCCCAACTTAACTTAACCCCAACTTAATTTAACCCCAACTTAACTTAACCCCAACTTAACTTAACCCCAACTTAAATTAACGCCAACTTAACTTAACCCCAACTTAACTTAACCCCAACTTAACTTAACCGCAACTTAACTGAACCCCAACTCATCTTAACCCCAACTTAACTTAACCCCAACTTAACATAACCCCAACTTAACTTAACCCCAACTTAACTCAACCCCAACTTAACTTAACCCTAACTTAACCCCAAATTAACTTAACCCCAACTTAACTCAACCCCATCTTAACTTACCACCAACTTAACTTACCACCAACTTAACTGACCCCCAACTTAACTTAACCCCAACTTAACTTAACCCCAACTTAACTTAACCCCAACTTAATTTAACCCCAACTTAACTTAACTCCAACTTAATTTAACCCCAACTTAACTTAACCCCAACTTAACTTAACCCCAACTTAATTTGACCCAACTTAAATTAACTCCAACTTAACTTACCCCCAACTTAACTTACCCCCAATTTAACTTAACCCCAACTTAACTTAACCCCACTTAACTTAAACCAAACTTAAGTACCCCCAACTTAATTTAACCCCAAATTAACTCAACCCCAACTTAACTTAACCCCAACTTAACTTAACCCCAACTTAATTAGACCCAACTTAAATTAACCCCAACTTAACTTACCCCCAACTTAACTTAACCACAACCTAACTTAACCCCAACTTAACTTAACCCCAACTTAACTTAACCCCAACTTAACTTAACCCCACTTAACTTAAACCCAACTTAAGTACCCCCAACTTAAGTTAACCCCAAATTAACTCAACCCCAACTTAACTTAACCCCAACTTAACTTAACCCCAACTTAACTTAACCCCAACTTAACTTAACCACAATCTAACTGAACCCCAACTTAACTTAACCCCAACTTAACTTAACCCCAACTTAACTTAACCCCAAGTTAACTTAACCCCAACTTCACTTAACACCAACTTAACTTAACCGCAACTTAACTTAACCCCAACTTAACATAACCCCAACTTAACTTAACCCCAACTTAACTCAACCCCAACTTACCTTAACCCTAACTTAACTTAACCCCAACTTAACTTAACCCCAACTTAACTTACCCCCAACTTAACTTACCCCCAACTTAACTTACCCCTAAATTAACTTAACCCCAACTTAACTTAACCCCAACTTAACTTAACCCCAACTTAACTTAACTCCAACTTAAATTACCCGCAACTTAACTTAACCCCAACTTAAATTAACCCCGACTTAACTTAACCCCAACTTAACTAAACCCCAACTTAACTTAACCCCAACTTAATTTAACCCCAACTTAACCCAAACTTAACTTAACCCGAACTTAACTTAACCCCAACTTAACCCCAACTTAACTTAACGCCAACTTAACTCAACCCCAACTTAACTTAACCCCAACTTAACTCAGCCCCAACTTAACTCAGCCCCAACTTAACTTAGCCCCAACTTAACTTAACACCAACTTAACTTAACCCCAACTTAACTTAACCCCAACTTAACTTAACCCCAACTTAACTTAACCCCAACTTAACTTAACCGCAACTTAACTTAACCCCAACTTAACTTAAACTCAACTTAACTAACCAACTTAACTTAACCCCAACTTAACTTAACCCCAACTTAAATTAACCCCAACTTAACTGAAACCCAATTTAATTAACCCCAACTTAACTTAACCCCAGCTTAACTTAACCCCAACTTAATTTAACCCCAACTTAACTTAACCTCAACTTAACTTAACCCCAACTTAACTTAACCCCAACTTAACTTAACCCCAAATTAACTTAATCCCAACTTAACTTAACCCCAACTTAACCCCAACTTATCTTAACCCCGACTTAACTTAACCCCAACTTAACTTAACCCCAACTTAACTTAACCCCAACTTAACTTAACCCCAACTTAACTTAACCGCAACTTAACTTAACCCCAATTTAACTTAACCCCAACTTAACTTAACCCCAACTTAACATAACCACCACTTAACTTAACCCCAACTTAACTCAACCCAAACTTAACTTAACCCTAACTTAACTTAACCCCAACTTAACCCCGACTTAACTTAACCCCAACTTAACTTACCCCCAACTTAACTTAACCCCAACTTAACTTAACCCCAACTTAACTTAACCCCAACTTAACTCAACCCCAACTTAACTCAACCCCAACTTAACTTAACCCCAACTTATCTTAACACCAACTTAACTTAACCCCAACTTAACTCAACCCCAACTTAACTTAACCCCAACTTAACTCAACCCCAACTTAACTCAACCCCAACTGAACTTAACCCCAACTTAATATAACCGCAACTTAATTGAACCCCAACTTAAATTAACCCCAACTTAACTCACCCCCAACTTAACTTACCCCCAACTTAACTTAACCCCAACTTAACTCAACCCCAACTTAACTCAACCCCAACTGAACTTAACCCCAACTTAACTTAACCCCAACTTAAATTAACCCCAACTTAACTTAACCCCAACTTAACTTAACCCCAACTTAACTTAACCCCAACTTAATATAACCGCAACTTAATTGAACCCCAACTTAAATTAACCCCAACTGAACTTAACCCTAACTTAACCCCAAATTAACTTAACCCCAACTTAACTTAACCCCATCTTAACTTACCCCCAACTTAACTTACCACCAACTTAACTTAGCCCCAACTTAACTTAACCCCAACTTAACTTAACCCCAATTTAACTTAACCCCAACTTAACTTAACCCCAACTTAAGTTAACCCCAAATTAACTCAACCCCAACTTAACTCAACCCCAACTTAACTTAACCCCAACTTATCTTATCCCCAACTTAAATTAACCCCAACTTAACTTAACCCCAACTTAATTTAACCCCAACTTAACTTAACCCCAACTTAACTTAACCCCAACTTAAATTAACGCCAACTTAACTTAACCCCAACTTAACTTAACCCCAACTTAACTTAACCGCAACTTAACTGAACCCCAACTCATCTTAACCCCAACTTAACTTAACCCCAACTTAACATAACCCCAACTTAACTTAACCCCAACTTAACTCAACCCCAACTTAACTTAACCCTAACTTAACCCCAAATTAACTTAACCCCAACTTAACTCAACCCCATCTTAACTTACCCCCAACTTAACTTACCACCAACTTAACTGACCCCCAACTTAACTTAACCCCAACTTAACTTAACCCCAACTTAACTTAACCCCAACTTAATTTAACCCCAACTTAACTTAACTCCAACTTAATTTAACCCCAACTTAACTTAACCCCAACTTAACTTAACCCCAACTTAATTTGACCCAACTTAAATTAACTCCAACTTAACTTACCCCCAACTTAACTTACCCCCAATTTAACTTAACCCCAACTTAACTTAACCCCACTTAACTTAAACCAAACTTAAGTACCCCCAACTTAATTTAACCCCAAATTAACTCAACCCCAACTTAACTTAACCCCAACTTAACTTAACCCCAACTTAATTAGACCCAACTTAAATTAACCCCAACTTAACTTACCCCCAACTTAACTTAACCACAACCTAACTTAACCCCAACTTAACTTAACCCCAACTTAACTTAACCCCAACTTAACTTAACCCCACTTAACTTAAACCCAACTTAAGTACCCCCAACTTAAGTTAACCCCAAATTAACTCAACCCCAACTTAACTTAACCCGAACTTAACTTAACCCCAACTTAACTTAACCCCAACTTAACTTAACCACAATCTAACTGAACCCCAACTTAACTTAACCCCAACTTAACTTAACCCCAACTTAACTTAACCCCAAGTTAACTTAACCCCAACTTCACTTAACCCCAACTTAACTTAACCGCAACTTAACTTAACCCCAACTTAACATAACCCCAACTTAACTTAACCCCAACTTAACTCAACCCCAACTTACCTTAACCCTAACTTAACTTAACCCCAACTTAACTTAACCCCAACTTAACTTACCCCCAACTTAACTTACCCCCAACTTAACTTACCCCTAAATTAACTTAACCCCAACTTAACTTAACCCCAACTTAACTTAACCCCAACTTAACTTAACTCCAACTTAAATTACCCGCAACTTAACTTAACCCCAACTTAAATTAACCCCGACTTAACTTAACCCCAACTTAACTAAACCCCAACTTAACTTAACCCCAACTTAATTTAACCCCAACTTAACCCAAACTTAACTTAACCCGAACTTAACTTAACCCCAACTTAACCCCAACTTAACTTAACGCCAACTTAACTCAACCCCAACTTAACTTAACCCCAACTTAACTCAGCCCCAACTTAACTCAGCCCCAACTTAACTTAGCCCCAACTTAACTTAACACCAACTTAACTTAACCCCAACTTAACTTAACCCCAACTTAACTTAACCCCAACTTAACTTAACCCCAACTTAACTTAACCGCAACTTAACTTAACCCCAACTTAACTTAAACTCAACTTAACTAACCAACTTAACTTAACCCCAACTTAACTTAACCCCAACTTAAATTAACCCCAACTTAACTGAAACCCAATTTAATTAACCCCAACTTAACTTAACCCCAGCTTAACTTAACCCCAACTTAATTTAACCCCAACTTAACTTAACCTCAACTTAACTTAACCCCAACTTAACTTAACCCCAACTTAACTTAACCCCAAATTAACTTAATCCCAACTTAACTTAACCCCAACTTAACCCCAACTTATCTTAACCCCGACTTAACTTAACCCCAACTTAACTTAACCCCAACTTAACTTAACCCCAACTTAACTTAACCCCAACTTAACTTAACCGCAACTTAACTTGACCCCAATTTAACTTAACCCCAACTTAACTTAACCCCAACTTAACATAACCACCACTTAACTTAACCCCAACTTAACTCAACCCAAACTTAACTTAACCCTAACTTAACTTAACCCCAACTTAACCCCGACTTAACTTAACCCCAACTTAACTTACCCCCAACTTAACTTAACCCCAACTTAACTTAACCCCAACTTAACTTAACCCCAACTTAACTCAACCCCAACTTAACTCAACCCCAACTTAACTTAACCCCAACTTATCTTAACACCAACTTAACTTAACCCCAACTTAACTCAACCCCAACTTAACTTAACCCCAACTTAACTCAACCCCAACTTAACTCAACCCCAACTGAACTTAACCCCAACTTAATATAACCGCAACTTAATTGAACCCCAACTTAAATTAACCCCAACTTAACTCACCCCCAACTTAACTTACCCCCAACTTAACTTAACCCCAACTTAACTCAACCCCAACTTAACTCAACCCCAACTGAACTTAACCCCAACTTAACTTAACCCCAACTTAAATTAACCCCAACTTAACTTAACCCCAACTTAACTTAACCCCAACTTAACTTAACCCCAACTTAATATAACCGCAACTTAATTGAACCCCAACTTAAATTAACCCCAACTGAACTTAACCCCAACTTAATTTAACCCCAACTTAACTTAACCCCAACTTAACTTAACCCCAACTTAAATTAACCCCAACTTAACTTAACCCCAACTTAAATTAACCCCAACTTAACTTAACCCCAACTTAACTTAACCCCAACTCAACTTAACCCCAATTTAACTTAACCCCAACTTAACTTAACCCCAAATTAATTTAACCCCAACTTAACTTAACCCCAACTTAATTTAACCCCAACTTAACTTAACCCCAACTTAACTTACCCCCAACTTAACTTAACCACAACCTAACTTAACCCCAACTTAACTTAACCCCAACTTAACTTAACCCCAAATTAACTCAACCCCAACTTAACTCAACCCCAACTTAACTTAACCCCAACTTATCTTAACCCCAACTTAAATTAACCCCAACTTAACTTAACCCCAACTTAATTTAACCCCAACTTAACTTAACCCCAACTTAACTTAACCCCAACTTAAATTAACGCCAACTTAACTTAACCCCAACTTAACTTAACCCCAACTTAACTTAACCCCAACTTAACTTAACCGCAACTTAACTGAACCCCAACTCATCTTAACCCCAACATAACTTAACCCCAACTTAACATAACCCCAACTTAACTTACCCCCAACTTAACTTACCCCCAACTTAACTTACCCCTAACTTAACTTAACCCCAACTTAACTTAACCCCAACTTAACTTAAACCCAACTTAACTTAACCCCAACTTAACTTAACTCCAACTTAAATTACCCGCAACTTAACTTAACCCCAACTTAAATTAACCCCGACTTAACTTAACCCCAACTTAACTAAACCCCAACTTAACTTAACCCCAACTTAATTTAACCCCAACTTAACCCAAACTTAACTTAACCCCAACTTAACTGAACCCCAACTTAACTAAACCCCAACTTAACTTAACCCCAACTTAACTTAACCCCAACTTAACTTAACCCCAACTTAACTTAACCCCAACTTAACTCAACCCCAACTTAACTTAACCCCAACTTAACTCAGCCCCAACTTAACTCAGCCCCAACTTAACTTAGCCCCAACTTAACTTAACACCAACTTAACTTAACCCCAACTTAACTTAACCCCAACTTAACTTAACCCCAACTTAACTTAACCCCAACTTAACTTAACCCCAACTTAATTTAACCGCAACTTAACTTAACCCCAACTTAACTTAAACTCAACTTAACTAACCAACTTAACTTAACCCCAACTTAACTTAACCCCAACTTAAATTAACCCCAACTTAACTGAAACCCAATTTAATTAACCCCAACTTAACTTAACCCCAGCTTAACTTAACCCCAACTTAATTTAACCCCAACTTAACTTAACCTCAACTTAACTTAACCCCAACTTAACTTAACCCCAACTTAACTTAACCCCAAATTAACTTAATCCCAACTTAACTTAACCCCAACTTAACCCCAACTTATCTTAACCCCGACTTAACTTAACCCCAACTTAACTTAACCCCAACTTAACTTAACCCCAACTTAACTTAACCCCAACTTAACTTAACCCCAACTTAACTTAACCCCATTTTAACTTAACCCCAACTTAACTAAACCCCAACTTAACATAACCACCACTTAACTTAACCCCAACTTAACTCAACCCAACTTAACTTAACCCTAACTTAACTTAACCCCAACTTAACCCCAACTTAAATTAACCCCAACTTAACTCACCCCCAACTTAACTTACCCACAACTTAACTTAACCCCAACTTAACTTAACCCCAACTTAACTTAACCCCAACTTAAATTAACCCCAACTTAAATTAACCCCAACTTAACTTAACCCCAACTTAAATTAACCCCAACTTAACTTAACCCCAACTTAACTTAACCCCAACTTAACTTAACCCCAACTTAACTTAACCGCAACTTAACTAACCCCAACATAACTTACCCCCAACTTAACTTAACCCCAACTTAATTTAACCCCAACTTAACTTAACCCCAACTTAACTTAAACCCAACTTAAGTTTACCCCAACTTAACTTAACCCCAAATTAAATCAACCCCAACATAACTCAACCCCAACTTAACTTAACCCCAACTTATCTTAACACCAACTTAACTTAACCCCAACTTAACTCAACCCCAACTTAACTTAACCCCAACTTAACTCAACCCCAACTTAACTTAACCCCGACTGAACTTAACCCCAACTGAACTTAACCCCAACTTAACTTAACCACAAATTAACTTAACCCCAACTTAACTTAATCCCAACTTAAATTAACCCCAACTTAACTTAACCCCAACTTAACTTAACCCCAACTTAACTTAACCCCAACTTAACATAACCGCAACTTAACTGAACCCCAACTTAAATTAACCCCAACTTAACTTAACCCCAACTTAACTTAACCCCAACTTAACTCAACCCCAACTTAATTTAACCCCGACTGAACTTAACCCCAACTGAACTTAACCCCAACTTAACTTAACCACAAATTAACTTAACCCCAACTTAACTTAACCCCAACTTAAATTAACCCCAACTTAACTTAACCCCAACTTAACTTAACCCCAACTTAACTTAACCCCAACTTAACATAACCGCAACTTAACTGAACCCCAACTTAAATTAACCCCAACTTAACTTAACCCCAACTTAATTTAACCCCAACTTAACTTAACCCCAACTCAACTTAACACCAACTTAACATAACCCCAACTTAACTTAACCCCAACTTAACTCAACCCCAACTTAACTTAACCCTAACTTAACCCCAAATTAACTTAACCCCAACTTAACTTAACCCCATCTTAACTTACCCCAACTTAACTTACCACCAACTTAACTTACCCCCAACTTAACTTAACCCCAACTTAACTTAACCCCAATTTAACTTAACCCCAACTTAACTTAACCCCAAATTAATTTAACCCCAACTTAACTTAACCCCAACTTAATTTAACTCCAACTTAACTTAACGCCAACTTAACTTAACCCCAACTTAATTAGACCCAACTTAAATTAACCCCAACTTAACTTACCCCCAACTTAACTTACCCCCAACTTAACTTAACCACAACCTAACTTAACCCCAACTTAACTTAACCCCAACTTAACTTAACCCCAACTTAACTTAACCCCACTTAACTTAAACCCAAATTAAGTACCCCCAACTTAAGTTAACCCCAAATTAACTCAACCCCAACTTAACTCAAACCCAACTTAACTTAACCCCAACTTATCTTAACCCCAACTTAAATTAACCACAACTTAACTTAACCCCAACTTAATTTAACCCCAACTTAACTTAACCCCAACTTAACTTAACCCCAACTTAAATTAACGCCAACTTAACTTAACCCCAACTTAACTTAACCCCAACTTAACTTAACCCCAACTTAACTTAACCGCAACTTAACTGAACCCCAACTCATCTTAACCCCAACTTACCTTAACCCCAACTTAACATAACCCTAACTTAACTTAACCCCAACTTAACTCAACCCCAACTTAACTTAACCCTAACTTAACCCCAAATTAACTTAACCCCAACTTAACTTAACCCCATCTTAACTTACCCCCAACTTAACTTACCACCAACTTAACTTACCCCCAACTTAACTTAACCCCAACTTAACTAAACCCCAACTTAACTTAACCCCAACTTAATTTAACCCCAACTTAACTTAACTCCAACTTAATTTAACCCCAACTTAACTTAACCCCAACTTAACTTAACCCCAACTTAATTTGACCCAACTTAAATTAACCCCAACTTAACTTACCCCCAACTTAACTTACCCCCAACTTAACTTAACCCCAACTTAACTCAACCCCATCTTAACTTACCCCCAACTTAACTTACCACCAACTTAACTGACTCCCAACTGAACTTAACCCCAACTTAACTTAACCCCAACTTAACTTAACCCCAACTTAATTTAACCCCAACTTAACTTAACCCCAACTTAACTTAACCCCAACTTATTTTGACCCAACTTAAATTAACTCCAACTTAACTTACCCCCAACTTAACTTACCCCCAATTTAACTTAACCCCAACTTAACTTAACCCCACTTAACTTAAACCCAACTTAAGTACCCCCAACTTAAGTTAACCCCAAATTAACTCAACCCCAACTTAACTTAACCCCAACTTAACTTAACCCCAACTTAATTAGACCCAACTTAAATTAACCCCAACTTAACTTACCCCCAACTTAACTTACCCCCAACTTAACTTAACCACAACCTAACTTAACCCCAACTTAACTTAACCCCAACTTAACTTAACCCCAACTTAACTTAACCCCACTTAACTTAAACCCAACTTAAGTACCCCCAACTTAAGTTAACCCCAAATTAACTCAACCCCAACTTAACTTAACCCCAACTTAACTTAACCCCAACTCAACTTAACCCCGCCTTGACTTAACCCCAACTTAACTTAACCCCAACTTAACTTAACCCCAACTTAACTTAACCACAATCTAACTGAACCCCAACTTAACTTAACCCCAACTTAACTTAACCCCAACTTAACTTAACCCCAAGTTAACTTAACCCCAACTTCACTTAACCCCAACTTAACTTAACCGCAACTTAACTTAACCCCAACTTAACATAACCCCAACTTAACTTAACCCCAACTTAACTCAACCCCAACTTACCTTAACCCTAACTTATCTTAACCCCAACTTAACTTAACCCCAACTTAACTTACCCCCAACTTAACTTACCCCCAACTTAACTTACCCCTAACTTAACTTAACCCCAACTTAACTTAACCCCAACTTAACTTAACCCCAACTTAACTTAACCCCAACTTAACTTAACTCCAACTTAAATTACCCGCAACTTAACTTAACCCCAACTTAAATTAACCCCGACTTAACTTAACCCCAACTTAACTAAACCCCAACTTAACTTAACCCCAACTTAATTTAACCCCAACTTAACTTAACTCCAACTTAACTTAACCCCAACTTAATTTGACCCAACTTATATTAACCCCAACTTAACTTACCCTCAACTTAACTTACCCCCAACTGAACTTAACCCCAACTTAACTTAACCCCACTTAACTTAAACCCAACTTAAGTACCCCCAACTTAAGTTAACCCCAAATTAACTCAACCCCAACTTAACTTAACCCCAACTTAACTTAACCCCAACTTAATTAGACCCAACTTAAATTAACCCCAACTTAACTTACCCCCAACTTAACTTACCCCCAACTTAACTTAACCACAACCTAACTTAACCCCAACTTAACTTAACCCCAACTTAACTTAACCCCAACTTAACTGAACCCCACTTAACTTAAACCCAACTTAAGTACCCCCAACTTAAGTTAACCCCAAATTAACTCAACCCCAACTTAACTTAACCCCAACTTAACTTAACCCCAACTCAACTTAACCCCGCCTTAACTTAACCCCAACTTAATTTAACCCCAACTTAACCCAAACTTAACTTAACCCCAACTTAACTGAACCCCAACTTAACTAAACCCCAACTTAACTTAACCCCAACTTAACTTAACCCCAACTGAACTTAACCCCAACTTAACTTAACCCCAACTTAACTCAACCCCAACTTAACTTAACCCCAACTTAACTCAGCCCCAACTTAACTCAGCCCCAACTTAACTTAGCCCCAACTTAACTTAACACCAACTTAACTTAACCCCAACTTAACTTAACCCCAACTTAACTCAACCCCAACTTAAATTAACCCCAACTTAACTTAACCCCAACTTAACTTAACCCCAACTTAATTAACCCCAACTTAAATAAACCCCAACTTAACTTAACACCAACTTAACTTAACCCCAACTTAATTCAACCCCAACTTAACTAAACCCCAACTTAACTTGCCCCCAACTTAACTTACCCCCAACTTAACTTAACCCCAACTTAATTTAACCCCAACTTAATTTAACCCCAACTTAACTTAACCCCAACTTAACTTAACCCCAACTTAACTTAACCCCAACTTAACTTAACCCCAACTTAAGTTAACCCCACTTAACTTAAACACAACTTAAGTACCCCCAACTTAAATTAACCCCAAATTAACTCAACCCCAACTTAACTCAACCCCAACTTAACTTAACCCCAACTTAACTTAACCCCAACTTAACTTAACCCCAACTTAACTTAACCCCAACTTAACTTAACCCCAACTTAACTTAACCCCAACTTAATTTAACCCCAACTTAACTTAACTCCAACTTAACTTAACCCCAACTTAATTTGACCCAACTTAAATTAACCCCAACTTAACTTACCCCCAACTTAACTTACCCCCAACTTAACTTAACCCCAACTTAACTTAACCCCAACTTAACTTAACCTCACTTAACTTAAACCCAACTTAAGTACCCCCAACTTAAGTTAACCCCAAATTAACTCAACCCCAACTTAACTTAACCCCAACTTAACTTAACCCCAACTTAATTAGACCCAACTTAAATTAACCCCAACTTAATTTACCCCCAACTTAACTTAACCCCAACTTAACTTAACCCCAACTTAAATTAACCCCACTTGACTTAAACACAACTTAAGTACCCCCAACTTAAGTTAACCCCAAATTAACTCAACCCCAACTTAACTTAACCCCAACTTAACTTAACCCCAACTCAACTTAACCCCGCCTTAACTTAACCCCAACTTAACTTAACCCCAACTTAACTTAACCCCAACTTAACTTAACCACAATCTAACTTAACCCCAACTTAACTTAACCCCAACTTAACTTAACCCCAACTTAACTTAACCCCAAGTTAACTTAAGCCCAACTTAACTTAACCCCAACTTAACTTAACCGCAACTTAACTCAACCCCAACTTAACTTAACCCTAACTTAACCCCAAATTAACTTAACCCCAACTTAACTTAACCCCATCTTAACTTACCCCCAACTTAACTTACCACCAACTTAACTTACCCCCAACTTAACTTAACCCCAACTTAACTTAACCCCAATTTAACTTAACCCCAACTTAACTTAACCCCAAATTAATTTAACCCCAACTTAACTTAACCCCAACTTAATTTAACCCCAACTTAACTTAACCCCAACTTAACTTAACCCCAACTTAATTAGACCCAACTTAAATTAACCCCAACTTAACTTACCCCCAACTTAACTTACCCCCAACTTAACTTAACCACAACCTAACTTAACCCCAACTTAACTTAACCCCAACTTAACTTAACCCCAACTTAACTTAACCCCACTTAACTTAAACCCAAATTAAGTACCCCCAACTTAAGTTAACCCCAAATTAACTCAACCCCAACTTAACTCAACCCCAACTTAAATTAACCCCAACTTATCTTAACCCCAACTTAAATTAACCCCAACTTAACTTAACCCCAACTTAATTTAACCCCAACTTAACTTAACCCCAACTTAACTTAACCCCAACTTAAATTAACGCCAACTTAACTTAACCCCAACTTAACTTAACCCCAACTTAACTTAACCGCAACTTAACTGAACCCCAACTCATCTTAACCCCAACTTAACTTAACCCCAACTTAACATAACCCCAACTTAACTTAACCCCAACTTAACTCAACCCCAACTTAACTTAACCCTAACTTAACCCCAAATTAACTTAACCCCAACTTAACTTAACCCCATCTTAACTTACCCCCAACTTAACTTACCACCAACTAACTTACCCCCAACTTAACTTAACCCCAACTTAACTTAACCCCAACTTAACTTAACCCCAACTTAATTTAACCCCAACTTAACTCAACCCCAACTTAACTTAACCCCAACTTAATTTGACCCAACTTAAATTAACCCCAACTTAACTTACCCCCAACTTAACTTACCCCCAACTTAACTTAACCCCAACTTCACTTAACCCCACTTAACTTAAACCCAACTTAAGTACCCCCAACTTAAGTTAACCCCAAATTAACTCAACCCCAACTTAACTTAACCCCAACTTAACTTAACCCCAACTTAATTAGACCCAACTTAAATTAACCCCAACTTAACTTACCCCCAACTTAACTTAACCACAACCTAACTTAACCCCAACTTAACTTAACCCCAACTTAACTTAACCCCACTTAACTTAAACCCAACTTAAGTACCCCCAACTTAAGTTAACCCCAAATTAACTCAACCCCAACTTAACTTAACCCCAACTTAACTTAACCCCAACTCAACTTAACCCCGCCTTAACTTAACCCCAACTTAACTTAACCCCAACTTAACTTAACCCCAACTTAACTTAACCACAATCTAACTTAACCCCAACTTAACTTAACCCCAACTTAACTTAACCGCAACTTAACTTAACCCCAACTTAACTTAACCCCAACTTAACTTAACCCCAACTTAACTTAACTCCAACTTAAATTACCCGCAACTTAACTTAACCCCAACTTAAATTAACCCCGACTTAACTTAACCCCAACTTAACTAAACCCCAACTTAACTTAACCCCAACTTAATTTAACCCCAACTTAACCCAAACTTAACTTAACCCCAACTTAACTGAACCCCAACTTAACTAAACCCCAACTTAACTTAACCCCAACTTAACTTAACCCCAACTTAACTGAACCCCAACTTAACTTAACCCCAACTTAACTCAACCCCAACTTAACTTAACCCCAACTTAACTCAGCCCCAACTTAACTCAGCCCCAACTTAACTTAGCCCCAACTTAACTTAACACCAACTTAACTAAACCCCAACCTAACTTAACCCCAACTTAACTTAACCCCAAGTTAACTAAACCCCAACTTAACTTAACCCCAACTTAACTTAACCGCAACTTAACTGAACCCAAACTTAACTTAACCCCAACTTAATTAACTCCAACTTAATATAACCCCAACTTAACATAACCCCAACTTAACTCAACCCCAACTTAAGTTAACCCCAACTTAACTTAACCCCAACTTAACTTAACCCCAACTTAATTAACCCCAACTTAAATAAACCCCAACTTAACTTAACCCCAACTTAATTTAACCGCAACTTAACTTAACCCCAACTTAACTTAACCCCAACTTAAATTAACGCCAACTTAACTTAACCCCAACTTAACTTAACCCCAACTTAACTTAACCCCAACTTAACTTAACCGCAACTTAACTGAACCCCAACTCATCTTAACCCCAACTTAACTTAACCCCAACTTAACATAACCCCAACTTAACTTAACCCCAACTTAACTCAACCCCAACTTAACTTAACCCTAACTTAACCCCAAATTAACTTAACCCCAACTTAACTTAACCCCATCTTAACTTACCCCCAACTTAACTTACCACCAACTTAACTTACCCCCAACTTAACTTAACCCCAACTTAACTTAACCGTAACTTAACCCCAACTTAATTTAACCCCAACTTAACTTAACCCCAACTTAATTTAACCCCAACTTAACTTAACCCCAACTTAACTTAACCCCAACTTAATTTGACCCAACTTAAATTAACCCCAACTTAACTTACCCCCAACTTAACTTACCCCCAACTTAACTTAACCCCAACTTCACTTAACCCCACTTAACTTAAACCCAACTTAACTTAACCCCAACTTAATTAGACCCAACTTAACCCAAACTTAACTTAACCCCAACTTAATTTAACCCCAACTTAACCCAAACTTAACTTAACCCCAACTTAACTGAACCCCAACTTAACTAAACCCCAACTTAACTTAACCCCAACTTAACTTAACCCCAACTGAACTTAACCCCAACTTAACTTAACCCCAACTTAACTCAACCCCAACTTAACTTAACCCCAACTTAACTCAGCCCCAACTTAACTCAGCCCCAACTTAACTTAGCCCCAACTTAACTTAACACCAACTTAACTTAACCCCAACTTAACTTAACCCCAACTTAACTCAACCCCAACTTAAATTAACCCCAACTTAACTTAACCCCAACTTAACTTAACCCCAACTTAATTAACCCCAACTTAAATAAACCCCAACTTAACTTAACACCAACTTAACTTAACCCCAACTTAATTCAACCCCAACTTAACTAAACCCCAACTTAACTTGCCCCCAACTTAACTTACCCCCAACTTAACTTAACCCCAACTTAATTTAACCCCAACTTAATTTAACCCCAACTTAACTTAACCCCAACTTAACTTAACCCCAACTTAACTTAACCCCAACTTAACTTAACCCCACTTAACTTAAACACAACTTAAGTACCCCCAACTTAAATTAACCCCAAATTAACTCAACCCCAACTTAACTCAACCCCAACTTAACTTAACCCCAACTTAACTTAACCCCAACTTAACTTAACCCCAACTTAACTTAACCCCAACTTAACTTAACCCCAACTTAACTTAACCCCAACTTAATTTAACCCCAACTTAACTTAACTCCAACTTAACTTAACCCCAACTTAATTTGACCCAACTTAAATTAACCCCAACTTAACTTACCCCCAACTTAACTTACCCCCAACTTAACTTAACCCCAACTTAACTTAACCCCAACTTAACTTAACCTCACTTAACTTAAACCCAACTTAAGTACCCCCAACTTAAGTTAACCCCAAATTAACTCAACCCCAACTTAACTTAACCCCAACTTAACTTAACCCCAACTTAATTAGACCCAACTTAAATTAACCCCAACTTAATTTACCCCCAACTTAACTTAACCCCAACTTAACTTAACCCCAACTTAAATTAACCCCACTTAACTTAAACACAACTTAAGTACCCCCAACTTAAGTTAACCCCAAATTAACTCAACCCCAACTTAACTTAACCCCAACTTAACTTAACCCCAACTCAACTTAACCCCGCCTTAACTTAACCCCAACTTAACTTAACCCCAACTTAACTTAACCCCAACTTAACTTAACCACAATCTAACTTAACCCCAACTTAACTTAACCCCAACTTAACTTAACCCCAACTTAACTTAACCCCAAGTTAACTTAAGCCCAACTTAACTTAACCCCAACTTAACTTAACCGCAACTTAACTCAACCCCAACTTAACTTAACCCTAACTTAACCCCAAATTAACTTAACCCCAACTTAACTTAACCCCATCTTAACTTACCCCCAACTTAACTTACCACCAACTTAACTTACCCCCAACTTAACTTAACCCCAACTTAACTTAACCCCAATTTAACTTAACCCCAACTTAACTTAACCCCAAATTAATTTAACCCCAACTTAACTTAACCCCAACTTAATTTAACCCCAACTTAACTTAACCCCAACTTAACTTAACCCCAACTTAATTAGACCCAACTTAAATTAACCCCAACTTAACTTACCCCCAACTTAACTTACCCCCAACTTAACTTAACCACAACCTAACTTAACCCCAACTTAACTTAACCCCAACTTAACTTAACCCCAACTTAACTTAACCCCACTTAACTTAAACCCAAATTAAGTACCCCCAACTTAAGTTAACCCCAAATTAACTCAACCCCAACTTAACTCAACCCCAACTTAAATTAACCCCAACTTATCTTAACCCCAACTTAAATTAACCCCAACTTAACTTAACCCCAACTTAATTTAACCCCAACTTAACTTAACCCCAACTTAACTTAACCCCAACTTAAATTAACGCCAACTTAACTTAACCCCAACTTAACTTAACCCCAACTTAACTTAACCGCAACTTAACTGAACCCCAACTCATCTTAACCCCAACTTAACTTAACCCCAACTTAACATAACCCCAACTTAACTTAACCCCAACTTAACTCAACCCCAACTTAACTTAACCCTAACTTAACCCCAAATTAACTTAACCCCAACTTAACTTAACCCCATCTTAACTTACCCCCAACTTAACTTACCACCAACTAACTTACCCCCAACTTAACTTAACCCCAACTTAACTTAACCCCAACTTAACTTAACCCCAACTTAATTTAACCCCAACTTAACTCAACCCCAACTTAACTTAACCCCAACTTAATTTGACCCAACTTAAATTAACCCCAACTTAACTTACCCCCAACTTAACTTACCCCCAACTTAACTTAACCCCAACTTCACTTAACCCCACTTAACTTAAACCCAACTTAAGTACCCCCAACTTAAGTTAACCCCAAATTAACTCAACCCCAACTTAACTTAACCCCAACTTAACTTAACCCCAACTTAATTAGACCCAACTTAAATTAACCCCAACTTAACTTACCCCCAACTTAACTTAACCACAACCTAACTTAACCCCAACTTAACTTAACCCCAACTTAACTTAACCCCACTTAACTTAAACCCAACTTAAGTACCCCCAACTTAAGTTAACCCCAAATTAACTCAACCCCAACTTAACTTAACCCCAACTTAACTTAACCCCAACTCAACTTAACCCCGCCTTAACTTAACCCCAACTTAACTTAACCCCAACTTAACTTAACCCCAACTTAACTTAACCACAATCTAACTTAACCCCAACTTAACTTAACCCCAACTTAACTTAACCGCAACTTAACTTAACCCCAACTTAACTTAACCCCAACTTAACTTAACCCCAACTTAACTTAACTCCAACTTAAATTACCCGCAACTTAACTTAACCCCAACTTAAATTAACCCCGACTTAACTTAACCCCAACTTAACTAAACCCCAACTTAACTTAACCCCAACTTAATTTAACCCCAACTTAACCCAAACTTAACTTAACCCCAACTTAACTGAACCCCAACTTAACTAAACCCCAACTTAACTTAACCCCAACTTAACTTAACCCCAACTTAACTGAACCCCAACTTAACTTAACCCCAACTTAACCCCAACTTAACTTAACCCCAACTTAACTCAGCCCCAACTTAACTCAGCCCCAACTTAACTTAGCCCCAACTTAACTTAACACCAACTTAACTAAACCCCAACCTAACTTAACCCCAACTTAACTTAACCCCAAGTTAACTAAACCCCAACTTAACTTAACCCCAACTTAACTTAACCGCAACTTAACTGAACCCAAACTTAACTTAACCCCAACTTAATTAACTCCAACTTAATATAACCCCAACTTAACATAACCCCAACTTAACTCAACCCCAACTTAAGTTAACCCCAACTTAACTTAACCCCAACTTAACTTAACCCCAACTTAATTAACCCCAACTTAAATAAACCCCAACTTAACTTAACCCCAACTTAATTTAACCGCAACTTAACTTAACCCCAACTTAACTTAACCCCAACTTAAATTAACGCCAACTTAACTTAACCCCAACTTAACTTAACCCCAACTTAACTTAACCCCAACTTAACTTAACCGCAACTTAACTGAACCCCAACTCATCTTAACCCCAACTTAACTTAACCCCAACTTAACATAACCCCAACTTAACTTAACCCCAACTTAACTCAACCCCAACTTAACTTAACCCTAACTTAACCCCAAATTAACTTAACCCCAACTTAACTTAACCCCATCTTAACTTACCCCCAACTTAACTTACCACCAACTTAACTTACCCCCAACTTAACTTAACCCCAACTTAACTTAACCGTAACTTAACCCCAACTTAATTTAACCCCAACTTAACTTAACCCCAACTTAATTTAACCCCAACTTAACTTAACCCCAACTTAACTTAACCCCAACTTAATTTGACCCAACTTAAATTAACCCCAACTTAACTTACCCCCAACTTAACTTACCCCCAACTTAACTTAACCCCAACTTCACTTAACCCCACTTAACTTAAACCCAACTTAAGTACCCCCAACTTAAGTTAACCCCAAATTAACTCAACCCCAACTTAACTTAACCCCAACTTAACTTAACCCCAACTTAATTAGACCCAACTTAAATTAACCCCAACTTAACTTACCCCCAACTTAACTTACCCCCAACTTAACTTAACCACAACCTAACTTAACCCCAACTTAACTTAACCCCAACTTAACTTAACCCCAACTTAACTTAACCCCAACTTAACTTAAACCCAACTTAAGTACCCCCAACTTAAGTTAACCCCAAATTAACTCAACCCCAACTTAACTTAACCCCAACTTAACTTAACCCCAACTCAACTTAACCCCGCCTTAACTTAACCCCAACTTAACTTAACCCCAACTTAACTTAACCCCAACTTAACTTAACCACAATCTAACTTAACCCCAACTTAACTTAACCCCAACTTAACTTAACCGCAACTTAACTTAACCCCAACTTAACTTAACCCCAACTTAACTTAACCCCAACTTAACTTAACTCCAACTTAAATTACCCGCAACTTAACTTAACCCCAACTTAAATTAACCCCGACTTAACTTAACCCCAACTTAACTAAACCCCAACTTAACTTAACCCCAACTTAATTTAACCCCAACTTAACCCAAACTTAACTTAACCCCAACTTAACTGAACCCCAACTTAACTAAACCCCAACTTAACTTAACCCCAACTTAACTTAACCCCAACTTAACTGAACCCCAACTTAACTTAACCCCAACTTAACTCAACCCCAACTTAACTTAACCCCAACTTAACTCAGCCCCAACTTAACTCAGCCCCAACTTAACTTAGCCCCAACTTAACTTAACACCAACTTAACTTAACCCCAACCTAAATTAACCCCAACTTAACTTAACCCCAACTTAACTTAACCCCAACTTAACTTAACCCCAACTTAACTTAACCGCAACTTAACTGAACCCCAACTTAACTTAACCCCAACTTAACTTAACTCCAACTTAATATAACCCCAACTTAACTTAACCCCAACTTAACTCAACCCCAACTTAAGTTAACCCCAACTTAACTTAACCCCAACTTAACTTAACCCCAACTTAATTAACCCCAACTTAAATAAACCCCAACTTAACTTAACCCCAACTTAATTTAACCGCAACTTAACTTAACCCCAACTTAACTTAACCCCAACTTAAATTAACGCCAACTTAACTTAACCCCAACTTAACTTAACCCCAACTTAACTTAACCCCAACTTAACTTAACCGCAACTTAACTGAACCCCAACTCATCTTAACCCCAACTTAACTTAACCCCAACTTAACATAACCCCAACTTAACTTAACCCCAACTTAACTCAACCCCAACTTAACTTAACCCTAACTTAACCCCAAATTAACTTAACCCCAACTTAACTTAACCCCATCTTAACTTACCCCCAACTTAACTTACCACCAACTTAACTTACCCCCAACTTAACTTAACCCCAACTTAACTTAACCGCAACTTAACCCCAACTTAATTTAACCCCAACTTAACTTAACCCCAACTTAATTTAACCCCAACTTAACTTAACCCCAACTTAACTTAACCCCAACTTAATTTGACCCAACTTAAATTAACCCCAACTTAACTTACCCCCAACTTAACTTACCCCCAACTTAACTTAACCCCAACTTCACTTAACCCCACTTAACTTAAACCCAACTTAAGTACCCCCAACTTAAGTTAACCCCAAATTAACTCAACCCCAACTTAACTTAACCCCAACTTAACTTAACCCCAACTTAATTAGACCCAACTTAAATTAACCCCAACTTAACTTACCCCCAACTTAACTTACCCCCAACTTAACTTAACCACAACCTAACTTAACCCCAACTTAACTTAACCCCAACTTAACTTAACCCCAACTTAACTTAACCCCACTTAACTTAAACCCAACTTAAGTACCCCCAACTTAAGTTAACCCCAAATTAACTCAACCCCAACTTAAATTAACCCCAACTTAACTTAACCCCAACTCAACTTAACCCCGCCTTAACTTAACCCCAACTTAACTTAACCCCAACTTAACTTAACCCCAACTTAACTTAACCACAATCTAACTTAACCCCAACTTAACTTAACCCCAACTTAACTTAACCGCAACTTAACTTAACCCCAACTTAACTTAACCCCAACTTAACTTAACCCCAACTTAACTTAACTCCAACTTAAATTACCCGCAACTTAACTTAACCCCAACTTAAATTAACCCCGACTTAACTTAACCCCAACTTAACTAAACCCCAACTTAACTTAACCCCAACTTAATTTAACCCCAACTTAACCCAAACTTAACTTAACCCCAACTTAACTGAACCCCAACTTAACTAAACCCCAACTTAACTTAACCCCAACTTAACTTAACCCCAACTTAACTGAACCCCAACTTAACTTAACCCCAACTTAATTTAACCCCAACTTAACCCAAACTCAACTTAACCCCAACTTAACTCAACCCCAACTTAACTTAACCCCAGCTTAACTCAGCCCCAACTTAACTCAGCCCCAACTTAACTTAGCCCCAACTTAACTTAACACCAACTTAACTTAACCCCAACCTAAATTAACCCCAACTTAACTTAACCCCAACTTAACTTAACCCCAACTTAACTTAACCCCAACTTAACTTAACCGCAACTTAACTGAACCCCAACTTAACTTAACCCCAACTTAACTTAACTCCAACTTAATATAACACCAACTTAACTTAACCCCAACTTAACTCAACCCCAACTTAAGTTAACCCCAACTTAACTTAACCCCAACTTAACTTAACCCCAACTTAATTAACCCCAACTTAAATAAACCCCAACTTAACTTAACCCCAACTTAACTGAACCCCAACTCATCTTAACCCCAACTTAACTTAACCCCAACTTAACATAACCCCAACTTAACTTAACCCCAACTTAACTCAACCCCAACTTAACTTAACCCTAACTTAACCCCAAATTAACTTAACGCCAACTTAACTTAACCCCATCTTAACTTACCCCCAACTTAACTTAACCACAACCTAACTTAACCCCAACTTAACTTAACCCCAACTTAACTTAACCCCACTTAACTTAAACCCAACTTAAGTACCCCCAACTTAAGTTAACCCCAAATTAACTCAACCCCAACTTAACTTAACCCCAAATTAACTTAACCCCAACTTAACTTAACCCCATCTTAACTTAACCCCAACTTAAATTAACGCCAACTTAACTTAACCCCAACTTAACTTAACCCCAACTTAACTTAACCCCAACTTCCCCAACTTAACTTAACCCCAACTTAACTTAACCCCAACTTAACTTAACCCCAAGTTAACTTAACCCCAACTTCACTTAAACCCAACTTAACTTAACCGCAACTTAACTTAACCCCAACTTAACATAACCCCAACTTAACTTAACCCCAACTTAACTCAACCCCAACTTACCTTAACCCTAACTTAACTTAACCCCAACTTAACTTAACCCCAACTTAACTTACCCCCAACTTAACTTACCCCCAACTTAACTTACCCCTAACTTAACTTAACCCCAACTTAACTTAACCCCAACTTAACTTAACCCCAACTTAACTTAACCCCAACTTAACTTAACTCCAACTTAAATTACCCGCAACTTAACTTAACACCAACTTAAATTAACCCCGACTTAACTTAACCCCAACTTAACTAAATCCCAACTTAACTTAACCCCAACTTAATTTAACCCCAACTTAACCCAAACTTAACTTAACCCCAACTTAACTGAACCCCAACTTAACTAAACCCCAACTTAACTTAACCCCAACTTAACTTAACCCCAACTTAACGTAACCCCAACTTAACTCAACCCCAACTTAACTTAACCCCAACTTAACTCAGCCCCAACTTAACTCAGCCCCAACTTAAATTAGCCCCAACTTAACTTAACACCAACTTAACTTAACCCCAACTTAACTTAACCCCAACTTAACTTAACCCCAACTTAACTTAACCCCAACTTAACTTAACCCAAACTTAACTTAACCGCAACTTAACTTAACCCCAACTTAATTTAAACTCAACTTAACTAACCAACTTAACTTAACCCCAACTTAACTTAACCCCAACTTAAATTAACCCCAACTTAACTGAAACCCAATTTAATTAACCCTAACTTAACTTAACCCCAGCTTAACTTAACCCCAACTTAATTTAACCCCAACTTAACTTAACCTCAACTTAACTTAACCCCAACTTAACTTAACCCCAACTTAACTTAACCCCAAATTAACTTAATCCCAACTTAACTTAACCCCAACTTATCTTAACCCCGACTTAACTTAACCCCAACTTAACTTAACCCCAACTTAACTTAACCCCAACTTAACTTAACCCCAACTTAACATAACCGCAACTTAACTTAACCCCAATTTAACTTAACCCCAACTTAACTTAACCCCAACTTAACATAATCACCACTTAACTTAACCCCAACTTAACTCAACCCCAACTTAACTTAACCCTAACTTAACTTAACCCCAACTTAACCCCAACTTAAATTAACCCCAACTTAACTCACCCCCAACTTAAGTTACCCCCAACTTAACTTAACCCCAACTTAACTTAACCCCAACTTAACTTAACCCCAACTTAAATTAACCCCAACTTAAATTAACCCCAACTTAACTTAACCCCAACTTAAATTAACCCCAACTTAACTTAACCCCAACTTAACTTAACCCCAACTTAACTTAACCCCAACTTAACTTAACCGCAACTTAACTAACCCCAACTTAACTTACCCCCAACTTAACTTAACCCCAACTTAACTTAACCCCAATTTAACTTAACCCCAACTTAACTTAACCCCAACTTAAGTTAACCCCAAATTAACTCAACCCCAACTTAACTCAACCCCAACTTAACTTAACCCCAACTTATCTTATCCCCAACTTAAATTAACCCCAACTTAACTTAACCCCAACTTAATTTAACCCCAACTTAACTTAACCCCAACTTAACTTAACCCCAACTTAAATTAACGCCAACTTAACTTAACCCCAACTTAACTTAACCCCAACTTAACTTAACCCCAACTTGACTTAACCGCAACTTAACTGAACCCCAACTCATCTTAACCCCAACTTAACTTAACCCCAACTTAACATAACCCCAACTTAACTTAACCCCAACTTAACTCAACCCCAACTTAACTCTAACTTAACCCCAAATTAACTTAACCCCAACTTAACTCAACCCCATCTTAACTTACCCCCAACTTAACTTACCACCAACTTAACTGACCCCCAACTTAACTTAACCCCAACTTAACTTAACCCAAACTTAACTTAACCCAAACTTAATTTAACCCCAACTTAACTTAACTCCAACTTAATTTAACCCCAACTTAACTTAACCCCAACTTAACTTAACCCCAACTTAATTTGACCCAACTTAAATTAACTCCAACTTAACTTACCCCCAACTTAACTTACCCCCAATTTAACTTAACCCCAACTTAACTTAACCCCACTTAACTTAAACCCAACTTAAGTACCCCCAACTTAAGTTAACCCCAAATTAACTCAACCCCAACTTAACTTAACCCCAACTTAACTTAACCCCAACTTAATTAGACCCAACTTAAATTAACCCCAACTTAACTTACCCCCAACTTAACTTAACCACAACCTATCTTAACCCCAACTTAACTTAACCCCAACTTAACTTAACCCCAACTTAACTTAACCCCACTTAACTTAAACCCAACTTAAGTACCCCCAACTTAAGTTAACCCCAAATTAACTCAACCCCAACTTAACTTAACCCCAACTTAACTTAACCCCAACTTAACTTAACCCCAACTTAACTTAACCACAATCTAACTGAACCCCAACTTAACTTAACCCCAACTTAACTTAACCCCAACTTAACTTAACCCCAAGTTAACTTAACCCCAACTTCACTTAACCCCAACTTAACTTAACCGCAACTTAACTTAACCCCAACTTAACATAACCCCAACTTAACTTAACCCCAACTTAACTCAACCCCAACTTACCTTAACCCTAACTTAACTTAACCCCAACTTAACTTACCCCCAACTTAACTTACCCCCAACTTAACTTACCCCTAACTTAACTTAACCCCAACTTAACTTAACCCCAACTTAACTTAACCCCAACTTAACTTAACTCCAACTTAAATTACCCCCAACTTAACTCAACCCCAACTTAACTTAACCCTAACTTAACCCCAAATTAACTTAACCCCAACTTAACTTAACCCCATCTTAACTTACCCCCAACTTAACTTACCACCAACTAACTTACCCCCAACTTAACTTAACCCCAACTTAACTTAACCCCAACTTAACTTAACCCCAACTTAATTTAACCCCAACTTAACTCAACCCCAACTTAACTTAACCCCAACTTAATTTGACCCAACTTAAATTAACCCCAACTTAACTTACCCCCAACTTAACTTACCCCCAACTTAACTTAACCCCAACTTCACTTAACCCCACTTAACTTAAACCCAACTTAAGTACCCCCAACTTAAGTTAACCCCAAATTAACTCAACCCAACTTAACTTAACCCCAACTTAACTTAACCCCAACTTAATTAGACCCAACTTAAATTAACCCCAACTTAACTTACCCCCAACTTAACTTACCCCCAACTTAACTTAACCACAACCTAACTTAACCCCAACTTAACTTAACCCCAACTTAACTTAACCCCAACTTAACTTAACCCCACTTAACTTAAACCCAACTTAAGTACCCCCAACTTAAGTTAACCCCAAATTAACTCAACCCCAACTTAACTTAACCCCAACTTAACTTAACCCCAACTCAACTTAACCCCGCCTTAACTTAACCCCAACTTAACTTAACCCCAACTTAACTTAACCCCAACTTAACTTAACCACAATCTAACTTAACCCCAACTTAACTTAACCCCAACTTAACTTAACCGCAACTTAACTTAACCCCAACTTAACTTAACCCCAACTTAACTTAACCCCAACTTAACTTAACTCCAACTTAAATTACCCGCAACTTAACTTAACCCCAACTTAAATTAACCCCGACTTAACTTAACCCCAACTTAACTAAACCCCAACTTAACTTAACCCCAACTTAATTTAACCCCAACTTAACCCAAACTTAACTTAACCCCAACTTAACTGAACCCCAACTTAACTAAACCCCAACTTAACTTAACCCCAACTTAACTTAACCCCAACTTAACTGAACCCCAACTTAACTTAACCCCAACTTAACTCAACCCCAACTTAACTTAACCCCAACTTAACTCAGCCCCAACTTAACTCAGCCCCAACTTAACTTAGCCCCAACTTAACTTAACACCAACTTAACTAAACCCCAACCTAACTTAACCCCAACTTAACTTAACCCCAAGTTAACTAAACCCCAACTTAACTTAACCCCAACTTAACTTAACCGCAACTTAACTGAACCCAAACTTAACTTAACCCCAACTTAACTTAACTCCAACTTAATATAACCCCAACTTAACTTAACCCCAACTTAACTCAACCCCAACTTAAGTTAACCCCAACTTAACTTAACCCCAACTTAACTTAACCCCAACTTAATTAACCCCAACTTAAATAAACCCCAACTTAACTTAACCCCAACTTAATTTAACCGCAACTTAACTTAACCCCAACTTAACTTAACCCCAACTTAAATTAACGCCAACTTAACTTAACCCCAACTTAACTTAACCCCAACTTAACTTAACCCCAACTTAACTTAACCGCAACTTAACTGAACCCCAACTCATCTTAACCCCAACTTAACTTAACCCCAACTTAACATAACCCCAACTTAACTTAACCCCAACTTAACTCAACCCCAACTTAACTTAACCCTAACTTAACCCCAAATTAACTTAACCCCAACTTAACTTAACCCCATCTTAACTTACCCCCAACTTAACTTACCACCAACTTAACTTACCCCCAACTTAAATTAACCCCAACTTAACTTAACCGCAACTTAACCCCAACTTAATTTAACCCCAACTTAACTTAACCCCAACTTAATTTAACCCCAACTTAACTTACTCCCAACTTAACTTACCCCCAACTTAACTTAACCCCAACTTCACTTAACCCCACTTAACTTAAACCCAACTTAAGTACCCCCAACTTAAGTTAACCCCAAATTAACTCAACCCCAACTTAACTTAACCCCAACTTAACTTAACCCCAACTTAATTAGACCCAACTTAAATTAACCCCAACTTAACTTACCCCCAACTTAACTTACCCCCAACTTAACTTAACCACAACCTAACTTAACCCCAACTTAACTTAACCCCAACTTAACTTAACCCCAACTTAACTTAACCCCAACTTAACTTAAACCCAACTTAAGTACCCCCAACTTAAGTTAACCCCAAATTAACTCAACCCCAACTTAACTTAACCCCAACTTAACTTAACCCCAACTCAACTTAACCCCGCCTTAACTTAACCCCAACTTAACTTAACCCCAACTTAACTTAACCCCAACTTAACTTAACCACAATCTAACTTAACCCCAACTTAACTTAACCCCAACTTAACTTAACCGCAACTTAACTTAACCCCAACTTAACTTAACCCCAACTTAACTTAACCCCAACTTAACTTAACTCCAACTTAAATTACCCGCAACTTAACTTAACCCCAACTTAAATTAACCCCGACTTAACTTAACCCCAACTTAACTAAACCCCAACTTAACTTAACCCCAACTTAATTTAACCCCAACTTAACCCAAACTTAACTTAACCCCAACTTAACTGAACCCCAACTTAACTAAACCCCAACTTAACTTAACCCCAACTTAACTTAACCCCAACTTAACTGAACCCCAACTTAACTTAACCCCAACTTAACTCAACCCCAACTTAACTTAACCCCAACTTAACTCAGCCCCAACTTAACTCAGCCCCAACTTAACTTAGCCCCAACTTAACTTAACACCAACTTAACTTAACCCCAACCTAAATTAACCCCAACTTAACTTAACCCCAACTTAACTTAACCCCAACTTAACTTAACCCCAACTTAACTTAACCGCAACTTAACTGAACCCCAACTTAACTTAACCCCAACTTAACTTAACTCCAACTTAATATAACCCCAACTTAACTTAACCCCAACTTAACTCAACCCCAACTTAAGTTAACCCCAACTTAACTTAACCCCAACTTAACTTAACCCCAACTTAATTAACCCCAACTTAAATAAACCCCAACTTAACTTAACCCCAACTTAATTTAACCGCAACTTAACTTAACCCCAACTTAACTTAACCCCAACTTAAATTAACGCCAACTTAACTTAACCCCAACTTAACTTAACCCCAACTTAACTTAACCCCAACTTAACTTAACCGCAACTTAACTGAACCCCAACTCATCTTAACCCCAACTTAACTTAACCCCAACTTAACATAACCCCAACTTAACTTAACCCCAACTTAACTCAACCCCAACTTAACTTAACCCTAACTTAACCCCAAATTAACTTAACCCCAACTTAACTTAACCCCATCTTAACTTACCCCCAACTTAACTTACCACCAACTTAACTTACCCCCAACTTAACTTAACCCCAACTTAACTTAACCGCAACTTAACCCCAACTTAATTTAACCCCAACTTAACTTAACCCCAACTTAATTTAACCCCAACTTAACTTAACCCCAACTTAACTTAACCCCAACTTAATTTGACCCAACTTAAATTAACCCCAACTTAACTTACCCCCAACTTAACTTACCCCCAACTTAACTTAACCCCAACTTCACTTAACCCCACTTAACTTAAACCCAACTTAAGTACCCCCAACTTAAGTTAACCCCAAATTAACTCAACCCCAACTTAACTTAACCCCAACTTAACTTAACCCCAACTTAATTAGACCCAACTTAAATTAACCCCAACTTAACTTACCCCCAACTTAACTTACCCCCAACTTAACTTAACCACAACCTAACTTAACCCCAACTTAACTTAACCCCAACTTAACTTAACCCCAACTTAACTTAACCCCACTTAACTTAAACCCAACTTAAGTACCCCCAACTTAAGTTAACCCCAAATTAACTCAACCCCAACTTAAATTAACCCCAACTTAACTTAACCCCAACTCAACTTAACCCCGCCTTAACTTAACCCCAACTTAACTTAACCCCAACTTAACTTAACCCCAACTTAACTTAACCACAATCTAACTTAACCCCAACTTAACTTAACCCCAACTTAACTTAACCGCAACTTAACTTAACCCCAACTTAACTTAACCCCAACTTAACTTAACCCCAACTTAACTTAACTCCAACTTAAATTACCCGCAACTTAACTTAACCCCAACTTAAATTAACCCCGACTTAACTTAACCCCAACTTAACTAAACCCCAACTTAACTTAACCCCAACTTAATTTAACCCCAACTTAACCCAAACTTAACTTAACCCCAACTTAACTGAACCCCAACTTAACTAAACCCCAACTTAACTTAACCCCAACTTAACTTAACCCCAACTTAATTTAACCCCAACTTAACCCAAACTTAACTTAACCCCAACTTAACTCAACCCCAACTTAACTTAACCCCAGCTTAACTCAGCCCCAACTTAACTCAGCCCCAACTTAACTTAGCCCCAACTTAACTTAACACCAACTTAACTTAACCCCAACCTAAATTAACCCCAACTTAACTTAACCCCAACTTAACTTAACCCCAACTTAACTTAACCCCAACTTAACTTAACCGCAACTTAACTGAACCCCAACTTAACTTAACCCCAACTTAACTTAACTCCAACTTAATATAACACCAACTTAACTTAACCCCAACTTAACTCAACCCCAACTTAAGTTAACCCCAACTTAACTTAACCCCAACTTAACTTAACCCCAACTTAATTAACCCCAACTTAAATAAACCCCAACTTAACTTAACCCCAACTTAATTTAACCGCAACTTAACTTAACCCCAACTTAACTTAACCCCAACTTAAATTAACGCCAACTTAACTTAACCCCAACTTAACTTAACCCCAACTTAACTTAACCCCAACTTAACTTAACCGCAACTTAACTGAACCCCAACTCATCTTAACCCCAACTTAACTTAACCCCAACTTAACATAACCCCAACTTAACTTAACCCCAACTTAACTCAACCCCAACTTAACTTAACCCTAACTTAACCCCAAATTAACTTAACCCCAACTTAACTTAACCCCATCTTAACTTACCCCCAACTTAACTTAACCACAACCTAACTTAACCCCAACTTAACTTAACCCCAACTTAACTTAACCCCACTTAACTTAAACCCAACTTAAGTACCCCCAACTTAAGTTAACCCCAAATTAACTCAACCCCAACTTAACTTAACCCCAAATTAACTTAACCCCAACTTAACTTAACCCCATCTTAACTTAACCCCAACTTAAATTAACGCCAACTTAACTTAACCCCAACTTAACTTAACCCCAACTTAACTTAACCCCAACTTCCCCAACTTAACTTAACCCCAACTTAACTTAACCCCAACTTAACTTAACCCCAAGTTAACTTAACCCCAACTTCACTTAAACCCAACTTAACTTAACCGCAACTTAACTTAACCCCAACTTAACATAACCCCAACTTAACTTAACCCCAACTTAACTCAACCCCAACTTACCTTAACCCTAACTTAACTTAACCCCAACTTAACTTAACCCCAACTTAACTTACCCCCAACTTAACTTACCCCCAACTTAACTTACCCCTAACTTAACTTAACCCCAACTTAACTTAACCCCAACTTAACTTAACCCCAACTTAACTTAACCCCAACTTAACTTAACTCCAACTTAAATTACCCGCAACTTAACTTAACACCAACTTAAATTAACCCCGACTTAACTTAACCCCAACTTAACTAAATCCCAACTTAACTTAACCCCAACTTAATTTAACCCCAACTTAACCCAAACTTAACTTAACCCCAACTTAACTGAACCCCAACTTAACTAAACCCCAACTTAACTTAACCCCAACTTAACTTAACCCCAACTTAACGTAACCCCAACTTAACTCAACCCCAACTTAACTTAACCCCAACTTAACTCAGCCCCAACTTAACTCAGCCCCAACTTAAATTAGCCCCAACTTAACTTAACACCAACTTAACTTAACCCCAACTTAACTTAACCCCAACTTAACTTAACCCCAACTTAACTTAACCCCAACTTAACTTAACCCAAACTTAACTTAACCGCAACTTAACTTAACCCCAACTTAATTTAAACTCAACTTAACTAACCAACTTAACTTAACCCCAACTTAACTTAACCCCAACTTAAATTAACCCCAACTTAACTGAAACCCAATTTAATTAACCCTAACTTAACTTAACCCCAGCTTAACTTAACCCCAACTTAATTTAACCCCAACTTAACTTAACCTCAACTTAACTTAACCCCAACTTAACTTAACCCCAACTTAACTTAACCCCAAATTAACTTAATCCCAACTTAACTTAACCCCAACTTATCTTAACCCCGACTTAACTTAACCCCAACTTAACTTAACCCCAACTTAACTTAACCCCAACTTAACTTAACCCCAACTTAACATAACCGCAACTTAACTTAACCCCAATTTAACTTAACCCCAACTTAACTTAACCCCAACTTAACATAATCACCACTTAACTTAACCCCAACTTAACTCAACCCCAACTTAACTTAACCCTAACTTAACTTAACCCCAACTTAACCCCAACTTAAATTAACCCCAACTTAACTCACCCCCAACTTAAGTTACCCCCAACTTAACTTAACCCCAACTTAACTTAACCCCAACTTAACTTAACCCCAACTTAAATTAACCCCAACTTAAATTAACCCCAACTTAACTTAACCCCAACTTAAATTAACCCCAACTTAACTTAACCCCAACTTAACTTAACCCCAACTTAACTTAACCCCAACTTAACTTAACCGCAACTTAACTAACCCCAACTTAACTTACCCCCAACTTAACTTAACCCCAACTTAACTTAACCCCAATTTAACTTAACCCCAACTTAACTTAACCCCAACTTAAGTTAACCCCAAATTAACTCAACCCCAACTTAACTCAACCCCAACTTAACTTAACCCCAACTTATCTTATCCCCAACTTAAATTAACCCCAACTTAACTTAACCCCAACTTAATTTAACCCCAACTTAACTTAACCCCAACTTAACTTAACCCCAACTTAAATTAACGCCAACTTAACTTAACCCCAACTTAACTTAACCCCAACTTAACTTAACCCCAACTTGACTTAACCGCAACTTAACTGAACCCCAACTCATCTTAACCCCAACTTAACTTAACCCCAACTTAACATAACCCCAACTTAACTTAACTCCAACTTAATTTGACCCAACTTAAATTAACTCCAACTTAACTTACCCCCAACTTAACTTACCCCCAATTTAACTTAACCCCAACTTAACTTAACCCCACTTAACTTAAACCCAACTTAAGTACCCCCAACTTAAGTTAACCCCAAATTAACTCAACCCCAACTTAACTTAACCCCAACTTAACTTAACCCCAACTTAATTAGACCCAACTTAAATTAACCCCAACTTAACTTACCCCCAACTTAACTTAACCACAACCTATCTTAACCCCAACTTAACTTAACCCCAACTTTAACTTAACCCCAACTTAACTTAACCCCACTTAACTTAAACCCAACTTAAGTACCCCCAACTTAAGTTAACCCCAAATTAACTCAACCCCAACTTAACTTAACCCCAACTTAACTTAACCCCAACTTAACTTAACCCCAACTTAACTTAACCACAATCTAACTGAACCCCAACTTAACTTAACCCCAACTTAACTTAACCCCAACTTAACTTAACCCCAAGTTAACTTAACCCCAACTTCACTTAACCCCAACTTAACTTAACCGCAACTTAACTTAACCCCAACTTAACATAACCCCAACTTAACTTAACCCCAACTTAACTCAACCCCAACTTACCTTAACCCTAACTTAACTTAACCCCAACTTAACTTACCCCCAACTTAACTTACCCCCAACTTAACTTACCCCTAACTTAACTTAACCCCAACTTAACTTAACCCCAACTTAACTTAACCCCAACTTAACTTAACTCCAACTTAAATTACCCCCAACTTAACTCAACCCCAACTTAACTTAACCCTAACTTAACCCCAAATTAACTTAACCCCAACTTAACTTAACCCCATCTTAACTTACCCCCAACTTAACTTACCACCAACTAACTTACCCCCAACTTAACTTAACCCCAACTTAACTTAACCCCAACTTAACTTAACCCCAACTTAATTTAACCCCAACTTAACTCAACCCCAACTTAACTTAACCCCAACTTAATTTGACCCAACTTAAATTAACCCCAACTTAACTTACCCCCAACTTAACTTACCCCCAACTTAACTTAACCCCAACTTCACTTAACCCCACTTAACTTAAACCCAACTTAAGTACCCCCAACTTAAGTTAACCCCAAATTAACTCAACCCAACTTAACTTAACCCCAACTTAACTTAACCCCAACTTAATTAGACCCAACTTAAATTAACCCCAACTTAACTTACCCCCAACTTAACTTACCCCCAACTTAACTTAACCACAACCTAACTTAACCCCAACTTAACTTAACCCCAACTTAACTTAACCCCAACTTAACTTAACCCCACTTAACTTAAACCCAACTTAAGTACCCCCAACTTAAGTTAACCCCAAATTAACTCAACCCCAACTTAACTTAACCCCAACTTAACTTAACCCCAACTCAACTTAACCCCGCCTTAACTTAACCCCAACTTAACTTAACCCCAACTTAACTTAACCCCAACTTAACTTAACCACAATCTAACTTAACCCCAACTTAACTTAACCCCAACTTAACTTAACCGCAACTTAACTTAACCCCAACTTAACTTAACCCCAACTTAACTTAACCCCAACTTAACTTAACTCCAACTTAAATTACCCGCAACTTAACTTAACCCCAACTTAAATTAACCCCGACTTAACTTAACCCCAACTTAACTAAACCCCAACTTAACTTAACCCCAACTTAATTTAACCCCAACTTAACCCAAACTTAACTTAACCCCAACTTAACTGAACCCCAACTTAACTAAACCCCAACTTAACTTAACCCCAACTTAACTTAACCCCAACTTAACTGAACCCCAACTTAACTTAACCCCAACTTAACTCAACCCCAACTTAACTTAACCCCAACTTAACTCAGCCCCAACTTAACTCAGCCCCAACTTAACTTAGCCCCAACTTAACTTAACACCAACTTAACTAAACCCCAACCTAACTTAACCCCAACTTAACTTAACCCCAAGTTAACTAAACCCCAACTTAACTTAACCCCAACTTAACTTAACCGCAACTTAACTGAACCCAAACTTAACTTAACCCCAACTTAACTTAACTCCAACTTAATATAACCCCAACTTAACTTAACCCCAACTTAACTCAACCCCAACTTAAGTTAACCCCAACTTAACTTAACCCCAACTTAACTTAACCCCAACTTAATTAACCCCAACTTAAATAAACCCCAACTTAACTTAACCCCAACTTAATTTAACCGCAACTTAACTTAACCCCAACTTAACTTAACCCCAACTTAAATTAACGCCAACTTAACTTAACCCCAACTTAACTTAACCCCAACTTAACTTAACCCCAACTTAACTTAACCGCAACTTAACTGAACCCCAACTCATCTTAACCCCAACTTAACTTAACCCCAACTTAACATAACCCCAACTTAACTTAACCCCAACTTAACTCAACCCCAACTTAACTTAACCCTAACTTAACCCCAAATTAACTTAACCCCAACTTAACTTAACCCCATCTTAACTTACCCCCAACTTAACTTACCACCAACTTAACTTACCCCCAACTTAACTTAACCCCAACTTAACTTAACCGCAACTTAACCCCAACTTAATTTAACCCCAACTTAACTTAACCCCAACTTAATTTAACCCCAACTTAACTTAACCCCAACTTAACTTAACCCCAACTTAATTTGACCCAACTTAAATTAACCCCAACTTAACTTACTCCCAACTTAACTTACCCCCAACTTAACTTAACCCCAACTTCACTTAACCCCACTTAACTTAAACCCAACTTAAGTACCCCCAACTTAAGTTAACCCCAAATTAACTCAACCCCAACTTAACTTAACCCCAACTTAACTTAACCCCAACTTAATTAGACCCAACTTAAATTAACCCCAACTTAACTTACCCCCAACTTAACTTACCCCCAACTTAACTTAACCACAACCTAACTTAACCCCAACTTAACTTAACCCCAACTTAACTTAACCCCAACTTAACTTAACCCCAACTTAACTTAAACCCAACTTAAGTAC
This sequence comes from Eledone cirrhosa, assembly GCA_964016885.1. NCBI lineage: Eukaryota > Metazoa > Mollusca > Cephalopoda > Octopoda > Eledonidae > Eledone > Eledone cirrhosa. Next base: position 135,262,878 of record OZ024744.1, on the reverse strand, counting down.
CCCCAACTTAAGTTAACCCCAAATTAACTCAACCCCAACTTAACTTAACCCCAACTTAACTTAACCCCAACTCAACTTAACCCCGCCTTAACTTAACCCCAACTTAACTTAACCCCAACTTAACTTAACCCCAACTTAACTTAACCACAATCTAACTTAACCCCAACTTAACTTAACCCCAACTTAACTTAACCGCAACTTAACTTAACCCCAACTTAACTTAACCCCAACTTAACTTAACCCCAACTTAACTTAACTCCAACTTAAATTACCCGCAACTTAACTTAACCCCAACTTAAATTAACCCCGACTTAACTTAACCCCAACTTAACTAAACCCCAACTTAACTTAACCCCAACTTAATTTAACCCCAACTTAACCCAAACTTAACTTAACCCCAACTTAACTGAACCCCAACTTAACTAAACCCCAACTTAACTTAACCCCAACTTAACTTAACCCCAACTTAACTGAACCCCAACTTAACTTAACCCCAACTTAACTCAACCCCAACTTAACTTAACCCCAACTTAACTCAGCCCCAACTTAACTCAGCCCCAACTTAACTTAGCCCCAACTTAACTTAACACCAACTTAACTTAACCCCAACCTAAATTAACCCCAACTTAACTTAACCCCAACTTAACTTAACCCCAACTTAACTTAACCCCAACTTAACTTAACCGCAACTTAACTGAACCCCAACTTAACTTAACCCCAACTTAACTTAACTCCAACTTAATATAACCCCAACTTAACTTAACCCCAACTTAACTCAACCCCAACTTAAGTTAACCCCAACTTAACTTAACCCCAACTTAACTTAACCCCAACTTAATTAACCCCAACTTAAATAAACCCCAACTTAACTTAACCCCAACTTAATTTAACCGCAACTTAACTTAACCCCAACTTAACTTAACCCCAACTTAAATTAACGCCAACTTAACTTAACCCCAACTTAACTTAACCCCAACTTAACTTAACCCCAACTTAACTTAACCGCAACTTAACTGAACCCCAACTCATCTTAACCCCAACTTAACTTAACCCCAACTTAACATAACCCCAACTTAACTTAACCCCAACTTAACTCAACCCCAACTTAACTTAACCCTAACTTAACCCCAAATTAACTTAACCCCAACTTAACTTAAGCCCATCTTAACTTACCCCCAACTTAACTTACCACCAACTTAACTTACCCCCAACTTAACTTAACCCCAACTTAACTTAACCGCAACTTAACCCCAACTTAATTTAACCCCAACTTAACTTAACCCCAACTTAATTTAACCCCAACTTAACTTAACCCCAACTTAACTTAACCCCAACTTAATTTGACCCAACTTAAATTAACCCCAACTTAACTTACCCCCAACTTAACTTACCCCCAACTTAACTTAACCCCAACTTCACTTAACCCCACTTAACTTAAACCCAACTTAAGTACCCCCAACTTAAGTTAACCCCAAATTAACTCAACCCCAACTTAACTTAACCCCAACTTAACTTAACCCCAACTTAATTAGACCCAACTTAAATTAACCCCAACTTAACTTACCCCCAACTTAACTTACCCCCAACTTAACTTAACCACAACCTAACTTAACCCCAACTTAACTTAACCCCAACTTAACTTAACCCCAACTTAACTTAACCCCACTTAACTTAAACCCAACTTAAGTACCCCCAACTTAAGTTAACCCCAAATTAACTCAACCCCAACTTAAATTAACCCCAACTTAACTTAACCCCAACTCAACTTAACCCCGCCTTAACTTAACCCCAACTTAACTTAACCCCAACTTAACTTAACCCCAACTTAACTTAACCACAATCTAACTTAACCCCAACTTAACTTAACCCCAACTTAACTTAACCGCAACTTAACTTAACCCCAACTTAACTTAACCCCAACTTAACTTAACCCCAACTTAACTTAACTCCAACTTAAATTACCCGCAACTTAACTTAACCCCAACTTAAATTAACCCCGACTTAACTTAACCCCAACTTAACTAAACCCCAACTTAACTTAACCCCAACTTAATTTAACCCCAACTTAACCCAAACTTAACTTAACCCCAACTTAACTGAACCCCAACTTAACTAAACCCCAACTTAACTTAACCCCAACTTAACTTAACCCCAACTTAACTGAACCCCAACTTAACTTAACCCCAACTTAATTTAACCCCAACTTAACCCAAACTTAACTTAACCCCAACTTAACTCAACCCCAACTTAACTTAACCCCAGCTTAACTCAGCCCCAACTTAACTCAGCCCCAACTTAACTTAGCCCCAACTTAACTTAACACCAACTTAACTTAACCCCAACCTAAATTAACCCCAACTTAACTTAACCCCAACTTAACTTAACCCCAACTTAACTTAACCCCAACTTAACTTAACCGCAACTTAACTGAACCCCAACTTAACTTAACCCCAACTTAACTTAACTCCAACTTAATATAACACCAACTTAACTTAACCCCAACTTAACTCAACCCCAACTTAAGTTAACCCCAACTTAACTTAACCCCAACTTAACTTAACCCCAACTTAATTAACCCCAACTTAAATAAACCCCAACTTAACTTAACCCCAACTTAATTTAACCGCAACTTAACTTAACCCCAACTTAACTTAACCCCAACTTAAATTAACGCCAACTTAACTTAACCCCAACTTAACTTAACCCCAACTTAACTTAACCCCAACTTAACTTAACCGCAACTTAACTGAACCCCAACTCATCTTAACCCCAACTTAACTTAACCCCAACTTAACATAACCCCAACTTAACTTAACCCCAACTTAACTCAACCCCAACTTAACTTAACCCTAACTTAACCCCAAATTAACTTAACCCCAACTTAACTTAACCCCATCTTAACTTACCCCCAACTTAACTTAACCACAACCTAACTTAACCCCAACTTAACTTAACCCCAACTTAACTTAACCCCACTTAACTTAAACCCAACTTAAGTACCCCCAACTTAAGTTAACCCCAAATTAACTCAACCCCAACTTAACTTAACCCCAAATTAACTTAACCCCAACTTAACTTAACCCCATCTTAACTTAACCCCAACTTAAATTAACGCCAACTTAACTTAACCCCAACTTAACTTAACCCCAACTTAACTTAACCCCAACTTCCCCAACTTAACTTAACCCCAACTTAACTTAACCCCAACTTAACTTAACCCCAAGTTAACTTAACCCCAACTTCACTTAAACCCAACTTAACTTAACCGCAACTTAACTTAACCCCAACTTAACATAACCCCAACTTAACTTAACCCCAACTTAACTCAACCCCAACTTACATTAACCCTAACTTAACTTAACCCCAACTTAACTTAACCCCAACTTAACTTACCCCCAACTTAACTTACCCCCAACTTAACTTACCCCTAACTTAACTTAACCCCAACTTAACTTAACCCCAACTTAACTTAACCCCAACTTAACTTAACCCCAACTTAACTTAACTCCAACTTAAATTACCCGCAACTTAACTTAACACCAACTTAAATTAACCCCGACTTAACTTAACCCCAACTTAACTAAATCCCAACTTAACTTAACCCCAACTTAATTTAACCCCAACTTAACCCAAACTTAACTTAACCCCAACTTAACTGAACCCCAACTTAACTAAACCCCAACTTAACTTAACCCCAACTTAACTTAACCCCAACTTAACGTAACCCCAACTTAACTCAACCCCAACTTAACTTAACCCCAACTTAACTCAGCCCCAACTTAACTCAGCCCCAACTTAAATTAGCCCCAACTTAACTTAACACCAACTTAACTTAACCCCAACTTAACTTAACCCCAACTTAACTTAACCCCAACTTAACTTAACCCCAACTTAACTTAACCCAAACTTAACTTAACCGCAACTTAACTTAACCCCAACTTAATTTAAACTCAACTTAACTAACCAACTTAACTTAACCCCAACTTAACTTAACCCCAACTTAAATTAACCCCAACTTATCTGAAACCCAATTTAATTAACCCTAACTTAACTTAACCCCAGCTTAACTTAACCCCAACTTAATTTAACCCCAACTTAACTTAACCTCAACTTAACTTAACCCCAACTTAACTTAACCCCAACTTAACTTAACCCCAAATTAACTTAATCCCAACTTAACTTAACCCCAACTTATCTTAACCCCGACTTAACTTAACCCCAACTTAACTTAACCCCAACTTAACTTAACCCCAACTTAACTTAACCCCAACTTAACATAACCGCAACTTAACTTAACCCCAATTTAACTTAACCCCAACTTAACTTAACCCCAACTTAACATAATCACCACTTAACTTAACCCCAACTTAACTCAACCCCAACTTAACTTAACCCTAACTTAACTTAACCCCAACTTAACCCCAACTTAAATTAACCCCAACTTAACTCACCCCCAACTTAAGTTACCCCCAACTTAACTTAACCCCAACTTAACTTAACCCCAACTTAACTTAACCCCAACTTAAATTAACCCCAACTTAAATTAACCCCAACTTAACTTAACCCCAACTTAAATTAACCCCAACTTAACTTAACCCCAACTTAACTTAACCCCAACTTAACTTAACCCCAACTTAACTTAACCGCAACTTAACTAACCCCAACTTAACTTACCCCCAACTTAACTTAACCCCAACTTAACTTAACCCCAATTTAACTTAACCCCAACTTAACTTAACCCCAACTTAAGTTAACCCCAAATTAACTCAACCCCAACTTAACTCAACCCCAACTTAACTTAACCCCAACTTATCTTATCCCCAACTTAAATTAACCCCAACTTAACTTAACCCCAACTTAATTTAACCCCAACTTAACTTAACCCCAACTTAACTTAACCCCAACTTAAATTAACGCCAACTTAACTTAACCCCAACTTAACTTAACCCCAACTTAACTTAACCCCAACTTGACTTAACCGCAACTTAACTGAACCCCAACTCATCTTAACCCCAACTTAACTTAACCCCAACTTAACATAACCCCAACTTAACTTAACCCCAACTTAACTCAACCCCAACTTAACTTAACCCTAACTTAACCCCAAATTAACTTAACCCCAACTTAACTCAACCCCATCTTAACTTACCCCCAACTTAACTTACCACCAACTTAACTGACCCCCAACTTAACTTAACCCCAACTTAACTTAACCCAAACTTAACTTAACCCAAACTTAATTTAACCCCAACTTAACTTAACTCCAACTTAATTTAACCCCAACTTAACTTAACCCCAACTTAACTTAACCCCAACTTAATTTGACCCAACTTAAATTAACTCCAACTTAACTTACCCCCAACTTAACTTACCCCCAATTTAACTTAACCCCAACTTAACTTAACCCCACTTAACTTAAACCCAACTTAAGTACCCCCAACTTAAGTTAACCCCAAATTAACTCAACCCCAACTTAACTTAACCATAACTTAACTTAACCCCAACTTAATTAGACCCAACTTAAATTAACCCCAACTTAACTTACCCCCAACTTAACTTAACCACAACCTATCTTAACCCCAACTTAACTTAACCCCAACTTAACTTAACCCCAACTTAACTTAACCCCACTTAACTTAAACCCAACTTAAGTACCCCCAACTTAAGTTAACCCCAACTTAACTTAACCCCAACTTAACTTAACCCCAACTTAACTTAACCACAATCTAACTGAACCCCAACTTAACTTAACCCCAACTTAACTTAACCCCAACTTAACTTAACCCCAAGTTAACTTAACCCCAACTTCACTTAACCCCAACTTAACTTAACCGCAACTTAACTTAACCCCAACTTAACATAACCCCAACTTAACTTAACCCCAACTTAACTCAACCCCAACTTACCTTAACCCTAACTTAACTTAACCCCAACTTAACTTACCCCCAACTTAACTTACCCCCAACTTAACTTACCCCTAACTTAACTTAACCCCAACTTAACTTAACCCCAACTTAAATTAACCCCAACTTAACTTAACTCCAACTTAAATTACCCCCAACTTAACTCAACCCCAACTTAACTTAACCCTAACTTAACCCCAAATTAACTTAACCCCAACTTAACTTAACCCCATCTTAACTTACCCCCAACTTAACTTACCACCAACTAACTTACCCCCAACTTAACTTAACCCCAACTTAACTTAACCCCAACTTAACTTAACCCCAACTTAATTTAACCCCAACTTAACTCAACCCCAACTTAACTTAACCCCAACTTAATTTGACCCAACTTAAATTAACCCCAACTTAACTTACCCCCAACTTAACTTACCCCCAACTTAACTTAACCCCAACTTCACTTAACCCCACTTAACTTAAACCCAACTTAAGTACCCCCAACTTAAGTTAACCCCAAATTAACTCAACCCAACTTAACTTAACCCCAACTTAACTTAACCCCAACTTAATTAGACCCAACTTAAATTAACCCCAACTTAACTTACCCCCAACTTAACTTACCCCCAACTTAACTTAACCACAACCTAACTTAACCCCAACTTAACTTAACCCCAACTTAACTTAACCCCAACTTAACTTAACCCCACTTAACTTAAACCCAACTTAAGTACCCCCAACTTAAGTTAACCCCAAATTAACTCAACCCCAACTTAACTTAACCCCAACTTAACTTAACCCCAACTCAACTTAACCCCGCCTTAACTTAACCCCAACTTAACTTAACCCCAACTTAACTTAACCCCAACTTAACTTAACCACAATCTAACTTAACCCCAACTTAACTTAACCCCAACTTAACTTAACCGCAACTTAACTTAACCCCAACTTAACTTAACCCCAACTTAACTTAACCCCAACTTAACTTAACTCCAACTTAAATTACCCGCAACTTAACTTAACCCCAACTTAAATTAACCCCGACTTAACTTAACCCCAACTTAACTAAACCCCAACTTAACTTAACCCCAACTTAATTTAACCCCAACTTAACCCAAACTTAACTTAACCCCAACTTAACTGAACCCCAACTTAACTAAACCCCAACTTAACTTAACCCCAACTTAACTTAACCCCAACTTAACTGAACCCCAACTTAACTTAACCCCAACTTAACTCAACCCCAACTTAACTTAACCCCAACTTAACTCAGCCCCAACTTAACTCAGCCCCAACTTAACTTAGCCCCAACTTAACTTAACACCAACTTAACTAAACCCCAACCTAACTTAACCCCAACTTAACTTAACCCCAAGTTAACTAAACCCCAACTTAACTTAACCCCAACTTAACTTAACCGCAACTTAACTGAACCCAAACTTAACTTAACCCCAACTTAACTTAACTCCAACTTAATATAACCCCAACTTAACTTAACCCCAACTTAACTCAACCCCAACTTAAGTTAACCCCAACTTAACTTAACCCCAACTTAACTTAACCCCAACTTAATTAACCCCAACTTAAATAAACCCCAACTTAACTTAACCCCAACTTAATTTAACCGCAACTTAACTTAACCCCAACTTAACTTAACCCCAACTTAAATTAACGCCAACTTAACTTAACCCCAACTTAACTTAACCCCAACTTAACTTAACCCCAACTTAACTTAACCGCAACTTAACTGAACCCCAACTCATCTTAACCCCAACTTAACTTAACCCCAACTTAACATAACCCCAACTTAACTTAACCCCAACTTAACTCAACCCCAACTTAACTTAACCCTAACTTAACCCCAAATTAACTTAACCCCAACTTAACTTAACCCCATCTTAACTTACCCCCAACTTAACTTACCACCAACTTAACTTACCCCCAACTTAACTTAACCCCAACTTAACTTAACCGCAACTTAACCCCAACTTAATTTAACCCCAACTTAAGTTAACCCCAAATTAACTCAACCCCAACTTAACTTAACCCCAACTTAACTTCACCCCAACTTAATTAGACCCAACTTAAATTAACCCCAACTTAACTTACCCCCAACTTAACTTACCCCCAACTTAACTCAACCCCAACTTAACTCAACCCCAACTGAACTTAACCCCAACTTAATATAACCGCAACTTAATTGAACCCCAACTTAACTTAACCCCAACTTAACTTAACCCCACTTAACTTAAACCCAACTTAAGTACCCCCAACTTAAGTTAACCCCAAATTAACTCAACCCCAACTTAACTTAACCCCAACTTAACTTAACCCCAACTCAACTTAACCCCGCCTTAACTTAACCCCAACTTAACTTAACCCCAACTTAACTTAACCCCAACTTAACTTAACCACAATCTAACTTAACCCCAACTTAACTTAACCCCAACTTAACTTAACCGCAACTTAACTTAACCCCAACTTAACTTAACCCCAACTTAACTTAACCCCAACTTAACTTAACTCCAACTTAAATTACCCGCAACTTAACTTAACCCCAACTTAAATTAACCCCGACTTAACTTAACCCCAACTTAACTAAACCCCAACTTAACTTAACCCCAACTTAATTTAACCCCAACTTAACCCAAACTAAACTTAACCCCAACTTAACTGAACCCCAACTTAACTAAACCCCAACTTAACTTAACCCCAACTTAACTGAACCCCAACTTAACTGAACCCCAACTTAACTTAACCCCAACTTAACTCAACCCCAACTTAACTTAACCCCAACTTAACTCAGCCCCAACTTAACTCAGCCCCAACTTAACTTAGCCCCAACTTAAATTAACACCAACTTAACTTAACCCCAACCTAAATTAACCCCAACTTAACTTAACCCCAACTTAACTTAACCCCAACTTAACTTAACCCCAACTTAACTTAACCGCAACTTAACTGAACCCCAACTTAACTTAACCCCAACTTAACTTAACTCCAACTTAATATAACCCCAACTTAACTTAACCCCAACTTAACTCAACCCCAACTTAAGTTAACCCCAACTTAACTTAACCCCAACTTAATTAACCCCAACTTAAATAAACCCCAACTTAACTTAACCCCAACTTAATTTAACCGCAACTTAACTTAACCCCAACTTAACTTAACCCCAACTTAAATTAACGCCAACTTAACTTAACCCCAACTTAACTTAACCCCAACTTAACTTAACCCCAACTTAACTTAACCGCAACTTAACTGAACCCCAACTCATCTTAACCCCAACTTAACTTAACCCCAACTTAACATAACCCCAACTTAACTTAACCCCAACTTAACTCAACCCCAACTTAACTTAACCCTAACTTAACCCCAAATTAACTTAACCCCAACTTAACTTAACCCCATCTTAACTTACCCCCAACTTAACTTAACCACAACCTAACTTAACCCCAACTTAACTTAACCCCAACTTAACTTAACCCCAACTTAACTTAACCCCACTTAACTTAAACCCAACTTAAGTACCCCCAACTTAAGTTAACCCCAAATTAACTCAACCCCAACTTAACTTAACCCCAAATTAACTTAACCCCAACTTAACTTAACCCCATCTTAACTTAACCCCAACTTAAATTAACGCCAACTTAACTTAACCCCAACTTAACTTAACCCCAACTTAACTTAACCCCAACTTCCCCAACTTAACTTAACCCCAACTTAACTTAACCCCAACTTAACTTAACCCCAAGTTAACTTAACCCCAACTTCACTTAACCCCAACTTAACTTAACCGCAACTTAACTTAACCCCAACTTAACATAACCCCAACTTAACTTAACCCCAACTTAACTCAACCCCAACTTACCTTAACCCTAACTTAACTTAACCCCAACTTAACTTAACCCCAACTTAACTTACCCCCAACTTAACTTACCCCCAACTTAACTTACCCCTAACTTAACTTAACCCCAACTTAACTTAACCCCAACTTAACTTAACCCCAAGTTAACTTAACCCCAACTTAACTTAACTCCAACTTAAATTACCCGCAACTTAACTTAACACCAACTTAACTAAACCCCAACTTAACTTAACCCCAACTTAACTTAACCCCAACTTAACGTAACCCCAACTTAACTCAACCCCAACTTAACTTAACCCCAACTTAACTCAGCCCCAACTTAACTCAGCCCCAACTTAACTTAACCCCAACTTAAATTAACCCCAACTTAACTGAAACCCAATTTAATTAACCCTAACTTAACTTAACCCCAGCTTAACTTAACCCCAACTTAATTTAACCCCAACTTAACTTAACCTCAACTTAACTTAACCCCAACTTAACTTAACCCCAACTTAACTTAACCCCAAATTAACTTAATCCCAACTTAACTTAACCCCAACTTATCTTAACCCCGACTTAACTTAACCCCAACTTAACTTAACCCCAACTTAACTTAAGCCCAACTTAACTTAACCCCAACTTAACATAACCGCAACTTAACTTAACCCCAATTTAACTTAACCCCAACTTAACTTAACCCCAACTTAACATAACCACCACTTAACTTAACCCCAACTTAACTCAACCCCAACTTAACTTAACCCTAACTTAACTTAACCCCAACTTAACCCCAACTTAAATTAACCCCAACTTGACTCACCCCCAACTTAAGTTACCCCCAACTTAACTTAACCCCAACTTAACTTAACCCCAACTTAACTTAACCCCAACTTAAATTAACCCCAACTTAAATTAACCCCAACTTAACTTAACCCCAACTTAAATTAACCCCAACTTAACTTAACCCCAACTTAACTTAACCCCAACTTAACTTAACCCCAACTTAACTTAACCGCAACTTAACTAACCCCAACTTAACTTACCCCCAACTTAACTTAACCCCAACTTAATTTAACCCCAACTTAACTTAAACCCAACTTAACTTAAACCCAACTTAAGTTAACCCCAACTTAACTTAACCCCAAATTAAATCAACCCCAACATAACTCAACCCCAACTTAACTTAACCCCAACTTATCTTAACACCAACTTAACTTAACCCCAACTTAACTCAACCCCAACTTAACTTAACCCCAACTTAACTCAACCCCAACTTAACTTAACCCCGACTGAACTTAACCCCAACTGAACTTAACCCCAACTTAACCACAAATTAACTTAACCCCAACTTAACTTAACCCCAACTTAAATTAACCCCAAATTAACTTAACCCCAACTTAACTTAACCCCAACTTAACTTAACCCCAACTTAATATAACCGCAACTTAACTGAACCCCAACTTACATTAACCCCAACTTAACTTAACCCCAACTTAATTTAACCCCAACTTAACTTAACCCCAACTTAACTTAACCCCAACTTAACTTAACCCCAACTTAACTTAACCCCAACTTAAATTAACCCCAACTTAACTTAACCCCAACTTAACTTAACCCCAACTCAACTTAACCCCAACTTAACATAACCCCAACTTAACTTAACCCCAACTTAACTCAACCCCAACTTAACTTAACCCTAACTTAACCCCAAATTAACTTAACCCCAACTTAACTTAACCCCATCTTAACTTACCCCCAACTTAACTTACCACCAACTTAACTTAGCCCCAACTTAACTTAACCCCAACTTAACTTAACCCCAATTTAACTTAACCCCATCTTAACTTAACCCCAACTTAAGTTAACCCCAAATTAACTCAACCCCAACTTAAATCAACCCCAACTTAACTTAACCCCAACTTATCTTATCCCCAACTTAAATTAACCCCAACTTAACTTAACCCCAACTTAATTTAACCCCAACTTAACTTAACCCCAACTTAACTCAACCCCAACTTACCTTAACCCTAACTTAACTTAACCCCAACTTAACTTACCCCCAACTTAACTTACCCCCAACTTAACTTACCCCTAACTTAACTTAACCCCAACTTAACTTAACCCCAACTTAAATTAACCCCAACTTAACTTAACTCCAACTTAAATTACCCCCAACTTAACTCAACCCCAACTTAACTTAACCCTAACTTAACCCCAAATTAACTTAACCCCAACTTAACTTAACCCCATCTTAACTTACCCCCAACTTAACTTACCACCAACTAACTTACCCCCAACTTAACTTAACCCCAACTTAACTTAACCCCAACTTAACTTAACCCCAACTTAATTTAACCCCAACTTAACTCAACCCCAACTTAACTTAACCCCAACTTAATTTGACCCAACTTAAATTAACCCCAACTTAACTTACCCCCAACTTAACTTACCCCCAACTTAACTTAACCCCAACTTCACTTAACCCCACTTAACTTAAACCCAACTTAAGTACCCCCAACTTAAGTTAACCCCAAATTAACTCAACCCAACTTAACTTAACCCCAACTTAACTTAACCCCAACTTAATTAGACCCAACTTAAATTAACCCCAACTTAACTTACCCCCAACTTAACTTACCCCCAACTTAACTTAACCACAACCTAACTTAACCCCAACTTAACTTAACCCCAACTTAACTTAACCCCAACTTAACTTAACCCCACTTAACTTAAACCCAACTTAAGTACCCCCAACTTAAGTTAACCCCAAATTAACTCAACCCCAACTTAACTTAACCCCAACTTAACTTAACCCCAACTCAACTTAACCCCGCCTTAACTTAACCCCAACTTAACTTAACCCCAACTTAACTTAACCCCAACTTAACTTAACCACAATCTAACTTAACCCCAACTTAACTTAACCCCAACTTAACTTAACCGCAACTTAACTTAACCCCAACTTAACTTAACCCCAACTTAACTTAACCCCAACTTAACTTAACTCCAACTTAAATTACCCGCAACTTAACTTAACCCCAACTTAAATTAACCCCGACTTAACTTAACCCCAACTTAACTAAACCCCAACTTAACTTAACCCCAACTTAATTTAACCCCAACTTAACCCAAACTTAACTTAACCCCAACTTAACTGAACCCCAACTTAACTAAACCCCAACTTAACTTAACCCCAACTTAACTTAACCCCAACTTAACTGAACCCCAACTTAACTTAACCCCAACTTAACTCAACCCCAACTTAACTTAACCCCAACTTAACTCAGCCCCAACTTAACTCAGCCCCAACTTAACTTAGCCCCAACTTAACTTAACACCAACTTAACTAAACCCCAACCTAACTTAACCCCAACTTAACTTAACCCCAAGTTAACTAAACCCCAACTTAACTTAACCCCAACTTAACTTAACCGCAACTTAACTGAACCCAAACTTAACTTAACCCCAACTTAACTTAACTCCAACTTAATATAACCCCAACTTAACTTAACCCCAACTTAACTCAACCCCAACTTAAGTTAACCCCAACTTAACTTAACCCCAACTTAACTTAACCCCAACTTAATTAACCCCAACTTAAATAAACCCCAACTTAACTTAACCCCAACTTAATTTAACCGCAACTTAACTTAACCCCAACTTAACTTAACCCCAACTTAAATTAACGCCAACTTAACTTAACCCCAACTTAACTTAACCCCAACTTAACTTAACCCCAACTTAACTTAACCGCAACTTAACTGAACCCCAACTCATCTTAACCCCAACTTAACTTAACCCCAACTTAACATAACCCCAACTTAACTTAACCCCAACTTAACTCAACCCCAACTTAACTTAACCCTAACTTAACCCCAAATTAACTTAACCCCAACTTAACTTAACCCCATCTTAACTTACCCCCAACTTAACTTACCACCAACTTAACTTACCCCCAACTTAACTTAACCCCAACTTAACTTAACCGCAACTTAACCCCAACTTAATTTAACCCCAACTTAAGTTAACCCCAAATTAACTCAACCCCAACTTAACTTAACCCCAACTTAACTTCACCCCAACTTAATTAGACCCAACTTAAATTAACCCCAACTTAACTTACCCCCAACTTAACTTACCCCCAACTTAACTCAACCCCAACTTAACTCAACCCCAACTGAACTTAACCCCAACTTAATATAACCGCAACTTAATTGAACCCCAACTTAACTTAACCCCAACTTAACTTAACCCCACTTAACTTAAACCCAACTTAAGTACCCCCAACTTAAGTTAACCCCAAATTAACTCAACCCCAACTTAACTTAACCCCAACTTAACTTAACCCCAACTCAACTTAACCCCGCCTTAAGTTAACCCCAACTTAACTTAACCCCAACTTAACTTAACCCCAACTTAACTTAACCACAATCTAACTTAACCCCAACTTAACTTAACCCCAACTTAACTTAACCGCAACTTAACTTAACCCCAACTTAACTTAACCCCAACTTAACTTAACCCCAACTTAACTTAACTCCAACTTAAATTACCCGCAACTTAACTTAACCCCAACTTAAATTAACCCCGACTTAACTTAACCCCAACTTAACTAAACCCCAACTTAACTTAACCCCAACTTAATTTAACCCCAACTTAACCCAAACTAAACTTAACCCCAACTTAACTGAACCCCAACTTAACTAAACCCCAACTTAACTTAACCCCAACTTAACTGAACCCCAACTTAACTGAACCCCAACTTAACTTAACCCCAACTTAACTCAACCCCAACTTAACTTAACCCCAACTTAACTCAGCCCCAACTTAACTCAGCCCCAACTTAACTTAGCCCCAACTTAAATTAACACCAACTTAACTTAACCCCAACCTAAATTAACCCCAACTTAACTTAACCCCAACTTAACTTAACCCCAACTTAACTTAACCCCAACTTAACTTAACCGCAACTTAACTGAACCCCAACTTAACTTAACCCCAACTTAACTTAACTCCAACTTAATATAACCCCAACTTAACTTAACCCCAACTTAACTCAACCCCAACTTAAGTTAACCCCAACTTAACTTAACCCCAACTTAACTTAACCCCAACTTAATTAACCCCAACTTAAATAAACCCCAACTTAACTTAACCCCAACTTAATTTAACCGCAACTTAACTTAACCCCAACTTAACTTAACCCCAACTTAAATTAACGCCAACTTAACTTAACCCCAACTTAACTTAACCCCAACTTAACTTAACCCCAACTTAACTTAACCGCAACTTAACTGAACCCCAACTCATCTTAACCCCAACTTAACTTAACCCCAACTTAACATAACCCCAACTTAACTTAACCCCAACTTAACTCAACCCCAACTTAACTTAACCCTAACTTAACCCCAAATTAACTTAACCCCAACTTAACTTAACCCCATCTTAACTTACCCCCAACTTAACTTAACCACAACCTAACTTAACCCCAACTTAACTTAACCCCAACTTAACTTAACCCCAACTTAACTTAACCCCACTTAACTTAAACCCAACTTAAGTACCCCCAACTTAAGTTAACCCCAAATTAACTCAACCCCAACTTAACTTAACCCCAAATTAACTTAACCCCAACTTAACTTAACCCCATCTTAACTTAACCCCAACTTAAATTAACGCCAACTTAACTTAACCCCAACTTAACTTAACCCCAACTTAACTTAACCCCAACTTCCCCAACTTAACTTAACCCCAACTTAACTTAACCCCAACTTAACTTAACCCCAAGTTAACTTAACCCCAACTTCACTTAACCCCAACTTAACTTAACCGCAACTTAACTTAACCCCAACTTAACATAACCCCAACTTAACTTAACCCCAACTTAACTCAACCCCAACTTACCTTAACCCTAACTTAACTTAACCCCAACTTAACTTAACCCCAACTTAACTTACCCCCAACTTAACTTACCCCCAACTTAACTTACCCCTAACTTAACTTAACCCCAACTTAACTTAACCCCAACTTAACTTAACCCCAAGTTAACTTAACCCCAACTTAACTTAACTCCAACTTAAATTACCCGCAACTTAACTTAACACCAACTTAACTAAACCCCAACTTAACTTAACCCCAACTTAACTTAACCCCAACTTAACGTAACCCCAACTTAACTCAACCCCAACTTAACTTAACCCCAACTTAACTCAGCCCCAACTTAACTCAGCCCCAACTTAAATTAGCCCCAACTTAACTTAACACCAACTTAACTTAACCCCAACTTAACTTAACCCCAACTTAACTTAACCCCAACTTAACTTAACCCCAACTTAACTTAACCCAAACTTAACTTAACCCCAACTTAACTTAACCCCAACTTAAATTAACCCCAACTTAACTGAAACCCAATTTAATTAACCCTAACTTAACTTAACCCCAGCTTAACTTAACCCCAACTTAATTTAACCCCAACTTAACTTAACCTCAACTTAACTTAACCCCAACTTAACTTAACCCCAACTTAACTTAACCCCAAATTAACTTAATCCCAACTTAACTTAACCCCAACTTATCTTAACCCCGACTTAACTTAACCCCAACTTAACTTAACCCCAACTTAACTTAAGCCCAACTTAACTTAACCCCAACTTAACATAACCGCAACTTAACTTAACCCCAATTTAACTTAACCCCAACTTAACTTAACCCCAACTTAACATAACCACCACTTAACTTAACCCCAACTTAACTCAACCCCAACTTAACTTAACCCTAACTTAACTTAACCCCAACTTAACCCCAACTTAAATTAACCCCAACTTGACTCACCCCCAACTTAAGTTACCCCCAACTTAACTTAACCCCAACTTAACTTAACCCCAACTTAACTTAACCCCAACTTAAATTAACCCCAACTTAAATTAACCCCAACTTAACTTAACCCCAACTTAAATTAACCCCAACTTAACTTAACCCCAACTTAACTTAACCCCAACTTAACTTAACCCCAACTTAACTTAACCGCAACTTAACTAACCCCAACTTAACTTACCCCCAACTTAACTTAACCCCAACTTAATTTAACCCCAACTTAACTTAAACCCAACTTAAGTTAAACCCAACTTAACTTAACCCCAACTTAACTTAACCCCAAATTAAATCAACCCCAACATAACTCAACCCCAACTTAACTTAACCCCAACTTATCTTAACACCAACTTAACTTAACCCCAACTTAACTCAACCCCAACTTAACTTAACCCCAACTTAACTCAACCCCAACTTAACTTAACCCCGACTGAACTTAACCCCAACTGAACTTAACCCCAACTTAACCACAAATTAACTTAACCCCAACTTAACTTAACCCCAACTTAAATTAACCCCAAATTAACTTAACCCCAACTTAACTTAACCCCAACTTAACTTAACCCCAACTTAATATAACCGCAACTTAACTGAACCCCAACTTACATTAACCCCAACTTAACTTAACCCCAACTTAATTTAACCCCAACTTAACTTAACCCCAACTTAACTTAACCCCAACTTAACTTAACCCCAACTTAACTTAACCCCAACTTAAATTAACCCCAACTTAACTTAACCCCAACTTAACTTAACCCCAACTCAACTTAACCCCAACTTAACATAACCCCAACTTAACTTAACCCCAACTTAACTCAACCCCAACTTAACTTAACCCTAACTTAACCCCAAATTAACTTAACCCCAACTTAACTTAACCCCATCTTAACTTACCCCCAACTTAACTTACCACCAACTTAACTTAGCCCCAACTTAACTTAACCCCAACTTAACTTAACCCCAATTTAACTTAACCCCATCTTAACTTAACCCCAACTTAAGTTAACCCCAAATTAACTCAACCCCAACTTAAATCAACCCCAACTTAACTTAACCCCAACTTATCTTATCCCCAACTTAAATTAACCCCAACTTAACTTAACCCCAACTTAATTTAACCCCAACTTAACTTAACCCCAACTTAACTTAACCCCAACTTAAATTAACGCCAACTTAACTTAACCCCAACTTAACTTAACCCCAACTTAACTTAACCCCAACTTAACTTAACCGCAACTTAACTGAACCCCAACTCATCTTAACCCCAACTTAACTTAACCCCAACTTAACATAACCCCAACTTAACTTAACCCCAACTTAACTCAACCCCAACTTAACTTAACCCTAACTTAACCCCAAATTAACTTAACCCCAACTTAACTCAACCCCATCTTAACTTACCCCCAACTTAACTTACCACCAACTTAACTGACCCCCAACTTAACTTAACCCCAACTTAACTTAACTCCAACTTAATTTAACCCCAACTTAACTTAACCCCAACTTAACTTAACCCCAACTTAATTTGACCCAACTTAAATTAACTCCAACTTAAATTACCCCCAACTTAACTTACCCCCAATTTAACTTAACCCCAACTTAACTTAACCCCACTTAACTTAAACCCAACTTAAGTACCCCCAACTTAAGTTAACCCCAAATTAACTCAACCCCAACTTAACTTAACCCCAACTTAAGTTAACCCCAACTTAATTAGACCCAACTTAAATTAACCCCAACTTAACTTACCCCCAACTTAACTTAACCACAACCTAACTTAACCCCAACTTAACTTAACCCCAACTTAACTTAACCCCAACTTAACTTAACCCCACTTAACTTAAACCCAACTTAAGTACCCCCAACTTAAGTTAACCCCAAATTAACTCAACCCCAACTTAACTTAACCCCAACTTAACTTAACCCCAACTTAACTTAACCCCAACTTAACTGAACCACAATCTAACTGAACCCCAACTTAACTTAACCCCAACTTAACTTAACCCCAACTTAACTTAACCCCAAGTTAACTTAACCCCAACTTCACTTAACCCCAACTTAACTTAACCGCAACTTAACTTAACCCCAACTTAACATAACCCCAACTTAACTTAACCCCAACTTAACTCAACCCCAACTTACCTTAACCCTAACTTAACTTAACCCCAACTTAACTTACCCCCAACTTAACTTACCCCCAACTTAACTTACCCCTAACTTAACTTAACCCCAACTTAACTTAACCCCAACTTAACTTAACCCCAACTTAACTTAACCCCAACTTAAATTACCCGCAACTTAACTTAACCCCAACTTAAATTAACCCCGACTTAACTTAACCCCAACTTAACTAAACCCCAACTTAACTTAACCCCAACTTAATTTAACCCCAACTTAACCCAAACTTAACTTAACCCCAATTTAACTGAACCCCAACTTAAATAAACCCCAACTTAACTTAACCCCAACTTAACTTAACCCCAACTTAACTTAACCCCAACTTAACTTAACGCCAACTTAACTCAACCCCAACTTAACTTAACCCCAACTTAACTCAGCCCCAACTTAACTCAGCCCCAACTTAACTTAGCCCCAACTTAACTTAACACCAACTTAACTTAACCCCAACTTAACTTAACCCCAACTTAACTTAACCCCAACTTAACTTAACCCCAACTTAACTTAACCCCAACTTAACTTAACCGCAACTTAACTTAACCCCAACTTAACTTAAACTCAACTTAACTAACCAACTTAACTTAACCCCAACTTAACTTAACCCCAACTTAAATTAACCCCAACTTAACTGAAACCCAATTTAATTAACCCCAACTTAACTTAACCCCAGCTTAACTTAACCCCAACTTAATTTAACCCCAACTTAACTTAACCTCAACTTAACTTAACCCCAACTTAACTTAACCCCAACTTAACTTAACCCCAAATTAACTTAATCCCAACTTAACTTAACCCCAACTTAACCCCAACTTATCTTAACCCCGACTTAACTTAACCCCAACTTAACTTAACCCCAACTTAACTTAACCCCAACTTAACTTAACCCCAACTTAACTTAACCGCAACTTAACTTAACCCCAATTTAACTTAACCCCAACTTAACTTAACCCCAACTTAACATAACCACCACTTAACTTAACCCCAACTTAACTCAACCCAAACTTAACTTAACCCCAATTTAACTTAACCCCAACTTAACTTAACCCCGACTTAACTTAACCCCAACTTAACTTACCCCCAACTTAACTTAACCCCAACTTAACTTAACCCCAACTTAACTTAACCCCAACTTAACTCAACCCCAACTTAACTAAACCCCAACTTAACTTAACCCCAACTTATCTTAACACCAACTTAACTTAACCCCAACTTAACTCAACCCCAACTTAACTTAACCCCAACTTAACTCAACCCCAACTTAACTCAACCCCAACTGAACTTAACCCCAACTTAATATAACCGCAACTTAATTGAACCCCAACTTAAATTAACCCCAACTTAACTCACCCCCAACTTAACTTACCCCCAACTTAACTTAACCCCAACTTAACTCAACCCCAACTTAACTCAACCCCAACTGAACTTAACCCCAACTTAACTTAACCACAAATTAACTTAACCCCAACTTAACTTAACCCCAACTTAACTTAACCCCAACTTAATATAACCGCAACTTAATTGAACCCCAACTTAAATTAACCCCAACTTAACTTAACCCCAACTTAACTTAACCCCAACTCAACTTAACCCCAATTTAACTTAACCCCAACTTAACTTAACCCCAAATTAATTTAACCCCAACTTAACTTAACCCCAACTTAAATTAACCCCAACTTAACTTAACCCCAACTTAACTTAACCCCAACTCAACTTAACCCCAATTTAACTTAACCCCAACTTAACTTAACCCCAAATTAATTTAACCCCAACTTAACTTAACCCCAACTTAATTTAACCCCAACTTAACTTAACCCCAACTTAACTTACCCCAACTTAACTTAACCACAACCTAACTTAACCCCAACTTAACTTAACCCCAACTTAACTTAACCCCAAATTAACTCAACCCCAACTTAACTCAACCCCAACTTAACTTAACCCCAACTTATCTTAACCCCAACTTAAATTAACCCCAACTTAACTTAACCCCAACTTAATTTCACCCCAACTTAACTTAACCCCAACTTAACTTAACCCCAACTTAAATTAACGCCAACTTAACTTAACCCCAACTTAACTTAACCCCAACTTAACTTAACCCCAACTTAACTTAACCGCAACTTAACTGAACCCCAACTCATCTTAACCCCAACATAACTGAACCCCAACTTAACTTAACCCCAACTTAACTTAACTCCAACTTAATATAACCCCAACTTAACTTAACCCCAACTTAACTCAACCCCAACTTAACTTAACCCCAACTTAATTTAACCGCAACTTAACTTAACCCCAACTTAAATTAACGCCAACTTAACTTAACCCCAACTTAACTTAACCCCAACTTAACTTAACCCCCACTTAACTTAACCGCAACTTAACTGAACCCCAACTCATCTTAACCCCAACTTAACTTAACCCCAACTTAACATAACCCCAACTTAACTTAACCCCAACTTAACTCAACCCCAACTTAACTTAACCCTAACTTAACCCCAAATTAACTTAACCCCAACTTAACTTAACCCCATCTTAACTTACCCCCAACTTAACTTAACCACAACCTAACTTAACCCCAACTTAACTTAACCCCAACTTAACTTAACCCCAACTTAACTTAACCCCACTTAACTTAAACCCATCTTAAGTACCCCCAACTTAAGTTAACCCCAAATTAACTCAACCCCAACTTAACTTAACGCCAAATTAACTTAACCCCAACTTAACTTAACCCCATCTTAACTTAACCCCAACTTAAATTAACGCCAACTTAACTTAACCCCAACTTAACTTAACCCCAACTTAACTTAACCCCAACTTAACTTAACCACAATCTAAGTTAACCCCAACTTAACTTAACCCCAACTTAACTTAACCCCAACTTAACTTAACCCCAAGTTAACTTAACCCCAACTTCACTTAACCCCAACTTAACTTAACCGCAACTTAACTTAACCCCAACTTAACATAACCCCAACTTAACTTAACCCCAACTTAACTCAACCCCAACTTACCTTAACCCTAACTTAACTTAACCCCAACTTAACTTAACCCCAACTTAACTTACCCCCAACTTAACTTACCCCCAACTTAACTTACCCCTAACTTAACTTAACCCCAACTTAACTTAACCCCAACTTAACTTAACCCCAACTTAACTTAACCCCAACTTAACTTAACTCCAACTTAAATTACCCGCAACTTAACTTAACACCAACTTAAATTAACCCCGACTTAACTTAACCCCAACTTAACTAAACCCCAACTTAACTTAACCCCAACTTAATTTAACCCCAACTTAACCCAAACTTAACTTAACCCCAACTTAACTGAACCCCAACTTAACTAAACCCCAACTTAACTTAACCCCAACTTAACTTAACCCCAACTTAACGTAACCCCAACTTAACTCAACCCCAACTTAACTTAACCCCAACTTAACTCAGCCCCAACTTAACTCAGCCCCAACTTAAATTAGCCCCAACTTAACTTAACACCAACTTAACTTAACCCCAACTTAACTTAACCCCAACTTAACTTAACCCCAACTTAACTTAACCCAAACTTAACTTAAGCGCAACTTAACTTAACCCCAACTTAACTTAAACTCAACTTAACTAACCAACTTAACTTAACCCCAACTTAACTTAACCCCAACTTAAATTAACCCCAACTTAACTGAAACCCAATTTAATTAACCCTAACTTAACTTAACCCCAGCTTAACTTAACCCCAACTTAATTTAACCCCAACTTAACTTAACCTCAACTTAACTTAACCCCAACTTAACTTAACCCCAACTTAACTTAACCCCAAATTAACTTAATCCCAACTTAACTTAACCCCAACTTATCTTAACCCCGACTTAACTTAACCCCAACTTAACTTAACCCCAACTTAACTTAACCCCAACTTAAATTAACCCCAACTTAACATAACCGCAACTTAACTTAACCCCAATTTAACTTACCCCCAACTTAACTTAACCCCAACTTAACATAACCACCACTTAACTTAACCCCAACTTAACTCAACCCCAACTTAACTTAACCCTAACTTAACTTAACCCCAACTTAACCCCAACTTAAATTAACCCCAACTTAACTCACCCCCAACTTAAGTTACCCCCAACTTAACTTAACCCCAACTTAACTTAACCCCAACTTAACTTAACCCCAACTTAAATTAACCCCAACTTAAATTAACCCCAACTTAACTTAACCCCAACTTAAATTAACCCCAACTTAACTTAACCCCAACTTAACTTAACCCCAACTTAACTTAACCCCAACTTAACTTAACCGCAACTTAACTAACCCCAACTTAACTTACCCCCAACTTAACTTAACCCCAACTTAATTTAACCCCAACTTAACTTAAACCCAACTTAACTTAAACCCAACTTAAGTTAACCCCAACTTAACTTAACCCCAAATTAAATCAACCCCAACATAACTCAACCCCAACTTAACTTAACCCCAACTTATCTTAACACCAACTTAACTTAACCCCAACTTAACTCAACCCCAACTTAACTTAATCCCAACTTAACTCAACCCCAACTTAACTTAACCCCGACTGAACTTAACCCCAACTGAACTTAACCCCAACTTAACTTAACCACAAATTAACTTAACCCCAACTTAACTTAACCCCAACTTAAATTAACCCCAAATTAACTTAACCCCAACTTAACTTAACCCCAACTTAACTTAACCCCAACTTAATATAACCGCAACTTAACTGAACCCCAACTTAAATTAACCCCAACTTAACTTAACCCCAACTTAATTTAACCCCAACTTAACTTAACCCCAACTTAACTTAACCCCAACTTAAATTAACCCCAACTTAACTTAACCCCAACTTAAATTAACCCCAACTTAACTTAACCCCAACTTAACTTAACCCCAACTCAACTTAACCCCAACTTAACATAACCCCAACTTAACTTAACCCCAACTTAACTCAACCCCAACTTAACTTAACCCTAACTTAACCCAAAATTAACTTAACCCCAACTTAACTTAACCCCATCTTAACTTACCACCAACTTAACTTACCACCAACTTAACTTAGCCCCAACTTAACTTAACCCCAACTTAACTTAACCCCAATTTAACTTAACCCCAACTTAACTTAACCCCAACTTAAGTTAACCCCAAATTAACTCAACCCCAACTTAACTCAACCCCAACTTAACTTAACCCCAACTTATCTTATCCCCAACTTAAATTAACTCCAACTTAACTTAACCCCAACTTAATTTAACCCCAACTTAACTTAACCCCAACTTAACTTAACCCCAACTTAACTTAACCCCAACTTAACTTAACCCCAACTTAACTTAACCCCAAATTAACTTAATCCCAACTTAACTTAACCCCAACTTATCTTAACCCCGACTTAACTTAACCCCAACTTAACTTAACCCCAACTTAACTTAACCCCAACTTAACTTAACCCCAACTTAACATAACCGCAACTTAACTTAACCCCAATTTAACTTAACCCCAACTTATCTTAACCCCAACTTAACTTAACCCCATCTTAACTTACCCCCAACTTAACTTACCACCAACTTAACTTAGCCCCAACTTAACTTAACCCCAACTTAACTTAACCCCAATTTAACTTAACCCCAACTTAACTTAACCCCAACTTAAGTTAACCCCAAATTAACTCAACCCCAACTTAACTCAACCCTAACTTAACTTAACCCCAACTTAACCCCAACTTAAATTAACCCCAACTTAACTCACCCCCAACTTAAGTTACCCCCAACTTAACTTAACCCCAACTTAACTTAACCCCAACTTAACTTAACCCCAACTTAAATTAACCCCAACTTAAATTAACCCCAACTTAACTTAACCCCAACTTAAATTAACCCCAACTTAACTTAACCCCAACTTAACTTAACCCCAACTTAACTTAACCCCAACTTAACTTAACCGCAACTTAACTAACCCCAACTTAACTTACCCCCAACTTAACTTAACCCCAACTTAATTTAACCCCAACTTAACTTAAACCCAACTTAACTTAAACCCAACTTAAATTAACCCCAACTTAACTTAACCCCAAATTAAATCAACCCCAACATAACTCAACCCCAACTCAACTTAACCCCAACTTATCTTAACACCAACTTAACTTAACCCCAACTTAACTCAACCCCAACTTAACTTAACCCCAACTTAACTCAACCCCAACTTAACTTAACCCCGACTGAACTTAACCCCAACTGAACTTAACCCCAACTTAACTTAACCACAAATTAACTTAACCCCAACTTAACTTAACCCCAACTTAAATTAACCCCAAATTAACTTAACCCCAACTTAACTTAACCCCAACTTAACTTAACCCCAACTTAATATAACCGCAACTTAACTGAACCCCAACTTAAATTAACCCCAACTTAACTTAACCCCAACTTAATTTAACCCCAACTTAACTTAACCCCAACTTAACTTAACCCCAACTTAAATTAACCCCAACTTAACTTAACCCCAACTTAAATTAACCCCAACGTAACTTAACCCCAACTTAACTTAACCCCAACTCAACTTAAACCCAACTTAACATAACCCCAACTTAACTTAACCCCAACTTAACTCAACCCCAACTTAACTTAACCCTAACTTAACCCCAAATTAACTTAACCCCAACTTAACTTAACCCCATCTTAACTTACCCCCAACTTAACTTACCACCAACTTAACTTAGCCCCAACTTAACTTAACCCCAACTTAACTTAACCCCAATTTAACTTAACCCCAACTTAACTTAACCCCAACTTAAGTTAACCCCAAATTAACTCAACCCCAACTTAACTCAACCCCAACTTAACTTAACCCCAACTTATCTTATCCCCAACTTAAATTAACCCCAACTTAACTTAACCCCAACTTAATTTAACCCCAACTTAACTTAACCCCAACTTAACTTAACCCCAACTTAAATTAACGCCAACTTAACTTAACCCCAACTTAACTTAACCCCAACTTAACTTAACCGCAACTTAACTGAACCCCAACTCATCTTAACCCCAACTTAACTTAACCCCAACTTAACATAACCCCAACTTAACTTAACCCCAACTTAACTCAACCCCAACTTAACTTAACCCTAACTTAACCCCAAATTAACTTAACCCCAACTTAACTCAACCCCATCTTAACTTACCCCCAACTTAACTTACCACCAACTTAACTGACCCCCAACTTAACTTAACCCCAACTTAACTTAACCCCAACTTAACTTAACCCCAACTTAATTTAACCCCAACTTAACTTAACTCCAACTTAATTTAACCCCAACTTAACTTAACCCCAACTTAACTTAACCAAAACTTAATTTGACCCAACTTAAATTAACTCCAACTGAACTTTCCCCCAACTTAACTTACCCCCAATTTAACTTAACCCCAACTCAACTTAACCCCACTTAACTTAAACCCAACTTAAGTACCCCCAACTTAATTTAACCCCAAATTAACTCAACCCCAACTTAACTTAACCCCAACTTAACTTAACCCCAACTTAATTAGACCCAACTTAAATTAACCCCAACTTAACTTACCCCCAACTTAACTTAACCACAACCTAACTTAACCCCAACTTAACTTAACCCCAACTTAACTTAACCCCAACTTAACTTAACCCCACTTAACTTAAACCCAACTTAAGTACCCCCAACTTAAGTTAACCCCAAATTAACTCAACCCCAACTTAACTTAACCCCAACTTAACTTAACCCCAACTTAACCGAAAATTAACTTAACCACAATCTAACTGAACCCCAACTTAACTTAACCCCAACTTAACTTAACCCCAACTTAACTTAACCCCAAGTTAACTTAACCCCAACTTCACTTAACCCCAACTTAACTTAACCGCAACTTAACTTAACCCCAACTTAACATAACCCCAACTTAACTTAACCCCAACTTAACTCAACCCCAACTTACCTTAACCCTAACTTAACTTAACCCCAACTTAACTTAACCCCAACTTAACTTACCCCCAACTTAACTTACCCCCAACTTAACTTACCCCTAAATTAACTTAACCCCAACTTAACTTAACCCCAACTTAACTTAACCCCAACTTAACTTAACTCCAACTTAAATTACCCGCAACTTAACTTAACCCCAACTTAAATTAACCCCGACTTAACTTAACCCCAACTTAACTTAACCCCAACTTAACTTAACCCCAACTTAATTTAACCCCAACTTAACCCAAACTTAACTTAACCCCAACTTAACTTAACCCCAACTTAACCCCAACTTAACTTAACGCCAACTTAACTCAACCCCAACTTAACTTAACCCCAACTTAACTCAGCCCCAACTTAACTCAGCCCCAACTTAACTTAGCCCCAACTTAACTTAACACCAACTTAACTTAACCCCAACTTAACTTAACCCCAACTTAACTTAACCCCAACTTAACTTAACCCCAACTTAACTTAACCGCAACTTAACTTAACCCCAACTTAACTTAAACTCAACTTAACTAACCAACTTAACTTAACCCCAACTTAACTTAACCCCAACTTAAATTAACCCCAACTTAACTGAAACCCAATTTAATTAACCCCAACTTAACTTAACCCCAGCTTAACTTAACCCCAACTTAATTTAACCCCAACTTAACTTAACCTCAACTTAACTTAACCCCAACTTAACTTAACCCCAACTTAACTTAACCCCAAATTAACTTAATCCCAACTTAACTTAACCCCAACTTAACCCCAACTTATCTTAACCCCGACTTAACTTAACCCCAACTTAACTTAACCCCAACTTAACTTAACCCCAACTTAACTTAACCCCAACTTAACTTAACCGCAACTTAACTTAACCCCAATTTAACTTAACCCCAACTTAACTTAACCCCAACTTAACATAACCACCACTTAACTTAACCCCAACTTAACTCAACCCAAACTTAACTTAACCCTAACTTAACTTAACCCCAACTTAACCCCGACTTAACTTAACCCCAACTTAACTTACCCCCAACTTAACTTAACCCCAACTTAACTTAACCCCAACTTAACTTAACCCCAACTTAACTCAACCCCAACTTAACTCAACCCCAACTTAACTTAACCCCAACTTATCTTAACACCAACTTAACTTAACCCCAACTTAACTCAACCCCAACTTAACTTAACCCCAACTTAACTCAACCCCAACTTAACTCAACCCCAACTGAACTTAACCCCAACTTAATATAACCGCAACTTAATTGAACCCCAACTTAAATTAACCCCAACTTAACTCACCCCCAACTTAACTTACCCCCAACTTAACTTAACCCCAACTTAACTCAACCCCAACTTAACTCAACCCCAACTGAACTTAACCCCAACTTAACTTAACCCCAACTTAAATTAACCCCAACTTAACTTAACCCCAACTTAACTTAACCCCAACTTAACTTAACCCCAACTTAATATAACCGCAACTTAATTGAACCCCAACTTAAATTAACCCCAACTGAACTTAACCCCAACTTAATTTAACCCCAACTTAACTTAACCCCAACTTAACTTAACCCCAACTTAAATTAACCCCAACTTAACTTAACCCCAACTTAAATTAACCCCAACTTAACTTAACCCCAACTTAACTTAACCCCAACTCAACTTAACCCCAATTTAACTTAACCCCAACTTAACTTAACCCCAAATTAATTTAACCCCAACTTAACTTAACCCCAACTTAATTTAACCCCAACTTAACTTAACCCCAACTTAACTTACCCCCAACTTAACTTAACCACAACCTAACTTAACCCCAACTTAACTTAACCCCAACTTAACTTAACCCCAAATTAACTCAACCCCAACTTAACTCAACCCCAACTTAACTTAACCCCAACTTATCTTAACCCCAACTTAAATTAACCCCAACTTAACTTAACCCCAACTTAATTTAACCCCAACTTAACTTAACCCCAACTTAACTTAACCCCAACTTAAATTAACGCCAACTTAACTTAACCCCAACTTAACTTAACCCCAACTTAACTTAACCCCAACTTAACTTAACCGCAACTTAACTGAACCCCAACTCATCTTAACCCCAACATAACTTAACCCCAACTTAACATAACCCCAACTTAACTTACCCCCAACTTAACTTACCCCCAACTTAACTTACCCCTAACTTAACTTAACCCCAACTTAACTTAACCCCAACTTAACTTAAACCCAACTTAACTTAACCCCAACTTAACTTAACTCCAACTTAAATTACCCGCAACTTAACTTAACCCCAACTTAAATTAACCCCGACTTAACTTAACCCCAACTTAACTAAACCCCAACTTAACTTAACCCCAACTTAATTTAACCCCAACTTAACCCAAACTTAACTTAACCCCAACTTAACTGAACCCCAACTTAACTAAACCCCAACTTAACTTAACCCCAACTTAACTTAACCCCAACTTAACTTAACCCCAACTTAACTTAACCCCAACTTAACTCAACCCCAACTTAACTTAACCCCAACTTAACTCAGCCCCAACTTAACTCAGCCCCAACTTAACTTAGCCCCAACTTAACTTAACACCAACTTAACTTAACCCCAACTTAACTTAACCCCAACTTAACTTAACCCCAACTTAACTTAACCCCAACTTAACTTAACCCCAACTTAATTTAACCGCAACTTAACTTAACCCCAACTTAACTTAAACTCAACTTAACTAACCAACTTAACTTAACCCCAACTTAACTTAACCCCAACTTAAATTAACCCCAACTTAACTGAAACCCAATTTAATTAACCCCAACTTAACTTAACTCCAGCTTAACTTAACCCCAACTTAATTTAACCCCAACTTAACTTAACCTCAACTTAACTTAACCCCAACTTAACTTAACCCCAACTTAACTTAACCCCAAATTAACTTAATCCCAACTTAACTTAACCCCAACTTAACCCCAACTTATCTTAACCCCGACTTAACTTAACCCCAACTTAACTTAACCCCAACTTAACTTAACCCCAACTTAACTTAACCCCAACTTAACTTAACCGCAACTTAACTTAACCCCATTTTAACTTAACCCCAACTTAACTAAACCCCAACTTAACATAACCACCACTTAACTTAACCCCAACTTAACTCAACCCAACTTAACTTAACCCTAACTTAACTTAACCCCAACTTAACCCCAACTTAAATTAACCCCAACTTAACTCACCCCCAACTTAACTTACCCACAACTTAACTTAACCCCAACTTAACTTAACCCCAACTTAACTTAACCCCAACTTAAATTAACCCCAACTTAAATTAACCCCAACTTAACTTAACCCCAACTTAAATTAACCCCAACTTAACTTAACCCCAACTTAACTTAACCCCAACTTAACTTAACCCCAACTTAACTTAACCGCAACTTAACTAACCCCAACATAACTTACCCCCAACTTAACTTAACCCCAACTTAATTTAACCCCAACTTAACTTAAACCCAACTTAACTTAAACCCAACTTAAGTTTACCCCAACTTAACTTAACCCCAAATTAAATCAACCCCAACATAACTCAACCCCAACTTAACTTAACCCCAACTTATCTTAACACCAACTTAACTTAACCCCAACTTAACTCAACCCCAACTTAACTTAACCCCAACTTAACTCAACCCCAACTTAACTTAACCCCGACTGAACTTAACCCCAACTGAACTTAACCCCAACTTAACTTAACCACAAATTAACTTAACCCCAACTTAACTTAACCCCAACTTAAATTAACCCCAACTTAACTTAACCCCAACTTAACTTAACCCCAACTTAACTTAACCCCAACTTAACTTAACCCCAACTTAACATAACCGCAACTTAACTGAACCCCAACTTAAATTAACCCCAACTTAACTTAACCCCAACTTAATTTAACCCCAACTTAACTTAACCCCAACTCAACTTAACACCAACTTAACATAACCCCAACTTAACTTAACCCCAACTTAACTTACCCCAACTTAACTTACCACCAACTTAACTTACCCCCAACTTAACTTAACCCCAACTTAACTTAACCCCAATTTAACTTAACCCCAACTTAACTTAACCCCAAATTAATTTAACCCCAACTTAACTTAACCCCAACTTAATTTAACCCCAACTTAACTTAACGCCAACTTAACTTAACCCCAACTTAATTAGACCCAACTTAAATTAACCCCAACTTAACTTACCCCCAACTTAACTTACCCCCAACTTAACTTAACCACAACCTAACTTAACCCCAACTTAACTTAACCCCAACTTAACTTAACCCCAACTTAACTTAACCCCACTTAACTTAAACCCAAATTAAGTACCCCCAACTTAAGTTAACTCCAAATTAACTCAACCCCAACTTAACTCAAACCCAACTTAACTTAACCCCAACTTATCTTAACCCCAACTTAAATTAACCACAACTTAACTTAACCCCAACTTAATTTAACCCCAACTTAACTTAACCCCAACTTAACTTAACCCCAACTTAAATTAACGCCAACTTAACTTAACCCCAACTTAACTTAACCCAAACTTAACTTAACCCCAACTTAACTTAACCGCAACTTAACTGAACCCCAACTCATCTTAACCCCAACTTACCTTAACCCCAACTTAACATAACCCCAACTTAACTTAACCCCAACTTAACTCAACCCCAACTTAACTTAACCCTAACTTAACCCCAAATTAACTTAACCCCAACTTAACTTAACCCCATCTTAACTTACCCCCAACTTAACTTACCACCAACTTAACTTACCCCCAACTTAACTTAACCCCAACTTAACTAAACCCCAACTTAACTTAACCCCAACTTAATTTAACCCCAACTTAACTTAACTCCAACTTAATTTAACCCCAACTTAACTTAACCCCAACTTAACTTAACCCCAACTTAATTTGACCCAACTTAAATTAACCCCAACTTAACTTACCCCCAACTTAACTTACCCCCAACTTAACTTAACCCCAACTTAACTCAACCCCATCTTAACTTACCCCCAACTTAACTTACCACCAACTTAACTGACTCCCAACTTAACTTAACCCCAACTTAACTTAACCCCAACTTAACTTAACCCCAACTTAATTTAACCCCAACTTAACTTAACCCCAACTTAACTTAACCCCAACTTATTTTGACCCAACTTAAATTAACTCCAACTTAACTTACCCCCAACTTAACTTACCCCCAATTTAACTTAACCCCAACTTAACTTAACCCCACTTAACTTAAACCCAACTTAAGTACCCCCAACTTAAGTTAACCCCAAATTAACTCAACCCCAACTTAACTTAACCCCAACTTAACTTAACCCCAACTTAATTAGACCCAACTTAAATTAACCCCAACTTAACTTACCCCCAACTTAACTTACCCCCAACTTAACTTAACCACAACCTAACTTAACCCCAACTTAACTTAACCCCAACTTAACTTAACCCCAACTTAACTTAACCCCACTTAACTTAAACCCAACTTAAGTACCCCCAACTTAAGTTAACCCCAAATTAACTCAACCCCAACTTAACTTAACCCCAACTTAACTTAACCCCAACTCAACTTAACCCCGCCTTGACTTAACCCCAACTTAACTTAACCCCAACTTAACTTAACCCCAACTTAACTTAACCACAATCTAACTGAACCCCAACTTAACTTAACCCCAACTTAACTTAACCCCAAGTTAACTTAACCCCAACTTCACTTAACCCCAACTTAACTTAACCGCAACTTAACTTAACCCCAACTTAACATAACCCCAACTTAACTTAACCCCAACTTAACTCAACCCCAACTTACCTTAACCCTAACTTATCTTAACCCCAACTTAACTTAACCCCAACTTAACTTACCCCCAACTTAACTTACCCCCAACTTAACTTACCCCTAACTTAACTTAACCCCAACTTAACTTAACCCCAACTTAACTTAACCCCAACTTAACTTAACCCCAACTTAACTTAACTCCAACTTAAATTACCCGCAACTTAACTTAACCCCAACTTAAATTAACCCCGACTTAACTTAACCCCAACTTAACTAAACCCCAACTTAACTTAACCCCAACTTAATTTAACCCCAACTTAACTTAACTCCAACTTAACTTAACCCCAACTTAATTTGACCCAACTTAAATTAACCCCAACTTAACTTACCCTCAACTTAACTTACCCCCAACTTAACTTAACCCCAACTTAACTTAACCCCACTTAACTTAAACCCAACTTAAGTACCCCCAACTTAAGTTAACCCCAAATTAACTCAACCCCAACTTAACTTAACCCCAACTTAACTTAACCCCAACTTAATTAGACCCAACTTAAATTAACCCCAACTTAACTTACCCCCAACTTAACTTACCCCCAACTTAACTTAACCACAACCTAACTTAACCCCAACTTAACTTAACCCCAACTTAACTTAACCCCAACTTAACTGAACCCCACTTAACTTAAACCCAACTTAAGTACCCCCAACTTAAGTTAACCCCAAATTAACTCAACCCCAACTTAACTTAACCCCAACTTAACTTAACCCCAACTCAACTTAACCCCGCCTTAACTTAACCCCAATCTAAATTAACCCCAACTTAACTTAACCCCAACTTAACTTAACCGCAACTTAACTTAACCCCAACTTAACATAACCCCAACTTAACTTAACCCCAACTTAATTTAACCCCAACTTAACCCAAACTTAACTTAACCCCAACTTAACTGAACCCCAACTTAACTAAACCCCAACTTAACTTAACCCCAACTTAACTTAACCCCAACTGAACTTAACCCCAACTTAACTTAACCCCAACTTAACTCAACCCCAACTTAACTTAACCCCAACTTAACTCAGCCCCAACTTAACTCAGCCCCAACTTAACTTAGCCCCAACTTAACTTAACACCAACTTAACTTAACCCCAACTTAACTTAACCCCAACTTAACTCAACCCCAACTTAAATTAACCCCAACTTAACTTAACCCCAACTTAACTTAACCCCAACTTAATTAACCCCAACTTAAATAAACCCCAACTTAACTTAACACCAACTTAACTTAACCCCAACTTAATTCAACCCCAACTTAACTAAACCCCAACTTAACTTGCCCCCAACTTAACTTACCCCCAACTTAACTTAACCCCAACTTAATTTAACCCCAACTTAATTTAACCCCAACTTAACTTAACCCCAACTTAACTTAACCCCAACTTAAATTAACCCCAACTTAACTTAACCCCAACTTAACTTAACCCCACTTAACTTAAACACAACTTAAGTACCCCCAACTTAAATTAACCCCAAATTAACTCAACCCCAACTTAACTCAACCCCAACTTAACTTAACCCCAACTTAACTTAACCCCAACTTAACTTAACCCCAACTTAATTTAACCCCAACTTAACTTAACTCCAACTTAACTTAACCCCAACTTAATTTGACCCAACTTAAATTAACCCCAACTTAACTTACCCCCAACTTAACTTACCCCCAACTTAACTTAACCCCAACTTAACTTAACCCCAACTTAACTTAACCTCACTTAACTTAAACCCAACTTAAGTACCCCCAACTTAAGTTAACCCCAAATTAACTCAACCCCAACTTAACTTAACCCCAACTTAACTTAACACCAACTTAATTAGACCCAACTTAAATTAACCCCAACTTAATTTACCCCCAACTTAACTTAACCCCAACTTAACTTAACCCCAACTTAAATTAACCCCACTTAACTTAAACACAACTTAAGTACCCCCAACTTAAGTTAACCCCAAATTAACTCAACCCCAACTTAACTTAACCCCAACTTAACTTAACCCCAACTCAACTTAACCCCGCCTTAACTTAACCCCAACTTAACTTAACCCCAACTTAACTTAACCACAATCTAACTTAACCCCAACTTAACTTAACCCCAACTTAACTTAACCCCAACTTAACTTAACCCCAAGTTAACTTAAGCCCAACTTAACTTAACCCCAACTTAACTTAACCGCAACTTAACTTAACCCCAACTTAACATAACCCCAACTTAACTTAACCCCAACTTAACTCAACCCCAACTTAACTTAACCCTAACTTAACTTAACCCCAACTTAACTTACCCCCAACTTAACTTACCCCCAACTTAACTTACCCCCAACTTAACTTAACCCCAACTTAACTTAACCCCAACTTAACTTAACCCCAACTTAACTTAACCCCAACTTAAATTACCCGCAACTTAACTTAACCCCAACTTAAATTAACCCCAACTTAACTTAACCCCAACTTAACTAAACCCCAACTTAACTTAACCCCAACTCAATTTAACCCCAACTTAACCCAAACTTAACTTAACCCCAACTTAACTGAACCCCAACTTAACTAAACCCCAACTTAACTCAACCCCAACTTAACTTAACCCCAACTTAACTCAGCCCCAACTTAACTTAGCCCCAACTTAACTTAACACCAACTTAACTTAACCCCAACTTAACTTAACCCCAACTTAACTTAACCCCAACTTAACTTAACCCCCAACTTAACTCAACACCAAATTAACTCAACCCCAAATTAACTCCACCCCAATTTAACTCAACCCCAACTTAACTCAACCCCAACTTAACTTAACTCCAACTTAACTTAACCCTAACTTAACTTAACCCCGACTTAACTTAACCCCGACTTAACTTAACCCCAACTTAACTTAACCCCAACTTAATTTAACTCCATCTTAACCCCAACTTAACTTAACCCCAACTTAACTGAACCCCAACTTAACTTAACCCCAACTTAACTCAACCCCAACTTAACTTAACCCCAACTTAACTTAACCCCAACTTAACTTAACCCCAACTTAACTTAACCCCAACTTAACTCAACCCCAACTTAACTTAACCCCAACTTAACTCAGCCCCAACTTAATTTAGCCCCAACTTAACTTAACACCAACTTAACTTAACCCCAACTTAACTTAACCCCAACTTAACTCAACCCCAACTTAACTTAACCCCAACTTAACTTAACCCCAACTTAAATTAACCCCAACTTAACTTAACCCCAACTTAACTCAACCCCAACTTAACTTAACCCCAACTTAAATCAGCCCCAACTTAACTCAGCCCCAACTTAACTTTGCCCCAACTTAACTTAAGACCAACTTAACTTAACTTCAACTTAACTTAACCCCAACTTAACTTAACCCCAACTTAACTTAACCCCAACTTAACTTAACCCCAACTTAACTCAACCCCAACTTAACTTAACCCCAACTTAACTTAACCCCAACTTAAATAAACCCCAACTTAACTTAACCACAAAGTTAACTTAACCCCAATTTAAATTAACCCCAACTTAACTTAACCCCAACTTAACATAACCACCACTTAATTTAACCCCAACTTAACTTAACCCCAACTTAACTCAACCCCAACTTAACTTAACCCCAACTTAAATCAGCCCCAACTTAACTCAGCCCCAACTTAACTTTGCCCCAACTTAACTTAAGACCAACTTAACTTAACTCCAACTTAACTTAACCCCAACTTAACTTAACCCCAACTTAACTTAACCCCAACTTAACTTAACCCCAACTTAACTCAACCCCAACTTAACTTAACCCCAACTTAACTTAACCCCAACTTAAATAAACCCCAACTTAACTTAACCACAAAGTTAACTTAACCCCAATTTAAATTAACCCCAACTTAACTTAACCACATCCTAACTTAACCCCAACTTAAATTAACCCCAACTTAACTTACCCCCAACTTAACTTAACCACATCCTAACTTAACCCCAACTTAAATTAACCCCAACTTAACTTAACCCCAACTTAACTTAACCCCAACTTAACTTAACCCCAACTTAACTTAACCGCAACTTAACTGAACCCCAACTCAACTTAACCCCAACTTAACTTAACCCCAACTTAACATAACCCCAACTTAACTTAACCCCAACTTAACTCAACCCCAACTTAACTTAACCCTAACTTAACCCCAAATTAACTTAACCCCAACTTAACTTAACCCCATCTTAACTTACCCCCAACTTAACTTAACCCCAACTTAACTTAACCCCAACTTAATTTAACCCCAACTTAACTTAACTCCAACTTAACTTAACCCCAACTTAATTTGACCCAACTTAAATTAACACCAACTTAACTTACCCCCAACTTAACTTACCCCCAACTTAACTTAACCCCAACTTAACTTAACCCCAACTTAACTTAACCTCACTTAACTTAAACCCAACTTAAGTACCCCCAACTTAAGTTAACCCCAAATTAACTCAACCCCAACTTAACTTAACCCCAACTTAACTTAACCCCAACTTAATTAGACCCAACTTAAATTAACCCCAACTTAACTTACCCCCAACTTAACTTACCCCCAACTTAACTTAACCACAACCTAACTTAACCCCAACTTAACTTAACCCCAACTTAACTTAACCCCAACTTAACTTAACCCCACTTAACTTAAACCCAACTTAAGTACCCCCAACTTAAGTTAACCCCAAATTAATTCAACCCCAACTTAACTTAACACCAACTTAACTTAACCCCAACTCAAATTAACCCCGCCTTAACTTAACCCCAACTTAACTTAACCCCAACTTAACTTAACCCCAACTTAACTTAACCCCAACTTAACTTAACCACAATCTAACTTAACCCCAACTTAACTTAACCCCAACTTAACTTAACCCCAACTTAACTTAAGCCCAAGTTAAATTAACCCCAACTTAACTTAACCCCAACTTAACTTAACCCCAACTTAACTTAACCCCAACTTAATTTAACCCCAACTTAACCCACACTTAACTTAACTCCAACTTAACTGAACCCCAACTTAACTAAACCCCAACTTAACTTAACCCCAACTTAACTTAACCCCAACTTAACTTAACCCCAACTTAACTTAACCCCAACTTAACTCAACCCCAACTTAACTTAACCCCAACTTAACTCAGCCCCAACTTAACTCAGCCCCAACTTAACTTAGCCCCAACTTAACTTAACACCAACTTAACTTAACCCCAACTTAACTTAACCCCAACTTAACTTAACCCCAACTTAACTTAACCCCAACTTAAATTAACCCCAACTTAACTTAACCCCAACTTAACTTAACCCCAACTTAACTTAACCGCAACTTAACTGAACCCCAACTCAACTTAACCCCAACTTAACTCAACCCCAACTTAACATAACCCCAACTTAACTTAACCCCAACTTAACTCAACCCCAACTTAACTTAACCCTAACTTAACCCCAAATTAACTTAACCCCAACTTAACTTAACCCCATCTTAACTTAACCCCCAACTTAACTTACCACCAACTTAACTTACCCCCAACTTAATTTAACCCCAACTTAACTTAACCCCAACTTAACTTAACCCCAACTTAATTTAACCCCAACTTAACTTAACTCCAACTTAACTTAACCCCAACTTAATTTGACCCAACTTAAATTAACCCCAACTTAACTTACCCCCAACTTAACTTACCCCCAACTTAACTTACCCCAACTTAACTTAACCCCAACTTAACTTAACCACAACCTAACTTAACCCCAACTTAACTTAACCCCAACTTAATTTAACCCCAACTTAACTTAACCCCACTTAACTTCAACCCAACTTAAGTACCCCCAACTTAAGTTAACCCCAAAATAACTCAACCCCAACTTAACTTAACCCCAACTCAACTTAACCCCGCCTTAACTTAACCCCAACTTAACTTAACCCCAACTTAATTTAACCCCACTTAACTTAACCACAATCTAACTTAACCCCAACTTAACTTAACCCCAACTTAACTTAACCCCAACTTAACTTAACCCCAAGTTAACTTAACCCCAACTTAACTTAACCCCAACTTAACTTAACCGCAACTTAACTTAACCCCAACTTAACATAACCCCAACTTAACTTAACCCCAACTTAACTCAACCCCAACTTAACTTAACCCTAACTTAACTTAACCCCAACTTAACTTACCCCCAACTTAACTTACCCCCAACTTAACTCACCCCCAACTTAACTTAACCCCAACTTAACTTAACCCCAACTTAACTAAACCCCAACTTAACTTAACCCCAACTTAATTTAACCCCAACTTAACCCAAACTTAACTTAACCCCAACTTAACTGAACCCCAACTTAACTTAGCCCCAACTTAACTTAGCCCCAACTTAACTAAGCCCCAACTTAACTTAACCCCAACTTAACTTAACCCCAACTTAACTTAACCTCAACTTAACTTAACTGCAACTTAACTTAACCCCAACTTAACTTAACCCCAACTTAACTCAACACCAACTTAACTCAACCCCAACTTAACTCCACCCCAATTTAACTCAACCCCAACTTAACTCAACCCCAACTTAACTTAACCCCAAATTAACTTAACCCTAACTTAACTTAACCCCGACTTAACTTAACGCCGACTTAACTTAACCCTAACTTAACTTAACCCCAACTTAACTTACCCCAACTTAACTTAACCCCAACTTAATTTAACCCCATCTTAACCCCAACTTAACTTAACCCCAACTTAACTGAACCCCAACTTAACTTAACCCCAACTTAACTTAACCCCAACTTAACTCAACCACAACTTAACTTAACCCCAACTTAACTCAACCCCAACTTAACTCAGCCCCAACTTAACTCAGCCCCAACTTAACTTAGCCCCAACTTAACTTAACACCAACTTAAATTAACCCCAACTTAACTTAACCCCAACTTAACTTAACCCCAACTTAACATAACCCCAACTTAACTTAACCCCAACTTAACTCAACCCCAACTTAACTTAACCCTAACTTAACCCCAAATTAACTTAACCCCAACTTAACTTAACCCCAACTTAACTTACCCCAACTTAACTTACCACCAACTTAACTTACCCCCAACTTAACCCCAACTTAACTTAACCCCAACTTAACTTAACCCCAACTTAACTTAACCCCAACTTAATTTAACCCCAACTTAACTTAACTCCAACTTAACTTAACCCGAACTTAATTAGACCCAACTTAAATTAACCCCAACTTAACTTACCCCCAACTTAACTTACCCCCAACTTAAGTTAACCCCAACTTAACTTAACCCCAACTTAAGTTAACCCCAAATTAACTCAACCCCAACTTATCTCAACCCCAACTTAACTTAACCCCAACTTATCTTAACCCCAACTTAACTTAACCCCAACTTAACTTAACCCCAACTTAATTTAACCCCAACTTAACTAAACCCCAACTTAACTTAACCCCAACTTAACTTAACCCCAACTTGACTTAACCCCAACTTAAATTAACCCCAACTTAACTTAACCCCAACTTAACTTAACCCCAACTTAACTTAACCCCAACTTAACTTAACCGCAACTTAACTCAACCCCAACTCAACTTAACCCCAACTTAACTTAACCCCAACTTAACATAACCCCAACTTAACTTAACCCCAACTTAACTCAACCCCAACTTAACTTAACCCTAACTTAACCCCAAATTAACTTAACCCAAACTTAACTTAACCCCATCTTAACTTACCCCCAACTTAACTTACCACCAACTTAACTTACCCCCAACTTAACTTAACCCCAACTTAACTTATCCCCAACTTAATTTAACCCCAACTTAACTTAACCCCAACTTAACTTAACCCCAACTTAATTAGACCCAACTTAAATTAACCCCAACTTAACTTACCCCCAACTTAACTTACCCCCAACTTAACTTAACCACATCCTAACTTAACCCCAACTTAACTTAACCCCAACTTAACTTAACCCCAACTTAACTTAAACCCACTTAACTTAAACCCAACTTAAGTACCCCCAACTTAAGTTAACCCCAAATTAACTCAACCCCAACTTAACTCAACCCCAACTTAACTTAACCCCAACTTAACTTAACCCCAACTTAACTTAACCCCAACTTAATTTAACCCCAACTTAACTTAACCCCAACTTAATTTAACCCCAACTTAACTTAACTCCAACTTAACTTAACCCCAACTTAATTTGACCCAACTTAAATTAACCCCAACTTAACTTACCCCCAACTTAACTTACCCCCAACTTAACTTAACCCCAACTTAACTTAACCCCAACTTAACTTAACCTCACTGAACTTAAACCCAACTTAAGTACCCCCAACTTAAGTTAACCCCAAATTAACTCAACCCCAACTTAACTTAACCCCAACTTAACTTAACCCCAACTTAATTAGACCCAACTTAAATTAACCCCAACTTAATTTACCCCCAACTTAACTTACCCCCAACTTAACTTAACCACAACCTAACTTAACCCCAACTTAACTTAACCCCAACTTAACTTAACCCCAACTTAAATTAACCCCACTTAACTTAAACACAACTTAAGTACCCCCAACTTAAGTTAACCCCAAATTAACTCAACCCCAACTTAACTTAACCCCAACTTAACTTAACCCCAACTCAACTTAACCCCGCCTTAACTTAACCCCAACTTAACTTAACCCCAACTTAACTTAACCCCAACTTAACTTAACCACAATCTAACTTAACCCCAACTTAACTTAACCCCAACTTAACTTAACCCCAACTTAACTTAACCCCAAGTTAACTTAAGCCCAACTTAACTTAACCCCAACTTAACTTAACCGCAACTTAACTTAACCCCAACTTAACATAACCCCAACTTAACTTAACCCCAACTTAACTCAACCCCAACTTAACTTAACCCTAACTTAACTTAACCCCAACTTAACTTACCCCCAACTTAACTTACCCCCAACTTAACTTACCCCCAACTTAACTTAACCCCAACTTAACTTAACCCCAACTTAACTTAACCCCAACTTAACTTAACCCCAACTTAAATTACCCGCAACTTAACTTAACCCCAACTTAAATTAACCCCAACTTAACTTAACCCCAACTTAACTAAACCCCAACTTAACTTAACCCCAACTCAATTTAACCCCAACTTAACCCAAACTTAACTTAACCCCAACTTAACTGAACCCCAACTTAACTAAACCCCAACTTAACTCAACCCCAACTTAACTTAATCCCAACTTAACTCAGCCCCAACTTAACTCAGCCCAACTTAACTTAACCCCAACTTAACTTAACCCCACTTAACTTAAACCCAACTTAAGTACCCCCAACTTAAGTTAACCCCAAATTAACTCAACCCCAACTTAACTCAACCCCAACTTAACTTAACCCCAACTTATCTTAACCCCAACTTAACTTAACCCCAACTTAACTTAACCCCAATTTAATTTAACCCCAACTTAACTTAACCCCAACTTAACTTAACCCCAACTTAACTTAACCCCAACTTAAATTAACCCCAACTTAACTTAACCCCAACTTAACTTAACCCCAACTTAACTTAACCCCAACTTAAATTAACCGCAACTTAACTGAACCCCAACTCAACTTAACCCCAACTTAACTTAACCCCAACTTAACATAACCCCAACTTAACTTAACCCCAACTTAACTCAACCCCAACTTAACTTAACCATAACTTAACCCCAAATTAACTTAACCCCAACTTAACTTAACCCCAACTTAACTTAACCCCAACTTAACTTAACCCCACTTAACTTAAACCCAACTTAAGTACCCCCAACTTAAGTTAACCCCAAATTAACTCAACCCCAACTTAACTTAACCCCAACTTAACTTAACCCCAACTTAATTAGACCCAACTTAAATTAACCCCAACTTAACTTACCCCCAACTTAACTTACCCCCAACTTAACTTAACCACAACCTAACTTAACCCCAACTTAACTTAACCCCAACTTATCTAAACCCCAACTTAACTTAACCCCACTTAACTTAAACCCACCTTAAGTACCCCCAACTTAAGTTAACCCCAAATTAACTCAACCCCAACTCAACTTAACCCCGCCTTAACTTAACCCCAACTTAACTTAACCCCAACTTAACTTAACGCCAATTTAACTTAACCCCAACTTAACTTAACCCCAACTTAACTTAACCCCAACTTAACTTAACCCCAACTTAACTTAACCACAATCTAACTTAACCCCAACTTAACTTACCCCCAACTTAACTTAACCACAACCTAACTTAACCCCAACTTAACTTAACCCCAACTTATCTTAACCCCAACTTAACTTAACCCCAACTTAACTTAACCCCAACTTAACTTAACCCCAACTTAAATTAACCGCAACTTAACTGAACCCCAACTCAACATAACCCCAACTTAACTTAACCCCAACTTAACTCAACCCCAACTTAACTTAACCATAACTTAACCCTAAATTAACTTAACCCCAACTTAATTTAACCCCAACTTAACTTAACCCCAACTTAACTTAACCCCAACTTAACTTAACCCCAACTTAAATTAACCCCAACTTAACTTAACCCCAACTTAACTTAACCCCAACTTAACTCAACCCCAACTTAACTTAACCCTAACTTAACCCCAAATTAACTTAACCCCAACTTAACATAACCACCACTTAACTTAACCCCAACTTAATTTAACCCCAACTTAACTTAACCCCAACTTAACTTGCCCCCAACTTAACTTACCCCCAACTTAACTTAACCCCAACTTAATTTAACCCCAACTTAATTTAACCCCAACTTAACTTAACCCCATCTTAACTTACCCCCAACTTAACTTACCACCAACTTAACTTACCCCCAACTTAACTTAACCCCAACTTAACTTAACCCCAACTTAACTTAACTCCAACTTAATTTAACCCCAACTTAACTTAAACCCAACTTAAATTACCCGCAACTTAACTTAACCCCAACTTAAATTAACCCCAACTTAACTTAACTCCAACTTAACTAAACCCCAACTTAACTTAACCCCAACTTAATTTAACCCCAACTTAACCCAAACTTAACTTAACCCCAACTTAACTGAACCCCAACTTAACTAAACCCCAACTTAACTTAACCCCAACTTAACTTAACCCCAACTTAACTTAACCCCAACTTAATTTAACCCCAACTTAACCCAAACTTAACTTAACCCCAACTTAACTGAACCCCAACTTAACTAAACCCCAACTTAACTTAACCCCAACTTAACTTAACCCCAACTTAATTTAACCCCAACTTAACTTAACCCCAACTTAACTTAACCCCAACTTAATTTGACCCAACTTAAATTAACCCCAACTTAACTTACCCCCAACTTAACTTACCCCCAACTTAACTTAACCCCAACTTAACTCAACCCCATCTTAACTTACCCCCAACTTAACTTACCACCAACTTAACTGACTCCCAACTTAACTTAACCCCAACTTAACTTAACCCCAACTTAACTTAACCCCAACTTAATTTAACCCCAACTTAACTTAACCCCAACTTAACTTAACCCCAACTTATTTTGACCCAACTTAAATTAACTCCAACTTAACTTACCCCCAACTTAACTTACCCCCAATTTAACTTAACCCCAACTTAACTTAACCCCACTTAACTTAAACCCAACTTAAGTACCCCCAACTTAAGTTAACCCCAAATTAACTCAACCCCAACTTAACTTAACCCCAACTTAACTTAACCCCAACTTAATTAGACCCAACTTAAATTAACCCCAACTTAACTTACCCCCAACTTAACTTACCCCCAACTTAACTTAACCACAACCTAACTTAACCCCAACTTAACTTAACCCCAACTT
The DNA here is from genome assembly GCA_964016885.1 of Eledone cirrhosa. Taxonomy (NCBI): domain Eukaryota; kingdom Metazoa; phylum Mollusca; class Cephalopoda; order Octopoda; family Eledonidae; genus Eledone; species Eledone cirrhosa. The sequence continues at coordinate 135,218,345 of OZ024744.1, read as the reverse complement.
AACTTAACCCCAACTTAACTTAACCCCACTTAACTTAAACCCAACTTAAGTACCCCCAACTTAAGTTAACCCCAAATTAACTCAACCCCAACTTAACTTAACCCCAACTTAACTTAACCCCAACTCAACTTAACCCCGCCTTGACTTAACCCCAACTTAACTTAACCCCAACTTAACTTAACCCCAACTTAACTTAACCACAATCTAACTGAACCCCAACTTAACTTAACCCCAACTTAACTTAACCCCAACTTAACTTAACCCCAAGTTAACTTAACCCCAACTTCACTTAACCCCAACTTAACTTAACCGCAACTTAACTTAACCCCAACTTAACATAACCCCAACTTAACTTAACCCCAACTTAACTCAACCCCAACTTACCTTAACCCTAACTTATCTTAACCCCAACTTAACTTAACCCCAACTTAACTTACCCCCAACTTAACTTACCCCTAACTTAACTTAACCCCAACTTAACTTAACCCCAACTTAACTTAACCCCAACTTAACTTAACCCCAACTTAACTTAACTCCAACTTAAATTACCCGCAACTTAACTTAACCCCAACTTAAATTAACCCCGACTTAACTTAACCCCAACTTAACTAAACCCCAACTTAACTTAACCCCAACTTAATTTAACCCCAACTTAACTTAACTCCAACTTAACTTAACCCCAACTTAATTTGACCCAACTTAAATTAACCCCAACTTAACTTACCCTCAACTTAACTTACCCCCAACTTAACTTAACCCCAACTTAACTTAACCCCACTTAACTTAAACCCAACTTAAGTACCCCCAACTTAAGTTAACCCCAAATTAACTCAACCCCAACTTAACTTAACCCCAACTTAACTTAACCCCAACTTAATTAGACCCAACTTAAATTAACCCCAACTTAACTTACCCCCAACTTAACTTACCCCCAACTTAACTTAACCACAACCTAACTTAACCCCAACTTAACTTAACCCCAACTTAACTTAACCCCAACTTAACTGAACCCCACTTAACTTAAACCCAACTTAAGTACCCCCAACTTAAGTTAACCCCAAATTAACTCAACCCCAACTTAACTTAACCCCAACTTAACTTAACCCCAACTCAACTTAACCCCGCCTTAACTTAACCCCAACTTAAATTAACCCCAACTTAACTTAACCCCAACTTAACTTAACCGCAACTTAACTTAACCCCAACTTAACATAACCCCAACTTAACTTAACCCCAACTTAATTTAACCCCAACTTAACCCAAACTTAACTTAACCCCAACTTAACTGAACCCCAACTTAACTAAACCCCAACTTAACTTAACCCCAACTTAACTTAACCCCAACTGAACTTAACCCCAACTTAACTTAACCCCAACTTAACTCAACCCCAACTTAACTTAACCCCAACTTAACTCAGCCCCAACTTAACTCAGCCCCAACTTAACTTAGCCCCAACTTAACTTAACACCAACTTAACTTAACCCCAACTTAACTTAACCCCAACTTAACTCAACCCCAACTTAAATTAACCCCAACTTAACTTAACCCCAACTTAACTTAACCCCAACTTAATTAACCCCAACTTAAATAAACCCCAACTTAAATTAACACCAACTTAACTTAACCCCAACTTAATTCAACCCCAACTTAACTAAACCCCAACTTAACTTGCCCCCAACTTAACTTACCCCCAACTTAACTTAACCCCAACTTAATTTAACCCCAACTTAATTTAACCCCAACTTAACTTAACCCCAACTTAACTTAACCCCAACTTAACTTAACCCCAACTTAACTTAACCCCAACTTAACTTAACCCCACTTAACTTAAACACAACTTAAGTACCCCCAACTTAAATTAACCCCAAATTAACTCAACCCCAACTTAACTCAACCCCAACTTAACTTAACCCCAACTTAACTTAACCCCAACTTAACTTAACCCCAACTTAACTTAACCCCAACTTAACTTAACCCCAACTTAACTTAACCCCAACTTAATTTAACCCCAACTTAACTTAACTCCAACTTAACTTAACCCCAACTTAATTTGACCCAACTTAAATTAACCCCAACTTAACTTACCCCCAACTTAACTTACCCCCAACTTAACTTAACCCCAACTTAACTTAACCCCAACTTAACTTAACCTCACTTAACTTAAACCCAACTTAAGTACCCCCAACTTAAGTTAACCCCAAATTAACTCAACCCCAACTTAACTTAACCCCAACTTAACTTAACCCCAACTTAATTAGACCCAACTTAAATTAACCCCAACTTAATTTACCCCCAACTTAACTTAACCCCAACTTAACTTAACCCCAACTTAAATTAACCCCACTTAACTTAAACACAACTTAAGTACCCCCAACTTAAGTTAACCCCAAATTAACTCAACCCCAACTTAACTTAACCCCAACTTAACGTAACCCAAACTCAACTTAACCCCGCCTTAACTTAACCCCAACTTAACTTACCCCAACTTAACTTAACCCCAACTTAACTTAACCACAATCTAACTTAACCCCAACTTAACTTAACCCCAACTTAACTTAACCCCAACTTAACTTAACCCCAAGTTAACTTAAGCCCAACTTAACTTAACCCCAACTTAACTTAACCGCAACTTAACTTAACCCCAACTTAACATAACCCCAACTTAACTTAACCCCAACTTAACTCAACCCCAACTTAACTTAACCCTAACTTAACTTAACCCCAACTTAACTTACCCCCAACTTAACTTACCCCCAACTTAACTTACCCCCAACTTAACTTAACCCCAACTTAACTTAACCCCAACTTAACTTAACCCCAACTTAACTTAACCCCAACTTAAATTACCCGCAACTTAACTTAACCCCAACTTAAATTAACCCCAACTTAACTTAACCCCAACTTAACTAAACCCCAACTTAACTTAACCCCAACTCAATTTAACCCCAACTTAACCCAAACTTAACTTAACCCCAACTTAACTGAACCCCAACTTAACTAAACCCCAACTTAACTCAACCCCAACTTAACTTAACCCCAACTTAACTCAGCCCCAACTTAACTTAGCCCCAACTTAACTTAACACCAACTTAACTTAACCCCAACTTAACTTAACCCCAACTTAACTTAACCCCAACTTAACTTAACCCCCAACTTAACTCAACACCAAATTAACTCAACCCCAAATTAACTCCACCCCAATTTAACTCAACCCCAACTTAACTCAACCCCAACTTAACTTAACTCCAACTTAACTTAACCCTAACTTAACTTAACCCCGACTTAACTTAACCCCGACTTAACTTAACCCCAACTTAACTTAACCCCAACTTAATTTAACTCCATCTTAACCCCAACTTAACTTAACCCCAACTTAACTGAACCCCAACTTAACTTAACCCCAACTTAACTCAACCCCAACTTAACTTAACCCCAATTTAACTTAACCCCAACTTAACTTAACCCCAACTTAACTTAACCCCAACTTAACTCAACCCCAACTTAACTTAACCCCAACTTAACTCAGCCCCAACTTAATTTAGCCCCAACTTAACTTAACACCAACTTAACTTAACCCCAACTTAACCCCAACTTAACTCAACCCCAACTTAACTTAACCCCAACTTAACTTAACCCCAACTTAAATTAACCCCAACTTAACTTAACCCCAACTTAACTCAACCCCAACTTAACTTAACCCCAACTTAAATCAGCCCCAACTTAACTCAGCCCCAACTTAACTTTGCCCCAACTTAACTTAAGACCAACTTAACTTAACTCCAACTTAACTTAACCCCAACTTAACTTAACCCCAACTTAACTTAACCCCAACTTAACTTAACCCCAACTTAACTCAACCCCAACTTAACTTAACCCCAACTTAACTTAACCCCAACTTAAATAAACCCCAACTTAACTTAACCACAAAGTTAACTTAACCCCAATTTAAATTAACCCCAACTTAACTTAACCCCAACTTAACATAACCACCACTTAATTTAACCCCAACTTAACTTAACCCCAACTTAACTCAACCCCAACTTAACTTAACCCCAACTTAAATCAGCCCCAACTTAACTCAGCCTCAACTTAACTTTGCCCCAACTTAACTTAACCCCAACTTAAATAAACCCCAACTTAACTTAACCACAAAGTTAACTTAACCCCAATTTAAATTAACCCCAACTTAACTTAACCCCAACTTAACATAACCACCACTTAATTTAACCCCAACTTAACTAAACCCCAACTTAACTTAACCCCAACTTAATTTAACCCCAACTTAACCCAAACTTAACTTAACCCCAACTTAACTGAACCCCAACTTAACTTAGCCCCAACTTAATTAGACCCAACTTATATTAACCCCAACTTAACTTACCCCCAACTTAACTTAACCCCAACTTAACTTAACCGCAACTTAACTTAACCCCAACTTAACATAACCCCAACTTAACTTAACCCCAACTTAATTTAACCCCAACTTAACCCAAACTTAACTTAACCCCAACTTAACTGAACCCCAACTTAACTAAACCCCAACTTAACTTAACCCCAACTTAACTTAACCCCAACTGAACTTAACCCCAACTTAACTTAACCCCAACTTAACTCAACCCCAACTTAACTTAACCCCAACTTAACTCAGCCCCAACTTAACTCAGCCCCAACTTAACTTAGCCCCAACTTAACTTAACACCAACTTAACTTAACCCCAACTTAACTTAACCCCAACTTAACTCAACCCCAACTTAAATTAACCCCAACTTAACTTAACCCCAACTTAACTTAACCCCAACTTAATTAACCCCAACTTAAATAAACCCCAACTTAAATTAACACCAACTTAACTTAACCCCAACTTAATTCAACCCCAACTTAACTAAACCCCAACTTAACTTGCCCCCAACTTAACTTACCCCCAACTTAACTTAACCCCAACTTAATTTAACCCCAACTTAATTTAACCCCAACTTAACTTAACCCCAACTTAACTTAACCCCAACTTAACTTAACCCCAACTTAACTTAACCCCAACTTAACTTAACCCCACTTAACTTAAACACAACTTAAGTACCCCCAACTTAAATTAACCCCAAATTAACTCAACCCCAACTTAACTCAACCCCAACTTAACTTAACCCCAACTTAACTTAACCCCAACTTAACTTAACCCCAACTTAACTTAACCCCAACTTAACTTAACCCCAACTTAACTTAACCCCAACTTAATTTAACCCCAACTTAACTTAACTCCAACTTAACTTAACCCCAACTTAATTTGACCCAACTTAAATTAACCCCAACTTAACTTACCCCCAACTTAACTTACCCCCAACTTAACTTAACCCCAACTTAACTTAACCCCAACTTAACTTAACCTCACTTAACTTAAACCCAACTTAAGTACCCCCAACTTAAGTTAACCCCAAATTAACTCAACCCCAACTTAACTTAACCCCAACTTAACTTAACCCCAACTTAATTAGACCCAACTTAAATTAACCCCAACTTAATTTACCCCCAACTTAACTTAACCCCAACTTAACTTAACCCCAACTTAAATTAACCCCACTTAACTTAAACACAACTTAAGTACCCCCAACTTAAGTTAACCCCAAATTAACTCAACCCCAACTTAACTTAACCCCAACTTAACGTAACCCAAACTCAACTTAACCCCGCCTTAACTTAACCCCAACTTAACTTACCCCAACTTAACTTAACCCCAACTTAACTTAACCACAATCTAACTTAACCCCAACTTAACTTAACCCCAACTTAACTTAACCCCAACTTAACTTAACCCCAAGTTAACTTAAGCCCAACTTAACTTAACCCCAACTTAACTTAACCGCAACTTAACTTAACCCCAACTTAACATAACCCCAACTTAACTTAACCCCAACTTAACTCAACCCCAACTTAACTTAACCCTAACTTAACTTAACCCCAACTTAACTTACCCCCAACTTAACTTACCCCCAACTTAACTTACCCCCAACTTAACTTAACCCCAACTTAACTTAACCCCAACTTAACTTAACCCCAACTTAACTTAACCCCAACTTAAATTACCCGCAACTTAACTTAACCCCAACTTAAATTAACCCCAACTTAACTTAACCCCAACTTAACTAAACCCCAACTTAACTTAACCCCAACTCAATTTAACCCCAACTTAACCCAAACTTAACTTAACCCCAACTTAACTGAACCCCAACTTAACTAAACCCCAACTTAACTCAACCCCAACTTAACTTAACCCCAACTTAACTCAGCCCCAACTTAACTTAGCCCCAACTTAACTTAACACCAACTTAACTTAACCCCAACTTAACTTAACCCCAACTTAACTTAACCCCAACTTAACTTAACCCCCAACTTAACTCAACACCAAATTAACTCAACCCCAAATTAACTCCACCCCAATTTAACTCAACCCCAACTTAACTCAACCCCAACTTAACTTAACTCCAACTTAACTTAACCCTAACTTAACTTAACCCCGACTTAACTTAACCCCGACTTAACTTAACCCCAACTTAACTTAACCCCAACTTAATTTAACTCCATCTTAACCCCAACTTAACTTAACCCCAACTTAACTGAACCCCAACTTAACTTAACCCCAACTTAACTCAACCCCAACTTAACTTAACCCCAATTTAACTTAACCCCAACTTAACTTAACCCCAACTTAACTTAACCCCAACTTAACTCAACCCCAACTTAACTTAACCCCAACTTAACTCAGCCCCAACTTAATTTAGCCCCAACTTAACTTAACACCAACTTAACTTAACCCCAACTTAACCCCAACTTAACTCAACCCCAACTTAACTTAACCCCAACTTAACTTAACCCCAACTTAAATTAACCCCAACTTAACTTAACCCCAACTTAACTCAACCCCAACTTAACTTAACCCCAACTTAAATCAGCCCCAACTTAACTCAGCCCCAACTTAACTTTGCCCCAACTTAACTTAAGACCAACTTAACTTAACTCCAACTTAACTTAACCCCAACTTAACTTAACCCCAACTTAACTTAACCCCAACTTAACTTAACCCCAACTTAACTCAACCCCAACTTAACTTAACCCCAACTTAACTTAACCCCAACTTAAATAAACCCCAACTTAACTTAACCACAAAGTTAACTTAACCCCAATTTAAATTAACCCCAACTTAACTTAACCCCAACTTAACATAACCACCACTTAATTTAACCCCAACTTAACTTAACCCCAACTTAACTCAACCCCAACTTAACTTAACCCCAACTTAAATCAGCCCCAACTTAACTCAGCCTCAACTTAACTTTGCCCCAACTTAACTTAACCCCAACTTAAATAAACCCCAACTTAACTTAACCACAAAGTTAACTTAACCCCAATTTAAATTAACCCCAACTTAACTTAACCCCAACTTAACATAACCACCACTTAATTTAACCCCAACTTAACTAAACCCCAACTTAACTTAACCCCAACTTAATTTAACCCCAACTTAACCCAAACTTAACTTAACCCCAACTTAACTGAACCCCAACTTAACTTAGCCCCAACTTAATTAGACCCAACTTATATTAACCCCAACTTAACTTACCCCCAACTTAACTTACCCCCAACTTAACTTAACCACATCCTAACTTAACCCCAACTTAAATTAACCCCAACTTAACTTAACCCCAACTTAACTTAACCCCAACTTAACTTAACCCCAACTTAACTTAACCGCAACTTAACTGAACCCCAACTCAACTTAACCCCAACTTAACTTAACCCCAACTTAACATAACCCCAACTTAACTTAACCCCAACTTAACTCAACCCCAACTTAACTTAACCCTAACTTAACCCCAAATTAACTTAACCCCAACTTAACTTAACCCCATCTTAACTTACCCCCAACTTAACTTAACCCCAACTTAACTTAACCCCAACTTAATTTAACCCCAACTTAACTTAACTCCAACTTAACTTAACCCCAACTTAATTTGACCCAACTTAAATTAACACCAACTTAACTTACCCCCAACTTAACTTACCCCCAACTTAACTTAACCCCAACTTAACTTAACCCCAACTTAACTTAACCTCACTTAACTTAAACCCAACTTAAGTACCCCCAACTTAAGTTAACCCCAAATTAACTCAACCCCAACTTAACTTAACCCCAACTTAACTTAACCCCAACTTAATTAGACCCAACTTAAATTAACCCCAACTTAACTTACCCCCAACTTAACTTACCCCCAACTTAACTTAACCACAACCTAACTTAACCCCAACTTAACTTAACCCCAACTTAACTTAACCCCAACTTAACTTAACCCCACTTAACTTAAACCCAACTTAAGTACCCCCAACTTAAGTTAACCCCAAATTAATTCAACCCCAACTTAACTTAACACCAACTTAACTTAACCCCAACTCAAATTAACCCCGCCTTAACTTAACCCCAACTTAACTTAACCCCAACTTAACTTAACCCCAACTTAACTTAACCCCAACTTAACTTAACCACAATCTAACTTAACCCCAACTTAACTTAACCCCAACTTAACTTAACCCCAACTTAACTTAAGCCCAAGTTAAATTAACCCCAACTTAACTTAACCCCAACTTAACTTAACCGCAACTTAACTTAACCCCAACTTAACATAACCCCAACTTAACTTAACCCCAACTTAACTCAACCCCAACTTAAATTACCCGCAACTTAACTTAACCCCAACTTACATTAACCCCAACTTAACTTAACCCCAACTTAACTAAACCCCAACTTAACTTAACCCCAACTTAATTTAACCCCAACTTAACCCACACTTAACTTAACTCCAACTTAACTGAACCCCAACTTAACTAAACCCCAACTTAACTTAACCCCAACTTAACTTAACCCCAACTTAACTTAACCCCAACTTAACTTAACCCCAACTTAACTCAACCCCAACTTAACTTAACCCCAACTTAACTCAGCCCCAACTTAACTCAGCCCCAACTTAACTTAGCCCCAACTTAACTTAACACCAACTTAACTTAACCCCAACTTAACTTAACCCCAACTTAACTTAACCCCAACTTAACTTAACCCCAACTTAAATTAACCCCAACTTAACTTAACCCCAACTTAACTTAACCCCAACTTAACTTAACCGCAACTTAACTGAACCCCAACTCAACTTAACCCCAACTTAACTCAACCCCAACTTAACATAACCCCAACTTAACTTAACCCCAACTTAACTCAACCCCAACTTAACTTAACCCTAACTTAACCCCAAATTAACTTAACCCCAACTTAACTTACCCCCAACTTAATTTAACCCCAACTTAACTTAACCCCAACTTAACTTAACCCCAACTTAATTTAACCCCAACTTAACTTAACTCCAACTTAACTTAACCCCAACTTAATTTGACCCAACTTAAATTAACCCCAACTTAACTGACCCCCAACTTAACTTACCCCCAACTTAACTTACCCCAACTTAACTTAACCCCAACTTAACTTAACCACAACCTAACTTAACCCCAACTTAACTTAACCCCAACTTAATTTAACCCCAACTTAACTTAACCCCACTTAACTTCAACCCAACTTAAGTACCCCCAACTTAAGTTAACCCCAAAATAACTCAACCCCAACTTAACTTAACCCCAACTCAACTTAACCCCGCCTTAACTTAACCCCAACTTAACTTAACCCCAACTTAATTTAACCCCACTTAACTTAACCACAATCTAACTTAACCCCAACTTAACTTAACCCCAACTTAACTTAACCCCAACTTAACTTAACCCCAAGTTAACTTAACCCCAACTTAACTTAACCCCAACTTAACTTAACCGCAACTTAACTTAACCCCAACTTAACATAACCCCAACTTAACTTAACCCCAACTTAACTCAACCCCAACTTAACTTAACCCTAACTTAACTTAACCCCAACTTAACTTACCCCCAACTTAACTTACCCCCAACTTAACTCACCCCCAACTTAACTTAACCCCAACTTAACTTAACCCCAACTTAACTAAACCCCAACTTAACTTAACCCCAACTTAATTTAACCCCAACTTAACCCAAACTTAACTTAACCCCAAATTAACTGAACCCCAACTTAACTTAGCCCCAACTTAACTTAGCCCCAACTTAACTAAGCCCCAACTTAACTTAACCCCAACTTAACTTAACCCCAACTTAACTTAACCTCAACTTAACTTAACTGCAACTTAACTTAACCCCAACTTAACTTAACCCCAACTTAACTCAACACCAACTTAACTCAACCCCAACTTAACTCCACCCCAATTTAACTCAACCCCAACTTAACTCAACCCCAACTTAACTTAACCCCAAATTAACTTAACCCTAACTTAACTTAACCCCGACTTAACTTAACGCCGACTTAACTTAACCCTAACTTAACTTAACCCCAACTTAACTTACCCCAACTTAACTTAACCCCAACTTAATTTAACCCCATCTTAACCCCAACTTAACTTAACCCCAACTTAACTGAACCCCAACTTAACTTAACCCCAACTTAACTTAACCCCAACTTAACTCAACCACAACTTAAATTAACCCCAACTTAACTCAACCCCAACTTAACTCAGCCCCAACTTAACTCAGCCCCAACTTAACTTAGCCCCAACTTAACTTAACACCAACTTAAATTAACCCCAACTTAACTTAACCCCAACTTAACTTAACCCCAACTTAACATAACCCCAACTTAACTTAACCCCAACTTAACTCAACCCCAACTTAACTTAACCCTAACTTAACCCCAAATTAACTTAACCCCAACTTAACTTAACCCCAACTTAACTTACCCCAACTTAACTTACCACCAACTTAACTTACCCCCAACTTAACCCCAACTTAACTTAACCCCAACTTAACTTAACCCCAACTTAACTTAACCCCAACTTAATTTAACCCCAACTTAACTTAACTCCAACTTAACTTAACCCGAACTTAATTAGACCCAACTTAAATTAACCCCAACTTAACTTACCCCCAACTTAACTTACCCCCAACTTAAGTTAACCCCAACTTAACTTAACCCCAACTTAAGTTAACCCCAAATTAACTCAACCCCAACTTATCTCAACCCCAACTTAACTTAACCCCAACTTATCTTAACCCCAACTTAACTTAACCCCAACTTAACTTAACCCCAACTTAATTTAACCCCAACTTAACTAAACCCCAACTTAACTTAACCCCAACTTAACTTAACCCCAACTTGACTTAACCCCAACTTAAATTAACCCCAACTTAACTTAACCCCAACTTAACTTAACCCCAACTTAACTTAACCCCAACTTAACTTAACCGCAACTTAACTCAACCCCAACTCAACTTAACCCCAACTTAACTTAACCCCAACTTAACATAACCCCAACTTAACTTAACCCCAACTTAACTCAACCCCAACTTAACTTAACCCTAACTTAACCCCAAATTAACTTAACCCAAACTTAACTTAACCCCATCTTAACTTACCCCCAACTTAACTTACCACCAACTTACCTTACCCCCAACTTAACTTAACCCCAACTTAACTTATCCCCAACTTAATTTAACCCCAACTTAACTTAACCCCAACTTAACTTAACCCCAACTTAATTAGACCCAACTTAAATTAACCCCAACTTAACTTACCCCCAACTTAACTTACCCCCAACTTAACTTAACCACATCCTAACTTAACCCCAACTTAACTTAACCCCAACTTAACTTAACCCCAACTTAACTTAAACCCACTTAACTTAAACCCAACTTAAGTACCCCCAACTTAAGTTAACCCCAAATTAACTCAACCCCAACTTAACTCAACCCCAACTTAACTTAACCCCAACTTAACTTAACCCCAACTTAACTTAAACCCAACTTAATTTAACCCCAACTTAACTTAACCCCAACTTAATTTAACCCCAACTTAACTTAACTCCAACTTAACTTAACCCCAACTTAATTTGACCCAACTTAAATTAACCCCAACTTAACTTACCCCCAACTTAACTTACCCCCAACTTAACTTAACCCCAACTTAACTTAACCCCAACTTAACTTAACCTCACTTAACTTAAACCCAACTTAAGTACCCCCAACTTAAGTTAACCCCAAATTAACTCAACCCCAACTTAACTTAACCCCAACTTAACTTAACCCCAACTTAATTAGACCCAACTTAAATTAACCCCAACTTAATTTACCCCCAACTTAACTTACCCCCAACTTAACTTAACCACAACCTAACTTAACCCCAACTTAACTTAACCCCAACTTAACTTAACCCCAACTTAAATTAACCCCACTTAACTTAAACACAACTTAAGTACCCCCAACTTAAGTTAACCCCAAATTAACTCAACCCCAACTTAACTTAACCCCAACTTAACTTAACCCCAACTCAACTTAACCCCGCCTTAACTTAACCCCAACTTAACTTAACCCCAACTTAACTTAACCCCAACTTAACTTAACCACAATCTAACTTAACCCCAACTTAACTTAACCCCAACTTAACTTAACCCCAACTTAACTTAACCCCAAGTTAACTTAAGCCCAACTTAACTTAACCCCACCTTAACTTAACCGCAACTTAACTTAACCCCAACTTAACATAACCCCAACTTAACTTAACCCCAACTTAACTCAACCCCAACTTAACTTAACCCTAACTTAACTTAACCCCAACTTAACTTACCCCCAACTTAACTTACCCCCAACTTAACTTACCCCCAACTTAACTTAACCCCAACTTAACTTAACCCCAACTTAACTTAACCCCAACTTAACTTAACCCCAACTTAAATTACCCGCAACTTAACTTAACCCCAACTTAAATTAACCCCAACTTAACTTAACCCCAACTTAACTAAACCCCAACTTAACTTAACCCCAACTCAATTTAACCCCAACTTAACCCAAACTTAACTTAACCCCAACTTAACTGAACCCCAACTTAACTAAACCCCAACTTAACTCAACCCCAACTTAACTTAACCCCAACTTAACTCAGCCCCAACTTAACTCAGCCCAACTTAACTTAACCCCAACTTAACTTAACACCACTTAACTTAAACCCAACTTAAGTACCCCCAACTTAAGTTAACCCCAAATTAACTCAACCCCAACTTAACTCAACCCCAACTTAACTTAACCCCAACTTATCTTAACCCCAACTTAACTTAACCCCAACTTAACTTAACCCCAATTTAATTTAACCCCAACTTAACTTAACCCCAACTTAACTTAACCCCAACTTAACTTAACCCCAACTTAACTTAACCCCAACTTAAATTAACCCCAACTTAACTTAACCCCAACTTAACTTAACCCCAACTTAACTTAACCCCAACTTAAATTAACCGCAACTTAACTGAACCCCAACTCAACTTAACCCCAACTTAACTTAACCCCAACTTAACATAACCCCAACTTAACCCCAACTTAACTCAACCCCAACTTAACTTAACCATAACTTAACCCCAAATTAACTTAACCCCAACTTAACTTAACCCCAACTTAACTTAACCCCAACTTAACTTAACCCCACTTAACTTAAACCCAACTTAAGTACCCCCAACTTAAGTTAACCCCAAATTAACTCAACCCCAACTTAACTTAACCCCAACTTAACTTAACCCCAACTTAATTAGACCCAACTTAAATTAACCCCAACTTAACTTACCCCCAACTTAACTTACCCCCAACTTAACTTAACCACAACCTAACTTAACCCCAACTTAACTTAACCCCAACTTATCTAAACCCCAACTTAACTTAACCCCACTTAACTTAAACCCACCTTAAGTACCCCCAACTTAAGTTAACCCCAAATTAACTCAACCCCAACTCAACTTAACCCCGCCTTAACTTAACCCCAACTTAACTTAACCCCAACTTAACTTAACGCCAATTTAACTTAACCCCAACTTAACTTAACCCCAACTTAACTTAACCCCAACTTAACTTAACCCCAACTTAACTTAACCACAATCTAACTTAACCCCAACTTAACTTACCCCCAACTTAACTTAACCACAACCTAACTTAACCCCAACTTAACTTAACCCCAACTTAACTTAACCCCAACTTAACTTAACCACAATCTAACTTAACCCCAACTTAACTTACCCCCAACTTAACTCAACCCCAACTTAACTTAACCATAACTTAACCCTAAATTAACTTAACCCCAACTTAATTTAACCCCAACTTAACTTAACCCCAACTTAACTTAACCCCAACTTAAATTAACCCCAACTTAAATTAACCCCAACTTAACTAAACCCCAACTTAACTCAACCCCAACTTAACTTAACCCTAACTTAACCCCAAATTAACTTAACCCCAACTTAACATAACCACCACTTAACTTAACCCCAACTTAATTTAACCCCAACTTAACTTAACCCCAACTTAACTTGCCCCCAACTTAACTTACCCCCAACTTAACTTAACCCCAACTTAATTTAACCCCAACTTAATTTAACCCCAACTTAACTTAACCCCATCTTAACTTACCCCCAACTTAACTTACCACCAACTTAACTTACCCCCAACTTAACTTAACCCCAACTTAACTTAACCCCAACTTAACTTAACTCCAACTTAATTTAACCCCAACTTAACTTAAACCCAACTTAAATTACCCGCAACTTAACTTAACCCCAACTTAAATTAACCCCAACTTAACTTAACTCCAACTTAACTAAACCCCAACTTAACTTAACCCCAACTTAATTTAACCCCAACTTAACCCAAACTTAACTTAACCCCAACTTAACTGAACCCCAACTTAACTAAACCCCAACTTAACTTAACCCCAACTTAACTTAACCCCAACTTAACTTAACCCAAACTTAACTTAACCCCATCTTAACTCAACCCCAACTTAACTTAACCCCAACTTAACTCAGCCCCAACTTAACTCAGCCCCAACTTAACTTAGCCCCAACTTAACTTAACACCAACTTAACTTAACCCCAACTTAACTTAACCCCAACTTAACCCCAACTTAACTTAACCCCAACTTAACTTAACCCCAACTTAACTCAACACCAACTTAACGCAACCCCAACTTAACTCCACCCCAATTTAACTCAATCCCAACTTAACTCAACCCCAACTTAACTTAACTCCAACTTAACTTAACCCTAACTTAACTTAACCTCGACTTAACTTAACCCCGACTTAACTTAACCCCAACTTAACTTAACCCCAACTTAACTTAACCCCAACTTAACTTAACCCCATCTTAACCCCAACTTAACTTAACCCCAACTTAACTGAACCCCAACTTAACTCAACCCCAACTTAACTTAACCCCAACTTAACTTAACCCCAACTTAACTTAACCCCAACTTAACTTAACCCCAACTTAACTCAGCCCCAACTTAACTCAGCCCCAACTTAACTTAGCCCCAACTTAACTTAACCCCAACTTAATTTAACCCCAACTTAACATAACCCCAACTTAACTTAACCCCAACTTAACTCAACCCCAACTTAACTTAACCCTAACTTAACCCCAAATTAACTTAACCCCAACTTAACTTAACCCCATCTTAACTTACCCCCAACTTAACTTACCACCAACTTAACTTACCCCCAACTTAACTTAACCCCAACTTAACTTAACCCCAACTTAACTTAACCCCAACTTAATTAACCCAAACTTAATTTAGCCCCAACTTAACTTAACGCCAACTTAATTTAACCCCAACTTAACTTAACCCCAACTTAACTTAACCCCAACTTAATTAGACCCAACTTAAATTAACCCCAACTTAACTTACCCCCAACTTAACTTACCCCAACTTAACTTAACCACATCCTAACTTAACCCCAACTTAACTTAACCCCAACTTAACTTAACTCCACTTAACTTAAACCCAACTTAAGTACCCCCAACTTAAGTTAACCCCAAATTAACTCAACCCCAACTTAACTCAACCCCTACTTAACTTAACCCCAACTTATCTTAACCCCAACTTAACTTAACCCCAAATTAACTTAACCCCAACTTAATTTAACCGCAACTTAACTTAACCCCAACTTAACTTAACCCCAACTTAACTTAACCCCAACTTAACTTAACCCCAACTTAAAGTAACCCCAACTTAACTTAACCCCAACTTAACTTAACCCCAACTTAACTTAACCGCAACTTAACTGAACCCCAACTCAACTTAACCCCGACTTAACTTAACCCCAACTTAACATAACCCCAACTTAACTTAACCCCAACTTAAATCAACCCAACTTAACTTAACCCTAACTTAACCCCAAATTAACTTAACCCCAACTTAACTTAACCCCATCTTAACTTACCCCCAACTTAACTTACCACCAACTTAACTTACCCCCAACTTAACTTAACCCCAACTTAACTTAACCCCAACTTAACTTAACTCCAACTTAATTTAACCCCAACTTAACTTAACCCCAACTTAATTTAACCCCACTTAACTTAAACCCACCTTAAGTACCCCCAACTTAAGTTAACCCCAAATTAACTCAACCCCAACTCAACTTAACCCCGCCTTAACTTAACCCCAACTTAACTTAACCCCAACTTAACTTAACCACAATCTAACTTAACCCCAACTTAACTTAACCCCAACTTAACTTTACCCCAACTTAACTTAACGCCAATTTAACTTAACCCCAACTTAACTTAACCCCAACTTAACTTAACCCCAACTTAACTTAACCCCAACTTAACTTAACCACAATCTAACTTAACCCCAACTTAACTTACCCCCAACTTAACTTAACCACAACCTAACTTAACCCCAACTTAACTTAACCCCAACTTATCTTAACCCCAACTTAACTTAACCCCAACTTAACTTAACCCCAACTTAACTTAACCCCAACTTAAATTAACCGCAACTTAACTGAACCCCAACTCAACATAACCCCAACTTAACTTAACCCCAACTTAACTCAACCCCAACTTAACTTAACCCTAACTTAACCCCAAATTAACTTAACCCCAACTTAACATAACCACCACTTAACTTAACCCCAACTTAATTTAACCCCAACTTAACTTAACCCCAACTTAACTTGCCCCCAACTTAACTTACCCCCAACTTAACTTAACCCCAACTTAATTTAACCCCAACTTAATTTAACCCCAACTTAACTTAACCCCATCTTAACTTACCCCCAACTTAACTTACCACCAACTTAACTTACCCCCAACTTAACTTAACCCCAACTTAACTTAACCCCAACTTAACTTAACTCCAACTTAATTTAACCCCAACTTAACTTAACCCCAACTTAAATTACCCGCAACTTAACTTAACCCCAACTTAAATTAACCCCAACTTAACTTAACCCCAACTTAACTAAACCCCAACTTAACTTAACCCCAACTTAATTTAACCCCAACTTAACCCAAACTTAACTTAACCCCAACTTAACTGAACCCCAACTTAACTAAACCCCAACTTAACTTAACCCCAACTTAACTTAACCCCAACTTAACTTAACCCAAACTTAACTTAACCCCAACTTAACTCAACCCCAACTTAACTTAACCCCAACTTAACTCAGCCCCAACTTAACTCAGCCCCAACTTAACTTAGCCCCAACTTAACTTAACACCAACTTAACTTAACCCCAACTTAACTTAACCCCAACTTAACCCCAACTTAACTAAACCCCAACTTAACTTAACCCCAACTTAACTCAACACCAACTTAACGCAACCCCAACTTAACTCCACTCCAATTTAACTCAATCCCAACTTAACTCAACCCCAACTTAACTTAACTCCAACTTAACTTAACCCTAACTTAACTTAACCCCGACTTAACTTAACCCCGACTTAACTTAACCCCAACTTAACTTAACCCCAACTTAACTTAACCCCAACTTAACTTAACCCCAACTTAATTTAACCCCATCTTAACCCCAACTTAACTTAACCCCAACTTAACTGAACCCCAACTTAACTCAACCCCAACTTAACTTAACCCCAACTTAACTTAATCCCAACTTAACTTAACCCCAACTTAACTTAACCCCAACGTAACTCAGCCCCAACTTAACTCAGCCCCAACTTAACTTAGCCCCAACTTAACTTAACCCCAACTTAATTTAACCCCAACTTAACATAACCCCAACTTAACTTAACCCCAACTTAACTCAACCCCAACTTAACTTAACCCTAACTTAACCCCAAATTAACTTAACCCCAACTTAACTTAACCCCATCTTAACTTACCCCCAACTTAACTTACCACCAACTTAACTTACCCCCAACTTAACTTAACCCCAACTTAACTTAACCCCAACTTAACTTAACCCCAACTTAATTAGACCCAACTTAAATTAACCCCAACTTAATTTAACCCCAACTTAACTTAACCCCAACTTAACTTAACCCCAACTTAATTAGACCCAACTTAAATTAACCCCAACTTAACTTACCCCCAACTTAACTTACCCCAACTTAACTTAACCACATCCTAACTTAACCCCAACTTAACTTAACCCCAACTTAACTTAACTCCACTTAACTTAAACCCAACTTAAGTACCCCCAACTTAAGTTAACCCCAAATTAACTCAACCCCAACTTAACTCAACCCCTACTTAACTTAACCCCAACTTATCTTAACCCCAACTTAACTTAACCCCAAATTAACTTAACCCCAACTTAATTTAACCGCAACTTAACTTAACCCCAACTTAACTTAACCCCAACTTAACTTAACCCCAACTTAACTTAACCCCAACTTAAAGTAACCCCAACTTAACTTAACCCCAACTTAACTTAACCCCAACTTAACTTAACCGCAACTTAACTGAACCCCAACTCAACTTAACCCCGACTTAACTTAACCCCAACTTAACATAACCCCAACTTAACTTAACCCCAACTTAAATCAACCCAACTTAACTTAACCCTAACTTAACCCCAAATTAACTTAACCCCAACTTAACTTAACCCCATCTTAACTTACCCCCAACTTAACTTACCACCAACTTAACTTACCCCCAACTTAACTTAACCCCAACTTAACTTAACCCCAACTTAACTTAACTCCAACTTAATTTAACCCCAACTTAACTTAACCCCAACTTAATTTAACCCCACTTAACTTAAACCCACCTTAAGTACCCCCAACTTAAGTTAACCCCAAATTAACTCAACCCCAACTCAACTTAACCCCGCCTTAACTTAACCCCAACTTAACTTAACCCCAACTTAACTTAACCACAATCTAACTTAACCCCAACTTAACTTAACCCCAACTTAACTTTACCCCAACTTAACTTAACGCCAATTTAACTTAACCCCAACTTAACTTAACCCCAACTTAACTTAACCCCAACTTAACTTAACCCCAACTTAACTTAACCACAATCTAACTTAACCCCAACTTAACTTAACCCCAACTTAACTTTACCCCAACTTAACTTAACGCCAATTTAACTTAACCCCAACTTAACTTAACCCCAACTTAACTTAACTCCACTTAACTTAAACCCAACTTAAGTACCCCCAACTTAAGTTAACCCCAAATTAACTCAACCCCAACTTAACTCAACCCCTACTTAACTTAACCCCAACTTATCTTAACCCCAACTTAACTTAACCCCAAATTAACTTAACCCCAACTTAATTTAACCGCAACTTAACTTAACCCCAACTTAACTTAACCCCAACTTAACTTAACCCCAACTTAACTTAACCCCAACTTAAAGTAACCCCAACTTAACTTAACCCCAACTTAACTTAACCCCAACTTAACTTAACCGCAACTTAACTGAACCCCAACTCAACTTAACCCCGACTTAACTTAACCCCAACTTAACATAACCCCAACTTAACTTAACCCCAACTTAAATCAACCCAACTTAACTTAACCCTAACTTAACCCCAAATTAACTTAACCCCAACTTAACTTAACCCCATCTTAACTTACCCCCAACTTAACTTACCACCAACTTAACTTACCCCCAACTTAACTTAACCCCAACTTAACTTAACCCCAACTTAACTTAACTCCAACTTAATTTAACCCCAACTTAACTTAACCCCAACTTAATTTAACCCCACTTAACTTAAACCCACCTTAAGTACCCCCAACTTAAGTTAACCCCAAATTAACTCAACCCCAACTCAACTTAACCCCGCCTTAACTTAACCCCAACTTAACTTAACCCCAACTTAACTTAACCCCAACTTAACTTAACCGCAACTTAACTGAACCCCAACTCAACTTAACCCCGACTTAACTTAACCCCAACTTAACATAACCCCAACTTAACTTAACCCCAACTTAAATCAACCCAACTTAACTTAACCCTAACTTAACCCCAAATTAACTTAACCCCAACTTAACTTAACCCCATCTTAACTTACCCCCAACTTAACTTACCACCAACTTAACTTACCCCCAACTTAACTTAACCCCAACTTAACTTAACCCCAACTTAACTTAACTCCAACTTAACTTAACCCCAACTTAACTTAACCCCAACTTAATTTAACCCCACTTAACTTAAACCCACCCTAAGTACCCCCAACTTAAGTTAACCCCAAATTAACTCAACCCCAACTCAACTTAACCCCGCCTTAACTTAACCCCAACTTAACTTACCCCAACTTAACTTTACCCCAACTTAACTTAACGCCAATTTAACTTAACCCCAACTTAACTTAACCCCAACTTAACTTAACCCCAACTTAACTTAACCCCAACTTAACTTAACCACAATCTAACTTAACCCCAACTTAACTTACCCCCAACTTAACTGAACCACAACCTAACTTAACCCCAACTTAACTTAACCCCAACTTATCTTAACCCCAACTTAACTTAACCCCAACTTAACTTAACCCCAACTTAACTTAACCCCAACTTAAATTAACCGCAACTTAACTGAACCCCAACTCAACATAACCCCAACTTAACTTAACCCCAACTTAACTCAACCCCAACTTAACTTAACCATAACTTAACCCTAAATTAACTTAACCCCAACTTAATTTAACCCCAACTTAACTTAACCCCAACTTAACTTAACCCCAACTTAACTTAACCCCAACTTAAATTAACCCCAACTTAACTTAACCCCAACTTAACTTAACCCCAACTTAACTCAACCCCAACTTAACTTAACCCTAACTTAACCCCAAATTAACTTAACCCCAACTTAACATAACCACCACTTAACTTAACCCCAACTTAATTTAACCCCAACTTAACTTAACCCCAACTTAACTTGCCCCCAACTTAACTTACCCCCAACTTAACTTAACCCCAACTTAATTTAACCCCAACTTAATTTAACCCCAACTTAACTTAACCCCATCTTAACTTACCCCCAACTTAATTTACCACCAACTTAACTTACCCCCAACTTAACTTAACCCCAACTTAACTTAACCCCAACTTAACTTAACTCCAACTTAATTTAACCCCAACTTAACTTAACCCCAACTTAAATTAACCCCAACTTAACTTAACCCCAACTTAACTAAACCCCAACTTAACTTAACCCCAACTTAATTTAACCCCAACTTAACCCAAACTTAACTTAACCCCAACTTAACTGAACCCCAACTTAACTAAACCCCAACTTAACTTAACCCCAACTTAACTTAACCCCAACTTAACTTAACCCAAACTTAACTTAACCCCAACTTAACTCAACCCCAACTTAACTTAACCCCAACTTAACTCAGCCCCAACTTAACTCAGCCCCAACTTAACTTAGCCCCAACTTAACTTAACACCAACTTAACTTAACCCCAACTTAACTTAACCCCAACTTAACCCAAACTTAACTTAACCCCAACTTAACCCAAACTTAACTCAACACCAACTTAACGCAACCCCAACTTAACTCCACCCCAATTTAACTCAATCCCAACTTAACTCAACCCCAACTTAACTTAACTCCAACTTAACTTAACCCTAACTTAACTTAACCCCGACTTAACTCAACCCCGACTTAACTTAACCCCAACTTAACTTAACCCCAACTTAACTTAACCCCAACTTAACTTAACCCCAACTTAATTTAACCCCATCTTAACCCCAACTTAACTTAACCCCAACTTAACTGAACCCCAACTTAACTCAACCCCAACTTAACTTAACCCCAACTTAACTTAACCCCAACTTAACTTAACCCCAACTTAACTTAACCCCAACTTAACTCAGCCCCAACTTAACTCAGCCCCAACTTAACTTAGCCCCAACTTAACTTAACCCCAACTTAATTTAACCCCAACTTAACATAACCCCAACTTAACTTAACCCCAACTTAACTCAACCCCAACTTAACTTAACCCTAACTTAACCCCAAATTAACTTAACCCCAACTTAACTTAACCCCAACTTAACTTAACCCCAACTTAACCTAACCCCAACTTAACTTAACCCCAACTTAATTAACCCAAACTTAATTTAGCCCCAACTTAACTTAACCCCAACTTAATTTAACCCCAACTTTACTTAACCCCAACTTAACTTAACCCCAACTTAATTAGACCCAACTTAAATTAACCCCAACTTAACTTACCCCCAACTTAACTTACCCCAACTTAACTTAACCACATCCTAACTTAACCCCAACTTAACTTAACCCCAACTTAACTTAACTCCACTTAACTTAAACCCAACTTAAGTACCCCCAACTTAAGTTAACCCCAAATTAACTCAACCCCAACTTAACTCAACCCCTACTTAACTTAACCCCAACTTATCTTAACCCCAACTTAACTTAACCCCAAATTAACTTAACCCCAACTTAATTTAACCGCAACTTAACTTAACCCCAACTTAACTTAACCCCAACTTAACTTAACCCCAACTTAACTTAACCCCAACTTAAAGTAACCCCAACTTAACTTAACCCCAACTTAACTTAACCCCAACTTAACTTAACCGCAACTTAACTGAACCCCAACTCAACTTAACCCCGACTTAACTTAACCCCAACTTAACATAACCCCAACTTAACTTAACCCCAACTTAAATCAACCCAACTTAACTTAACCCTAACTTAACCCCAAATTAACTTAACCCCAACTTAACTTAACCCCATCTTAACTTACCCCCAACTTAACTTACCACCAACTTAACTTACCACCAACTTAACTTAACCCCAACTTAACTTAACCCCAACTTAACTTAACTCCAACTTAATTTAACCCCAACTTAACTTAACCCCAACTTAATTTAACCCCAACTTAACTTAACTCCAACTTAACTTAACCCCAACTTAATTTGACCCAACTTAAATTAACCCCAACTTAACTTACCCTCAACTTAACTTACCCCCAACTTAACTTAACCCCAACTTAACTTAACCCCACTTAACTTAAACCCAACTTAAGTACCCCCAACTTAAGTTAACCCCAAATTAACTCAACCCCAACTTAACTTAACCCCAACTTAACTTAACCCCAACTTAATTAGACCCAACTTAAATTAACCCCAACTTAACTTACCCCCAACTTAACTTACCCCCAACTTAACTTAACCACAACCTAACTTAACCCCAACTTAACTTAACCCCAACTTAACTTAACCCCAACTTAACTGAACCCCACTTAACTTAAACCCAACTTAAGTACCCCCAACTTAAGTTAACCCTAAATTAACTCAACCCCAACTTAACTTAACCCCAACTTAACTTAACCCCAACTCAACTTAACCCCGCCTTAACTTAACCCCAACTTAAATTAACCCCAACTTAACTTAACCCCAAGTTAACTTAACCCCAACTTAACTTAACCCCAACTTAACTTAACCCCAACTTAACTTAACCCCAACTTAACATAACCCCAACTTAACTTAACCCCAACTTAATTTAACCCCAACTTAACCCAAACTTAACTTAACCCCAACTTAACTGAACCCCAACTTAACTAAACCCCAACTTAACTTAACCCCAACGTAACTTAACCCCAACTTAACTTAACCCCAACTTAACTTAACCCCAACTTAACTCAACCCCAACTTAACTTAACCCCAACTTAACTCAGCCCGAACTTAACTCAGCCCCAACTTAACTTAGCCCCAACTTAACTTAACACCAACTTAACTTAACCCCAACTTAACTTAAACCCAACTTAACTCAACCCCAACTTAAATTAACCCCAACTTAACTTAACCCCAACTTAACTTAACCCCAACTTAATTAACCCCAACTTAAATAAACCCCAACTTAACTTAACACCAACTTAACTTAACCCCAACTTAATTTAACCCCAACTTAACTTAACCCCAACTTAACTTGCCCCCAACTTAACTTACCCCCAACTTAACTTAACCCCAACTTAATTTAACCCCAACTTAATTTAACCCCAACTTAACTTAACCCCAACTTAACTTAACCCCAACTTAACTTAAACCCAACTTAAATTAACCCCAACTTAATTTAACCTCAACTTAACTTAACCCCAACTTAATTTAACCCCAACTTAACTTAACCCCAACTTAACTTAACCCCAATTTAATTAGACCCAACTTAAATTAACCCCAACTTAAATTACCCCCAACTTAACTTACCCCCAACTTAACTTAACCACAACCTAACTTAACCCCAACTTAACTTAACCCCAACTTAACTTAACCCCAACTTAACTTAACACCACTTAACTTAAACCCAACTTAAGTACCCCCAACTTAAGTTAACCCCAAATTAACTCAACTCCAACTTAACTCAACCCCAACTTAACTTAACCCCAACTTATCTTAACCCCAACTTAACGTAACCCCAACTTAACTTAACCCCAATTTAATTTAACACCAACTTAACTTAGCCCCAACTTAACTTAACCCCAACTTAACTTAACCCCAACTTAACTTAACCCCAACTTAAATTAACCGCAACTTAACTGAACCCCAACTCAACTTAACCCCAACTTAACTTAACCCCAACTTAACATAACCCCAACTTAACTTAACCCCAAATTAACTCAACCCCAACTTAACTTAACCATAACTTAACCCCAAATTAACTTAACCCCAACTTAACTTAACCCCACCTTAACTTACCCCCAACTTAACTTACCACCAACTTAACTTACCCCCAACTTAACTTAACCCCAACTTAACGTAACCCCAACTTAACTTAACCCCACTTAACTTAAACCCAACTTAAGTACCCCCAACTTAAGTTAACCCCAAATTAACTCAACCCCAACTTAACTTAACCCCAACTTAACTTAACCCCAACTTAATTAGACCCAACTTAAATTAACCCCAACTTAACTTACCCCCAACTTAACTTACCCCCAACTTAACTTAACCACAACCTAACTTAACCCCAACTTAACTTAACCCCAACTTAACTTAACCCCAACTTAACTTAACCCCACTTAACTTAAACCCACCTTAAGTACCCCCAACTTAAGTTAACCCCAAATTAACTCAACCCCAACTCAACTTAACCCCGCCTTAACTTAACCCCAACTTAACTTAAGCCCAACTTAAATTACCCGCAACTTAACTTAACCCCAACTTAACTTAACCCCAACTTAACTTGCCCCCAACTTAAATTACCCCCAACTTAACTTAACCCCAACTTAATTTAACCCCAACTTAATTTAACCCCAACTTAACTTAACCCCATCTTAACTTACCCCCAACTTAACTTACCACCAACTTAACTTACCCCCAACTTAACTTAACCCCAACTTAACTTAACCCCAACTTAACTTAACTCCAACTTAATTTAACCCCAACTTAACTTAACCCCAACTTAAATTACCCGCAACTTAACTTAACCCCAACTTAAATTAACCCCAACTTAACTTAACCCCAACTTAACTAAACCCCAACTTAACTTAACCCCAACTTAATTTAACCCCAACTTAACCCAAACTTAACTTAACCCCAACTTAACTGAACCCCAACTTAACTAAACCCCAACTTAACTTAACCCCAACTTAACTTAACCCCAACTTAACTTAACCCAAACTTAACTTAACCCCAACTTAACTCAACCCCAACTTAACTTAACCCCAACTTAACTCAGCCCCAACTTAACTCAGCCCCAACTTAACTTAGCCCCAACTTAACTTAACACCAACTTAACTTAACCCCAACTTAACTTAACCCCAACTTAACCCCAACTTAACTTAACCCCAACTTAACCCAAACTTAACTCAACACCAACTTAACGCAACCCCAACTTAACTCCACCCCAATTTAACTCAATCCCAACTTAACTCAACCCCAACTTAACTTAACTCCAACTTAACTTAACCCTAACTTAACTTAACCCCGACTTAACTCAACCCCGACTTAACTTAACCCCAACTTAACTTAACCCCAACTTAACTTAACCCCAACTTAACTTAACCCCAACTTAATTTAACCCCATCTTAACCCCAACTTAACTTAACCCCAACTTAACTGAACCCCAACTTAACTCAACCCCAACTTAACTTAACCCCAACTTAACTTAACCCCAACTTAACTTAACCCCAACTTAACTTAACCCCAACTTAACTCAGCCCCAACTTAACTCAGCCCCAACTTAACTTAGCCCCAACTTAACTTAACCCCAACTTAATTTAACCCCAACTTAACATAACCCCAACTTAACTTAACCCCAACTTAACTCAACCCCAACTTAACTTAACCCTAACTTAACCCCAAATTAACTTAACCCCAACTTAACTTAACCCCAACTTAACTTAACCCCAACTTAACTTAACCCCAACTTAACTTAACCCCAACTTAATTAACCCAAACTTAATTTAGCCCCAACTTAACTTAACCCCAACTTAATTTAACCCCAACTTTACTTAACCCCAACTTAACTTAACCCCAACTTAATTAGACCCAACTTAAATTAACCCCAACTTAACTCACCCCCAACTTAACTTACCCCAACTTAACTTAACCACATCCTAACTTAACCCCAACTTAACTTAACCCCAACTTAACTTAACTCCACTTAACTTAAACCCAACTTAAGTACCCCCAACTTAAGTTAACCCCAAATTAACTCAACCCCAACTTAACTCAACCCCTACTTAAGTTAACCCCAACTTATCTTAACCCCAACTTAACTTAACCCCAAATTAACTTAACCCCAACTTAATTTAACCGCAACTTAACTTAACCCCAACTTAACTTAACCCCAACTTAACTTAACCCCAACTTAACTTAACCCCAACTTAAAGTAACCCCAACTTAACTTAACCCCAACTTAACTTAACCCCAACTTAACTTAACCGCAACTTAACTGAACCCCAACTCAACTTAACCCCGACTTAACTTAACCCCAACTTAACATAACCCCAACTTAACTTAACCCCAACTTAAATCAACCCAACTTAACTTAACCCTAACTTAACCCCAAATTAACTTAACCCCAACTTAACTTAACCCCATCTTAACTTACCCCCAACTTAACTTACCACCAACTTAACTTACCACCAACTTAACTTAACCCCAACTTAACTTAACCCCAACTTAACTTAACTCCAACTTAATTTAACCCCAACTTAACTTAACCCCAACTTAATTTAACCCCAACTTAACTTAACTCCAACTTAACTTAACCCCAACTTAATTTGACCCAACTTAAATTAACCCCAACTTAACTTACCCTCAACTTAACTTACCCCCAACTTAACTTAACCCCAACTTAACTTAACCCCACTTAACTTAAACCCAACTTAAGTACCCCCAACTTAAGTTAACCCCAAATTAACTCAACCCCAACTTAACTTAACCCCAACTTAACTTAACCCCAACTTAATTAGACCCAACTTAAATTAACCCCAACTTAACTTACCCCCAACTTAACTTACCCCCAACTTAACTTAACCACAACCTAACTTAACCCCAACTTAACTTAACCCCAACTTAACTTAACCCCAACTTAACTGAACCCCACTTAACTTAAACCCAACTTAAGTACCCCCAACTTAAGTTAACCCTAAATTAACTCAACCCCAACTTAACTTAACCCCAACTTAACTTAACCCCAACTCAACTTAACCCCGCCTTAACTTAACCCCAACTTAAATTAACCCCAACTTAACTTAACCCCAAGTTAACTTAACCCCAACTTAACTTAACCCCAACTTAACTTAACCCCAACTTAACTTAACCCCAACTTAACATAACCCCAACTTAACTTAACCCCAACTTAATTTAACCCCAACTTAACCCAAACTTAACTTAACCCCAACTTAACTGAACCCCAACTTAACTAAACCCCAACTTAACTTAACCCCAACGTAACTTAACCCCAACTTAACTTAACCCCAACTTAACTTAACCCCAACTTAACTCAACCCCAACTTAACTTAACCCCAACTTAACTCAGCCCGAACTTAACTCAGCCCCAACTTAACTTAGCCCCAACTTAACTTAACACCAACTTAACTTAACCCCAACTTAACTTAAACCCAACTTAACTCAACCCCAACTTAAATTAACCCCAACTTAACTTAACCCCAACTTAACTTAACACCAACTTAACTTAACCCCAACTTAATTTAACCCCAACTTAACTTAACCCCAACTTAACTTGCCCCCAACTTAACTTACCCCCAACTTAACTTAACCCCAACTTAATTTAACCCCAACTTAATTTAACCCCAACTTAACTTAACCCCAACTTAACTTAACCCCAACTTAACTTAAACCCAACTTAAATTAACCCCAACTTAATTTAACCTCAACTTAACTTAACCCCAACTTAATTTAACACCAACTTAACTTAACCCCAACTTAACTTAACCCCAATTTAATTAGACCCAACTTAAATTAACCCCAACTTAAATTACCCCCAACTTAACTTACCCCCAACTTAACTTAACCACAACCTAACTTAACCCCAACTTAACTTAACCCCAACTTAACTTAACCCCAACTTAACTTAACCCCACTTAACTTAAACCCAACTTAAGTACCCCCAACTTAAGTTAACCCCAAATTAACTCAACTCCAACTTAACTCAACCCCAACTTAACTTAACCCCAACTTATCTTAACCCCAACTTAACGTAACCCCAACTTAACTTAACCCCAATTTAATTTAACACCAACTTAACTTAGCCCCAACTTAACTTAACCCCAACTTAACTTAACCCCAACTTAACTTAACCCCAACTTAAATTAACCGCAACTTAACTGAACCCCAACTCAACTTAACCCCAACTTAACTTAACCCCAACTTAACATAACCCCAACTTAACTTAACCCCAAATTAACTCAACCCCAACTTAACTTAACCATAACTTAACCCCAAATTAACTTAACCCCAACTTAACTTAACCCCACCTTAACTTACCCCCAACTTAACTTACCACCAACTTAACTTACCCCCAACTTAACTTAACCCCAACTTAACTTAACCCCAACTTAACTTAACCCCACTTAACTTAAACCCAACTTAAGTACCCCCAACTTAAGTTAACCCCAAATTAACTCAACCCCAACTTAACTTAACCCCAACTTAACTTAACCCCAACTTAATTAGACCCAACTTAAATTAACCCCAACTTAACTTACCCCCAACTTAACTTACCCCCAACTTAACTTAACCACAACCTAACTTAACCCCAACTTAACTTAACCCCAACTTAACTTAACCCCAACTTAACTTAACCCCACTTAACTTAAACCCACCTTAAGTACCCCCAACTTAAGTTAACCCCAAATTAACTCAACCCCAACTCAACTTAACCCCGCCTTAACTTAACCCGCAACTTAACTTAACCCCAACTTAAATTAACCCCAACTTAACTTGCCCCCAACTTAACTTACCCCCAACTTAACTCAACCCCAACTTAACTTAACCCCAACTTATCTTAACCCCAACTTAACGTAACCCCAACTTAACTTAACCCCAATTTAATTTAACACCAACTTAACTTAGCCCCAACTTAACTTAACCCCAACTTAACTTAACCCCAACTTAACTTAACCCCAACTTAAATTAACCGCAACTTAACTGAACCCCAACTCAACTTAACCCCAACTTAACTTAACCCCAACTTAACATAACCCCAACTTAACTTAACCCCAAATTAACTCAACCCCAACTTAACTTAACCATAACTTAACCCCAAATTAACTTAACCCCAACTTAACTTAACCCCACCTTAACTTACCCCCAACTTAACTTACCACCAACTTAACTTACCCCCAACTTAACTTAACCCCAACTTAACTTAACCCCAACTTAACTTAACCCCACTTAACTTAAACCCAACTTAAGTACCCCCAACTTAAGTTAACCCCAAATTAACTCAACCCCAACTTAACTTAACCCCAACTTAACTTAACCCCAACTTAATTAGACCCAACTTAAATTAACCCCAACTTAACTTACCCCCAACTTAACTTACCCCCAACTTAACTTAACCACAACCTAACTTAACCCCAACTTAACTTAACCCCAACTTAACTTAACCCCAACTTAACTTAACCCCACTTAACTTAAACCCACCTTAAGTACCCCCAACTTAAGTTAACCCCAAATTAACTCAACCCCAACTCAACTTAACCCCGCCTTAACTTAACCCGCAACTTAACTTAACCCCAACTTAAATTAACCCCAACTTAACTTGCCCCCAACTTAACTTACCCCCAACTTAACTGAACCCCAACTTAATTTAACCCCAACTTAATTTAACCCCAACTTAACTTAAACCCAACTTAACTTAACCCCAACTTAACTTAACCCTAAATTAACTCAACCCCAACTTAACTCAACCCCAACTTAACTTAACCCCAACTTAACTTAACCCCAACTTAACTTAACCACAAATTAACTTAGCCCCAACTTAAATTAACCCCAACTTAACTCAACCCCAAATTAACTTAACCCCGACTTAACTTAACCCCAACTTAACTTAACCACAAAATTAACTTAACCCCAATTTAAATTAACCCCAACTTAACTTAACCCCAACTTAACATAACCAGCACTTAACTTAACCCCAACTTAACTTAACCCCAACTTAAATTAACCCCAACTTAACTTAACCCCAACTTAACTAAACCCCAACTTAACTTAACCCCAACTTCATTTAACCCCAACTTAACCCAAACTTAACTTAACACCAACTTAACTGAACCCCAACTTAACTTAGCCCCAACTTAACTTAGCCCCAACTTAACTTAGCCCCAACTTAACTTAGCCCCAACTTAACTTAAACTCAACTTAACTTAACTGCAACTTAACTTAACCCCAACTTAAGTTAACCCCAACTTAACTCAACACCAACTTAACTCAACCCCAACTTAACTCCACCCCAATTTAACTCAACCCCAACTTAACTCAACCCCAACTTAACTTAACTCCAACTTAAATTAACCCTAACTTAACTTAACCCCGACTTAACTTAACCCCGACTTAACTTAACCCCAACTTAACTTAACCCCAACTTAATTTAACCCCATCTTAACCCCAACATAACTTAACCCCAACTTAACTGAACCCCAACTTAACTTAACCCCAACTTAACTTAACCCCAACTTAACTCAACCCCAACTTAACTTAACCCCAACTTAACTTAACCCCAACTTAACTTAACCCCAACTTAACTTAACCCCAACTTAACTCAACCCCAACTTAACTTAACCCCAACTTAACTCAGCCCCAACTTAACTCAGCCCCAACTTAACTTAACACCAACTTAACTTAACCCCAACTTAACTTAACCCAACTTAACTTAAACCCAACTTAAGTACCCCCAACTTAAGTTAACCCCAAATTAACTCAACCCCAACTTAACTCAACCCCAACTTAACTTAACCCCAACTTATCTTAACCCCAACTTAACTTAACCCCAAATTAACTTAACCCCAACTTAATTTAACCGCAACTTAACTTAACCCCAACTTAACTTAACCCCAACTTAACTTAACCCCAACTTAACTTAACCCCAACTTAAAGTAACCCCAACTTAACTTAACCCCAACTTAACTTAACCCCAACTTAACTTAACCGCAACTTAACTGAACCCCAACTCAACTTAACCCCAACTTAACTTAACCCCAAATTAACGTAACCGCAACTTAACTTAACCCCAACTTAACTCAACCCCAACTTAACTTAACCCTAACTTAACCCCAAATTAACTTAACCCCAACTTAACTTAACCCCATCTTAACTTACCCCCAACTTAACTTACCACCAACTTAACTTACCCCCAACTTAACTTAACCCCAACTTAACTTAACCCCAACTTAACTTAACTCCAACTTAATTTAACCCCAACTTAACTTAACCCCAACTTAATTTAACCCCAACTTAACTTAACTCCAACTTAACTTAACCCCAACTTAACTTAACCCCAACTTAACTTAACCACAAATTAACTTAGCCCCAACTTAAATTAACCCCAACTTAACTCAACCCCAAATTAACTTAACCCCGACTTAACTTAACCCCAACTTAACTTAACCACAAAATTAACTTAACCCCAATTTAAATTAACCCCAACTTAACTTAACCCCAACTTAACATAACCACCACTTAACTTAACCCCAACTTAACTTAACCCCAACTTAAATTAACCCCAACTTAACTTAACCCCAACTTAACTAAACCCCAACTTAACTTAATCCCAACTTCATTTAACCCCAACTTAACCCAAACTTAACTTAACACCAACTTAACTGAACCCCAACTTAACTTAGCCCCAACTTAACTTAGCCCCAACTTAACTTAGCCCCAACTTAACTTAGCCCCAACTTAACTTAAACTCAACTTAACTTAACTGCAACTTAACTTAACCCCAACTTAAGTTAACCCCAACTTAACTCAACACCAACTTAACTCAACCCCAACTTAACTCCACCCCAATTTAACTCAACCCCAACTTAACTCAACCCCAACTTAACTTAACCCCGACTTAACTTAACCCCAACTTAACTTAACCCCAACTTAATTTAACCCCATCTTAACCCCAACTTAACTTAACCCCAACTTAACTCAACCCCAACTTAACTTAACCCCAACTTAACTTAACCCCAACTTAACTTAACCCCAACTTAACTTAACCCCAACTTAACTCAACCTCAACTTAACTTAACCCCAACTTAACTCAGCCCCAACTTAACTCAGCCCCAACTTAACTTAACACCAACTTAACTTAACCCCAACTTAACTTAACCCCACTTAACTTAAACCCAACTTAAGTACCCCCAACTTAAGTTAACCCCAAATTAACTCAACCCCAACTTAACTCAACCCCAACTTAACTTAACCCCAACTTATCTTAACCCCAACTTAACTTAACCCCAAATTAACTTAACCCCAACTTAATTTAACCGCAACTTAACTTAACCCCAACTTAACTTAACCCCAACTTAACTTAACCCCAACTTAACTTAACCCCAACTTAAAGTAACCCCAACTTAACTTAACCCCAACTTAACTTAACCCCAACTTAACTTAACCGCAACTTAACTGAACCCCAACTCAACTTAACCCCAACTTAACTTAACCCCAAATTAACGTAACCGCAACTTAACTTAACCCCAACTTAACTCAACCCCAACTTAACTTAACCCTAACTTAACCCCAAATTAACTTAACCCCAACTTAACTTAACCCCATCTTAACTTACCCCCAACTTAACTTACCACCAACTTAACTTACCCCCAACTTAACTTAACCCCAACTTAACTTAACCACAACCTAACTTAACCCCAACTTAACTTAACCCCAACTTAACTTAACCCCAACTTAACTGAACCCCACTTAACTTAAACCCAACTTAAGTACCCCCAACTTAAGTTAACCCCAAATTAACTCAACCCCAACTTAACTTAACCCCAACTTAACTTAACCCCAACTCAACTTAACCCCGCCTTAACTTAACCCCAACTTAAATTAACCCCAACTTAACTTAACCCCAACTTAACTTAACCCCAACTTAACTTAACCCCAAGTTAACTTAACCCCAACTTAACTTAACCCCAACTTAACTTAACCGCAACTTAACTTAACCCCAACTTAGCATAACCCCAACTTAACTTAACCCCAACTTAATTTAACCCCAACTTAACCCAAACTTAACTTAACCCCAACTTAACTGAACCCCAACTTAACTAAACCCCAACTTAACTTAACCCCAACTTAACTTAACCCCAACTTAACTCAACCCCAACTTAACTTAACCCCAACTTAACACAGCCCCAACTTAACTCAGCCCCAACTTAACTTAGCCCCAACTTAACTTAACACCAACTTAACTTAACCCCAACTTAACTTAACCCCAACTTAACTCAACCCCAACTTAAATTAACCCCAACTTAACTTAACCCCAACTTAACTTATCCCCAACTTAATTAACCCCAACTTAAATAAACCCCAACTTAACTTAACACCAACTTAACTTAACCCCAACTTAATTTAACCCCAACTTAACTTAACCCCAACTTAACTTGCCCCCAACTTAACTTACCCCCAACTTAACTTAACCCCAACTTAATTTAACCCCAACTTAATTTAACCCCAACTTAACTTAACCCCAACTTAACTTAACCCCAACTTAACTTAACCCCAACTTAATTTAACCTCAACTTAACTTAACCCCAACTTAATTTAACCCCAACTTAACTTAACCCCAACTTAACTTAACCCCAACTTAATTAGACCCAACTTAAATTAACCCCAACTTAAATTACCCCCAACTTAACTTACCCCCAACTTAACTTAACCACAACCTAACTTAACCCCAACTTAACTTAACCCCAACTTAACTTAACCCCAACTTAACTTAACCCCACTTAACTTAAACCCAACTTAAGTACCCCCAACTTAAGTTAACCCCAAATTAACTCAACTCCAACTTAACTCAACCCCAACTTAACTTAACCCCAACTTATCTTAACCCCAACTTAACTTAACCCCAACTTAACTTAACCCCAATTTAATTTAACCCCAACTTAACTTAACCCCAACTTAACTTAACCCCAACTTAACTTAACCCCAACTTAACTTAACCCCAACTTAAATTAAGCCCAACTTAACTTAACCCCAACTTAAATTAACCCCAACTTAACTTAACCCCTACTTAAATTAACCGCAACTTAACTGAACCCCAACTCAACTTAACCCCAACTTACCTTAACCCCAACTTAACATAACCCCAACTTAACTTAACCCCAAATTAACTCAACCCCAACTTAACTTACCCTCAACTTAACTTACCCCCAACTTAACTTAACCCCAACTTAACTTAACCCCAACTTAACTTAACCCCACATAACTTAAACCCAACTTAAGTACCCCCAACTTAAGTTAACCCCAAATTAACTCAACCCCAACTTAACTTAACCCCAACTTAACTTAACCCCAACTTAATTAGACCCAACTTAAATTAACCCCAACTTAACTTACACCCAACTTAACTTACCCCCAACTTAACTTAACGACAACCTAACTTAACCCCAACTTAACTTAACCCCAACTTAACTTAACCCCAACTTAACTTAACCCCACTTAACTTAAACCCAACTTAAGTACCCCCAACTTAAGTTAACCCCAAATTAACTCAACCCAACTTAACTTAACCCCAACTTAACTTAACCCCAACTCAACTTAACCCCGCCTTAACTTAACCCCAACTTAAATTAACCCCAACTTAACTTTACCCCAACTTAACTTAACGCCAATTTAACTTAACCCCAACTTAACTTAACCCCAACTTAACTTAACCCCAACTTAACTTAACCCCAACTTAATTTAACCCCAACTTAACTTAACCCCAACTTAACTTGCCCCCAACTTAACTTACCCCCAACTTAACTTAACCCCAACTTACTTTAACCCCAACTTAATTTAACCCCAACTTAACTGAACCCCAACTTAACTTAACCCCAACTTAATTTAACCCCAACTTAACTTAACCCCATCTTAAATTAACCCCAACTTAACTTAACCCCAACTTAACTTAACCCCAACTTAAATTAACCCCAACTTAACTTAACCCCAACTTAACTTAACCCCAACTTAACTTAACCCCAACTTAAATTAACCGCAACTTAACTGAACCCCAACTCAACTTAACTCCAACTTAACTTAACCCCATCTTAACATAACCCCAACTTAACTTAACCCCAACTTAACTCAACCCCAACTTAACTTAACCATAACTTAACCCTAAATTAACTTAACCCCAACTTAATTTAACCCCAACTTAACTTAACCCCAACTTAACTTAACCCCAACTTAACTTAACCCCAACTTAACTTAACCCCAACTTAAATTTACCCCAACTTAACTTAACCCCAACTTAACTTAACCCCAACTTAAATCAACCCCAACTTAACTTATCCCTAACTTAACCCCAAATTAACTTAACCCCAACTTAACATAACCACCAGTTAACTTAACCCCAACTTAACTTAACCCCAACTTAATTTAACCCCAACTTAACCCCAACTTAACTTGCCCCCAACTTAACTTACCCCCAACTTAACTTAACCCCAACTTAATTTAACCCCAACTTAATTTAACCCCAACTTAACTTAACCCCATCTTAACTTACCCCCAACTTAACTTACCACCAACTTAACTTACCCCCAACTTAACTTAACCCCAACTTAACTTAACCCCAACTTAACTTAACCCCAACTTAACTCAACCCCAACTTAACTTAACCCCAACTTAACTCAGCCCCAACTTAACTCAGCCCCAACTTAACTGAACCCCAACTTAACTTAACCCCAACTTAACTTAACCCCAACTTAACTCAACCCCAACTTAACTTAACCCCAACTTAACTTAACCCCAACTTAACTTAACCCCAACTTAACTTAACCCCAACTTAACTCAACCCCAACTTAACTTAACCCCAACTTAACTCAGCCCCAACTTAACTCAGCCCCAACTTAACTTAACACCAACTTAACTTAACCCCAAGTTAACTTAACCCAACTTAACTTAAACCCAACTTAAGTACCCCCAACTTAAGTTAACCCCAAATTAACTCAACCCCAACTTAACTCAACCCCAACTTAACTTAACCCCAACTTATCTTAACCCCAACTTAACTTAACCCCAAATTAACTTAACCCCAACTTAATTTAACCGCAACTTAACTTAACCCCAACTTAACTTAACCCCAACTTAACTTAACCCCAACTTAACTTAACCCCAACTTAAAGTAACCCCAACTTAACTTAACCCCAACTTAACTTAACCCCAACTTAACTTAACCGCAACTTAACTGAACCCCAACTCAACTTAACCCCAACTTAACTTAACCCCAAATTAACGTAACCGCAACTTAACTTAACCCCAACTTAACTCAACCCCAACTTAACTTAACCCTAACTTAACCCCAAATTAACTTAACCCCAACTTAACTTAACCCCATCTTAACTTACCCCCAACTTAACTTACCACCAACTTAACTTACCCCCAACTTAACTTAACCCCAACTTAACTTAACCCCAACTTAACTTAACTCCAACTTAATTTAACCCCAACTTAACTTAACCCCAACTTAATTTAACCCCAACTTAACTTAACTCCAACTTAACTTAACCCCAACTTAACTTAACCCCAACTTAACTTAACCACAAATTAACTTAGCCCCAACTTAAATTAACCCCAACTTAACTCAACCCCAAATTAACTTAACCCCGACTTAACTTAACCCCAACTTAACTTAACCACAAAATTAACTTAACCCCAATTTAAATTAACCCCAACTTAACTTAACCCCAACTTAACATAACCACCACTTAACTTAACCCCAACTTAACTTAACCCCAACTTAAATTAACCCCAACTTAACTTAACCCCAACTTAACTAAACCCCAACTTAACTTAATCCCAACTTCATTTAACCCCAACTTAACCCAAACTTAACTTAACACCAACTTAACTGAACCCCAACTTAACTTAGCCCCAACTTAACTTAGCCCCAACTTAACTTAGCCCCAACTTAACTTAGCCCCAACTTAACTTAAACTCAACTTAACTTAACTGCAACTTAACTTAACCCCAACTTAAGTTAACCCCAACTTAACTCAACACCAACTTAACTCAACCCCAACTTAACTCCACCCCAATTTAACTCAACCCCAACTTAACTCAACCCCAACTTAACTTAACCCCGACTTAACTTAACCCCAACTTAACTTAACCCCAACTTAATTTAACCCCATCTTAACCCCAACTTAACTTAACCCCAACTTAACTCAACCCCAACTTAACTTAACCCCAACTTAACTTAACCCCAACTTAACTTAACTCCAACTTAACTTAACCCCAACTTAACTCAACCTCAACTTAACTTAACCCCAACTTAACTCAGCCCCAACTTAACTCAGCCCCAACTTAACTTAACACCAACTTAACTTAACCCCAACTTAACTTAACCCCACTTAACTTAAACCCAACTTAAGTACCCCCAACTTAAGTTAACCCCAAATTAACTCAACCCCAACTTAACTCAACCCCAACTTAACTTAACCCCAACTTATCTTAACCCCAACTTAACTTAACCCCAAATTAACTTAACCCCAACTTAATTTAACCGCAACTTAACTTAACCCCAACTTAACTTAACCCCAACTTAACTTAACCCCAACTTAACTTAACCTCAACTTAAAGTAACCCCAACTTAACTTAACCCCAACTTAACTTAACCCCAACTTAACTTAACCGCAACTTAACTGAACCCCAACTCAACTTAACCCCAACTTAACTTAACCCCAAATTAACGTAACCGCAACTTAACTTAACCCCAACTTAACTCAACCCCAACTTAACTTAACCCTAACTTAACCCCAAATTAACTTAACCCCAACTTAACTTAACCCCATCTTAACTTACCCCCAACTTAACTTACCACCAACTTAACTTACCCCCAACTTAACTTAACCCCAACTTAACTTAACCACAACCTAACTTAACCCCAACTTAACTTAACCCCAACTTAACTTAACCCCAACTTAACTGAACCCCACTTAACTTAAACCCAACTTAAGTACCCCCAACTTAAGTTAACCCCAAATTAACTCAACCCCAACTTAACTTAACCCCAACTTAACTTAACCCCAACTCAACTTAACCCCGCCTTAACTTAACCCCAACTTAAATTAACCCCAACTTAACTTAACCCCAAGTTAACTTAACCCCAACTTAACTTAACCCCAACTTAACTTAACCGCAACTTAACTTAACCCCAACTTAGCATAACCCCAACTTAACTTAACCCCAACTTAATTTAACCCCAACTTAACCCAAACTTAACTTAACCCCAACTTAACTGAACCCCAACTTAACTAAACCCCAACTTAACTTAACCCCAACTTAACTTAACCCCAACTTAACTCAACCCCAACTTAACTTAACCCCAACTTAAATTAACCGCAACTTAACTGAACCCCAACTCAACTTAACTCCAACTTAACTTAACCCCATCTTAACATAACCCCAACTTAACTTAACCCCAACTTAACTCAACCCCAACTTAACTTAACCATAACTTAACCCTAAATTAACTTAACCCCAACTTAATTTAACCCCAACTTAACTTAACCCCAACTTAACTTAACCCCAACTTAACTTAACCCCAACTTAACTTAACCCCAACTTAAATTTACCCCAACTTAACTTAACCCCAACTTAACTTAACCCCAACTTAACTCAACCCCAACTTAACTTATCCCTAACTTAACCCCAAATTAACTTAACCCCAACTTAACATAACCACCAGTTAACTTAACCCCAACTTAACTTAACCCCAACTTAATTTAACCCCAACTTAACTTAACCCCAACTTAACTTGCCCCCAACTTAACTTACCCCCAACTTAACTTAACCCCAACTTAATTTAACCCCAACTTTATTTAACCCCAACTTAACTTAACCCCATCTTAACTTACCCCCAACTTAACTTACCACCAACTTAACTTACCCCCAACTTAACTTAACCCCAACTTAACTTAACCCCAACTTAACTTAACCCCAACTTAACTCAACCCCAACTTAACTTAACCCCAACTTAACTCAGCCCCAACTTAACTCAGCCCCAACTTAACTGAACCCCAACTTAACTTAACCCCAACTTAACTTAACCCCAACTTAACTCAACCCCAACTTAACTTAACCCCAACTTAACTTAACCCCAACTTAACTTAACCCCAACTTAACTTAACCCCGACTTAACTTAACCCCAACTTAACTTAACCCCAACTTAATTTAACCCCATCTTAACCCCAACTTAACTTAACCCCAACTTAACTCAACCCCAACTTAACTTAACCCCAACTTAACTTAACCCCAACTTAACTTAACTCCAACTTAACTTAACCCCAACTTAACTTAACCCCAACTTAATTTAACCGCAACTTAACTTAACCCCAACTTAACTCAGCCCCAACTTAACTTAACACCAACTTAACTTAACCCCAACTTAACTTAACCCAACTTAACTTAAACCCAACTTAAGTACCCCCAACTTAAGTTAACCCCAAATTAACTCAACCCCAACTTAACTCAACCCCAACTTAACTTAACCCCAACTTATCTTAACCCCAACTTAACTTAACCCCAAATTAACTTAACCCCAACTTAATTTAACCGCAACTTAACTTAACCCCAACTTAACTTAACCCCAACTTAACTTAACCCCAACTTAACTTAACCCCAACTTAAAGTAACCCCAACTTAACTTAACCCCAACTTAACTTAACCCCAACTTAACTTAACCGCAACTTAACTGAACCCCAACTCAACTTAACCCCAACTTAACTTAACCCCAAATTAACGTAACCGCAACTTAACTTAACCCCAACTTAACTCAACCCCAACTTAACTTAAGCCTAACTTAACCCCAAATTAACTTAACCCCAACTTAACTTAACCCCATCTTAACTTACCCCCAACTTAACTTACCACCAACTTAACTTACCCCCAACTTAACTTAACCCCAACTTAACTTAACCCCAACTTAACTTAACTCCAACTTAATTTAACCCCAACTTAACTTAACCCCAACTTAATTTAACCCCAACTTAACTTAACTCCAACTTAACTTAACCCCAACTTAACTTAACCCCAACTTAACTTAACCACAAATTAACTTAGCCCCAACTTAAATTAACCCCAACTTAACTCAACCCCAAATTAACTTAACCCCGACTTAACTTAACCCCAACTTAACTTAACCACAAAATTAACTTAACCCCAATTTAAATTAACCCCAACTTAACTTAACCCCAACTTAACATAACCACCACTTAACTTAACCCCAACTTAACTTAACCCCAACTTAAATTAACCCCAACTTAACTTAACCCCAACTTAACTAAACCCCAACTTAACTTAATCCCAACTTCATTTAACCCCAACTTAACCCAAACTTAACTTAACACCAACTTAACTGAACCCCAACTTAACTTAGCCCCAACTTAACTTAGCCCCAACTTAACTTAGCCCCAACTTAACTTAGCCCCAACTTAACTTAAACTCAACTTAACTTAACTGCAACTTAACTTAACCCCAACTTAAGTTAACCCCAACTTAACTCAACACCAACTTAACTCAACCCCAACTTAACTCCACCCCAATTTAACTCAACCCCAACTTAACTCAACCCCAACTTAACTTAACCCCGACTTAACTTAACCCCAACTTAACTTAACCCCAACTTAATTTAACCCCATCTTAACCCCAACTTAACTTAACCCCAACTTAACTCAACCCCAACTTAACTTAACCCCAACTTAACTTAACCCCAACTTAACTTAACTCCAACTTAACTTAACCCCAACTTAACTCAACCTCAACTTAACTTAACCCCAACTTAACTCAGCCCCAACTTAACTCAGCCCCAACTTAAATTAACACCAACTTAACTTAACCCCAACTTAACTTAACCCCACTTAACTTAAACCCAACTTAAGTACCCCCAACTTAAGTTAACCCCAAATTAACTCAACCCCAACTTAACTCAACCCCAACTTAACTTAACCCCAACTTATCTTAACCCCAACTTAACTTAACCCCAAATTAACTTAACCCCAACTTAATTTAACCGCAACTTAACTTAACCCCAACTTAACTTAACCCCAACTTAACTTAACCCCAACTTAACTTAACCCCAACTTAAAGTAACCCCAACTTAACTTAACCCCAACTTAACTTAACCCCAACTTAACTTAACCGCAACTTAACTGAACCCCAACTCAACTTAACCCCAACTTAACTTAACCCCAAATTAACGTAACCGCAACTTAACTTAACCCCAACTTAACTCAACCCCAACTTAACTTAACCCTAACTTAACCCCATCTTAACTTACCCCCAACTTAACTTACCACCAACTTAACTTACCCCCAACTTAACTTAACCCCAACTTAACTTAACCACAACCTAACTTAACCCCAACTTAACTTAACCCCAACTTAACTTAACCCCAACTTAACTGAACCCCACTTAACTTAAACCCAACTTAAGTACCCCCAACTTAAGTTAACCCCAAATTAACTCAACCCCAACTTAACTTAACCCCAACTTAACTTAACCCCAACTCAACTTAACCCCGCCTTAACTTAACCCCAACTTAAATTAACCCCAACTTAACTTAACCCCAACTTAACTTAACCCCAACTTAACTTAACCCCAAGTTAACTTAA
The DNA here is from genome assembly GCA_964016885.1 of Eledone cirrhosa. Classification (NCBI taxonomy): domain Eukaryota; kingdom Metazoa; phylum Mollusca; class Cephalopoda; order Octopoda; family Eledonidae; genus Eledone; species Eledone cirrhosa. The sequence goes on along the minus strand of OZ024744.1, from coordinate 135,175,687 downwards.
CCCCAACTTAACTTAACCCCAACTTAACTTAACCGCAACTTAACTTAACCCCAACTTAGCATAACCCCAACTTAACTTAACCCCAACTTAATTTAACCCCAACTTAACCCAAACTTAACTTAACCCCAACTTAACTGAACCCCAACTTAACTAAACCCCAACTTAACTTAACCCCAACTTAACTTAACCCCAACTTAACTCAACCCCAACTTAACTTAACCCCAACTTAACACAGCCCCAACTTAACTCAGCCCCAACTTAACTTAGCCCCAACTTAACTTAACACCAACTTAACTTAACCCCAACTTAACTTAACCCCAACTTAACTCAACCCCAACTTAAATTAACCCCAACTTAACTTAACCCCAACTTAACTTATCCCCAACTTAATTAACCCCAACTTAAATAAACCCCAACTTAACTTAACACCAACTTAACTTAACCCCAACTTAATTTAACCCCAACTTAACTTAACCCCAACTTAACTTGCCCCCAACTTAACTTACCCCCAACTTAACTTAACCCCAACTTAATTTAACCCCAACTTAATTTAACCCCAACTTAACTTAACCCCAACTTAACTTAACCCCAACTTAACTTAACCCCAACTTAAATTAACCCCAACTTAACTTAACCCCAACTTAACTTAACCCCAACTTAACTTAACCCCACTTAACTTAAACCCAACTTAAGTACCCCCAACTTAAGTTAACCCCAAATTAACTCAACTCCAACTTAACTCAACCCCAACTTAACTTAACCCCAACTTATCTTAACCCCAACTTAACTTAACCCCAACTTAACTTAACCCCAATTTAATTTAACCCCAACTTAACTTAACCCCAACTTAACTTAACCCCAACTTAACTTAACCCCAACTTAACTTAACCCCAACTTAAATTAAGCCCAACTTAACTTAACCCCAACTTAAATTAACCCCAACTTAACTTAACCCCTACTTAAATTAACCGCAACTTAACTGAACCCCAACTCAACTTAACCCCAACTTACCTTAACCCCAACTTAACATAACCCCAACTTAACTTAACCCCAAATTAACTCAACCCCAACTTAACTTACCCTCAACTTAACTTACCCCCAACTTAACTTAACCCCAACTTAACTTAACCCCAACTTAACTTAACCCCACATAACTTAAACCCAACTTAAGTACCCCCAACTTAAGTTAACCCCAAATTAACTCAACCCCAACTTAACTTAACCCCAACTTAACTTAACCCCAACTTAATTAGACCCAACTTAAATTAACCCCAACTTAACTTACACCCAACTTAACTTACCCCCAACTTAACTTAACGACAACCTAACTTAACCCCAACTTAACTTAACCCCAACTTAACTTAACCCCAACTTAACTTAACCCCACTTAACTTAAACCCAACTTAAGTACCCCCAACTTAAGTTAACCCCAAATTAACTCAACCCAACTTAACTTAACCCCAACTTAACTTAACCCCAACTCAACTTAACCCCGCCTTAACTTAACCCCAACTTAAATTAACCCCAACTTAACTTTACCCCAACTTAACTTAACGCCAATTTAACTTAACCCCAACTTAACTTAACCCCAACTTAACTTAACCCCAACTTAACTTAACCCCAACTTAATTTAACCCCAACTTAACTTAACCCCAACTTAACTTGCCCCCAACTTAACTTACCCCCAACTTAACTTAACCCCAACTTACTTTAACCCCAACTTAATTTAACCCCAACTTAACTTAACCCCAACTTAACTTAACCCCAACTTAATTTAACCCCAACTTAACTTAACCCCATCTTAAATTAACCCCAACTTAACTTAACCCCAACTTAACTTAACCCCAACTTAAATTAACCCCAACTTAACTTAACCCCAACTTAACTTAACCCCAACTTAACTTAACCCCAACTTAAATTAACCGCAACTTAACTGAACCCCAACTCAACTTAACTCCAACTTAACTTAACCCCATCTTAACATAACCCCAACTTAACTTAACCCCAACTTAACTCAACCCCAACTTAACTTAACCATAACTTAACCCTAAATTAACTTAACCCCAACTTAATTTAACCCCAACTTAACTTAACCCCAACTTAACTTAACCCCAACTTAACTTAACCCCAACTTAACTTAACCCCAACTTAAATTTACCCCAACTTAACTTAACCCCAACTTAACTTAACCCCAACTTAACTCAACCCCAACTTAACTTATCCCTAACTTAACCCCAAATTAACTTAACCCCAACTTAACATAACCACCAGTTAGCTTAACCCCAACTTAACTTAACCCCAACTTAATTTAACCCCAACTTAACTTAACCCCAACTTAACTTGCCCCCAACTTAACTTACCCCCAACTTAACTTAACCCCAACTTAATTTAACCCCAACTTAATTTAACCCCAACTTAACTTAACCCCATCTTAACTTACCCCCAACTTAACTTACCACCAACTTAACTTACCCCCAACTTAACTTAACCCCAACTTAACTTAACCCCAACTTAACTTAACTCCAACTTAATTTAACCCCAACTTAACTTAACCCCAACTTAAATTACCCGCAACTTAACTTAACCCCAACTTAAATTAACCCCAACTTAACTTAACCCCAACTTAACTAAACCCCAACTTAACTTAACCCCAACTTAATTTAACCCCAACTTAACCCAAACTTAACTTAACCCCAACTTAACTGAACCCCAACTTAACTAAACCCCAACTTAACTTAACCCCAACTTAACTTAACCCCAACTTAACTTAACCCAAACTTAACTTAACCCCAACTTAACTCAACCCCAACTTAACTTAACCCCAACTTAACTCAGCCCCAACTTAACTCAGCCCCAACTTAACTTAGCCCCAACTTAACTTAACACCAACTTAACTTAACCCTAACTTAACTTAACCCCAACTTAACTTAACCCCAACTTAACTCAACACCAACTTAACGCAACCCCAACTTAACTCCACCCCAATTTAACTCAACCCCAACTTAACTCAACCCCAACTTAACTTAACTCCAACTTAACTTAACCCTAACTTAACTTAACCCCGACTTAACTTAACCCCGACTTAACTTAACCCCAACTTAACTTAACCCCAACTTAACTTAACCCCAACTTAACTTAACCCCAACTTAATTTAACCCCATCTTAACCCCAACTTAACTTAACCCCAACTTAACTGAACCCCAACTTAACTCAACCCCAACTTAACTTAACCCCAACTTAACTTAACCCCAACTTAACTTAACCCCAACTTAACTTAACCCCAACTTAACTCAGCCCCAACTTAACTCAGCCCCAACTTAACTTAGCCCCAACTTAACTTAACACCAACTTAACTTAACCCCAACTTAACTTAACCCCAACTTAATTTAACCCCAACTTAACATAACCCCAACTTAACTTAACCCCAACTTAACTCAACCCCAACTTAACTTAACCCTAACTTAACCCCAAATTAACTTAACCCCGACTTAACTTAACCCCATCTTAACTTACCCCCAACTTAACTTACCACCAACTTAACTTACCCCCAACTTAACTTAACCCCAACTTAACTTAACCCCAACTTAACTTAACCCCAACTTAATTAACCCAAACTTAATTTAGCCCCAACTTAACTTAACCCCAACTTAATTTAACCCCAATTTAACTTAACCCCAACTTAACTTAACCCCAACTTAATTAGACCCAACTTAAATTAACCCCAACTTAACTTACCCCCAACTTAACTTACCCCAACTTAACTTAACCACATCCTAACTTAACCCCAACTTAACTTAACCCCAACTTAACTTAACCCCACTTAACTTAAACCCAACTTAAGTACCCCCAACTTAAGTTAACCCCAAATTAACTCAACCCCAACTTAACTCAACCCCTACTTAACTTAACCCCAACTTATCTTAACCCCAACTTAACTTAACCCCAAATTAACTTAACCCCAACTTAATTTAACCGCAACTTAACTTAACCCCAACTTAACTTAACCCCAACTTAAATTAACCCCAACTTAACTTAACCCCAACTTAAAGTAACCCCAACTTAACTTAACCCCAACTTAACTTAACCCCAACTTAACTTAACCGCAACTTAACTGAACCCCAACTCAACTTAACCCCAACTTAACTTAACCCCAACTTAACATAACCCCAACTTAACTTAACCCCAACTTAAATCAACCCAACTTAACTTAACCCTAACTTAACCCCAAATTAACTTAACCCCAACTTAACTTAACCCCATCTTAAATTACCCCCAACTTAACTTACCACCAACTTAACTTACCCCCAACTTAACTTAACCCCAACTTAACTTAACCCCAACTTAACTTAACTCCAACTTAATTTAACCCCAACTTAACTTAACCCCAACTTAATTTAACCCCAACTTAACTTAACTCCAACTTAACTTAACCCCAACTTAATTTGACCCAACTTAAATTAACCCCAACTTAACTTACCCTCAACTTAACTTACCCCCAACTTAACTTAACCCCAACTTAACTTAACCCCAACTTAACTTAACCCCACTTAACTTAAACCCAACTTAAGTACCCCCAACTTAAGTTAAGCCCAAATTAACTCAACCCCAACTTAACTTAACCCCAACTTAACTTAACCCCAACTTAATTAGACCCAACTTAAATTAACCCCAACTTAACTTACCCCCAACTTAACTTACCCCCAACTTAACTTAACCCCAACTTAACTTATCCCCAACTTAACTTAACCCCAACTTAAATTAACCCCAGCTTAACTTAACCCCAACTTAAATTAACCCCAACTTAACTTAACCCCTACTTAAATTAACCGCAACTTATCTGAACCCCAACTCAACTTAACCCCAACTTAACTTAACCCCAACTTAACATAACCCCAACTTAACTTAACCCCAAATTAACTCAACCCCAACTTAACTTAACCATAACTTAACCCCAAATTAACTTAACCCCAACTTAACTTAACCCCACCTTAACTTACCCCCAACTTAACTTACCACCAACTTAACTTACCCCCAACTTAACTTAACCCCAACTTAAATTACCCCCAACTTAACTTACCCCCAACTTAACTTAACCACAACCTAACTTAACCCCAACTTAACTTAACCCCAACTTAACTTAACCCCAACTTAACTTAACTCCACTTAACTTAAACCCAACTTAAGTACCCCCAACTTAAGTTAACCCCAAATTAACTCAACTCCAACTTAACTCAACCCCAACTTAACTTAACCCCAACTTATCTTAACCCCAACTTAACTTAACCCCAACTTAACTTAACCCCAATTTAATTTAACCCCAACTTAACTTAACCCCAACTTAACTTAACCCCAACTTAACTTAACCCCAACTTAACTTAACCCCAACTTAAATTAAGCCCAACTTAACTTAACCCCAACTTAAATTAACCCCAACTTAACTTAACCCCTACTTAAATTAACCGCAACTTAACTGAACCCCAACTCAACTTAACCCCAACTTACCTTAACCCCAACTTAACATAACCCCAACTTAACTTAACCCCAAATTAACTCAACCCCAACTTAACTTACCCTCAACTTAACTTACCCCCAACTTAACTTAACCCCAACTTAACTTAACCCCAACTTAACTTAACCCCACATAACTTAAACCCAACTTAAGTACCCCCAACTTAAGTTAACCCCAAATTAACTCAACCCCAACTTAACTTAACCCCAACTTAACTTAACCCCAACTTAATTAGACCCAACTTAAATTAACCCCAACTTAACTTACACCCAACTTAACTTACCCCCAACTTAACTTAACGACAACCTAACTTAACCCCAACTTAACTTAACCCCAACTTAACTTAACCCCAACTTAACTTAACCCCACTTAACTTAAACCCAACTTAAGTACCCCCAACTTAAGTTAACCCCAAATTAACTCAACCCAACTTAACTTAACCCCAACTTAACTTAACCCCAACTCAACTTAACCCCGCCTTAACTTAACCCCAACTTAAATTAACCCCAACTTAACTTTACCCCAACTTAACTTAACGCCAATTTAACTTAACCCCAACTTAACTTAACCCCAACTTAACTTAACCCCAACTTAACTTAACCCCAACTTAATTTAACCCCAACTTAACTTAACCCCAACTTAACTTGCCCCCAACTTAACTTACCCCCAACTTAACTTAACCCCAACTTACTTTAACCCCAACTTAATTTAACCCCAACTTAACTTAACCCCAACTTAACTTAACCCCAACTTAATTTAACCCCAACTTAACTTAACCCCAACTTAAATTAACCCCAACTTAACTTAACCCCAACTTAACTTAACCCCAACTTAAATTAACCCCAACTTAACTTAACCCCAACTTAACTTAACCCCAACTTAACTTAACCCCAACTTAAATTAACCGCAACTTAACTGAACCCCAACTCAACTTAACTCCAACTTAACTTAACCCCATCTTAACATAACCCCAACTTAACTTAACCCCAACTTAACTCAACCCCAACTTAACTAAACCATAACTTAACCCTAAATTAACTTAACCCCAACTTAATTTAACCCCAACTTAACTTAACCCCAACTTAACTTAACCCCAACTTAACTTAACCCCAACTTAACTTAACCCCAACTTAAATTTACCCCAACTTAACTTAACCCCAACTTAACTTAACCCCAACTTAACTCAACCCCAACTTAACTTAACCCTAACTTAACCCCAAATTAACTTAACCCCAACTTAACATAACCACCAGTTAACTTAACCCCAACTTAACTTAACCCCAACTTAATTTAACCCCAACTTAACTTAACCCCAACTTAACTTGCCCCCAACTTAACTTACCCCCGACTTAACTTAACCCCAACTTAATTTAACCCCAACTTAATTTAACCCCAACTTAACTTAACCCCATCTTAACTTACCCCCAACTTAACTTACCACCAACTTAACTTACCCCCAACTTAACTTAACCCCAACTTAACTTAACCCCAACTTAACTTAACTCCAACTTAATTTAACCCCAACTTAACTTAACCCCAACTTAAATTACCCGCAACTTAACTTAACCCCAACTTAAATTAACCCCAACTTAACTTAACCCCAACTTAACTAAACCCCAACTTAACTTAACCCCAACTTAATTTAACCCCAACTTAACCCAAACTTAACTTAACCCCAACTTAACTGAACCCCAACTTAACTAAACCCCAACTTAACTTAACCCCAACTTAACTTAACCCCAACTTAACTTAACCCAAACTTAACTTAACCCCAACTTAACTCAACCCCAACTTAACTTAACCCAAACTTAACTCAGCCCCAACTTAACTCAGCCCCAACTTAACTTAGCCCCAACTTAACTTAACACCAACTTAACTTAACCCTAACTTAACTTAACCCCAACTTAACTTAACCCCAACTTAACTCAACACCAACTTAACGCAACCCCAACTTAACTCCACCCCAATTTAACTCAACCCCAACTTAACTCAACCCCAACTTAACTTAACTCCAACTTAACTTAACCCTAACTTAACTTAACCCCGACTTAACTTAACCCCGACTTAACTTAACCCCAACTTAACTTAACCCCAACTTAACTTAACCCCAACTTAACTTAACCCCAACTTAATTTAACCCCATCTTAACCCCAACTTAACTTAACCCCAACTTAACTGAACCCCAACTTAACTCAACCCCAACTTAACTTAACCCCAACTTAACTTAACCCCAACTTAACTTAACCCCAACTTAACTTAACCCCAACTTAACTCAGCCCCAACTTAACTCAGCCCCAACTTAACTTAGCCCCAACTTAACTTAACACCAACTTAACTTAACCCCAACTTAACTTAACCCCAACTTAATTTAACCCCAACTTAACATAACCCCAACTTAACTTAACCCCAACTTAACTCAACCCCAACTTAACTTAACCCTAACTTAACCCCAAATTAACTTAACCCCGACTTAACTTAACCCCATCTTAACTTACCCCCAACTTAACTTACCACCAACTTAACTTACCCCCAACTTAACTTAACCCCAACTTAACTTAACCCCAACTTAATTAACCCAAACTTAATTTAGCCCCAACTTAACTTAACCCCAACTTAATTTAACCCCAATTTAACTTAACCCCAACTTAACTTAACCCCAACTTAATTAGACCCAACTTAAATTAACCCCAACTTAACTTACCCCCAACTTAACTTACCCCAACTTAACTTAACCACATCCTAACTTAACCCCAACTTAACTTAACCCCAACTTAACTTAACCCCACTTAACTTAAACCCAACTTAAGTACCCCCAACTTAAGTTAACCCCAAATTAACTCAACCCCAACTTAACTCAACCCCTACTTAACTTAACCCCAACTTATCTTAACCCCAACTTAACTTAACCCCAAATTAACTTAACCCCAACTTAATTTAACCGCAACTTAACTTAACCCCAACTTAACTTAACCCCAACTTAAATTAACCCCAACTTAACTTAACCCCAACTTAAAGTAACCCCAACTTAACTTAACCCCAACTTAACTTAACCCCAACTTAACTTAACCGCAACTTAACTGAACCCCAACTCAACTTAACCCCAACTTAACTTAACCCCAACTTAACATAACCCCAACTTAACTTAACCCCAACTTAAATCAACCCAACTTAACTTAACCCTAACTTAACCCCAAATTAACTTAACCCCAACTTAACTTAACCCCATCTTAAATTACCCCCAACTTAACTTACCACCAACTTAACTTACCCCCAACTTAACTTAACCCCAACTTAACTTAACCCCAACTTAACTTAGCTCCAACTTAATTTAACCCCAACTTAACTTAACCCCAACTTAATTTAACCCCAACTTAACTTAACTCCAACTTAACTTAACCCCAACTTAATTTGACCCAACTTAAATTAACCCCAACTTAACTTACCCTCAACTTAACTTACCCCCAACTTAACTTAACCCCAACTTAACTTAACCCCAACTTAACTTAACCCCACTTAACTTAAACCCAACTTAAGTACCCCCAACTTAAGTTAAGCCCAAATTAACTCAACCCCAACTTAACTTAACCCCAACTTAACTTAACCCCAACTTAATTAGACCCAACTTAAATTAACCCCAACTTAACTTACCCCCAACTTAACTTACCCCCAACTTAACTTAACCCCAACTTAACTTATCCCCAACTTAACTTAACCCCAACTTAAATTAACCCCAACTTAACTTAACCCCAACTTAAATTAACCCCAACTTAACTTAACCCCTACTTAAATTAACCGCAACTTAACTGAACCCCAACTCAACTTAACCCCAACTTAACTTAACCCCAACTTAACATAACCCCAACTTAACTTAACCCCAAATTAACTCAACCCCAACTTAACTTAACCATAACTTAACCCCAAATTAACTTAACCCCAACTTAACTTAACCCCACCTTAACTTACCCCCAACTTAACTTACCACCAACTTAACTTACCCCCAACTTAACTTAACACCAACTTAACTTAACCCCAACTTAATTTAACCCGACTTATCTTAAATCCAACTTAAGTACCCCCAACTTAAGTTAACCCCAAATTAACTCAACCCCAACTTAACTTAACCCCAACTTAACTTAACCCCAACTTAATTAGACCCAACTTAAATTAACCGCAACTTAACTTACCCCCAACTTAACTTACCCCCAACTTAACTTAACCACAACCTAACTTAACCCCAACTTAACTTAACCCCAACTTAACTTAACCCCAACTTAACTTAACCCCACTTAACTTAAACCCACCTTAAGTACCCCCAACTTAAGTTAACCCCAAATTAACTCAACCCCAACTCAACTTAAACCCAACTTAACTTAACCCCAACTTAAATTACCCGCAACTTAACTTAACCCCAACTTAAATTAACCCCAACTTAACTTAACCCCAACTTAACTAAACCCCAACTTAACTTAACCCCAACTTAATTTAACCCCAACTTAACCCAAACTTAACTTAACCCCAACTTAACTGAACCCCAACTTAACTAAACCCCAACTTAACTTAACCCCAACTTAACTTAACCCCAACTTAACTTAACCCAAACTTAACTTAACCCCAACTTAACTCAACCCCAACTTAACTTAACCCCAACTTAACTCAGCCCCAACTTAACTCAGCCCCAACTTAACTTAGCCCCAACTTAACTTAACACCAACTTAACTTAACCCTAACTTAACTTAACCCCAACTTAACTTAACCCCAACTTAACTCAACACCAACTTAACGCAACCCCAACTTAACTCCACCCCAATTTAACTCAACCCCAACTTAATTCAACCCCAACTTAACTTAACTCCAACTTAACTTAACCCTAACTTAACTTAACCCCGACTTAACTTAACCCCGACTTAACTTAACCCCAACTTAACTTAACCCCAACTTAACTTAACCCCAACTTAACTTAACCCCAACTTAATTTAACCCCATCTTAACCCCAACTTAACTTAACCCCAACTTAACTGAACCCCAACTTAACTCAACCCCAACTTAACTTAACCCCAACTTAACTTAGCCCCAACTTAACTTAACACCAACTTAACTTAACCCCAACTTAACTTAACCCCAACTTAATTTAACCCCAACTTAACATAACCCCAACTTAACTTAACCCCAACTTAACTCAACCCCAACTTAACTTAACCCTAACTTAACCCCAAATTAACTTAACCCCGACTTAACTTAACCCCATCTTAACTTACCCCCAACTTAACTTACCACCAACTTAACTTACCCCCAACTTAACTTAACCCCAACTTAACTTAACCCCAACTTAACTTAACCCCAACTTAATTAACCCAAACTTAATTTAGCCCCAACTTAACTTAACCCCAACTTAATTTAACCCCAATTTAACTTAACCCCAACTTAACTTAACCCCAACTTAATTAGACCCAACTTAAATTAACCCCAACTTAACTTACCCCCAACTTAACTTACCCCAACTTAACTTAACCACATCCTAACTTAACCCCAACTTAACTTAACCCCAACTTAACTTAACGCCACTTAACTTAAACCCAACTTAAGTATCCCCAACTTAAGTTAACCCCAAATTAACTCAACCCCAACTTAACTCAACCCCTACTTAACTTAACCCCAACTTATCTTAACCCCAACTTAACTTAACCCCAAATTAACTTAACCCCAACTTAATTTAACCGCAACTTAACTTAACCCCAACTTAACTTAACCCCAACTTAAATTAACCCCAACTTAACTTAACCCCAACTTAAAGTAACCCCAACTTAACTTAACCCCAACTTAACTTAACCCCAATTTAACTTAACCGCAACTTAACTGAACCCCAACTCAACTTAACCCCAACTTAACTTAACCCCAACTTAACATAACCCCAACTTAACTTAACCCCAACTTAAATCAACCCAACTTAACTTAACCCTAACTTAACCCCAAATTAACTTAACCCCAACTTAACTTAACCCCATCTTAAATTACCCCCAACTTAACTTACCACCAACTTAACTTACCCCCAACTTAACTTAACCCCAACTTAACTTAACCCCAACTTAACTTAACTCCAACTTAATTTAACCCCAACTTAACTTAACCCCAACTTAATTTAACCCCAACTTAACTTAACTCCAACTTAACTTAACCCCAACTTAATTTGACCCAACTTAAATTAACCCCAACTTAACTTACCCTCAACTTAACTTACCCCCAACTTAACTTAACCCCAACTTAACTTAACCCCAACTTAACTTAACCCCACTTAACTTAAACCCAACTTAAGTACCCCCAACTTAAGTTAAGCCCAAATTAACTCAACCCCAACTTAACTTAACCCCAACTTAACTTAACCCCAACTTAATTAGACCCAACTTAAATTAACCCCAACTTAACTTACCCCCAACTTAACTTACCCCCAACTTAACTTAACCCCAACTTAACTTATCCCCAACTTAACTTAACCCCAACTTAAATTAACCCCAACTTAACTTAACCCCAACTTAAATTAACCCCAACTTAACTTAACCCCTACTTAAATTAACCGCAACTTAACTGAACCCCAACTCAACTTAACCCCAACTTAACTTAACCCCAACTTAACATAACCCCAACTTAACTTAACCCCAAATTAACTCAACCCCAACTTAACTTAACCATAACTTAACCCCAAATTAACTTAACCCCAACTTAACTTAACCCCACCTTAACTTACCCCCAACTTAACTTACCACCAACTTAACTTACCCCCAACTTAACTTAACCCCAACTTAACTTAACCCCAACTTAATTTAACCCGACTTAACTTAAATCCAACTTAAGTACCCCCAACTTAAGTTAACCCCAAATTAACTCAACCCCAACTTAACTTAACCCCAACTTAACTTAACCCCAACTTAATTAGACCCAACTTAAATTAACCGCAACTTAACTTACCCCCAACTTAACTTACCCCCAACTTAACTTAACCACAACCTAACTTAACCCCAACTTAACTTAACCCCAACTTAACTTAACCCCAACTTAACTTAACCCCACTTAACTTAAACCCACCTTAAGTACCCCCAACTTAAGTTAACCCCAAATTAACTCAACCCCAACTCAACTTAACCCCGCCTTAACTTAACCCCAACTTAACTTAACCCCAACTTAAATTACCCGCAACTTAACTTAACCCCAACTTAAATTAACCCCAACTTAACTTAACCCCAACTTAACTAAACCCCAACTTAACTTAACCCCAAATTAATTTAACCCCAACTTAACCCAAACTTAACTTAACCCCAACTTAACTGAACCCCAACTTAACTAAACCCCAACTTAACTTAAACCCAACTTAACTTAACCCCAACTTAACTTAACCCCAACTTAACTTAACCCCAACTTAACTCAACCCCAACTTAACTTAACCCCAACTTAACTCAGCCCCAACTTAACTCAGCCCCAACTTAACTTAACCCCAACTTAACTTAACCCTAACTTAACTTAACCCCAACTTAACTTAACCCCAACTTAATATAAACCCAACTTAACTTAACCGCAACTTAACTCAACCCCAACTTAAATTAACCCCAACTTAACTTAACCCCAACTTAACTTAACCCCAACTTAATTAACCCCAACTTAAATAAACCCCAACTTAAATTAACACCAACTTAACTTAACCCCACCTTAATTTAACCCCAACTTAACTTAACCCCAACTTAACTTGCCCCCAACTTAACTTACCCCCAACTTAACTTAACCCCAACTTAATTTAACCCCAACTTAATTTAACCCCAACTTAACTTAAACCCAACTTAACTTAACCCCAACTTAACTTAACCCTAAATTAACTCAACCCCAACTTAACTCAACCCCAACTTAACTTAACCCCAACTTAACTTAACCCCAACTTAACTTAACCACAAATTAACTTAGCCCCAACTTAAATTAACCCCAACTTAACTCAACCCCAAATTAACTTAACCCCGACTTAACTTAACCCCAACTTAACTTAACCACAAAATTAACTTAACCCCAATTTAAATTAACCCCAACTTAACTTAACCCCAACTTAACATAACCACCACTTAACTTAACCCCAACTTAACTTAACCCCAACTTAAATTAACCCCAACTTAACTTAACCCCAACTTAACTAAACCCCAACTTAACTTAACCCCAACTTCATTTAACCCCAACTTAACCCCAACTTAACTTAACACCAACTTAACTGAACCCCAACTTAACTTAACCCCAACTTAAGTTAACCCCAACTTAACTCAACACCAACTTAACTCAACCCCAACTTAACTCCACCCCAATTTAACTCAACCCCAACTTAACTCAACCCCAACTTAACTTAACCCCAACTTAACTAAACCCCAACTTAACTTAACCCCAACTTCATTTAACCCCAAATTAACCCAAACTTAACTTAACACCAACTTAACTGAACCCCAACTTAACTTAGCCCCAACTTAACTTAGCCCCAACTTAACTTAGCCCCAACTTAACTTAGCCCCAACTTAACTTAAACTCAACTTAACTTAACTGCAACTTAACTTAACCCCAACTTAAGTTAACCCCAACTTAACTCAACACCAACTTAACTCAACCCCAACTTAACTCCACCCCAATTTAACTCAACCCCAACTTAACTCAACCCCAACTTAACTTAACTCCAACTTAACTTAACCCTAACTTAACTTAACCCCGACTTAACTTAACCCCGACTTAACTTAACCCCAACTTAACTTAACCCCAACTTAACTCAACCCCAACTTAAATTAACCCCAACTTAACTTAACCCCAACTTAACTTAACCCCAACTTAATTAACCCCAACTTAAATAAACCCCAACTTAACTTAACACCAACTTAACTTAACCCCAACTTAATTTAACCCCAACTTAACTTAACCCCAACTTAACTTGCCCCCAACTTAACTTACCCCCAACTTAACTTAACCCCAACTTAATTTAACCCCAACTTAATTTAACCCCAACTTAACTTAGCCCCAACTTAACTTAACCCCAACTTAACTTAACCCCAACTTAATTTAACCTCAACTTAACTTAACCCCAACTTAATTTAACCCCAACTTAACTTAACCCCAACTTAACTTAACCCCAACTTAATTAGACCCAACTTAAATTAACCCCAACTTAAATTACCCCCAACTTAACTTACCCCCAACTTAACTTAACCACAACCTAACTTAACCCCAACTTAATTTAACCCCAACTTAACTTAACCCCAACTTAACTTAACCCCACTTAACTTAAACCCAACTTAAGTACCCCCAACTTAAGTTAACCCCAAATTAACTCAACTCCAACTTAACTCAACCCCAACTTAACTTAACCCCAACTTATCTTAACCCCAACTTAACTTAACCCCAACTTAACTTAACCCCAATTTAATTTAACCCCAACTTAACTTAACCCCAACTTAACTTAACCCCAACTTAACTTAACCCCAACTTAACTTAACCCCAACTTAAATTAAGCCCAACTTAACTTAACCCCAACTTAAATTAACCCCAACTTAACTTAACCCCTACTTAAATTAACCGCAACTTAACTGAACCCCAACTCAACTTAACCCCAACTTAACTTAACCCCAACTTAACATAACCCCAACTTAACTTAACCCCAAATTAACTCAACCCCAACTTAACTTACCCTCAACTTAACTTACCCCCAACTTAACTTAACCCCAACTTAACTTAACCCCAACTTAACTTAACCCCACATAACTTAAACCCAACTTAAGTACCCCCAACTTAAGTTAACCCCAAATTAACTCAACCCCAACTTAACTTAACCCCAACTTAACTTAACCCCAACTTAATTAGACCCAACTTAAATTAACCCCAACTTAACTTACACCCAACTTAACTTACCCCCAACTTAACTTAACGACAACCTAACTTAACCCCAACTTAACTTAACCCCAACTTAACTTAACCCCAACTTAACTTAACCCCACTTAACTTAAACCCAACTTAAGTACCCCCAACTTAAGTTAACCCCAAATTAACTCAACCCAACTTAACTTAACCCCAACTTAACTTAACCCCAACTCAACTTAACCCCGCCTTAACTTAACCCCAACTTAATTTAACCCCATCTTAACCCCAACTTAACTTAACCCCAACTTAACTGAACCCCAACTTAACTCAACCCCAACTTAAATTAACCCCAACTTAACTTTACCCCAACTTAACTTAACGCCAATTTAACTTAACCCCAACTTAACTTAACCCCAACTTAACTTAACCCCAACTTAACTTAACCCCAACTTAATTTAACCCCAACTTAACTTGCCCCCAACTTAACTTACCCCCAACTTAACTTAACCCCAACTTACTTTAACCCCAACTTAATTTAACCCCAACTTAACTTAACCCCAACTTAACTTAACCCCAACTTAATTTAACCCCAACTTAACTTAACCCCAACTTAAATTAACCCCAACTTAACTTAACCCCAACTTAACTTAACCCCAACTTAAATTAACCCCAACTTAACTTAACCCCAACTTAACTTAACCCCAACTTAACTTAACCCCAACTTAAATTAACCGCAACTTAACTGAACCCCAACTCAACTTAACTCCAACTTAACTTAACCCCATCTTAACATAACCCCAACTTAACTTATCCCCAACTTAACTCAACCCCAACTTAACTTAACCATAACTTAACCCTAAATTAACTTAACCCCAACTTAATTAAACCCCAACTTAACTTAACCCCAACTTAACTTAACCCCAACTTTACTTAACCCCAACTTAACTTAACCCCAACTTAAATTTACCCCAACTTAACTTAACCCTAACTTAACTTAACCCCAACTTAACTCAACCCCAACTTAACTTAACCCTAACTTAACCCCAAATTAACTTAACCCCAACTTAACATAACCACCACTTAACTTAACCCCAACTTAACTTAACCCCAACTTAATTTAACCCCAACTTAACTTAACCCCAACTTAACTTGCCCCCAACTTAACTTACCCCCAACTTAACTTAACCCCAACTTAATTTAACCCCAACTTAATTTAACCCCAACTTAACTTAACCCCATCTTAACTTACCCCCAACTTAACTTACCACCAACTTAACTTACCCCCAACTTAACTTAACCCCAACTTAACTTAACCCCAACTTAACTTAACTCCAACTTAATTTAACCCCAACTTAACTTAACCCCAACTTAAATTACCCGCAACTTAACTTAACCCCAACTTAAATTAACCCCAACTTAACTTAACCCCAACTTAACTAAACCCCAACTTAACTTAACCCCAACTTAATTTAACCCCAACTTAACCCAAACTTAACTTAACCCCAACTTAACTTAACCCCAACTTAACTCAACCCCAACTTAACTTAACCCTAACTTAACCCCAAATTAACTTAACCCCGACTTAACTTAACCCCATCTTAACTTACCCCCAACTTAACTTACCACCAACTTAACTTACCCCCAACTTAACTTAACCCCAACTTAACTTAACCCCAACTTAATTAACCCAAACTTAATTTAGCCCCAACTTAACTTAACCCCAACTTAATTTAACCCCAATTTAACTTAACCCCAACTTAACTTAACCCCAACTTAATTAGACCCAACTTAAATTAACCCCAACTTAACTTACCCCCAACTTAACTTACCCCAACTTAACTTAACCACATCCTAACTTAACCCCAACTTAACTTAACCCCAACTTAACTTAACCCCACTTAACTTAAACCCAACTTAAGTACCCCCAACTTAAGTTAACCCCAAATTAACTCAACCCCAACTTAACTCAACCCCTACTTAACTTAACCCCAACTTATCTTAACCCCAACTTAACTTAACCCCAAATTAACTTAACCCCAACTTAATTTAACCGCAACTTAACTTAACCCCAACTTAACTTAACCCCAACTTAAATTAACCCCAACTTAACTTAACCCCAACTTAAAGTAACCCCAACTTAACTTAACCCCAACTTAACTTAACCCCAACTTAACTTAACCGCAACTTAACTGAACCCCAACTCAACTTAACCCCAACTTAACTTAACCCCAACTTAACATAACCCCAACTTAACTTAACCCCAACTTAAATCAACCCAACTTAACTTAACCCTAACTTAACCCCAAATTAACTTAACCCCAACTTAACTTAACCCCATCTTAAATTACCCCCAACTTAACTTACCACCAACTTAACTTACCCCCAACTTAACTTAACCCCAACTTAACTTAACCCCAACTTAACTTAGCTCCAACTTAATTTAACCCCAACTTAACTTAACCCCAACTTAATTTAACCCCAACTTAACTTAACTCCAACTTAACTTAACCCCAACTTAATTTGACCCAACTTAAATTAACCCCAACTTAACTTACCCTCAACTTAACTTACCCCCAACTTAACTTAACCCCAACTTAACTTAACCCCAACTTAACTTAACCCCACTTAACTTAAACCCAACTTAAGTACCCCCAACTTAAGTTAAGCCCAAATTAACTCAACCCCAACTTAACTTAACCCCAACTTAACTTAACCCCAACTTAATTAGACCCAACTTAAATTAACCCCAACTTAACTTACCCCCAACTTAACTTACCCCCAACTTAACTTAACCCCAACTTAACTTATCCCCAACTTAACTTAACCCCAACTTAAATTAACCCCAACTTAACTTAACCCCAACTTAAATTAACCCCAACTTAACTTAACCCCTACTTAAATTAACCGCAACTTAACTGAACCCCAACTCAACTTAACCCCAACTTAACTTAACCCCAACTTAACATAACCCCAACTTAACTTAACCCCAAATTAACTCAACCCCAACTTAACTTAACCATAACTTAACCCCAAATTAACTTAACCCCAACTTAACTTAACCCCACCTTAACTTACCCCAACTTAACTTACCACCAACTTAACTTACCCCCAACTTAACTTAACCCCAACTTAACTTAACCCCAACTTAATTTAACCCGACTTATCTTAAATCCAACTTAAGTACCCCCAACTTAAGTTAACCCCAAATTAACTCAACCCCAACTTAACTTAACCCCAACTTAACTTAACCCCAACTTAATTAGACCCAACTTAAATTAACCGCAACTTAACTTACCCCCAACTTAACTTACCCCCAACTTAACTTAACCACAACCTAACTTAACCCCAACTTAACTTAACCCCAACTTAACTTAACCCCAACTTAACTTAACCCCACTTAACTTAAACCCACCTTAAGTACCCCCAACTTAAGTTAACCCCAAATTAACTCAACCCCAACTCAACTTAAACCCAACTTAACTTAACCCCAACTTAAATTACCCGCAACTTAACTTAACCCCAACTTAAATTAACCCCAACTTAACTTAACCCCAACTTAACTAAACCCCAACTTAACTTAACCCCAACTTAATTTAACCCCAACTTAACCCAAACTTAACTTAACCCCAACTTAACTGAACCCCAACTTAACTAAACCCCAACTTAACTTAACCCCAACTTAACTTAACCCCAACTTAACTTAACCCAAACTTAACTTAACCCCAACTTAACTCAACCCCAACTTAACTTAACCCCAACTTAACTCAGCCCCAACTTAACTCAGCCCCAACTTAACTTAGCCCCAACTTAACTTAACACCAACTTAACTTAACCCTAACTTAACTTAACCCCAACTTAACTTAACCCCAACTTAACTCAACACCAACTTAACGCAACCCCAACTTAACTCCACCCCAATTTAACTCAACCCCAACTTAACTCAACCCCAACTTAACTTAACTCCAACTTAACTTAACCCTAACTTAACTTAACCCCGACTTAACTTAACCCCGACTTAACTTAACCCCAACTTAACTTAACCCCAACTTAACTTAACCCCAACTTAACTTAACCCCAACTTAATTTAACCCCATCTTAACCCCAACTTAACTTAACCCCAACTTAACTGAACCCCAACTTAACTCAACCCCAACTTAACTTAACCCCAACTTAACTTAACCCCAACTTAACTTAACCCCAACTTAACTTAACCCCAACTTAACTCAGCCCCAACTTAACTCAGCCCCAACTTAACTTAGCCCCAACTTAACTTAACACCAACTTAACTTAACCCCAACTTAACTTAACCCCAACTTAATTTAACCCCAACTTAACATAACCCCAACTTAACTTAACCCCAACTTAACTCAACCCCAACTTAACTTAACCCTAACTTAACCCCAAATTAACTTAACCCCGACTTAACTTAACCCCATCTTAACTTACCCCCAACTTAACTTACCACCAACTTAACTTACCCCCAACTTAACTTAACCCCAACTTAACTTAACCCCAACTTAATTAACCCAAACTTAATTTAGCCCCAACTTAACTTAACCCCAACTTAATTTAACCCCAATTTAACTTAACCCCAACTTAACTTAACCCCAACTTAATTAGACCCAACTTAAATTAACCCCAACTTAACTTACCCCCAACTTAACTTACCCCAACTTAACTTAACCACATCCTAACTTAACCCCAACTTAACTTAACCCCAACTTAACTTAACGCCACTTAACTTAAACCCAACTTAAGTACCCCCAACTTAAGTTAACCCCAAATTAACTCAACCCCAACTTAACTCAACCCCTACTTAACTTAACCCCAACTTATCTTAACCCCAACTTAACTTAACCCCAAATTAACTTAACCCCAACTTAATTTAACCGCAACTTAACTTAACCCCAACTTAACTTAACCCCAACTTAAATTAACCCCAACTTAACTTAACCCCAACTTAAAGTAACCCCAACTTAACTTAACCCCAACTTAACTTAACCCCAATTTAACTTAACCGCAACTTAACTGAACCCCAACTCAACTTAACCCCAACTTAACTTAACCCCAACTTAACATAACCCCAACTTAACTTAACCCCAACTTAAATCAACCCAACTTAACTTAACCCTAACTTAACCCCAAATTAACTTAACCCCAACTTAACTTAACCCCATCTTAAATTACCCCCAACTTAACTTACCACCAACTTAACTTACCCCCAACTTAACTTAACCCCAACTTAACTTAACCCCAACTTAACTTAACTCCAACTTAATTTAACCCCAACTTAACTTAACCCCAACTTAATTTAACCCCAACTTAACTTAACTCCAACTTAACTTAACCCCAACTTAATTTGACCCAACTTAAATTAACCCCAACTTAACTTACCCTCAACTTAACTTACCCCCAACTTAACTTAACCCCAACTTAACTTAACCCCAACTTAACTTAACCCCACTTAACTTAAACCCAACTTAAGTACCCCCAACTTAAGTTAAGCCCAAATTAACTCAACCCCAACTTAACTTAACCCCAACTTAACTTAACCCCAACTTAATTAGACCCAACTTAAATTAACCCCAACTTAACTTACCCCCAACTTAACTTACCCCCAACTTAACTTAACCCCAACTTAACTTATCCCCAACTTAACTTAACCCCAACTTAAATTAACCCCAACTTAACTTAACCCCAACTTAAATTAACCCCAACTTAACTTAACCCCTACTTAAATTAACCGCAACTTAACTGAACCCCAACTCAACTTAACCCCAACTTAACTTAACCCCAACTTAACATAACCCCAACTTAACTTAACCCCAAATTAACTCAACCCCAACTTAACTTAACCATAACTTAACCCCAAATTAACTTAACCCCAACTTAACTTAACCCCACCTTAACTTACCCCCAACTTAACTTACCACCAACTTAACTTACCCCCAACTTAACTTAACCCCAACTTAACTTAACCCCAACTTAATTTAACCCGACTTAACTTAAATCCAACTTAAGTACCCCCAACTTAAGTTAACCCCAAATTAACTCAACCCCAACTTAACTTAACCCCAACTTAACTTAACCCCAACTTAATTAGACCCAACTTAAATTAACCGCAACTTAACTTACCCCCAACTTAACTTACCCCCAACTTAACTTAACCACAACCTAACTTAACCCCAACTTAACTTAACCCCAACTTAACTTAACCCCAACTTAACTTAACCCCACTTAACTTAAACCCACCTTAAGTACCCCCAACTTAAGTTAACCCCAAATTAACTCAACCCCAACTCAACTTAACCCCGCCTTAACTTAACCCCAACTTAACTTAACCCCAACTTAAATTACCCGCAACTTAACTTAACCCCAACTTAAATTAACCCCAACTTAACTTAACCCCAACTTAACTAAACCCCAACTTAACTTAACCCCAAATTAATTTAACCCCAACTTAACCCAAACTTAACTTAACCCCAACTTAACTGAACCCCAACTTAACTAAACCCCAACTTAACTTAAACCCAACTTAACTTAACCCCAACTTAACTTAACCCCAACTTAACTTAACCCCAACTTAACTCAACCCCAACTTAACTTAACCCCAACTTAACTCAGCCCCAACTTAACTCAGCCCCAACTTAACTTAACCCCAACTTAACTTAACCCTAACTTAACTTAACCCCAACTTAACTTAACCCCAACTTAATATAAACCCAACTTAACTTAACCGCAACTTAACTCAACCCCAACTTAAATTAACCCCAACTTAACTTAACCCCAACTTAACTTAACCCCAACTTAATTAACCCCAACTTAAATAAACCCCAACTTAAATTAACACCAACTTAACTTAACCCCAACTTAATTTAACCCCAACTTAACTTAACCCCAACTTAACTTGCCCCCAACTTAACTTACCCCCAACTTAACTTAACCCCAACTTAATTTAACCCCAACTTAATTTAACCCCAACTTAACTTAAACCCAACTTAACTTAACCCCAACTTAACTTAACCCTAAATTAACTCAACCCCAACTTAACTCAACCCCAACTTAACTTAACCCCAACTTAACTTAACCCCAACTTAACTTAACCACAAATTAACTTAGCCCCAACTTAAATTAACCCCAACTTAACTCAACCCCAAATTAACTTAACCCCGACTTAACTTAACCCCAACTTAACTTAACCACAAAATTAACTTAACCCCAATTTAAATTAACCCCAACTTAACTTAACCCCAACTTAACATAACCACCACTTAACTTAACCCCAACTTAACTTAACCCCAACTTAAATTAACCCCAACTTAACTTAACCCCAACTTAACTAAACCCCAACTTAACTTAACCCCAACTTCATTTAACCCCAACTTAACCCCAACTTAACTTAACACCAACTTAACTGAACCCCAACTTAACTTAACCCCAACTTAAGTTAACCCCAACTTAACTCAACACCAACTTAACTCAACCCCAACTTAACTCCACCCCAATTTAACTCAACCCCAACTTAACTCAACCCCAACTTAACTTAACCCCAACTTAACTAAACCCCAACTTAACTTAACCCCAACTTCATTTAACCCCAACTTAACCCAAACTTAACTTAACACCAACTTAACTGAACCCCAACTTAACTTAGCCCCAACTTAACTTAGCCCCAACTTAACTTAGCCCCAACTTAACTTAAACTCAACTTAACTTAACTGCAACTTAACTTAACCCCAACTTAAGTTAACCCCAACTTAACTCAACACCAACTTAACTCAACCCCAACTTAACTCCACCCCAATTTAACTCAACCCCAACTTAACTCAACCCCAACTTAACTTAACTCCAACTTAACTTAACCCTAACTTAACTTAACCCCGACTTAACTTAACCCCGACTTAACTTAACCCCAACTTAACTTAACCCCAACTTAACTCAACCCCAACTTAAATTAACCCCAACTTAACTTAACCCCAACTTAACTTAACCCCAACTTAATTAACCCCAACTTAAATAAACCCCAACTTAACTTAACACCAACTTAACTTAACCCCAACTTAATTTAACCCCAACTTAACTTAACCCCAACTTAACTTGCCCCCAACTTAACTTACCCCCAACTTAACTTAACCCCAACTTAATTTAACCCCAACTTAATTTAACCCCAACTTAACTTAGCCCCAACTTAACTTAACCCCAACTTAACTTAACCCCAACTTAATTTAACCTAAACTTAACTTAACCCCAACTTAATTTAACCCCAACTTAACTTAACCCCAACTTAACTTAACCCCAACTTAATTAGACCCAACTTAAATTAACCCCAACTTAAATTACCCCCAACTTAACTTACCCCCAACTTAACTTAACCACAACCTAACTTAACCCCAACTTAACTTAACCCCAACTTAACTTAACCCCAACTTAACTTAACCCCACTTAACTTAAACCCAACTTAAGTACCCCCAACTTAAGTTAACCCCAAATTAACTCAACTCCAACTTAACTCAACCCCAACTTAACTTAACCGCAACTTATCTTAACCCCAACTTAACTTAACCCCAACTTAACTTAACCCCAATTTAATTTAACCCCAACTTAACTTAACCCCAACTTAACTTAACCCCAACTTAACTTAACCCCAACTTAACTTAACCCCAACTTAAATTAAGCCCAACTTAACTTAACCCCAACTTAAATTAACCCCAACTTAACTTAACCCCTACTTAAATTAACCGCAACTTAACTGAACCCCAACTCAACTTAACCCCAACTTAACTTAACCCCAACTTAACATAACCCCAACTTAACTTAACCCCAAATTAACTCAACCCCAACTTAACTTACCCTCAACTTAACTTACCCCCAACTTAACTTAACCCCAACTTAACTTAACCCCAACTTAACTTAACCCCACATAACTTAAACCCAACTTAAGTACCCCCAACTTAAGTTAACCCCAAATTAACTCAACCCCAACTTAACTTAACCCCAACTTAACTTAACCCCAACTTAATTAGACCCAACTTAAATTAACCCCAACTTAACTTACACCCAACTTAACTTACCCCCAACTTAACTTAACGACAACCTAACTTAACCCCAACTTAACTTAACCCCAACTTAACTTAACCCCAACTTAACTTAACCCCACTTAACTTAAACCCAACTTAAGTACCCCCAACTTAAGTTAACCCCAAATTAACTCAACCCAACTTAACTTAACCCCAACTTAACTTAACCCCAACTCAACTTAACCCCGCCTTAACTTAACCCCAACTTAAATTAACCCCAACTTAACTTTACCCCAACTTAACTTAACGCCAATTTAACTTAACCCCAACTTAACTTAACCCCAACTTAACTTAACCCCAACTTAACTTAACCCCAACTTAATTTAACCCCAACTTAACTTGCCCCCAACTTAACTTACCCCCAACTTAACTTAACCCCAACTTACTTTAACCCCAACTTAATTTAACCCCAACTTAACTTAACCCCAACTTAACTTAACCCCAACTTAATTTAACCCCAACTTAACTTAACCCCAACTTAAATTAACCCCAACTTAACTTAACCCCAACTTAACTTAACCCCAACTTAAATTAACCCCAACTTAACTTAACCCCAACTTAACTTAACCCCAACTTAACTTAACCCCAACTTAAATTAACCGCAACTTAACTGAACCCCAACTCAACTTAACTCCAACTTAACTTAACCCCATCTTAACATAACCCCAACTTAACTTATCCCCAACTTAACTCAACCCCAACTTAACTTAACCATAACTTAACCCTAAATTAACTTAACCCCAACTTAATTAAACCCCAACTTAACTTAACCCTAACTTAACTTAACCCCAACTTTACTTAACCCCAACTTAACTTAACCCCAACTTAAATTTACCCCAACTTAACTTAACCCTAACTTAACTTAACCCCAACTTAACTCAACCCCAACTTAACTTAACCCTAACTTAACCCCAAATTAACTTAACCCCAACTTAACATAACCACCACTTAACTTAACCCCAACTTAACTTAACCCCAACTTAATTTAACCCCAACTTAACTTAACCCCAACTTAACTTGCCCCCAACTTAACTTACCCCCAACTTAACTTAACCCCAACTTAATTTAACCCCAACTTAATTTAACCCCAACTTAACTTAACCCCATCTTAACTTACCCCCAACTTAACTTACCACCAACTTAACTTACCCCCAACTTAACTTAACCCCAACTTAACTTAACCCCAACTTAACTTAACTCCAACTTAATTTAACCCCAACTTAACTTAACCCCAACTTAAATTACCCGCAACTTAACTTAACCCCAACTTAAATTAACCCCAACTTAACTTAACCCCAACTTAACTAAACCCCAACTTAACTTAACCCCAACTTAATTTAACCCCAACTTAACCCAAACTTAACTTAACCCCAACTTAACTGAACCCCAACTTAACTAAACCCCAACTTAACTTAACCCCAACTTAACTTAACCCCAACTTAACTTAACCCAAACTTAACTTAACCCCAACTTAACTCAACCCCAACTTAACTTAACCCCAACTTAACTCAGCCCCAACTTAACTCAGCCCCAACTTAACTTAGCCCCAACTTAACTTAACACCAACTTAACTTAACCCCAACTTAACTTAACCCCAACTTAACTTAACCCCAACTTAACTCAACACCAACTTAACGCAACCCCAACTGAACTCCACCCCAATTTAACTCAACCCCAACTTAACTCAACCCCAACTTAACTTAACTCCAACTTAACTTAACCCTAACTTAACTTAACCCCGACTTAACTTAACCCCGACTTAACTTAACCCCAACTTAACTTAACCCCAACTTAACTTAACCCCAACTTAACTTAACCTCAACTTAATTTAACCCCATCTTAACCCCAACTTAACTTAACCCCAACTTAACTTAACCCCAACTTAATTTAACCCCAACTTAACATAACCCCAACTTAACTTAACCCCAACTTAACTCAACCCCAACTTAACTTAACCCTAACTTAACCCCAAATTAACTTAACCCCGACTTAACTTAACCCCATCTTAACTTACCCCCAACTTAACTTACCACCAACTTAACTTACCCCCAACTTAACTTAACCCCAACTTAACTTAACCCCAACTTAATTAACCCAAACTTAATTTAGCCCCAACTTAACTTAACCCCAACTTAATTTAACCCCAACTTAACTTAACCCCAACTTAACTTAACCCCAACTTAATTAGACCCAACTTAAATTAACCCCAACTTAACTTACCCCCAACTTAACTTACCCCAACTTAACTTAACCACATCCTAACTTAACCCCAACTTAACTTAACCCCAACTTAACTTAACCCCACTTAACTTAAACCCAACTTAAGTACCCCCAACTTAAGTTAACCCCAAATTAACTCAACCCCAACTTAACTCAACCCCTACTTAACTTAACCCCAACTTATCTTAACCCCAACTTAACTTAACCCCAAATTAACTTAACCCCAACTTAATTTAACCGCAACTTAACTTAACCCCAACTTAACTTAACCCCAACTTAACTTAACCCCAACTTAACTTAACCCCAACTTAAAGTAACCCCAACTTAACTTAACCCCAACTTAACATAACCCCAACTTAACTTAACCCCAACTTAAATCAACCCAACTTAACTTAACCCTAACTTAACCCCAAATTAACTTAACCCCAACTTAACTTAACCCCATCTTAAATTACCCCAAACTTAACTTAACCCCAACTTAACTTAACCCCAACTTAACTTAACTCCAACTTAATTTAACCCCAACTTAACTTAACCCCAACTTAATTTAACCCCAACTTAACTTAACTCCAACTTAACTTAACCCCAACTTAATTTGACCCAACTTAAATTAACCCCAACTTAACTTACCCTCAACTTAACTTACCCCCAACTTAACTTAACCCCAACTTAACTTAACCCCAACTTAAATTAACCCCAACTTAACTTAACCCCTACTTAAATTAACCGCAACTTAACTGAACCCCAACTCAACTTAACCCCAACTTAACTTAACCCCAACTTAACATAACCCCAACTTAACTTAACCCCAAATTAACTCAACCCCAACTTAACTTAACTATAACTTAACCCCAAATTAAC
The DNA here is from genome assembly GCA_964016885.1 of Eledone cirrhosa. Lineage (NCBI taxonomy): Eukaryota > Metazoa > Mollusca > Cephalopoda > Octopoda > Eledonidae > Eledone > Eledone cirrhosa. The sequence goes on along the minus strand of OZ024744.1, from coordinate 135,148,159 downwards.
TTAACCCCAACTTAACTTAACCCCACCTTAACTTACCCCCAACTTAACTTACCACCAACTTAACTTACCCCCAACTTAACTTAACCCCAACTTAACTTAACCCCAACTTAATTTAACCCGACTTAACTTAAACCCAACTTAAGTACCCCCAACTTAAGTTAACCCCAAATTAACTCAACCCCAACTTAACTTAACCCCAACTTAACTTAACCCCAACTTAATTAGACCCAACTTAAATTAACCGCAACTTAACTTACCCCCAACTTAACTTACCCCCAACTTAACTTAACCACAACCTAACTTAACCCCAACTTAACTTAACCCCAACTTAACTTAACCCCAACTTAACTTAACCCCACTTAACTTAAACCCACCTTAAGTACCCCCAACTTAAGTTAACCCCAAATTAACTCAACCCCAACTCAACTTAACCCCGCCTTAACTTAACCCCAACTTAACTTAACCCCAACTTAAATTACCCGCAACTTAACTTAACCCCAACTTAAATTAACCCCAACTTAACTTAACCCCAACTTAACTAAACCCCAACTTAACTTAACCCCAAATTAATTTAACTCCAACTTAACCCAAACTTAACTTAACCCCAACTTAACTGAACCCCAACTTAACTAAACCCCAACTTAACTTAAACCCAACTTAACTTAACCCCAACTTAACTTAACCCCAACTTAACTTAACCCCAACTTAACTCAACCCCAACTTAACTTAACCCCAACTTAACTCAGCCCCAACTTAACTCAGCCCCAACTTAACTTAACCCCAACTTAACTTAACCCTAACTTAACTTAACCCCAACTTAACTTAACCCCAACTTAATATAAACCCAACTTAACTTAACCGCAACTTAACTCAACCCCAACTTAAATTAACCCCAACTTAACTTAACCCCAACTTAACTTAACCCCAACTTAATTAACCCCAACTTAAATAAACCCCAACTTAAATTAACACCAACTTAACTTAACCCCAACTTAATTTAACCCCAACTTAACTTAACCCCAACTTAACTTGCCCCCAACTTAACTTACCCCCAACTTAAATTAACCCCAACTTAATTTAACCCCAACTTAATTTAACCCCAACTTAACTTAAACCCAACTTAACTTAACCCCAACTTAACTTAACCCTAAATTAACTCAACCCCAACTTAACTCAACCCCAACTTAACTTAACCCCAACTTAACTTAGCCCCAACTTAACTTAACCCCAACTTAAGTTAACCCCAACTTAACTCAACACCAACTTAACTCAACCCCAACTTAACTCCACCCCAATTTAACTCAACCCCAACTTAACTCAACCCCAACTTAACTTAACTCCAACTTAACTTAACCCTAACTTAACTTAACCCCGACTTAACTTAACCCCGACTTAACTTAACCCCAACTTAACTTAACCCCAACTTAACTCAACCCCAACTTAAATTAACCCCAACTTAACTTAACCCCAACTTAACTTAACCCCAACTTAATTAACCCCAACTTAAATAAACCCCAACTTAACTTAACACCAACTTAACTTAACCCCAACTTAATTTAACCCCAACTTAACTTAACCCCAACTTAACTTGCCCCCAACTTAACTTACCCCCAACTTAACTTAACCCCAACTTAATTTAACCCCAACTTAATTTAACCCCAACTTAACTTAACCCCAACTTAACTTAACCCCAACTTAACTTAACCCCAACTTAATTTAACCTCAACTTAACTTAACCCCAACTTAATTTAACCCCAACTTAACTTAACCCCAACTTAACTTAACCCCAACTTAATTAGACCCAACTTAAATTAACCCCAACTTAAATTACCCCCAACTTAACTTACCCCCAACTTAACTTAACCACAACCTAACTTAACCCCAACTTAACTTAACCCCAACTTAACTTAACCCCAACTTAACTTAACCCCACTTAACTTAAACCCAACTTAAGTACCCCCAACTTAAGTTAACCCCAAATTAACTCAACTCCAACTTAACTCAACCCCAACTTAACTTAACCCCAACTTATCTTAACCCCAACTTAACTTAACCCCAACTTAACTTAACCCCAATTTAATTTAACCCCAACTTAACTTAACCCCAACTTAACTTAACCCCAACTTAACTTAACCCCAACTTAACTTAACCCCAACTTAAATTAAGCCCAACTTAACTTAACCCCAACTTAAATTAACCCCAACTTAACTTAACCCCTACTTAAATTAACCGCAACTTAACTGAACCCCAACTCAACTTAACCCCAACTTAACTTAACCCCAACTTAACATAACCCCAACTTAACTTAACCCCAAATTAACTCAACCCCAACTTAACTTACCCTCAACTTAACTTACCCCCAACTTAACTTAACCCCAACTTAACTTAACCCCAACTTAACTTAACCCCACATAACTTAAACCCAACTTAAGTACCCCCAACTTAAGTTAACCCCAAATTAACTCAACCCCAACTTAACTTAACCCCAACTTAACTTAACCCCAACTTAATTAGACCCAACTTAAATTAACCCCAACTTAACTTACACCCAACTTAACTTACCCCCAACTTAACTTAACGACAACCTAACTTAACCCCAACTTAACTTAACCCCAACTTAACTTAACCCCAACTTAACTTAACCCCACTTAACTTAAACCCAACTTAAGTACCCACAACTTAAGTTAACCCCAAATTAACTCAACCCAACTTAACTTAACCCCAACTTAACTTAACCCCAACTCAACTTAACCCCGCCTTAACTTAACCCCAACTTAAATTAACCCCAACTTAACTTTACCCCAACTTAACTTAACGCCAATTTAACTTAACCCCAACTTAACTTAACCCCAACTTAACTTAACCCCAACTTAATTAGACCCAACTTATATTAACCCCAACTTAACTTACCCCCAACTTAACTTACCCCCAACTTAACTTAACCCCAACTTAAATTATCCCCAACTTAACTTAACCCCAACTTAAATTAACCCCAACTTAACTTAACCCCAACTTAAATTAACCCCAACTTAACTTAACCCCTACTTAAATTAACCGCAACTTAACTGAACCCCAACTCAACTTAACCCCAACTTAACTTAACCCCAACTTAACATAACCCCAACTTAACTTAACCCCAAATTAACTCAACCCCAACTTAACTTAACTATAACTTAACCCCAAATTAACTTAACCCCAACTTAACTTAACCCCACCTTAACTTACCCCCAACTTAACTTACCACCAACTTAACTTACCCCCAACTTAACTTAACCCCAACTTAACTTAACCCCAACTTAATTTAACCCGACTTAACTTAAACCCAACTTAAGTACCCCCAACTTAAGTTAACCCCAAATTAACTCAACCCCAACTTAACTTAACCCCAACTTAACTTAACCCCAACTTAATTAGACCCAACTTAAATTAACCGCAACTTAACTTACCCCCAACTTAACTTACCCCCAACTTAACTTAACCACAACCTAACTTAACCCCAACTTAACTTAACCCCAACTTAACTTAACCCCAACTTAACTTAACCCCACTTAACTTAAACCCACCTTAAGTACCCCCAACTTAAGTTAACCCCAAATTAACTCAACCCCAACTCAACTTAACCCCGCCTTAACTTAACCCCAACTTAACTTAACCCCAACTTAAATTACCCGCAACTTAACTTAACCCCAACTTAAATTAACCCCAACTTAACTTAACCCCAACTTAACTAAACCCCAACTTAACTTAACCCCAAATTAATTTAACTCCAACTTAACCCAAACTTAACTTAACCCCAACTTAACTGAACCCCAACTTAACTAAACCCCAACTTAACTTAAACCCAACTTAACTTAACCCCAACTTAACTTAACCCCAACTTAACTTAACCCCAACTTAACTCAACCCCAACTTAACTTAACCCCAACTTAACTCAGCCCCAACTTAACTCAGCCCCAACTTAACTTAACCCCAACTTAACTTAACCCTAACTTAACTTAACCCCAACTTAACTTAACCCCAACTTAATATAAACCCAACTTAACTTAACCGCAACTTAACTCAACCCCAACTTAAATTAACCCCAACTTAACTTAACCCCAACTTAACTTAACCCCAACTTAATTAACCCCAACTTAAATAAACCCCAACTTAAATTAACACCAACTTAACTTAACCCCAACTTAATTTAACCCCAACTTAACTTAACCCCAACTTAACTTGCCCCCAACTTAACTTACCCCCAACTTAACTTAACCCCAACTTAATTTAACCCCAACTTAATTTAACCCCAACTTAACTTAAACCCAACTTAACTTAACCCCAACTTAACTTAACCCTAAATTAACTCAACCCCAACTTAACTCAACCCCAACTTAACTTAACCCCAACTTAACTTAGCCCCAACTTAACTTAACCCCAACTTAAGTTAACCCCAACTTAACTCAACACCAACTTAACTCAACCCCAACTTAACTCCACCCCAATTTAACTCAACCCCAACTTAACTCAACCCCAACTTAACTTAACTCCAACTTAACTTAACCCTAACTTAACTTAACCCCGACTTAACTTAACCCCGACTTAACTTAACCCCAACTTAACTTAACCCCAACTTAACTCAACCCCAACTTAAATTAACCCCAACTTAACTTAACCCCAACTTAACTTAACCCCAACTTAATTAACCCCAACTTAAATAAACCCCAACTTAACTTAACACCAACTTAACTTAACCCCAACTTAATTTAACCCCAACTTAACTTAACCCCAACTTAACTTGCCCCCAACTTAACTTACCCCCAACTTAACTTAACCCCAACTTAATTTAACCCCAACTTAATTTAACCCCAACTTAACTTAACCCCAACTTAACTTAACCCCAACTTAACTTAACCCCAACTTAATTTAACCTCAACTTAACTTAACCCCAACTTAATTTAACCCCAACTTAACTTAACCCCAACTTAACTTAACCCCAACTTAATTAGACCCAACTTAAATTAACCCCAACTTAAATTACCCCCAACTTAACTTACCCCCAACTTAACTTAACCACAACCTAACTTAACCCCAACTTAACTTAACCCCAACTTAACTTAACCCCAACTTAACTTAACCCCACTTAACTTAAACCCAACTTAAGTACCCCCAACTTAAGTTAACCCCAAATTAACTCAACTCCAACTTAACTCAACCCCAACTTAACTTAACCCCAACTTATCTTAACCCCAACTTAACTTAACCCCAACTTAACTTAACCCCAATTTAATTTAACCCCAACTTAACTTAACCCCAACTTAACTTAACCCCAACTTAACTTAACCCCAACTTAACTTAACCCCAACTTAAATTAAGCCCAACTTAACTTAACCCCAACTTAAATTAACCCCAACTTAACTTAACCCCTACTTAAATTAACCGCAACTTAACTGAACCCCAACTCAACTTAACCCCAACTTAACTTAACCCCAACTTAACATAACCCCAACTTAACTTAACCCCAAATTAACTCAACCCCAACTTAACTTACCCTCAACTTAACTTACCCCCAACTTAACTTAACCCCAACTTAACTTAACCCCAACTTAACTTAACCCCACATAACTTAAACCCAACTTAAGTACCCCCAACTTAAGTTAACCCCAAATTAACTCAACCCCAACTTAACTTAACCCCAACTTAACTTAACCCCAACTTAATTAGACCCAACTTAAATTAACCCCAACTTAACTTACACCCAACTTAACTTACCCCCAACTTAACTTAACGACAACCTAACTTAACCCCAACTTAACTTAACCCCAACTTAACTTAACCCCAACTTAACTTAACCCCACTTAACTTAAACCCAACTTAAGTACCCCCAACTTAAGTTAACCCCAAATTAACTCAACCCAACTTAACTTAACCCCAACTTAACTTAACCCCAACTCAACTTAACCCCGCCTTAACTTAACCCCAACTTAAATTAACCCCAACTTAACTTTACCCCAACTTAACTTAACGCCAATTTAACTTAACCCCAACTTAACTTAACCCCAACTTAACTTAACCCCAACTTAACTTAACCCCAACTTAATTTAACCCCAACTTAACTTAACCCCAACTTAACTTGCCCCCAACTTAACTTACCCCCAACTTAACTTAACCCCAACTTACTTTAACCCCAACTTAATTTAACCCCAACTTAACTTAACCCCAACTTAACTTAACCCCAACTTAATTTAACCCCAACTTAACTTAACCCCAACTTAAATTAACCCCAACTTAACTTAACCCCAACTTAACTTAACCCCAACTTAAATTAACCCCAACTTAACTTAACCCCAACTTAACTTAACCCCAACTTAACTTAACCCCAACTTAAATTAACCGCAACTTAACTGAACCCCAACTCAACTTAACTCCAACTTAACTTAACCCCATCTTAACATAACCCCAACTTAACTTAACCCCAACTTAACTCAACCCCAACTTAACTTAACCATAACTTAACCCTAAATTAACTTAACCCCAACTTAATTTAACCCCAACTTAACTTAACCCCAACTTAACTTAACCCCAACTTAACTTAACCCCAACTTAACTTATCCCCAACTTAACTCAACCCCAACTTAACTTAACCCTAACTTAACCCCAAATTAACTTAACCCCAACTTAACATAACCACCACTTAACTTAACCCCAACTTAACTTAACCCCAACTTAATTTAACCCCAACTTAACTTAACCCCAACTTAACTTGCCCCCAACTTAACTTACCCCCAACTTAACTTAACCCCAACTTAATTTAACCCCAACTTAATTTAACCCCAACTTAACTTAACCCCATCTTAACTTACCCCCAACTTAACTTACCACCAACTTAACTTACCCCCAACTTAACTTAACCCCAACTTAACTTAACCCCAACTTAACTTAACTCCAACTTAATTTAACCCCAACTTAACTTAACCCCAACTTAAATTACCCGCAACTTAACTTAACCCCATCTTAACTTACCCCCAACTTAACTTACCACCAACTTAACTTACCCCCAACTTAACTTAACCCCAACTTAACTTAACCCCAACTTAACTTAACCCCAACTTAATTTAACCCCAACTTAACCCAAACTTAACTTAACCCCAACTTAACTGAACCCCAACTTAACTAAACCCCAACTTAACTTAACCCCAACTTAACTTAACCCCAACTTAACTTAACCCAAACTTAACTTAACCCCAACTTAACTCAACCCCAACTTAACTTAACCCCAACTTAACTCAGCCCCAACTTAACTCAGCCCCAACTTAACTTAGCCCCAACTTAACTTAACACCAACATAACTTAACCCCAACTTAACTTAACCCCAACTTAACTTAACCCCAACTTAACTCAACACCACCTTAACGCAACCCCAACTTAACTCCACCCCAATTTAACTCAACCCCAACTTAACTCAACCCCAACTTAACTTAACTCCAACTTAACTTAACCCTAACTTAACTTAACCCCGACTTAACTTAACCCCGACTTAACTTAACCCCAACTTAACTTAACCCCAACTTAACTTAACCCCAACTTAACTTAACCCCAACTTAATTTAACCCCATCTTAACCCCAACTTAACTTAACCCCAACTTAACTGAACCCCAACTTAACTCAACCCCAACTTAACTTAACCCCAACTTAACTTAACCCCAACTTAACTTAACCCCAACTTAATTTAACCCCAACTTAACATAATCCCAACTTAACTTAACCCCAACTTAACTCAACCCCAACTTAACTTAACCCTAACTTAACCCCAAATTAACTTAACCCCGACTTAACTTAACCCCATCTTAACTTACCCCCAACTTAACTTACCACCAACTTAACTTACCCCCAACTTAACTTAACCCCAACTTAACTTAACCCCAACTTAACTTAACCCCAACTTAATTAACCCAAACTTAATTTAGCCCCAACTTAACTTAACCCCAACTTAATTTAACCCCAACTTAACTTAACCCCAACTTAACTTAACCCCAACTTAATTAGACCCAACTTAAATTAACCCCAACTTAACTTACCCCCAACTTAACTTACCCCAACTTAACTTAACCACATCCTAACTTAACCCCAACTTAACTTAACCCCAACTTAACTTAACCCCACTTAACTTAAACCCAACTTAAGTACCCCCAACTTAAGTTAACCCCAAATTAACTCAACCCCAACTTAACTCAACCCCTACTTAACTTAACCCCAACTTATCTTAACCCCAACTTAACTTAACCCCAAATTAACTTAACCCCAACTTAATTTAACCGCAACTTAACTTAACCCCAACTTAACTTAACCCCAACTTAACTTAACCCCAACTTAACTTAACCCCAACTTAAAGTAACCACAACTTAACTTAACCCCAACTTAACTTAACCCCAACTTAACTTAACCGCAACTTAACTGAACCCCAACTCAACTTAACCCCAACTTAACTTAACCCCAACTTAACATAACCCCAACTTAACTTAACCCCAACTTAAATCAACCCAACTTAACTTAACCCCATCTTAAATTACCCCCAACTTAACTTACCACCAACTTAACTTACCCCCACCTTAACTTAACCCCAACTTAACTTAACCCCAACTTAACTTAACTCCAACTTAATTTAACCCCAACTTAACTTAACCCCAACTTAATTTAACCCCAACTTAACTTAACTCCAACTTAACTTAACCCCAACTTAATTTGACCCAACTTAAATTAACCCCAACTTAACTTACCCTCAACTTAACTTACCCCCAACTTAACTTAACCCCAACTTAACTTAACCCCAACTTAACTTAACCCCACTTAACTTAAACCCAACTTAAGTACCCCCAACTTAAGTTAAGCCCAAATTAACTCAACCCCAACTTAACTTAACCCCAACTTAACTTAACCCCAACTTAACTTATCCCCAACTTAACTTAACCCCAACTTAAATTAACCCCAACTTAACTTAACCCCAACTTAAATTAACCCCAACTTAACTTAACCCCTACTTAAATTAACCGCAACTTAACTGAACCCCAACTCAACTTAACCCCAACTTAACTTAACCCCAACTTAACATAACCCCAACTTAACTTAACCCCAAATTAACTCAACCCCAACTTAACTTAACCATAACTTAACCCCAAATTAACTTAACCCCAACTCAACTTAACCCCAACTTAACTTAACCCCAACTTAATATAAACCCAACTTAACTTAACCGCAACTTAACTCAACCCCAACTTAAAGTAACCCCAACTTAACTTAACCCCAACTTAACTTAACCCCAACTTAATTAACCCCAACTTAAATAAACCCCAACTTAAATTAAGACCAACTTAACTTAACCCCAACTTAATTTAACCCCAACTTAACTTAACCCCAACTTAACTTGCCCCCAACTTAACTTACCCCCAACTTAACTTAACCCCAACTTAATTTAACCCCAACTTAATTTAACCCCAACTTAACTTAAACCCAACTTAACTTAACCCCAACTTAACTTAACCCCAAATTAACTCAACCCCAACTTAACTTAACCCCAACTTAACTTAACCCCAACTTAATTAGACCCAACTTAAATTAACCGCAACTTAACTTACCCCCAACTTAACTTACCCCCAACTTAACTTAACCACAACCTAACTTAACCCCAACTTAACTTAACCCCAACTTAACTTAACCCCAACTTAACTTAACCCCACTTAACTTAAACCCACCTTAAGTACCCCCAACTTAAGTTAACCCCAAATTAACTTAACCCCAACTTAAATTACCCGCAACTTAACTTAACCCCAACTTAAATTAACCCCAACTTAACTTAACCCCAACTTAACTAAACCCCAACTTAACTTAACCCCAAGTTAATTTAACTCCAACTTAACCCAAACTTAACTTAACCCCAACTTAACTGAACCCCAACTTAACTAAACCCCAACTTAACTTAAACCCAACTTAACTTAACCCCAACTTAACTTAACCCCAACTTAACTTAACCCCAACTTAAATCAACCCCAACTTAACTTAACCCCAACTTAACTCAGCCCCAACTTAACTCAGCCCCAACTTAACTTAACCCCAACTTAACTTAACCCTAACTTAACTTAACCCCAACTTAACTTAACCCCAACTTAATATAAACCCAACTTAACTTAACCGCAACTTAACTCAACCCCAACTTAAATTAACCCCAACTTAACTTAACCCCAACTTAACTTAACCCCAACTTAATTAACCCCAACTTAAATAAACCCCAACTTAAATTAACACCAACTTAACTTAACCCCAACTTAATTTAACCCCAACTTAACTTAACCCCAACTTAACTTGCCCCCAACTTAACTTACCCCCAACTTAACTTAACCCCAACTTAATTTAACCCCAACTTAATTTAACCCCAACTTAACTTAAACCCAACTTAACTTAACCCCAACTTAACTTAACCCTAAATTAACTCAACCCCAACTTAACTCAACCCCAACTTAACTTAACCCCAACTTAACTTAACCCCAACTTAACTTAACCACAAATTAACTTAACCCCAACTTAAAGTAACCCCAACTTAACTTAACCCCAACTTAACTTAACCCCAACTTAATTAACCCCAACTTAAATAAACCCCAACTTAAATTAAGACCAACTTAACTTAACCCCAACTTAATTTAACCCCAACTTAACTTAACCCCAACTTAACTTGCCCCCAACTTAACTTACCCCCAACTTAACTTAACCCCAACTTAATTTAACCCCAACTTAATTTAACCCCAACTTAACTTAAACCCAACTTAACTTAACCCCAACTTAACTTAACCCCAAATTAACTCAACCCCAACTAAACTTAACCCCAACTTAACTTAACCCCAACTTAATTAGACCCAACTTAAATTAACCGCAACTTAACTTACCCCCAACTTAACTTACCCCCAACTTAACTTAACCACAACCTAACTTAACCCCAACTTAATTTAACCCCAACTTAACTTAACTCCAACTTAACTTAACCCCAACTTAATTTGACCCAACTTAAATTAACCCCAACTTAACTTACCCTCAACTTAACTTACCCCCAACTTAACTTAACCCCAACTTAACCTAACCCCAACTTAACTTAACCCCACTTAACTTAAACCCAACTTAAGTACCCCCAACTTAAGTTAACCCCAAATTAACTCAACCCCAACTTAACTTAACCCCAACTTAACTTAACCCCAACTCAACTTAACCCCGCCTTAACTTAACACCAACTTAAATTAACCCCAACTTAACTTAACCCCAACTTAACTTAACCCCAACTTAACTTAACCCCAAGTTAACTTAACCCCAACTTAACTTAACCCCAACTTAACTTAACCGCAACTTAACTTAACCCCAACTTAACATAACCCCAACTTAACTTAACCCCAACTTAATTTAACCCCAACTTAACCCAAACTTAACTTAACCCCAACTTAACTGAACCCCAACTTAACTAAACCCCAACTTAACTTAACCCCAACTTAACTTAACCCCAACTTAACTCAACCCCAACTTAACTTAACCCCAACTTAAATCAGCCCCAACTTAACTCAGCCCCAACTTAACTTAGCCCCAACTTAACTTAACACCAACTTAACTTAACCCCAACTTAACTTAACCCCAACTTAACTCAACCCCAACTTAAATTAACCCCAACTTAACTTAACACCAACTTAACTTAACCCCAACTTAACTTAACCCCAACTTAAATCAACCCAACTTAACTTAACCCTAACTTAACCCCAAATTAACTTAACCCCAACTTAACTTAACCCCATCTTAAATTACCCCCAACTTAACTTACCACCAACTTAACTTACCCCCAACTTAACTTAACCCCAACTTAACTTAACCCCAACTTAACTTAACTCCAACTTAATTTAACCCCAACTTAACTTAACCCCAACTTAATTTAACCCCAACTTAACTTAACTCCGACTTAACTTAACCCCAACTTAATTTGACCCAACTTAAATTAACCCCAACTTAACTTACCCTCAACTTAACTTACCCCCAACTTAACTTAACCCCAACTTAACTTAACCCCAACTTAACTTAACCCCACTTAACTTAAACCCAACTTAAGTACCCCCAACTTAAGTTAAGCCCAAATTAACTCAACCCCAACTTAACTTAACCCCAACTTAACTTAACCCCAACTTAATTAGACCCAACTTAAATTAACCCCAACTTAACTTACCCCCAACTTAACTTACCCCCAACTTAACTTAACCCCAACTTAACTTATCCCCAACTTAACTTAACCCCAACTTAAATTAACCCCAACTTAACTTAACCCCAACTTAAATTAACCCCAACTTAACTTAACCCCTACTTAAATTAACCGCAACTTAACTGAACCCCAACTCAACTTAACCCCAACTTAACTTAACCCCAACTTAACATAACCCCAACTTAACTTAACCCCAAATTAACTAAACCCCAACTTAACTTAACCATAACTTAACCCCAAATTAACTTAACCCCAACTCAACTTAACCCCAACTTAACTTAACCCCAACTTAATATAAACCCAACTTAACTTAACCGCAACTTAACTCAACCCCAACTTAAAGTAACCCCAACTTAACTTAACCCCAACTTAACTTAACCCCAACTTAATTAACCCCAACTTAAATAAACCCCAACTTAAATTAAGACCAACTTAACTTAACCCCAACTTAATTTAACCCCAACTTAACTTAACCCCAACTTAACTTGCCCCCAACTTAACTTACCCCCAACTTAACTTAACCCCAACTTAATTTAACCCCAACTTAATTTAACCCCAACTTAACTTAAACCCAACTTAACTTAACCCCAACTTAACTTAACCCCAAATTAACTCAACCCCAACTTAACTTAACCCCAACTTAACTTAACCCCAACTTAATTAGACCCAACTTAAATTAACCGCAACTTAACTTACCCCCAACTTAACTTACCCCCAACTTAACTTAACCACAACCTAACTTAACCCCAACTTAACTTAACCCCAACTTAACTTAACCCCAACTTAACTTAACCCCACTTAACTTAAACCCACCTTAAGTACCCCCAACTTAAGTTAACCCCAAATTAACTCAACCCCAACTCAACTTAACCCCGCCTTAACTTAACCCCAACTTAACTTAACCCCAACTTAAATTACCCGCAACTTAACTTAACCCCAACTTAAATTAACCCCAACTTAACTTAACCCCAACTTAACTAAACCCCAACTTAACTTAACCCCAAATTAATTTAACTCCAACTTAACCCAAACTTAACTTAACCCCAACTTAACTGAACCCCAACTTAACTAAACCCCAACTTAACTTAAACCCAACTTAACTTAACCCCAACTTAACTTAACCCCAACTTAACTTAACCCCAACTTAAATCAACCCCAACTTAACTTAACCCCAACTTAACTCAGCCCCAACTTAACTCAGCCCCAACTTAACTTAACCCCAACTTAACTTAACCCTAACTTAACTTAACCCCAACTTAACTTAACCCCAACTTAATATAAACCCAACTTAACTTAACCGCAACTTAACTCAACCCCAACTTAAATTAACCCCAACTTAACTTAACCCCAACTTAACTTAACCCCAACTTAATTAACCCCAACTTAAATAAACCCCAACTTAAATTAACACCAACTTAACTTAACCCCAACTTAATTTAACCCCAACTTAACTTAACCCCAACTTAACTTGCCCCCAACTTAACTTACCCCCAACTTAACTTAACCCCAACTTAATTTAACCCCAACTTAATTTAACCCCAACTTAACTTAAACCCAACTTAACTTAACCCCAACTTAACTTAACCCTAAATTAACTCAACCCCAACTAAACTCAACCCCAACTTAACTTAACCCCAACTTAACTTAACCCCAACTTAACTTAACCACAAATTAACTTAACCCCAACTTAAAGTAACCCCAACTTAACTTAACCCCAACTTAACTTAACCCCAACTTAATTAACCCCAACTTAAATAAACCCCAACTTAAATTAAGACCAACTTAACTTAACCCCAACTTAATTTAACCCCAACTTAACTTAACCCCAACTTAACTTGCCCCCAACTTAACTTACCCCCAACTTAACTTAACCCCAACTTAATTTAACCCCAACTTAATTTAACCCCAACTTAACTTAAACCCAACTTAACTTAACCCCAACTTAACTTAACCCCAAATTAACTCAACCCCAACTTAACTTAACCCCAACTTAACTTAACCCCAACTTAATTAGACCCAACTTAAATTAACCGCAACTTAACTTACCCCCAACTTAACTTACCCCCAACTTAACTTAACCACAACCTAACTTAACCCCAACTTAACTTAACCCCAACTTAACTTAACCCCAACTTAACTTAACCCCACTTAACTTAAACCCACCTTAAGTACCCCCAACTTAAGTTAACCCCAAATTAACTCAACCCCAACTCAACTTAACCCCGCCTTAACTTAACCCCAACTTAACTTAACCCCAACTTAAATTACCCGCAACTTAACTTAACCCCAACTTAAATTAACCCCAACTTAACTTAACCCCAACTTAACTAAACCCCAACTTAACTTAACCCCAAATTAATTTAACTCCAACTTAACCCAAACTTAACTTAACCCCAACTTAACTGAACCCCAACTTAACTAAACCCCAACTTAACTTAAACCCAACTTAATATAAACCCAACTTAACTTAACCCCAACTTAACTTAACCCCAACTTAAATCAACCCCAACTTAACTTAACCCCAACTTAACTCAGCCCCAACTTAACTCAGCCCCAACTTAACTTAACCCCAACTTAACTTAACCCTAACTTAACTTAACCCCAACTTAACTTAACCCCAACTTAATATATACCCAACTTAACTTAACCGCAACTTAACTCAACCCCAACTTAAATTAACCCCAACTTAACTTAACCCCAACTTAACTTAACCCCAACTTAATTAACCCCAACTTAAATAAACCCCAACTTAAATTAACACCAACTTAACTTAACCCCAACTTAATTTAACCCCAACTTAACTTAACCCCAACTTAACTTGCCCCCAACTTAACTTACCCCCAACTTAACTTAACCCCAACTTAATTTAACCCCAACTTAATTTAACCCCAACTTAACTTAAACCCAACTTAACTTAACCCCAACTTAACTTAACCCTAAATTAACTCAACCCCAACTTAACTCAACCCCAACTTAACTTAACCCCAACTTAACTTAACCCCAACTTAACTTAACCACAAATTAACTTAGCCCCAACTTAAATTAACCCCAACTTAACTCAACCCCAAATTAACTTAACCCCGACTTAACTTAACCCCAACTTAACTTAACCACAAAATTAACTTAACCCCAATTTAAATTAACCCCAACTTAACTTAACCCCAACTTAACATAACCACCACTTAACTTAACCCCAACTTAACTTAACCCCAACTTAAATTAACCCCAACTTAACTTAACCCCAACTTAACTAAACCCCAACTTAACTTAACCCCAACTTCATTTAACCCCAACTTAACCCAAACTTAACTTAACACCAACTTAACTGAACCCCAACTTAACTTAGCCCCAACTTAACTTAGCCCCAACTTAACTTAGCCCCAACTTAACTTAGCCCCAACTTAACTTAAACTCAACTTAACTTAACTGCAACTTAACTTAACCCCAACTTAAGTTAACCCCAACTTAACTCAACACCAACTTAACTCAACCCCAACTTAACTCCACCCCAATTTAACTCAACCCCAACTTAACTCAACCCCAACTTAACTTAACTCCAACTTAACTTAACCCTAACTTAACTTAACCCCGACTTAACTTAACCCCGACTTAACTTAACCCCAACTTAACTTAACCCCAACTTAATTTAACCCCATCTTAACCCCAACTTAACTTAACCCCAACTTAACTGAACCCCAACTTAACTTAACCCCAACTTAACTTAACCCCAACTTAACTCAACCCCAACTTAACTTAACCCCAACTTAACTTAACCCCAACTTACCTTAACCCCAACTTAACTTAACCCCAACTTAACTCAACCCCAACTTAACTTAACCCCAACTTAACTTAACCCCAACTTAAAGTAACCCCAACTTAATTTAACCCCAACTTAACTTAACCCCAACTTAACTTAACCGCAACTTAACTGAACCCCAACTCAACTTAACCCCAACTTAACTTAACCCCAACTTAATATAAACCCAACTTAACTTAACCGCAACTTAACTCAACCCCAACTTAACTTAACCCCAACTTAACTTAACCCCAACTTAATTAACCCCAACTTAAATAAACCCCAACTTAAATTAACACCAACTTAACTTAACCGCAACTTAACTCAACCCCAACTTAAATTAACCCCAACTTAACTTAACCCCAACTTAACTTAACCCCAACTTAATTAACCCCAACTTAAATAAACCCCAACTTAAATTAACACCAACTTAACTTAACCCCAACTTAATTTAACCCCAACTTAACTTAACCCCAACTTAACTTGCCCCCAACTTAACTTACCCCCAACTTAACTTAACCCCAACTTAATTTAACCCCAACTTAATTTAACCCCAACTTAACTTAAACCCAACTTAACTTAACCCCAACTTAACTTAACCCTAAATTAACTCAACCCCAACTTAACTCAACCCCAACTTAACTTAACCCCAACTTAACTTAACCCCAACTTAACTTAACCACAAATTAACTTAGCCCCAACTTAAATTAACCCCAACTTAACTCAACCCCAAATTAACTTAACCCCGACTTAACTTAACCCCAACTTAACTTAACCACAAAATTAACTTAACCCCAATTTAAATTAACCCCAACTTAACTTAACCCCAACTTAACATAACCACCACTTAACTTAACCCCAACTTAACTTAACCCCAACTTAAATTAACCCCAACTTAACTTAACCCCAACTTAACTAAACCCCAACTTAACTTAACCCCAACTTCATTTAACCCCAACTTAACCCAAACTTAACTTAACACCAACTTAACTGAACCCCAACTTAACTTAGCCCCAACTTAACTTAGCCCCAACTTAACTTAGCCCCAACTTAACTTAGCCCCAACTTAACTTAAACTCAACTTAACTTAACTGCAACTTAACTTAACCCCAACTTAAGTTAACCCCAACTTAACTCAACACCAACTTAACTCAACCCCAACTTAACTCCACCCCAATTTAACTCAACCCCAACTTAACTCAACCCCAACTTAACTTAACTCCAACTTAACTTAACCCTAACTTAACTTAACCCCGACTTAACTTAACCCCGACTTAACTTAACCCCAACTTAACTTAACCCCAACTTAATTTAACCCCATCTTAACCCCAACTTAACTTAACCCCAACTTAACTGAACCCCAACTTAACTTAACCCCAACTTAACTTAACCCCAACTTAACTCAACCCCAACTTAACTTAACCCCAACTTAACTTAACCCCAACTTACCTTAACCCCAACTTAACTTAACCCCAACTTAACTCAACCCCAACTTAACTTAACCCCAACTTAACTTAACCCCAACTTAAAGTAACCCCAACTTAATTTAACCCCAACTTAACTTAACCCCAACTTAACTTAACCGCAACTTAACTGAACCCCAACTCAACTTAACCCCAACTTAACTTAACCCCAACTTAATATAAACCCAACTTAACTTAACCGCAACTTAACTCAACCCCAACTTAACTTAACCCCAACTTAACTTAACCCCAACTTAATTAACCCCAACTTAAATAAACCCCAACTTAAATTAACACCAACTTAACTTAACCGCAACTTAACTCAACCCCAACTTAAATTAACCCCAACTTAACTTAACCCCAACTTAACTTAACCCCAACTTAATTAACCCCAACTTAAATAAACCCCAACTTAAATTAACACCAACTTAACTTAACCCCAACTTAATTTAACCCCAACTTAACTTAACCCCAACTTAACTTGCCCCCAACTTAACTTACCCCCAACTTAACTTAACCCCAACTTAATTTAACCCCAACTTAATTTAACCCCAACTTAACTTAAACCCAACTTAACTTAACCCCAACTTAACTTAACCCTAAATTAACTCAACCCCAACTTAACTCAACCCCAACTTAACTTAACCCCAACTTAACTTAACCCCAACTTAACTTAACCACAAATTAACTTAGCCCCAACTTAAATTAACCCCAACTTAACTCAACCCCAAATTAACTTAACCCCGACTTAACTTAACCCCAACTTAACTTAACCACAAAATTAACTTAACCCCAATTTAAATTAACCCCAACTTAACTTAACCCCAACTTAACATAACCACCACTTAACTTAACCCCAACTTAACTTAACCCCAACTTAAATTAACCCCAACTTAACTTAACCCCAACTTAACTAAACCCCAACTTAACTTAACCCCAACTTCATTTAACCCCAACTTAACCCAAACTTAACTTAACACCAACTTAACTGAACCCCAACTTAACTTAGCCCCAACTTAACTTAGCCCCAACTTAACTTAGCCCCAACTTAACTTAGCCCCAACTTAACTTAAACTCAACTTAACTTAACTGCAACTTAACTTAACCCCAACTTAAGTTAACCCCAACTTAACTCAACACCAACTTAACTCAACCCCAACTTAACTCCACCCCAATTTAACTCAACCCCAACTTAACTCAACCCCAACTTAACTTAACTCCAACTTAACTTAACCCTAACTTAACTTAACCCCGACTTAACTTAACCCCGACTTAACTTAACCCCAACTTAACTTAACCCCAACTTAATTTAACCCCATCTTAACCCCAACTTAACTTAACCCCAACTTAACTGAACCCCAACTTAACTTAACCCCAACTTAACTTAACCCCAACTTAACTCAACCCCAACTTAACTTAACCCCAACTTAACTTAACCCCAACTTACCTTAACCCCAACTTAACTTAACCCCAACTTAACTCAACCCCAACTTAACTTAACCCCAACTTAACTCAGCCCCAACTTAACTCAGCCCCAACTTAACTTAACCCCAACTTAACTTAACCCCAACTTAAAGTAACCCCAACTTAATTTAACCCCAACTTAACTTAACCCCAACTTAACTTAACCGCAACTTAACTGAACCCCAACTCAACTTAACCCCAACTTAACTTAACCCCAAATTAACGTAACCGCAACTTAACTTAACCCCAACTTAACTCAACCCCAACTTAAATTAACCCTAACTTAACCCCAAATTAACTTAACCCCAACTTAACTTAACCCCATCTTAACTTACCCCCAACTTAACTTACCACCAACTTAACTTACCCCCAACTTAACTTAACCCCAACTTAACTTAACCCCAACTTAACTTAACTCCAACTTAATTTAACCCCAACTTAACTTAACCCCATCTTAACATAACCCCAACTTAACTTAACCCCAACTTAACTCAACCCCAACTTAACTTAACCATAACTTAACCCTAAATTAACTTAACCCCAACTTAATTCAACCCCAACTTAACTTAACCCCAACTTAACTTAACCCCAACTTAACTTAACCCCAACTTAACTTAACCCCAACTTAAATTAACCCCAACTTAACTTAACCCCAACTTAACTTAACCCCAACTTAACTCAACCCCAACTTAACTTAACCCTAACTTAACCCCAAATTAACTTAACCCCAACTTAACATAACCACCACTTAACTTAACCCCAACTTAACTTAACCCCAACTTAATTTAACCCCAACTTAACTTAACCCCAACTTAACTTGCCCCCAACTTAACTTACCCCCAACTTAACTTAACCCCAACTTAATTTAACCCCAACTTAATTTAACCCCAACTTAACTTAACCCCATCTTAACTTACCCCCAACTTAACTTACCACCAACTTAACTTACCCCCAACTTAACTTAACCCCAACTTAACTTAATCCCAACTTAACTTAACTCCAACTTAATTTAACCCCAACTTAACTTAACCCCAACTTAAATTACCCGCAACTTAACTTAACCCCAACTTAAATTAACCCCAACTTAACTTAACCCCAACTTAACTAAACCCCAACTTAACTTAACCCCAACTTAATTTAACCCCAACTTAACCCAAACTTAACTTAACCCCAACTTAACTGAACCCCAACTTAACTAAACCCCAACTTAACTTAACCCCAACTTAACTTAACCCCAACTTAACTTAGCCCCAACTTAACTTAACACCAACTTAACTTAACCCCAACTTAACTTAACCCCAACTTAACTCAACCCCAACTTAACTAAACCCCAACTTAACTTAACCCCAACTTAACTTAACCCCAACTTAACTTAACTCCAACTTAACTTAACCCTAACTTAACTTAACCCCGACTTAACTTAACCCCGACTTAACTTAACCCCAACTTAACTTAACCCCAAATTAACTTAACCCCAACTTAACTTAACCCCAACTTAATTTAACCCCATCTTAACCCCAACTTAACTTAACCCCAACTTAACTGAACCCCAACTTAACTCAACCCCAACTTAACTTAACCCCAACTTAACTTAACCCCAACTTAACTTAACCCCAACTTAACTTAACCCCAACTTAACTCAGCCCCAACTTAACTCAGCCCCAACTTAACTTAGCCCCAACTTAACTTAACACCAACTTAACTTAACCCCAACTTAACTTAACCCCAACTTAATTTAACCCCAACTTAACATAACCCCAACTTAACTTAACCCCAACTTAACTCAACCCCAACTTAACTTAACCCTAACTTAACCCCAAATTAACTTAACCCCAACTTAACTTAACCCCATCTTAACTTACCCCCAACTTAACTTACCACCAACTTAACTTACCCCCAACTTAACTTAACCCCAACTTAACTTAACCCCAACTTAACTTAACCCCAACTTAATTAACCCAAACTTAATTTAGCCCCAACTTAACTTAACCCCAACTTAATTTAACCCCAAGTTAACTTAACCCCAACTTAACTTAACCCCAACTTAATTAGACCCAACTTAAATTAACCCCAACTTAACTTACCCCCAACTTAACTTACCCCAACTTAACTTAACCACATCCTAACTTAACCCCAACTTAACTTAACCCCAACTTAACTTAACCCCACTTAACTTAAACCCAACTTAAGTACCCCCAACTTAAGTTAACCCCAAATTAACTCAACCCCAACTTAACTCAACCCCTTCTTAACTTAACCCCAACTTATCTTAACCCCAACTTAACTTAACCCCAAATTAACTTAACCCCAACTTAATTTAACCGCAACTTAACTTAACCCCAACTTAACTTAACCCCAACTTAACTTAACCCCAACTTAACTTAACCCCAACTTAAAGTAACCCCAACTTAACTTAACCCCAACTTAACTTAACCCCAACTTAACTTAACCGCAACTTAACTGAACCCAAAATCAACTAAACCCCAACTTAACTTAACCC
Organism: Eledone cirrhosa; assembly: GCA_964016885.1. Taxonomy (NCBI): domain Eukaryota; kingdom Metazoa; phylum Mollusca; class Cephalopoda; order Octopoda; family Eledonidae; genus Eledone; species Eledone cirrhosa. The sequence continues at coordinate 135,126,680 of OZ024744.1, read as the reverse complement.
CAACTTAACATAACCCCAACTTAACTTAACCCCAACTTAAATCAACCCAACTTAACTTAACCCTAACTTAACCCCAAATTAACTTAACCCCAACTTAACTTAACCCCATCTTAACTTACCCCCAACTTAACTTACCACCAACTTAACTTACCCCCAACTTAACTTAACCCCAACTTAACTTAACCCCAACTTAACTTAACTCCAACTTAATTTAACCCCAACTTAACTTAACCCCAACTTAATTTAACCCCAACTTAACTTAACTCCAACTTAACTTAACCCCAACTTAATTTGACCCAACTTAAATTAACCCCAACTTAACTTACCCTCAACTTAACTTACCCCCAACTTAACTTAACCCCAACTTAACCTAACCCCAACTTAACTTAACCCCACTTAACTTAAACCCAACTTAAGTACCCCCAACTTAAGTTAACCCCAAATTAACTCAACCCCAACTTAACTTAACCCCAACTTAACTTAACCCCAACTCAACTTAACCCCGCCTTAACTTAACACCAACTTAAATTAACCCCAACTTAACTTAACCCCAACTTAACTTAACCCCAACTTAACTTAACCCCAAGTTAACTTAACCCCAACTTAACTTAACCCCAACTTAACTTAACCGCAACTTAACTTAACCCCAACTTAACATAACCCCAACTTAACTTAACCCCAACTTAATTTAACCCCAACTTAACCCAAACTTAACTTAACCCCAACTTAACTGAACCCCAACTTAACTAAACCCCAACTTAACTTAACCCCAACTTAACTTAACCCCAACTTAACTCAACCCCAACTTAACTTAACCCCAACTTAACTCAGCCCCAACTTAACTCAGCCCCAACTTAACTTAACACCAACTTAACTTAACCCCAACTTAATTAACCCCAACTTAAATAAACCCCAACTTAACTTAACACCAACTTAACTTAACCCCAACTTAATTTAACCCCAACTTAACTTAACCCCAACTTAACTTGCCCCCAACTTAACTTACCCCCAACTTAACTTAACCCCAACTTAATTTAACCCCAACTTAATTTAACCCCAACTTAACTTAACCCCAACTTAACTTAACCCCAACTTAACTTAACCCCCACTTAAGTACCCCCAACTTAAGTTAACCCCAAATTAACTCAACTTCAACTTAACTCAACCCCAACTTAACTTAACCCCAACTTATCTTAACCCCAACTTAACTTAACCCCAACTTAACTTAACCCCAATTTAATTTAACCCCAACTTAACTTAACCCCAACTCAACTCAACCCCTTCTTAACTTAACCCCAACTTATCTTAACCCCAACTTAACTTAACCCCAAATTAACTTAACCCCAACTTAATTTAACCGCAACTTAACTTAACCCCAACTTAACTTAACCCCAACTTAACTTAACCCCAACTTAACTTAACCCCAACTTAAAGTAAGTCCAACTTAACTTAACCCCAACTTAACTTAACCCCAACTTAACTTAACCGCAACTTAACTGAACCCAAAATCAACTAAACCCCAACTTAACTTAACCCCAACTTAACATAACCCCAACTTAACTTAACCCCAACTTAAATCAACCCAACTTAACTTAACCCTAACTTAACCCCAAATTAACTTAACCCCAACTTAACTTAACCCCATCTTAACTTACCCCCAACTTAACTTACCACCAACTTAACTTACCCCCAACTTAACTTAACCCCAACTTAACTTAACCCCAACTTAACTTAACTCCAACTTAATTTAACCCCAACTTAACTTAACCCCAACTTAATTTAACCCCAACTTAACTTAACTCCAACTTAACTTAACCCCAACTTAATTTGACCCAACTTAAATTAACCCCAACTTAACTTACCCTCAACTTAACTTACCCCCAACTTAACTTAACCCCAACTTAACCTAACCCCAACTTAACTTAACCCCACTTAACTTAAACCCAACTTAAGTACCCCCAACTTAAGTTAACCCCAAATTAACTCAACCCCAACTTAACTTAACCCCAACTTAACTTAACCCCAACTCAACTTAACCCCGCCTTAACTTAACACCAACTTAAATTAACCCCAACTTAACTTAACCCCAACTTAACTTAACCCCAACTTAACTTAACCCCAAGTTAACTTAACCCCAACTTAACTTAACCCCAACTTAACTTAACCGCAACTTAACTTAACCCCAACTTAACATAACCCCAACTTAACTTAACCCCAACTTAATTTAACCCCAACTTAACCCAAACTTAACTTAACCCCAACTTAACTGAACCCCAACTTAACTAAACCCCAACTTAACTTAACCCCAACTTAACTTAACCCCAACTTAACTCAACCCCAACTTAACTTAACCCCAACTTAACTCAGCCCCAACTTAACTCAGCCCCAACTTAACTTAGCCCCAACTTAACTTAACACCAACTTAACTGAACCCCAACTTAACTTAACCCCAACTTAACTCAACCCCAACTTAAATTAACCCCAACTTAACTTAACACCAACTTAACTTAACCCCAACTTAATTAACCCCAACTTAAATAAACCCCAACTTAACTTAACACCAACTTAACTTAACCCCAACTTAATTTAACCCCAACTTAACTTAACCCCAACTTAACTTGCCCCCAACTTAACTTACCCCCAACTTAACTTAACCCCAACTTAATTTAACCCCAACTTAATTTAACCCCAACTTAACTTAACCCCAACTTAACTTAACCCCAACTTAACTTAACCCCCACTTAAGTACCCCCAACTTAAGTTAACCCCAAATTAACTCAACTCCAACTTAACTCAACCCCAACTTAACTTAACCCCAACTTATCTTAACCCCAACTTAACTTAACCCCAACTTAACTTAACCCCAATTTAATTTAACCCCAACTTAACTTAACCCCAACTTAACTTAACCCCAACTTAACTTAACCCCAACTTAACTTAACCCCAACTTAAATTAAGCCCAACTTAACTTAACCCCAACTTAAATTAACCCCAACTTAACTTAACCCCTACTTAAATTAACCGCAACTTAACTGAATCCCAACTCAACTTAACCCCAACTTAACTTAACCCCAACTTAACATAACCCCAACTTAACTTAACCCCAAATTAACTCAACCCCAACTTAACTTACCCTCAACTTAACTTACCCCCAACTTAACTTAACCCCAACTTAACTTAACCCCAACTTAACTTAACCCCACATAACTTAAACCCAACTTAAGTACCCCCAACTTAAGTTAACCCCAAATTAACTCAACTCCAACTTAACTCAACCCCAACTTAACTTAACCCCAACTTATCTTAACCCCAACTTAACTTAACCCCAACTTAACTTAACCCCAATTTAATTTAACCCCAACTTAACTTAACCCCAACTTAACTTAACCCCAACTTAACTTAACCCCAACTTAACTTAACCCCAACTTAAATTAAGCCCAACTTAACTTAACCCCAACTTAAATTAACCCCAACTTAACTTAACCCCTACTTAAATTAACCGCAACTTAACTGAACCCCAACTCAACTTAACCCCAACTTAACTTAACCCCAACTTAACATAACCCCAACTTAACTTAACCCCAAATTAACTCAACCCCAACTTAACTTACCCTCAACTTAACTTACCCCCAACTTAACTTAACCCCAACTTAACTTAACCCCAACTTAACTTAACCCCACATAACTTAAACCCAACTTAAGTACCCCCAACTTAAGTTAACCCCAAATTAACTCAACCCCAACTTAACTTAACCCCAACTTAACTTAACCCCAACTTAATTAGACCCAACTTAAATTAACCCCAACTTAACTTACACCCAACTTAACTTACCCCCAACTTAACTTAACGACAACCTAACTTAACCCCAACTTAACTTAACCCCAACTTAACTTAACCCCAACTTAACTTAACCCCACTTAACTTAAACCCAACTTAAGTACCCCCAACTTAAGTTAACCCCAAATTAACTCAACCCAACTTAACTTAACCCCAACTTAACTTAACCCCAACTCAACTTAACCCCGCCTTAACTTAACCCCAACTTAAATTAACCCCAACTTAACTTTACCCCAACTTAACTTAACGCCAATTTAATTTAACCCCAACTTAACTTAACCCCAACTTAACTTAACCCCAACTTAACTTAACCCCAACTTAATTTAACCCCAACTTAACTTAACCCCAACTTAACTTGCCCCCAACTTAACTTACCCCCAACTTAACTTAACCCCAACTTACTTTAACCCCAACTTAATTTAACCCCAACTTAACTTAACCCCAACTTAACTTAACCCCAACTTAATTTAACCCCAACTTAACTTAACCCCAACTTAAATTAACCCCAACTTAACTTAACCCCAACTTAACTTAACCCCAACTTAAATTAACCCCAACTTAACTTAACCCCAACTTAACTTAACCCCAACTTAACTTAACCCCAACTTAAATTAACCGCAACTTAACTGAACCCCAACTCAACTTAACTCCAACTTAACTTAACCCCATCTTAACATAACCCCAACTTAACTTAACCCCAACTTAACTCAACCCCAACTTAACTTAACCATAACTTAACCCTAAATTAACTTAACCCCAACTTAATTTAACCCCAACTTAACTTAACCCCAACTTAACTTAACCCCAACTTAACTTAACCCCAACTTAACTTAACCCCAACTTAAATTAACCCCAACTTAACTTAACCCCAACTTAACTTAACCCCAACTTAACTCAACCCCAACTTAACTTAACCCTAACTTAACCCCAAATTAACTTAACCCCAACTTAACATAACCACCACTTAACTTAACCCCAACTTAACTTAACCCCAACTTAATTTAACCCCAACTTAACTTAACCCCAACTTAACTTGCCCCCAACTTAACTTACCCCCAACTTAACTTAACCCCAACTTAATTTAACCCCAACTTAATTTAACCCCAACTTAACTTAACCCCATCTTAACTTACCCCCAACTTAACTAAACCCCAACTTAACTTAACCCCAAATTAATTTAACTCCAACTTAACCCAAACTTAACTTAACCCCAACTTAACTGAACCCCAACTTAACTAAACCCCAACTTAACTTAAACCCAACTTAACTTAACCCCAACTTAACTTAACCCCAACTTAACTTAACCCCAACTTAAATCAACCCCAACTTAACTTAACCCCAACTTAACTCAGCCCCAACTTAACTCAGCCCCAACTTAACTTAACCCCAACTTAACTTAACCCTAACTTAACTTAACCCCAACTTAACTTAACCCCAACTTAATATAAACCCAACTTAACTTAACCGCAACTTAACTCAACCCCAACTTAAATTAACCCCAACTTAACTTAACCCCAACTTAACTTAACCCCAACTTAATTAACCCCAACTTAAATAAACCCCAACTTAAATTAACACCAACTTAACTTAACCCCAACTTAATTTAACCCCAACTTAACTTAACCCCAACTTAACTTGCCCCCAACTTAACTTACCCCCAACTTAACTTAACCCCAACTTAATTTAACCCCAACTTAATTTAACCCCAACTTAACTTAAACCCAACTTAACTTAACCCCAACTTAACTTAACCCTAAATTAACTCAACCCCAACTTAACTCAACCCCAACTTAACTTAACCCCAACTTAACTTAACCCCAACTTAACTTAACCACAAATTAACTTAACCCCAACTTAAAGTAACCCCAACTTAACTTAACCCCAACTTAACTTAACCCCAACTTAATTAACCCCAACTTAAATAAACCCCAACTTAAATTAAGACCAACTTAACTTAACCCCAACTTAATTTAACCCCAACTTAACTTAACCCCAACTTAACTTGCCCCCAACTTAACTTACCCCCAACTTAACTTAACCCCAACTTAATTTAACCCCAACTTAATTTAACCCCAACTTAACTTAAACCCAACTTAACTTAACCCCAACTTAACTTAACCCCAAATTAACTCAACCCCAACTTAACTTAACCCCAACTTAACTTAACCCCAACTTAATTAGACCCAACTTAAATTAACCGCAACTTAACTTACCCCCAACTTAACTTACCCCCAACTTAACTTAACCACAACCTAACTTAACCCCAACTTAACTTAACCCCAACTTAACTTAACCCCAACTTAACTTAACCCCACTTAACTTAAACCCACCTTAAGTACCCCCAACTTAAGTTAACCCCAAATTAACTCAACCCCAACTCAACTTAACCCCGCCTTAACTTAACCCCAACTTAACTTAACCCCAACTTAAATTACCCGCAACTTAACTTAACCCCAACTTAAATTAACCCCAACTTAACTTAACCCCAACTTAACTAAACCCCAACTTAACTTAACCCCAAATTAATTTAACTCCAACTTAACCCAAACTTAACTTAACCCCAACTTAACTGAACCCCAACTTAACTAAACCCCAACTTAACTTAAACCCAACTTAACTTAACCCCAACTTAACTTAACCCCAACTTAACTTAACCCCAACTTAAATCAACCCCAACTTAACTTAACCCCAACTTAACTCAGCCCCAACTTAACTCAGCCCCAACTTAACTTAACCCCAACTTAACTTAACCCTAACTTAACTTAACCCCAACTTAACTTAACCCCAACTTAATATAAACCCAACTTAACTTAACCGCAACTTAACTCAACCCCAACTTAAATTAACCCCAACTTAACTTAACCCCAACTTAACTTAACCCCAACTTAATTAACCCCAACTTAAATAAACCCCAACTTAAATTAACACCAACTTAACTTAACCCCAACTTAATTTAACCCCAACTTAACTTAACCCCAACTTAACTTGCCCCCAACTTAACTTACCCCCAACTTAACTTAACCCCAACTTAATTTAACCCCAACTTAATTTAACCCCAACTTAACTTAAACCCAACTTAACTTAACCCCAACTTAACTTAACCCTAAATTAACTCAACCCCAACTTAACTCAACCCCAACTTAACTTAACCCCAACTTAACTTAACCCCAACTTAACTTAACCACAAATTAACTTAGCCCCAACTTAAATTAACCCCAACTTAACTCAACCCCAAATTAACTTAACCCCGACTTAACTTAACCCCAACTTAACTTAACCACAAAATTAACTTAACCCCAATTTAAATTAACCCCAACTTAACTTAACCCCAACTTAACATAACCACCACTTAACTTAACCCCAACTTAACTTAACCCCAACTTAAATTAACCCCAACTTAACTTAACCCCAACTTAACTAAACCCCAACTTAACTTAACCCCAACTTCATTTAACCCCAACTTAACCCAAACTTAACTTAACACCAACTTAACTGAACCCCAACTTAACTTAGCCCCAACTTAACTTAGCCCCAACTTAACTTAGCCCCAACTTAACTTAGCCCCAACTTAACTTAAACTCAACTTAACTTAACTGCAACTTAACTTAACCCCAACTTAAGTTAACCCCAACTTAACTCAACACCAACTTAACTCAACCCCAACTTAACTCCACCCCAATTTAACTCAACCCCAACTTAACTCAACCCCAACTTAACTTAACTCCAACTTAACTTAACCCTAACTTAACTTAACCCCGACTTAACTTAACCCCGACTTAACTTAACCCCAACTTAACTTAACCCCAACTTAATTTAACCCCATCTTAACCCCAACTTAACTTAACCCCAACTTAACTGAACCCCAACTTAACTTAACCCCAACTTAACTTAACCCCAACTTAACTCAACCCCAACTTAACTTAACCCCAACTTAACTTAACCCCAACTAACCTTAACCCCAACTTAACTTAACCCCAACTTAACTCAACCCCAACTTAACTTAACCCCAACTTAACTCAGCCCCAACTTAACTCAGCCCCAACTTAACTTAACCCCAACTTAACTTAACCCCAACTTAAAGTAACCCCAACTTAATTTAACCCCAACTTAACTTAACCCCAACTTAACTTAACCGCAACTTAACTGAACCCCAACTCAACTTAACCCCAACTTAACTTAACCCCAAATTAACGTAACCGCAACTTAACTTAACCCCAACTTAACTCAACCCCAACTTAAATTAACCCTAACTTAACCCCAAATTAACTTAACCCCAACTTAACTTAACCCCATCTTAACTTACCCCCAACTTAACTTACCACCAACTTAACTTACCCCCAACTTAACTTAACCCCAACTTAACTTAACCCCAACTTAACTTAACTCCAACTTAATTTAACCCCAACTTAACTTAACCCCATCTTAACATAACCCCAACTTAACTTAACCCCAACTTAACTCAACCCCAACTTAACTTAACCATAACTTAACCCTAAATTAACTTAACCCCAACTTAATTTAACCCCAACTTAACTTAACCCCAACTTAACTTAACCCCAACTTAACTTAACCCCAACTTAACTTAACCCCAACTTAAATTAACCCCAACTTAACTTAACCCCAACTTAACTTAACCCCAACTTAACTCAACCCCAACTTAACTTAACCCTAACTTAACCCCAAATTAACTTAACCCCAACTTAACATAACCACCACTTAACTTAACCCCAACTTAACTTAACCCCAACTTAATTTAACCCCAACTTAACTTAACCCCAACTTAACTTGCCCCCAACTTAACTTACCCCCAACTTAACTTAACCCCAACTTAATTTAACCCCAACTTAATTTAACCCCAACTTAACTTAACCCCATCTTAACTTACCCCCAACTTAACTTACCACCAACTTAACTTACCCCCAACTTAACTTAACCCCAACTTAACTTAACCCCAACTTAACTTAACTCCAACTTAATTTAACCCCAACTTAACTTAACCCCAACTTAAATTACCCGCAACTTAACTTAACCCCAACTTAAATTAACCCCAACTTAACTTAACCCCAACTTAACTAAACCCCAACTTAACTTAACCCCAACTTAATTTAACCCCAACTTAACCCAAACTTAACTTAACCCCAACTTAACTGAACCCCAACTTAACTAAACCCCAACTTAACTTAACCCCAACTTAACTTAACCCCAACTTAACTTAGCCCCAACTTAACTTAACACCAACTTAACTTAACCCCAACTTAACTTAACCCCAACTTAACTCAACCCCAACTTAACTCAACCCCAACTTAACTTAACTCCAACTTAACTTAACCCTAACTTAACTTAACCCCGACTTAACTTAACCCCGACTTAACTTAACCCCAACTTAACTTAACCCCAACTTAACTTAACCCCAACTTAACTTAACCCCAACTTAATTTAACCCCATCTTAACCCCAACTTAACTTAACCCCAACTTAACTGAACCCCAACTTAACTCAACCCCAACTTAACTTAACCCCAACTTAACTTAACCCCAACTTAACTTAACCCCAACTTAACTTAACCCCAACTTAACTCAGCCCCAACTTAACTCAGCCCCAACTTAACTTAGCCCCAACTTAACTTAACACCAACTTAACTTAACCCCAACTTAACTTAACCCCAACTTAATTTAACCCCAACTTAACATAACCCCAACTTAACTTAACCCCAACTTAACTCAACCCCAACTTAACTTAACCCTAACTTAACCCCAAATTAACTTAACCCCAACTTAACTTAACCCCATCTTAACTTACCCCCAACTTAACTTACCACCAACTTAACTTACCCCCAACTTAACTTAACCCCAACTTAACTTAACCCCAACTTAACTTAACCCCAACTTAATTAACCCAAACTTAATTTAGCCCCAACTTAACTTAACCCCAACTTAATTTAACCCCAAGTTAACTTAACCCCAACTTAACTTAACCCCAACTTAATTAGACCCAACTTAAATTAACCCCAACTTAACTTACCCCCAACTTAACTTACCCCAACTTAACTTAACCACATCCTAACTTAACCCCAACTTAACTTAACCCCAACTTAACTTAACCCCACTTAACTTAAACCCAACTTAAGTACCCCCAACTTAAGTTAACCCCAAATTAACTCAACCCCAACTTAACTCAACCCCTTCTTAACTTAACCCCAACTTATCTTAACCCCAACTTAACTTAACACCAAATTAACTTAACCCCAACTTAATTTAACCGCAACTTAACTTAACCCCAACTTAACTTAACCCCAACTTAACTTAACCCCAACTTAACTTAACCCCAACTTAAAGTAACCCCAACTTAACTTAACCCCAACTTAACTTAACCCCAACTTAACTTAACCGCAACTTAACTGAACCCAAAATCAACTAAACCCCAACTTAACTTAACCCCAACTTAACATAACCCCAACTTAACTTAACCCCAACTTAAATCAACCCAACTTAACTTAACCCTAACTTAACCCCAAATTAACTTAACCCCAACTTAACTTAACCCCATCTTAACTTACCCCCAACTTAACTTACCACCAACTTAACTTACCCCCAACTTAACTTAACCCCAACTTAACTTAACCCCAACTTAACTTAACTCCAACTTAATTTAACCCCAACTTAACTTAACCCCAACTTAATTTAACCCCAACTTAACTTAACTCCAACTTAACTTAACCCCAACTTAATTTGACCCAACTTAAATTAACCCCAACTTAACTTACCCTCAACTTAACTTACCCCCAACTTAACTTAACCCCAACTTAACCTAACCCCAACTTAACTTAACCCCACTTAACTTAAACCCAACTTAAGTACCCCCAACTTAAGTTAACCCCAAATTAACTCAACCCCAACTTAACTTAACCCCAACTTAACTTAACCCCAACTCAACTTAACCCCGCCTTAACTTAACACCAACTTAAATTAACCCCAACTTAACTTAACCCCAACTTAACTTAACCCCAAGTTAACTTAACCCCAACTTAACTTAACCCCAACTTAACTTAACCGCAACTTAACTTAACCCCAACTTAACATAACCCCAACTTAACTTAACCCCAACTTAATTTAACCCCAATTTAACCCAAACTTAACTTAACCCCAACTTAACTGAACCCCAACTTAACTAAACCCCAACTTAACTTAACCCCAACTTAACTTAACCCCAACTTAACTCAACCCCAACTTAACTTAACCCCAACTTAACTCAGCCCCAACTTAACTCAGCCCCAACTTAACTTAGCCCCAACTTAACTTAACACCAACTTAACTTAACCCCAACTTAACTTAACCCCAACTTAACTCAACCCCAACTTAAATTAACCCCAACTTAACTTAACACCAACTTAACTTAACCCCAACTTAATTAACCCCAACTTAAATAAACCCCAACTTAACTTAACACCAACTTAACTTAACCCCAACTTAATTTAACCCCAACTTAACTTAACCCCAACTTAACTTGCCCCCAACTTAACTTACCCCCAACTTAACTTAACCCCAACTTAATTTAACCCCAACTTAATTTAACCCCAACTTAACTTAACCCCAACTTAACTTAACCCCAACTTAACTTAACCCCCACTTAAGTACCCCCAACTTAAGTTAACCCCAAATTAACTCAACTCCAACTTAACTCAACCCCAACTTAACTTAACCCCAACTTATCTTAACCCCAACTTAACTTAACCCCAACTTAACTTAACCCCAATTTAATTTAACCCCAACTTAACTTAACCCCAACTTAACTTAACCCCAACTTAACTTAACCCCAACTTAACTTAACCCCAACTTAAATTAAGCCCAACTTAACTTAACCCCAACTTAAATTAACCCCAACTTAACTTAACCCCTACTTAAATTAACCGCAACTTAACTGAACCCCAACTCAACTTAACCCCAACTTAACTTAACCCCAACTTAACATAACCCCAACTTAACTTAACCCCAAATTAACTCAACCCCAACTTAACTTACCCTCAACTTAACTTACCCCCAACTTAACTTAACCCCAACTTAACTTAACCCCAACTTAACTTAACCCCACATAACTTAAACCCAACTTAAGTACCCCCAACTTAAGTTAACCCCAAATTAACTCAACTCCAACTTAACTCAACCCCAACTTAACTTAACCCCAACTTATCTTAACCCCAACTTAACTTAACCCCAACTTAACTTAACCCCAATTTAATTTAACCCCAACTTAACTTAACCCCAACTTAACTTAACCCCAACTTAACTTAACCCCAACTTAACTTAACCCCAACTTAAATTAAGCCCAACTTAACTTAACCCCAACTTAAATTAACCCCAACTTAACTTAACCCCTACTTAAATTAACCGCAACTTAACTGAACCCCAACTCAACTTAACCCCAACTTAACTTAACCCCAACTTAACATAACCCCAACTTAACTTAACCCCAAATTAACTCAACCCCAACTTAACTTACCCTCAACTTAACTTACCCCCAACTTAACTTAACACCAACTTAACTTAACCCCAACTTAACTTAACCCCACATAACTTAAACCCAACTTAAGTACCCCCAACTTAAGTTAACCCCAAATTAACTCAACCCCAACTTAACTTAACCCCAACTTAACTTAACCCCAACTTAATTAGACCCAACTTAAATTAACCCCAACTTAACTTACACCCAACTTAACTTACCCCCAACTTAACTTAACGACAACCTAACTTAACCCCAACTTAACTTAACCCCAACTTAACTTAACCCCAACTTAACTTAACCCCACTTAACTTAAACCCAACTTAAGTACCCCCAACTTAAGTTAACCCCAAATTAACTCAACCCAACTTAACTTAACCCCAACTTAACTTAACCCCAACTCAACTTAACCCCGCCTTAACTTAACCCCAACTTAAATTAACCCCAACTTAACTTTACCCCAACTTAACTTAACGCCAATTTAATTTAACCCCAACTTAACTTAACCCCAACTTAACTTAACCCCAACTTAACTTAACCCCAACTTAATTTAACCCCAACTTAACTTAACCCCAACTTAACTTGCCCCCAACTTAACTTACCCCCAACTTAACTTAACCCCAACTTACTTTAACCCCAACTTAATTTAACCCCAACTTAACTTAACCCCAACTTAACTTAACCCCAACTTAATTTAACCCCAACTTAACTTAACCCCAACTTAAATTAACCCCAACTTAACTTAACCCCAACTTAACTTAACCCCAACTTAAATTAACCCCAACTTAACTTAACCCCAACTTAACTTAACCCCAACTTAACTTAACCCCAACTTAAATTAACCGCAACTTAACTGAAGCCCAACTCAACTTAACTCCAACTTAACTTAACCCCATCTTAACATAACCCCAACTTAACTTAACCCCAACTTAACTCAACCCCAACTTAACTTAACCATAACTTAACCCTAAATTAACTTAACCCCAACTTAATTTAACCCCAACTTAACTTAACCCCAATTAACTTAACCCCAACTTAACTTAACCCCAACTTAACTTAACCCCAACTTAAATTAACCCCAACTTAACTTATCCCCAACTTAACTTAACCCCAACTTAACTCAACCCCAACTTAACTTAACCCTAACTTAACCCCAAATTAACTTAACCCCAACTTAACATAACCACCACTTAACTTAACCCCAACTTAACTTAACCCCAACTTAATTTAACCCCAACTTAACTTAACCCCAACTTAACTTGCCCCCAACTTAACTTACCCCCAACTTAACTTAACCCCAACTTAATTTAACCCCAACTTAATTTAACCCCAACTTAACTTAACCCCATCTTAACTTACCCCCAACTTAACTTACCACCAACTTAACTTACCCCCAACTTAACTTAACCCCAACTTAACTTAACCCCAACTTAACTTAACTCCAACTTAATTTAGCCCCAACTTAACTTAACCCCAACTTAACCCCAACTTAACTTAACCCCAACTTAACTTAACCCCAACTTAATTAACCCAAACTTAATTTAGCCCCAACTTAACTTAACCCCAACTTAATTTAACCCCAACTTAACTTAACCCCAACTTAACTTAACCCCAACTTAATTAGACCCAACTTAAATTAACCCCAACTTAACTTACCCCCAACTTAACTTACCCCAACTTAACTTAACCACATCCTAACTTAACCCCAACTTAACTTAACCCCACTTAACTTAAACCCAACTTAAGTACCCCCAACTTAAGTTAACCCCAAATTAACTCAACCCCAACTTAACTCAACCACTACTTAACTTAACCCCAACTTATCTTAACCCCAACTTAACTTAACCCCAAATTAACTTAACCCCAACTTAATTTAACCGCAACTTAACTTTACCCCAACTTAACTTAACCCCAACTTAACTTAACCCCAACTTAACTTAACCCCAACTTAAAGTAACCCCAACTTAACTTAACCCCAACTTAACTTAACCCCAACTTAACTTACCCCCAACTTAACTTAACCCCAACTTAACTTAACCCCAACTTAAATTAACTCCAACTTAATTTAACCCCAACTTAACTTAACCCCAACTTAATTTAACCCCAACTTAACTTAACTCCAACTTAACTTAACCCCAACTTAATTTGACCCAACTTAAATTAACCCCAACTTAACTTACCCTCAACTTAACTTACCCCCAACTTAACTTAACCCCAACTTAACCTAACCCCAACTTAACTTAACCCCACTTAACTTAAACCCAACTTAAGTACCCCCAACTTAAGTTAACCCCAAATTAACTCAACCCCAACTTAACTTAACCCCAACTTAACTTAACCCCAACTCAACTTAACCCCGCCTTAACTTAACACCAACTTAAATTAACCCCAACTTAACTTAACCCCAACTTAACTTAACCCCAACTTAACTTAACCCCAAGTTAACTTAACCCCAACTTAACTTAACCCCAACTTAACTTAACCGCAACTTAACTTAACCCCAACTTAACATAACCCCAACTTAATTTAACCCCAACTTAATTTAACCCCAACTTAACCCAAACTTAACTTAACCCCAACTTAACTGAACCCCAACTTAACTAAACCCCAACTTAACTTAACCCCAACTTAACTTAACCCCAACTTAACTCAACCCCAACTTAACTTAACCCCAACTTAACTCAGCCCCAACTTAACTCAGCCCCAACTTAACTTAGCCCCAATTTAACTTAACACCAACTTAACTTAACCCCAACTTAACTTAACCCCAACTTAACTCAACCACAACTTAAATTAACCCCAACTTAACTTAACACCAACTTAACTTAACCCCAACTTAATTAACCCCAACTTAAATAAACCCCAACTTAACTTAACACCAACTTAACTTAACCCCAACTTAATTTAACCCCAACTTAACTTAACCCCAACTTAACTTGCCCCCAACTTAAATTACCCCCAACTTAACTTAACCCCAACTTAATTTAACCCCAACTTAATTTAACCCCAACTTAACTTAACCCCAACTTAACTTAACCCCAACTTAACTTAACCCCAACTTAATTAGACCCAACTTAAATTAACCCCAACTTAAATTACCCCCAACTTAACTTACCCCCAACTTAACTTAACCACAACCTAACTTAACCCCAACTTAACTTAACCCCAACTTAACTTAACCCCAACTTAACTTAACCCCACTTAACTTAAACCCAACTTAAGTACCCCCAACTTAAGTTAACCCCAAATTAACTCAACTCCAACTTAACTCAACCCCAACTTAACTTAACCCCAACTTATCTTAACCCCAACTTAACTTAACCCCAACTTAACTTAACCCCAATTTAATTTAACCCCAACTTAACTTAACCCCAACTTAACTTAACCCCAACTTAACTTAACCCCAACTTAACTTAACCCCAACTTAAATTAAGCCCAACTTAACTTAACCCCAACTTAAATTAACCCCAACTTAACTTAACCCCTACTTAAATTAACCGCAACTTAACTGAACCCCAACTCAACTTAACCCCAACTTAACTTAACCCCAACTTAACATAACCCCAACTTAACTTAACCCCAAATTAACTCAACCCCAACTTAACTTACCCTCAACTTAACTTACCCCCAACTTAACTTAACCCCAACTTAACTTAACCCCAACTTAACTTAACCCCACATAACTTAAACCCAACTTAAGTACCCCCAACTTAAGTTAACCCCAAATTAACTCAACCCCAACTTAACTTAACCCCAACTTAACTTAACCCCAACTTAATTAGACCCAACTTAAATTAACCCCAACTTAACTTACACCCAACTTAACTTACCCCCAACTTAACTTAACGACAACCTAACTTAACCCCAACTTAACTTAACCCCAACTTAACTTAACCCCAACTTAACTTAACCCCACTTAACTTAAACCCAACTTAAGTACCCCCAACTTAAGTTAACCCCAAATTAACTCAACCCAACTTAACTTAACCCCAACTTAACTTAACCCCAACTCAACTTAACCCCGCCTTAACTTAACCCCAACTTAAATTAACCCCAACTTAACTTTACCCCAACTTAACTTAACGCCAATTTAATTTAACCCCAACTTAACTTAACCCCAACTTAACTTAACCCCAACTTAACTTAACCCCAACTTAATTTAACCCCAACTTAACTTAACCCCAACTTAACTTGCCCCCAATTTAACTTACCCCCAACTTAACTTAACCCCAACTTACTTTAACCCCAACTTAATTTAACCCCAACTTAACTTAACCCCAACTTAACTTAACCCCAAATTAACTTAACCCCAACTTAACATAACCACCACTTAACTTAACCCCAACTTAACTTAACCCCAACTTAATTTAACCCCAACTTAACTTAACCCCAACTTAACTTGCCCCCAACTTAACTTACCCCCAACTTAACTTAACCCCAACTTAATTTAACCCCAACTTAATTTAACCCCAACTTAACTTAACCCCATCTTAACTTACCCCCAACTTAACTTACCACCAACTTAACTTACCCCCAACTTAACTTAACCCCAACTTAACTTAACCCCAACTTAACTTAACTCCAACTTAATTTAACCCCAACTTAACTTAACCCCAACTTAAATTACCCGCAACTTAACTTAACCCCAACTTAAATTAACCCCAACTTAACTTAACCCCAACTTAACTAAACCCCAACTTAACTTAACCACAACTTAATTTAACCCCAACTTAACCCAAACTTAACTTAACCCCAACTTAACTGAACCCCAACTTAACTAAACCCCAACTTAACTTAACCCCAACTTAACTTAACCCCAACTTAACTTAACCCAAACTTAACTTAACCCCAACTTAACTCAACCCCAACTTAACTTAACCCCAACTTAACTCAGCCCCAACTTAACTCAGCCCCAACTTAACTTAGCCCCAACTTAACTTAACACCAACTTAACTTAACCCCAACTTAACTTAACCCCAACTTAACTTAACCCCAACTTAACTCAACACCAACTTAACGCAACCCCAACTTAACTCCACCCCAATTTAACTCAACCCCAACTTAACTCAACCCCAACTTAACTTAACTCCAACTTAACTTAACCCTAACTTAACTTAACCCCGACTTAACTTAACCCCGACTTAACTTAACCCCAACTTAACTTAACCCCAACTTAACTTAACCCCAACTTAACTTAACCCCAACTTAATTTAACCCCATCTTAACCCCAACTTAACTTAACCCCAACTTAACTGAACCCCAACTTAACTCAACCCCAACTTAACTTAACCCCAACTTAACTTAACCCCAACGTAACTTAACCCCAACTTAACTTAACCCCAACTTAACTCAGCCCCAACTTAACTCAGCCCCAACTTAACTTAGCCCCAACTTAACTTAACACCAACTTAACTTAACCCCAACTTAACTTAACCCCAACTTAACTTAACCCCAACTTAATTAGACCCAACTTAAATTAACCCCAACTTAACTTACCCCCAACTTAACTTACCCCAACTTAACTTAACCACATCCTAACTTAACCCCAACTTAACTTAACCCCAACTTAACTTAACCCCACTTAACTTAAACCCAACTTAAGTACCCCCGACTTATCTTAACCCCAACTTAACTTAACCCCAAATTAACTTAACCCCAACTTAATTTAACCGCAACTTAACTTAACCCCAACTTAACTTAACCCCAACTTAACTTAACCCCAACTTAACTTAACCCCAACTTAACTTAACCCCAACTTAACTTAACCGCAACTTAACTGAACCCCAACTCAACTTAACCCCAACTTAACTTAACCCCAACTTAACATAACCCCAACTTAACTTAACCCCAACTTAAATCAACCCAACTTAACTTAACCCTAACTTAACCCCAAATTAACTTAACCCCAACTTAATTTAACCCCATCTTAACTTACCCCCAACTTAACTTACCACCAACTTAACTTACCCCCAACTTAACTTAACCCCAACTTAACTTAACCCCAACTTAACTTAACTCCAACTTAATTTAACCCCAACTTAACTTAACCCCAACTTAATTTAACCCCAACTTAACTTAACTCCAACTTAACTTAACCCCAACTTAATTTGACCCAACTTAAATTAACCCCAACTTAACTTACCCTCAACTTAACTTACCCCCAACTTAACTTAACCCCAACTTAACTTAACCCCACTTAACTTAAACCCAACTTAAGTACCCCCAACTTAAGTTAAGCCCAAATTAACTCAACCCCAACTTAACTTAACCCCAACTTAACTTAACCCCAACTTAATTAGACCCAACTTAAATTAACCCCAACTTAACTTACCCCCAACTTAACTTACCCCCAACTTAACTTAACCACAACCTAACTTAACCCCAACTTAACTTAACCCCAACTTAACTTAACCCCAACTTAACTGAACCCCACTTAACTTAAACCCAACTTAAGTACCCCCAACTTAAGTTAACCCCAAATTAACTCAACCCCAACTTAACTTAACCCCAACTTAACTTAACCCCAACTCAACTTAACCCCGCCTTAACTTAACCCCAACTTAAATTAACCCCAACTTAACTTAACCCCAACTTAACTTAACCCCAACTTAACTTAACCCCAAGTTAACTTAACCCCAACTTAACTTAACCCCAACTTAACTTAACCGCAACTTAACTTAACCCCAACTTAACATAACCCCAACTTAACTTAACCCCAACTTAATTTAACCCCAACTTAACCCAAACTTAACTTAACCCCAACTTAACTGAACCCCAACTTAACTAAACCCCAACTTAACTTAACCCCAACTTAACTTAACCCCAACTTAACTCAACCCCAACTTAACTTAACCCCAACTTAACTCAGCCCCAACTTAACTCAGCCCCAACTTAACTTAGCCCCAACTTAACTTAACACCAACTTAACTTAACCCCAACTTAACTTAACCCCAACTTAACTCAACCCCAACTTAAATTAACCCCAACTTAACTTAACCCCAACTTAACTTAACCCCAACTTAATTAACCCCAACTTAAATAAACCCCAACTTAACTTAACACCAACTTAACTTAACCCCAACTTAATTTAACCCCAACTTAACTTAACCCCAACTTAACTTGCCCCCAACTTAACTTACCCCCAACTTAACTTAACCCCAACTTAATTTAACTCCAACTTAATTTAACCCCAACTTAACTTAACCCCAACTTAACTTAACCCCAACTTAACTTAACCCCAACTTAACTTAACCCCAACTTAATTTAACCTCAACTTAACTTAACCCCAACTTAATTTAACCCCAACTTAACTTAACCCCAACTTAACTTAACCCCAACTTAATTAGACCCAACTTAAATTAACCCCAACTTAAATTACCCCCAACTTAACTTAACCCCAACTTAACTTAACCCCAACTTAACTTAACCCCACTTAACTTAAACCCAACTTAAGTACCCCCAACTTAAGTTAACCCCAAATTAACTCAACTCCAACTTAACTCAACCCCAACTTAACTTAACCCCAACTTATCTTAACCCCAACTTAACTTAACCCCAACTTAACTTAACCCCAATTTAATTTAACCCCAACTTAACTTAACCCCAACTTAACTTAACCCCAACTTAACTTAACCCCAACTTAACTTAACCCCAACTTAAATTAACCCCAACTTAACTTAACCCAAACTTAAATTAACCCCAACTTAACTTAACCCCTACTTAAATTAACCGCAACTTAACTGAACCCCAACTCAACTTAACCCCAACTTAACTTAACCCCAACTTAACATAACCCCAACTTAACTTAACCCCAAATTAACTCAACCCCAACTTAACTTAACCATAACTTAACCCCAAATTAACTTAACCCCAACTTAACTTAACCCCACCTTAACTTACCCCCAACTTAACTTACCACCAACGTAACTTACCCCCAACTTAACTTAACCCCAACTTAACTTAACCCCAACTTAATTTAACCCGACTTAACTTAAACCCAACTTAAGTACCCCCAACTTAAGTTAACCCCAAATTAACTCAACCCCAACTTAACTTAACCCCAACTTAACTTAACCCCAACTTAATTAGACCCAACTTAAATTAACCGCAACTTAACTTACCCCCAACTTAACTTACCCCCAACTTAACTTAACCACAACCTAACTTAACCCCAACTTAACTTAACCCCAACTTAACTTAACCCCAACTTAACTTAACCCCACTTAACTTAAACCCACCTTAAGTACCCCCAACTTAAGTTAACCCCAAATTAACTCAACCCCAACTCAACTTAACCCCGCCTTAACTTAACCCCAACTTAACTTAACCCCAACTTAAATTACCCGCAACTTAACTTAACCCCAACTTAAATTAACCCCAACTTAACTTAACCCCAACTTAACTAAACCCCAACTTAACTTAACCCCAAATTAATTTAACCCCAACTTAACCCAAACTTAACTTAACCCAAACTTAACTGAACCCCAACTTAACTAAACCCCAACTTAACTTAAACCCAACTTAACTTAACCCCATCTTAACTTAACCCCAACTTAACTTAACCCCAACTTAACTCAACCCCAACTTAACTTAACCCCAACTTAACTCAGCCCCAACTTAACTCAGCCCCAACTTAACTTAACCCCAACTTAACTTAACCCCAACTTAATATAAACCCAACTTAACTTAACCGCAACTTAACTCAACCCCAACTTAAATTAACCCCAACTTAACTTAACCCCAACTTAATTTAACCCCAACTTAATTAACCCCAACTTAAATAAACCCCAACTTAAATTAACACCAACTTAACTTAACCCCAACTTAATTTAACCCCAACTTAACTTAACCCCAACTTAACTTGCCCCCAACTTAACTTACCCCCAACTTAACTTAACCCCAACTTAATTTAACCCCAACTTAATTTAACCCCAACTTAACTTAAACCCAACTTAACTTAACCCCAACTTAACTTAACCCTAAATTAACTCAACCCCAACTTAACTCAACCCCAACTTAACTTAACCCCAACTTAACTTTACCCCAACTTAACTTAACCACAAATTAACTTAGCCCCAACTTAAATTAACCCCAACTTAACTCAACCCCAAATTAACTTAACCCCGACTTAACTTAACCCCAACTTAACTTAACCACAAAATTAACTTAACCCCAATTTAAATTAACCCCAACTTAACTTAACCCCAACTTAACATAACCACCACTTAACTTAACCCCAACTTAACTTAACCCCAACTTAAATTAACCCCAACTTAACTTAACCCCAACTTAACTAAACCCCAACTTAACTTAACCCCAACTTCATTTAACCCCAACTTAACCCAAACTTAACTTAACACCAACTTAACTGAACCCCAACTTAACTTAGCCCCAACTTAACTTAGCCCCAACTTAACTTAGCCCCAACTTAACTTAGCCCCAACTTAACTTAAACTCAACTTAACTTAACTGCAACTTAACTTAACCCCAACTTAAGTTAACCCCAACTTAACTCAACACCAACTTAACTCAACCCCAACTTAACTCCACCCCAATTTAACTCAACCCCAACTTAACTCAACCCCAACTTAACTTAACTCCAACTTAACTTAACCCTAACTTAACTTAACCCCGACTTAACTTAACCCCGACTTAACTTAACCCCAACTTAACTTAACCCCAACTTAATTTAACCCCATCTTAACCCCAACTTAACTTAACCCCAACTTAACTGAACCCCAACTTAACTTAACACCAACTTAACTTAACCCCAACTTAACTCAACCCCAACTTAACTTAACCCCAACTTAACTTAACCCCAACTTACCTTAACCCCAACTTAACTTAACCCCAACTTAACTCAACCCCAACTTAACTTAACCCCAACTTAACTCAGCCCCAACTTAACTCAGCCCCAACTTAACTTAACACCAACTTAACTTAACCCCACTTAACTTAAACCCAACTTAAGTACCCCCAACTTAAGTTAACCCCAAATTAACTCAACCCCAACTTAACTCAACCCCAACTTAACTTAACCCCAACTTATCTTAACCCCAACTTAACTTAACCCCAAATTAACTTAACCCCAACTTAATTTAACCGCAACTTAACTGAACCCCAACTTAACTTAACCCCAACTTAACTTAACCCCAACTTAAAGTAACCCCAACTTAACTTAACCCCAACTTAACTTAACCCCAACTTAACTTAACCGCAACTTAACTGAACCCCAACTCAACGTAACCCCAACTTAACTTAACCCCAAATTAACGTAACCGCAACTTAACTTAACCCCAACTTAACTCAACCCCAACTTAACTTAACCCTAACTTAACCCCAAATTAACTTAACCCCAACTTAACTTAACCCCATCTTAACTTACCCCCAACTTAACTTACCACCAACTTAAGTTACCCCCAACTTAACCCCAACTTAACTTAACCCCAACTTAACTTAACTCCAACTTAATTTAACCCCAACTTAACTTAACCCCAACTTAATTTAACCCCAACTTAACTTAACTCCAACTTAACTTAACCCCAACTTAATTTGACCCAACTTAAATTAACCCCAACTTAACTTACCCTCAACTTAACTTACCCCCAACTTAACTTAACTCCAACTTAACTTAACCCCAACTTAACTTAACCCCACTTAACTTAAACCCAACTTAAGTACCCCCAACTTAAGTTAACCCCAAATTAACTCAACCCCAACTTAACTTAACCCCAACTTAACTTAACCCCAACTTAATTAGACCCAACTTAAATTAACCCCAACTTAACTTACCCCCAACTTAACTTACCCCCAACTTAACTTAACCACAACCTAACTTAACCCCAACTTAACTTAACCCCAACTTAACTTAACCCCAACTTAACTTAACCCCACTTAACTTAAACCCAACTTAAGTACCCCCAACTTAAGTTAACCCCAAATTAACTCAACCCCAACTTAACTTAACCCCAACTTAACTTAACCCCAACTCAACTTAACCCCGCCTTAACTTAACCCCAACTTAAATTAACCCCAACTTAACTTAACCCCAACTTAACTTAACCCCAACTTAACTTAACCCCAAGTTAACTTAACCCCAACTTAACTTAACCCCAACTTAACTTAACCGCAACTTAACTTAACCCCAACTTAACATAACCCCAACTTAACTTAACCCCAACTTAACTCAACCCCAACTTAACTTAACCCTAACTTAACTTAACCCCAACTTAACTTACCCCCAACTTAACTTACCCCCAACTTAACTTACCCCCAACTTAACTTAACCCCAACTTAACTTAACCCCAACTTAACTTAACCCCAACTTAACTTAACCCCAACTTAACTTAACCCCAACTTAAATTACCCGCAACTTAACTTAACCCCAACTTAAATTAACCCCAACTTAACTTAACCCCAACTTAACTAAACCCCAACTTAACTTAACCCCAACTTAATTTAACCCCAACTTAACCCAAACTTAACTTAACCCCAACTTAACTGAACCCCAACTTAACTAAACCCCAACTTAACTTAACCCCAACTTAACTTAACCCCAACTTAACTTAACCCCAACTTAACTTAACCCCAACTTAACTCAACCCCAACTTAACTTAACCCCAACTTAACTCAGCCCCAACTTAACTCAGCCCCAACTTAACTTAGCCCCAACTTAATTTAACCTCAACTTAACTTAACCCCAACTCAATTTAACCCCAACTTAACTTAACCCCAACTTAACTTAACCCCAACTTAATTAGACCCAACTTAAATTAACCCCAACTTAACTTACCCCCAACTTAACTTACCCCCAACTTAACTTAACAACAACCTAACTTAACCCCAACTTAACTTAACCCCAACTTAACTTAACCCCAACTTAACTTAACCCCACTTAACTTAAACCCAACTTAAGTACCCCCAACTTAAGTTAACCCCAAATTAACTCAACCCCAACTTAACTCAACCCCAACTTAACTTAACCCCAACTTATCTTAACCCCAACTTAACTTAACCCCAACTTAACTTAACCCCAATTTAATTTAACCCCAACTTAACTTAACCCCAACTTAACTTAACCCCAACTTAACTTAACCCCAACTTAAATTAACCCCAACTTAACTTAACCCCAACTTAACTTAACCCCAACTTAACTTAATCCCAACTTAAATTAACCGCAACTTAACTGAATCCCAACTCAACTTAACCCCAACTTAACTTAACCCCAACTTGACATAACCCCAACTTAACTTAACCCCAACTTAACTCAACCCCAACTTAACTTAACCATAACTTAACCCCAAATTAACTTAACCCCAACTTGACTTAACCCCATCTTAACTTACCCCCAACTTAACTTACCACCAACTTAACTTACCCCCAACTTAACTTAACCACAACTTAACTTAACCCCAACTTAACTTAACCCCACTTAACTTAAACCCAACTTAAGTACCCCCAACTTAAGTTAACCCCAAATTAACTCAACCCCAACTTAACTTAACCCCAACTTAACTTAACCCCAACTTAATTAGACCCAACTTAAATTAACCCCAACTTAACTTACCCCCAACTTAACTTACCCCCAACTTAACTTAACCACAACCTAACTTAACCCCAACTTAACTTAACCCCAACTTAACTTAACCCCAACTTAACTTAACCCCACTTAACTTAAACCCACCTTAAGTACCCCCAACTTAAGTTAACCCCAAATTAACTCAACCCCAACTCAACTTAACCCCGCCTTAACTTAACCCCAACTTAACTTAACCCCAACTTAACTTAACCCCAACTTAACTGAACCCCACTTAACTTAAACCCAACTTAAGTACCCCCAACTTAAGTTAACCCCAAATTAACTCAACCCCAACTTAACTTAACCCCAACTTAACTTAACCCCAACTCAACTTAACCCCGCCTTAACTTAACCCCAACTTAAATTAACCCCAACTTAACTTAACCCCAACTTAACTTAACCCCAACTTAACTTAACCCCAAGTTAACTTAACCCCAAGTTAACTTAACCCCAACTTAACTTACCCGCAACTTAACTTAACCCCAACTTAACATAACCCCAACTTAACTTAACCCCAACTTAATTTAACCCCAACTTAACCCAAACTTAACTTAACCCCAACTTAACTGAACCCCAACTTAACTAAACCCCAACTTAACTTAACCCCAACTTAACTTAACCCCAACTTAACTCAACCCCAACTTAACTTAACCCCAACTTAACTCAGCCCCAACTTAACTCAGCCCCAACTTAACTTAGCCCCAACTTAACTTAACACCAACTTAACTTAACCCCAACTTAACTTAACCCCAACTTAACTCAACCCCAACTTAAATTAACCCCAACTTAACTTAACCCCAACTTAACTTAACCCCAACTTAATTAACCCCAACTTAAATAAACCCCAACTTAACTTAACACCAACTTAACTTAACCCCAACTTAATTTAACCCCAACTTAACTTAACCCCAACTTAACTTGCCCCCAACTTAACTTACCCCCAACTTAACTTAACCCCAAATTAACTCAACCCCAACTTAACTTAACCATAACTTAACCCCAAATTAACTTAACCCCAACTTAACTTAACCCCACCTTAACTTACCCCCAACTTAACTTACCACCAACGTAACTTACCCCCAACTTAACTTAACCCCAACTTAACTTAACCCCAACTTAATTTAACCCGACTTAACTTAAACCCAACTTAAGTACCCCCAACTTAAGTTAACCCCAAATTAACTCAACCCCAACTTAACTTAACCCCAACTTAACTTAACCCCAACTTAATTAGACCCAACTTAAATTAACCGCAACTTAACTTACCCCCAACTTAACTTACCCCCAACTTAACTTAACCACAACCTAACTTAACCCCAACTTAACTTAACCCCAACTTAACTTAACCCCAACTTAACTTAACCCCACTTAACTTAAACCCACCTTAAGTACCCCCAACTTAAGTTAACCCCAAATTAACTCAACCCCAACTCAACTTAACCCCGCCTTAACTTAACCCCAACTTAACTTAACCCCAACTTAAATTACCCGCAACTTAACTTAACCCCAACTTAAATTAACCCCAACTTAACTTAACCCCAACTTAACTAAACCCCAACTTAACTTAACCCCAAATTAATTTAACCCCAACTTAACCCAAACTTAACTTAACCCAAACTTAACTGAACCCCAACTTAACTAAACCCCAACTTAACTTAAACCCAACTTAACTTAACCCCATCTTAACTTAACCCCAACTTAACTTAACCCCAACTTAACTCAACCCCAACTTAACTTAACCCCAACTTAACTCAGCCCCAACTTAACTCAGCCCCAACTTAACTTAACCCCAACTTAACTTAACCCCAACTTAATATAAACCCAACTTAACTTAACCGCAACTTAACTCAACCCCAACTTAAATTAACCCCAACTTAACTTAACCCCAACTTAATTTAACCCCAACTTAATTAACCCCAACTTAAATAAACCCCAACTTAAATTAACACCAACTTAACTTAACCCCAACTTAATTTAACCCCAACTTAACTTAACCCCAACTTAACTTGCCCCCAACTTAACTTACCCCCAACTTAACTTAACCCCAACTTAATTTAACCCCAACTTAATTTTACCCCAACTTAACTTAAACCCAACTTAACTTAACCCCAACTTAACTTAACCCTAAATTAACTCAACCCCAACTTAACTCAACCCCAACTTAAGTTAACCCCAACTTAACTTTACCCCAACTTAACTTAACCACAAATTAACTTAGCCCCAACTTAAATTAACCCCAACTTAACTCAACCCCAAATTAACTTAACCCCGACTTAACTTAACCCCAACTTAACTTAACCACAAAATTAACTTAACCCCAATTTAAATTAACCCCAACTTAACTTAACCCCAACTTAACATAACCACCACTTAACTTAACCCCAACTTAACTTAACCCCAACTTAAATTAACCCCAACTTAACTTAACCCCAACTTAACTAAACCCCAACTTAACTTAACCCCAACTTCATTTAACCCCAACTTAACCCAAACTTAACTTAACACCAACTTAACTGAACCCCAACTTAACTTAGCCCCAACTTAACTTAGCCCCAACTTAACTTAGCCCCAACTTAACTTAGCCCCAACTTAACTTAAACTCAACTTAACTTAACTGCAACTTAACTTAACCCCAACTTAAGTTAACCCCAACTTAACTCAACACCAACTTAACTCAACCCCAACTTAACTCCACCCCAATTTAACTCAACCCCAACTTAACTCAACCCCAACTTAACTTAACTCCAACTTAACTTAACCCTAACTTAACTTAACCCCGACTTAACTTAACCCCGACTTAACTTAACCCCAACTTAACTTAACCCCAACTTAATTTAACCCCATCTTAACCCCAACTTAACTTAACCCCAACTTAACTGAACCCCAACTTAACTTAACACCAACTTAACTTAACCCCAACTTAACTCAACCCCAACTTAACTTAACCCCAACTTAACTTAACCCCAACTTACCTTAACCCCAGCTTAACTTAACCCCAACTTAACTCAACCCCAACTTAACTTAACCCCAACTTAACTCAGCCCCAACTTAACTCAGCCCCAACTTAACTTAACACCAACTTAACTTAACCCCAACTTAACTTAACCCCACTTAACTTAAACCCAACTTAAGTACCCCCAACTTAAGTTAACCCCAAATTAACTCAACCCCAACTTAACTCAACCCCAACTTAACTTAACCCCAACTTATCTTAACCCCAACTTAACTTAACCCCAAATTAACTTAACCCCAACTTAATTTAACCGCAACTTAACTGAACCCCAACTTAACTTAACCCCAACTTAACTTAACCCCAACTTAAAGTAACCCCAACTTAACTTAACCCCAACTTAACTTAACCCCAACTTAACTTAACCGCAACTTAACTGAACCCCAACTCAACTTAACCCCAACTTAACTTAACCCCAAATTAACGTAACCGCAACTTAACTTAACCCCAACTTAACTCAACCCCAACTTAACTTAACCCTAACTTAACCCCAAATTAACTTAACCCCAACTTAACTTAACCCCATCTTAACTTACCCCCAACTTAACTTACCACCAACTTAAGTTACCCCCAACTTAACTTAACCCCAACTTAACTTAACCCCAACTTAACTTAACTCCAACTTAATTTAACCCCAACTTAACTTAACCCCAACTTAATTTAACCCCAACTTAACTTAACTCCAACTTAACTTAACCCCAACTTAATTTGACCCAACTTAAATTAACCCCAACTTAACTTACCCTCAACTTAACTTACCCCCAAATTAACTTAACCCCAACTTAACTTAACCCCAACTTAACTTAACCCCACTTAACTTAAACCCAACTTAAGTACCCCCAACTTAAGTTAACCCCAAATTAACTCAACCCCAACTTAACTTAACCCCAACTTAACTTAACCCCAACTTAATTAGACCCAACTTAAATTAACCCCAACTTAACTTACCCCCAACTTAACTTACCCCCAACTTAACTTAACCACAACCTAACTTAACCCCAACTTAACTTAACCCCAACTTAACTTAACCCCAACTTAACTTAACCCCACTTAACTTAAACCCAACTTAAGTACCCCCAACTTAAGTTAACCCCAAATTAACTCAACCCCAACTTAACTTAACCCCAACTTAACTTAACCCCAACTCAACTTAACCCCGCCTTAACTTAACCCCAACTTAAATTAACCCCAACTTAACTTAACCCCAACTTAACTTAACCCCAACTTAACTTAACCCCAAGTTAACTTAACCCCAACTTAACTTAACCCCAACTTAACTTAACCGCAACTTAACTTAACCCCAACTTAACATAACCCCAACTTAACTTAACCCCAACTTAACTCAACCCCAACTTAACTTAACCCTAACTTAACTTAACCCCAACTTAACTTACCCCCAACTTAACTTACCCCCAACTTAACTTACCCCCAACTTAACTTAACCCCAACTTAACTTAACCCCAACTTAACTTAACCCCAACTTAACTCAACCCCAACTTAACTTAACCCTAACTTAACCCCAAATTAACTTAACCCCAACTTAACTTAACCCCATCTTAACTTACCCCCAACTTAACTTACCACCAACTTAAGTTACCCCCAACTTAACTTAACCCCAACTTAACTTAACCCCAACTTAACTTAACTCCAACTTAATTTAACCCCAACTTAACTTAACCCCAACTTAATTTAACCCCAACTTAACTTAACTCCAACTTAACTTAACCCCAACTTAATTTGACCCAACTTAAATTAACCCCAACTTAACTTACCCTCAACTTAACTTACCCCCAACTTAACTTAACCCCAACTTAACTTAACCCCAACTTAACTTAACCCCACTTAACTTAAACCCAACTTAAGTACCCCCAACTTAAGTTAACCCCAAATTAACTCAACCCCAACTTAACTTAACCCCAACTTAACTTAACCCCAACTTAATTAGACCCAACTTAAATTAACCCCAACTTAACTTACCCCCAACTTAACTTACCCCCAACTTAACTTAACCACAACCTAACTTAACCCCAACTTAACTTAACCCCAACTTAACTTAACCCCAACTTAACTTAACCCCACTTAACTTAAACCCAACTTAAGTACCCCCAACTTAAGTTAACCCCAAATTAACTCAACCCCAACTTAACTTAACCCCAACTTAACTTAACCCCAACTCAACTTAACCCCGCCTTAACTTAACCCCAACTTAAATTAACCCCAACTTAACTTAACCCCAACTTAACTTAACCCCAACTTAACTTAACCCCAAGTTAACTTAACCCCAACTTAACTTAACCCCAACTTAACTTAACCGCAACTTAACTTAACCCCAACTTAACATAACCCCAACTTAACTTAACCCCAACTTAACTCAACCCCAACTTAACTTAACCCTAACTTAACTTAACCCCAACTTAACTTACCCCCAACTTAACTTACCCCCAACTTAACTTACCCCCAACTTAACTTAACCCCAACTTAACTTAACCCCAACTTAACTTAACCCCAACTTAACTTAACCCCAACTTAACTTAACCCCAACTTAAATTACCCGCAACTTAACTTAACCCCAACTTAAATTAACCCCAACTTAACTTAACCCCAACTTAACTAAACCCCAACTTAACTTAACCCCAACTTAATTTAACCCCAACTTAACCCAAACTTAACTTAACCCCAACTTAACTGAACCCCAACTTAACTAAACCCCAACTTAACTTAACCCCAACTTAACTTAACCCCAACTTAACTTAACCCCAACTTAACTTAACCCCAACTTAACTCAACCCCAACTTAACTTAACCCCAACTTAACTCAGCCCCAACTTAACTCAGCCCCAACTTAACTTAGCCCCAACTTAACTTAACACCAACTTAACTTAACCCCAACTTAACTTAACCCCAACTTAACTCAACCCCAACTTAAATTAACCCCAACTTAACTTAACCCCAACTTAACTTAACCCCAACTTAATTAACCCCAACTTAAATAAACCCCAACTTAACTTAACACCAACTTAACTTAACCCCAACTTAATTTAACCCCAACTTAACTTAACCCCAACTTAACTTGCCCCCAACTTAACTTACCCCCAACTTAACTTAACCCCAACTTAATTTAACCCCAACTTAATTTAACCCCAACTTAACTTAACCCCAACTTAACTTAACCCCAACTTAACTTAACCCCAACTTAACTTAACCCCAACTTAATTTAACCTCAACTTAACTTAACCCCAACTCAATTTAACCCCAACTTAACTTAACCCCAACTTAACTTAACCCCAACTTAATTAGACCCAACTTAAATTAACCCCAACTTAACTTACCCCCAACTTAACTTACCCCCAACTTAACTTAACAACAACCTAACTTAACCCCAACTTAACTTAACCCCAACTTAACTTAACCCCAACTTAACTTAACCCCACTTAACTTAAACCCAACTTAAGTACCCCCAACTTAAGTTAACCCCAAATTAACTCAACCCCAACTTAACTCAACCCCAACTTAACTTAACCCCAACTTATCTTAACCCCAACTTAACTTAACCCCAACTTAACTTAACCCCAATTTAATTTAACCCCAACTTAACTTAACCCCAACTTAACTTAACCCCAACTTAACTTAACCCCAACTTAAATTAACCCCAACTTAACTTAACCCCAACTTAACTTAACCCCAACTTAACTTAATCCCAACTTAAATTAACCGCAACTTAACTGAATCCCAACTCAACTCAACCCCAACTTAACTTAACCCCAACTTGACATAACCCCAACTTAACTTAACCCCAACTTAACTCAACCCCAACTTAACTTAACCATAACTTAACCCCAAATTAACTTAACCCCAACTTGACTTAACCCCATCTTAACTTACCCCCAACTTAACTTACCACCAACTTAACTTACCCCCAACTTAACTTAACCACAACTTAACTTAACCCCAACTTAACTTAACCCCACTTAACTTAAACCCAACTTAAGTACCCCCAACTTAAGTTAACCCCAAATTAACTCAACCCCAACTTAACTTAACCCCAACTTAACTTAACCCCAACTTAATTAGACCCAACTTAAATTAACCCCAACTTAACTTACCCCCAACTTAACTTACCCCCAACTTAACTTAACCACAACCTAACTTAACCCCAACTTAACTTAACCCCAACTTAACTTAACCCCAACTTAACTTAACCCCACTTAACTTAAACCCACCTTAAGTAACCCCAACTTAAGTTAACCCCAAATTAACTCAACCCCAACTCAACTTAACCCCGCCTTAACTTAACCCCAACTTAAATTAACCCCAACTTAACTTAACCACAATCTAACTTAACC
Organism: Eledone cirrhosa; assembly: GCA_964016885.1. Lineage (NCBI taxonomy): Eukaryota > Metazoa > Mollusca > Cephalopoda > Octopoda > Eledonidae > Eledone > Eledone cirrhosa. The sequence continues at coordinate 135,094,418 of OZ024744.1, read as the reverse complement.
CCAACTTAACTTAACCCCAACTTAACTTTACCCCAACTTAACTTAACCCCAATTTAACTTAACACAAACTTAACTTAACCCCAACTTAACTTAACCGCAACTTAACTTAACCCCAACTTAACATAACCCCAACTTAACTTAACCCCAACTTAACTCAACCCCAACTTAACTTAACCCTAACTTAACTTAACCCCAAATTAACTTAACCCCAACTTAACTTACCCCCAACTTAACTTACCCCCAACTTAACTTACCCCCAACTTAACTTAATCCCAACTTAACTTAACCCCAACTTAACTTAACCCCAACTTAACTTAACCCCAACTTAACTTAACCCCAACTTAAATTACCCGCAACTTAACTTAACCCCAACTTAAATTAACCCCAACTTAACTTAACCCCAACTTAACTAAACCCCAACTTAACTTAACCCCAAATTAATTTAACCCCAACTTAACCCAAACTTAACTTAACCCCAACTTAACTGAACCCCAACTTAACTAAACCCCAACTTAACTTAAACCCAACTTAACTTAACCCCAACTTAACTTAACCCCAACTTAACTTAACCCCAACTTAACTCAACCCCAACTTAACTTAACCCCAACTTAACTCAGCCCCAACTTAACTCAGCCCCAACTTAACTTAACCCCAACTTAACTTAACCCCAACTTAACTTAACCCCAACTTAACTTAACCCCAACTTAATATAAACCCAACTTAACTTAACCCCAACTTAAATAAACCCCAACTTAAATTAACACCAACTTAACTTAACCTCAACTTAATTTAACCCCAACTTAACTTAACCCCAACTTAACTTGCCCCCAACTTAACTTACCCGCAACTTAACTTAACCCCAACTTAATTTAACCCCAACTTAATTTAACCCCAACTTAACTTAAACCCAACTTAACTTAACCCCAACTTAACGTAACCCTAAATTAACTCAACCCCAACTTAACTCAACCCCAACCTAACTTAACCCCAACTTAACTTAACCCCAACTTAACTTAACCACAAATTAACTTAGCCCCAACTTAAATTAACCCCAACTTAACTCAACCCCAAATTAACTTAACCCCGACTTAACTTAACCCCAACTTAACTTAACCACAAAGTTAACTTAACCCCAATTTAAATTAACCCCAACTTAACTTAACCCCAACTTAACATAACCACCACTTAACTTAACCCCAACTTAACTTAACCCCAACTTAAATTAACCCCAACTTAACTTAACCCCAACTTAACTAAACCCCAACTTAACTTAACCCCAACTTCATTTAACCCCAACTTAACCCAAACTTAACTTAACACCAACTTAACTGAACCCCAACTTAACTTAGCCCCAACTTAACTTAGCCCCAACTTAACTTAGCCCCAACTTAACTTAAACTCAACTTAACTTAACTGCAACTTAACTTAACCCCAACTTAACTTAACCCCAACTTAACTCAACACCAACTTAACTCAACCCCAACTTAACTCCACCCCAATTTAACTCAACCCCAACTTAACTCAACCCCAACTTAACTTAACTCCAACTTAACTTAACCCTAACTTAACTTAACCCCGACTTAACTTAACCCCGACTTAACTTAACCCCAACTTAACTTAGCCCCAACTTAATTTAACCCCATCTTAACCCCAACTTAACTTAACCCCAACTTAACTGAACCCCAACTTAACTTAACCCCAACTTAACTTAACCCCAACTTAACTCAACCCCAACTTAACTTAACCCCAACTTAACTTAACCCCAACTTAACTCAACCCCAACTTAACTCAGCCCCAACTTAACTCAGCCCCAACTTAACTTAACACCAACTTTACTTAACCCCAAATTAACTTAACCCCCACTTAACTTAACCCCATCTTAACTTACCCCCAACTTAACTTACCACCAACTTAACTTACCCCCAACTTAACTTACCCCCAACTTAACTTACCACCAACTTAACTTACCCCCAACTTAACTTAACCCCAACTTAACTTAACCCCAACTTAATTTAACCCCAACTTAACTTAACCCCAACTTAATTTAACCCCAACTTAACATAACCCCAACTTAACTCAACCCCAACTTAACTTAACCCTAACTTAACTTAACCCCAACTTAACTTACCCCCAACTTAACTTACTCCCAACTTAACTTACCCCCAACTTAACTTAACCCCAACTTAACTTAACCCCAACTTAACTTAACCCCAACTTAACTTAACCCCAACTTAAATTACCCGCAACTTAACTTAACCCCAACTTAAATTAACCCCAACTTAACTTAACCCCAACTTAACTTAACCCCAACTTAACTCAACCCCAACTTAAATTAACCCCAACTTAACTTAACCCCAACTTAACTTAACCCCAACTTAATTAACCCCAACTTAAATAAACCCCAACTTAACTTAACACCAACTTAACTTAACCCCAACTTAATTTAACCCCAACTTAACTTAACCCCAACTTAACTTGCCCCCAACTTAACTTACCCCCAACTTAACTTAACCCCAACTTAATTTAACCCCAACTTAATTTAACCCCAACTTAACTTAACCCCAACTTAACTTAACCCCAACTTAACTTAACCCCAACTTAACTTAACCCCAACTTAATTTAACCTCAACTTAACTTAACCCCAACTCAATTTAACCCCAACTTAACTTAACCCCAACTTAACTTAACCCCAACTTAATTAGACCCAACTTAAATTAACCCCAACTTAACTTACCCCCAACTTAACTTACCCCCAACTTAACTTAACAACAACCTAACTTAACCCCAACTTAACTTAACCCCAACTTAACTTAACCCCAACTTAACTTAACCCCACTTAACTTAAACCCAACTTAAGTACCCCCAACTTAAGTTAACCCCAAATTAACTCAACCCCAACTTAACTCAACCCCAACTTAACTTAACCCCAACTTATCTTAACCCCAACTTAACTTAACCCCAACTTAACTTAACCCCAATTTAATTTAACCCCAACTTAACTTAACCCCAACTTAACTTAACCCCAACTTAACTTAACCCCAACTTAAATTAACCCCAACTTAACTTAACCCCAACTTAACTTAACCCCAACTTAACTTAATCCCAACTTAAATTAACCGCAACTTAACTGAATCCCAACTCAACTCAACCCCAACTTAACTTAACCCCAACTTGACATAACCCCAACTTAACTTAACCCCAACTTAACTCAACCCCAACTTAACTTAACCATAACTTAACCCCAAATTAACTTAACCCCAACTTGACTTAACCCCATCTTAACTTACCCCCAACTTAACTTACCACCAACTTAACTTACCCCCAACTTAACTTAACCACAACTTAACTTAACCCCAACTTAACTTAACCCCACTTAACTTAAACCCAACTTAAGTACCCCCAACTTAAGTTAACCCCAAATTAACTCAACCCCAACTTAACTTAACCCCAACTTAACTTAACCCCAACTTAATTAGACCCAACTTAAATTAACCCCAACTTAACTTACCCCCAACTTAACTTACCCCCAACTTAACTTAACCACAACCTAACTTAACCCCAACTTAACTTAACCCCAACTTAACTTAACCCCAACTTAACTTAACCCCACTTAACTTAAACCCACCTTAAGTAACCCCAACTTAAGTTAACCCCAAATTAACTCAACCCCAACTCAACTTAACCCCGCCTTAACTTAACCCCAACTTAAATTAACCCCAACTTAACTTAACCACAATCTAACTTAACCCCAACTTAACTTAACCCCAACTTAACTTTACCCCAACTTAACTTAACCCCAATTTAACTTAACACAAACTTAACTTAACCCCAACTTAACTTAACCGCAACTTAACTTAACCCCAACTTAACATAACCCCAACTTAACTTAACCCCAACTTAACTCAACCCCAACTTAACTTAACCCTAACTTAACTTAACCCCAAATTAACTTAACCCCAACTTAACTTACCCCCAACTTAACTTACCCCCAACTTAACTTACCCCCAACTTAACTTAATCCCAACTTAACTTAACCCCAACTTAACTTAACCCCAACTTAACTTAACCCCAACTTAACTTAACCCCAACTTAAATTACCCGCAACTTAACTTAACCCCAACTTAAATTAACCCCAACTTAACTTAACCCCAACTTAACTAAACCCCAACTTAACTTAACCCCAAATTAATTTAACCCCAACTTAACCCAAACTTAACTTAACCCCAACTTAACTGAACCCCAACTTAACTAAACCCCAACTTAACTTAAACCCAACTTAACTTAACCCCAACTTAACTTAACCCCAACTTAACTTAACCCCAACTTAACTCAACCCCAACTTAACTTAACCCCAACTTAACTCAGCCCCAACTTAACTCAGCCCCAACTTAACTTAACCCCAACTTAACTTAACCCCAACTTAACTTAACCCCAACTTAACTTAACCCCAACTTAATATAAACCCAACTTAACTTAACCCCAACTTAAATAAACCCCAACTTAAATTAACACCAACTTAACTTAACCTCAACTTAATTTAACCCCAACTTAACTTAACCCCAACTTAACTTGCCCCCAACTTAACTTACCCGCAACTTAACTTAACCCCAACTTAATTTAACCCCAACTTAATTTAACCCCAACTTAACTTAAACCCAACTTAACTTAACCCCAACTTAACGTAACCCTAAATTAACTCAACCCCAACTTAACTCAACCCCAACCTAACTTAACCCCAACTTAACTTAACCCCAACTTAACTTAACCACAAATTAACTTAGCCCCAACTTAAATTAACCCCAACTTAACTCAACCCCAAATTAACTTAACCCCGACTTAACTTAACCCCAACTTAACTTAACCACAAAGTTAACTTAACCCCAATTTAAATTAACCCCAACTTAACTTAACCCCAACTTAACATAACCACCACTTAACTTAACCCCAACTTAACTTAACCCCAACTTAAATTAACCCCAACTTAACTTAACCCCAACTTAACTAAACCCCAACTTAACTTAACCCCAACTTCATTTAACCCCAACTTAACCCAAACTTAACTTAACACCAACTTAACTGAACCCCAACTTAACTTAGCCCCAACTTAACTTAGCCCCAACTTAACTTAGCCCCAACTTAACTTAAACTCAACTTAACTTAACTGCAACTTAACTTAACCCCAACTTAACTTAACCCCAACTTAACTCAACACCAACTTAACTCAACCCCAACTTAACTCCACCCCAATTTAACTCAACCCCAACTTAACTCAACCCCAACTTAACTTAACTCCAACTTAACTTAACCCTAACTTAACTTAACCCCGACTTAACTTAACCCCGACTTAACTTAACCCCAACTTAACTTAGCCCCAACTTAATTTAACCCCATCTTAACCCCAACTTAACTTAACCCCAACTTAACTGAACCCCAACTTAACTTAACCCCAACTTAACTTAACCCCAACTTAACTCAACCCCAACTTAACTTAACCCCAACTTAACTTAACCCCAACTTAACTCAACCCCAACTTAACTCAGCCCCAACTTAACTCAGCCCCAACTTAACTTAACACCAACTTTACTTAACCCCAAATTAACTTAACCCCCACTTAACTTAACCCCATCTTAACTTACCCCCAACTTAACTTACCACCAACTTAACTTACCCCCAACTTAACTTACCCCCAACTTAACTTACCACCAACTTAACTTACCCCCAACTTAACTTAACCCCAACTTAACTTAACCCCAACTTAATTTAACCCCAACTTAACTTAACCCCAACTTAATTTAACCCCAACTTAACATAACCCCAACTTAACTCAACCCCAACTTAACTTAACCCTAACTTAACTTAACCCCAACTTAACTTACCCCCAACTTAACTTACTCCCAACTTAACTTACCCCCAACTTAACTTAACCCCAACTTAACTTAACCCCAACTTAACTTAACCCCAACTTAACTTAACCCCAACTTAAATTACCCGCAACTTAACTTAACCCCAACTTAAATTAACCCCAACTTAACTTAACCCCAACTTAACTAAACCCCAACTTAACTTAACCCCAACTTAATTTAACCCCAACTTAACCCAAACTTAACTTAACCCCAACTTAACTAAACCCCAACTTAACTTAACCCCAACTTAACTTAACCCCAACTTAACTTAACCCCAACTTAACTTAACCCCAACTTAACTCAACCCCAACTTAACTTAACCCCAACTTAACTCAGCCCCAACTTAACTCAGCCCCAACTTAACTTAGCCCCAACTTAACTTAACACCAACTTAACTTAACCCCAACTTAACTTAACCCCAACTTAACTCAACCCCAACTTAAATTAACCCCAACTTAACTTAACCCCAACTTAACTTAACCCCAACTTAATTAACCCCAACTTAAATAAACCCCAACTTAACTTAAGACCAACTTAACTTAACCCCAACTTAATTTAACCCCAACTTAACTTAACCCCAACTTAACTTGCCCCCAACTTAACTTACCCCCAACTTAACTTAACCCCAACTTAATTTAACCCCAACTTAATTTAACCCCAACTTAACTTAACCCCAACTTAACTTAACCCCAACTTAACTTAACCCCAACTTAACTTAACCCCAACTTAATTTAACCTCAACTTAACTTAACCCCAACTTAATTTAACCCCAACTTAACTTAACCCCAACTTAACTTAACCCCAACTTAATTAGACCCAACTTAAATTAACCCCAACTTAACTTACCCCCAACTTAACTTACCCCCAACTTAACTTAACAACAACCTAACTTAACCCCAACTTAACTTAACCCCAACTTAACTTAACCCCAACTTAACTTAACCCCACTTAACTTAAACCCAACTTAAGTACCCCCAACTTAAGTTAACCCCAAATTAACTCAACCCCAACTTAACTCAACCCCAACTTAACTTAACCCCAACTTATCTTAACACCAACTTAACTTAACCCCAACTTAACTTAACCCCAACTTAACTTAACCCCAACTTAACTTAACCCCAACTTAACTTAACCCCAACTTAACTTAACCCCAACTTAACTTAACCCCAACTTAACTCAACCCCAACTTAACTTAACCATAACTTAACCCCAAATTAACTTAACCCCAACTTGACTTAACCCCATCTTAACTTACCCCCAAATTAACTTACCACCAACTTAACTTACCCCCAACTTAACTTAACCCCAACTTAACTTAACCCCAACTTAACTTAACCCCACTTAACTTAAACCCAACTTAAGTACCCCCAACTTAAGTTAACCCCAAATTAACTCAACCCCAACTTAACTTAACCCCAACTTAACTTAACCCCAACTTAATTACACCCAACTTAAATTAACCCCAACTTAACTTACCCCCAACTTAACTTACCCCCAACTTAACTTAACCACAACCTAACTTAACCCCAACTTAACTTAACCCCAACTTAACTTAACCCCAACTTAACTTAACCCCACTTAACTTAAACCCACCTTAAGTACCCCCAACTTAAGTTAACCCCAAATTAACTCAACCCCAACTCAACTTAACCCCGCCTTAACGTAACCCCAACTTAACTTAACCCCAACTTAACTTAACCACAATCTAACTTAACCCCAACTTAACTTAACCCCAACTTAACTTTTCCCCAACTTAACTTAACCCCAATTTAACTTAACCGCAACTTAACTTATCCCCAACTTAACATAACCCCAACTTAACTTAACCCCAAGTTAACTTAACCCCAACTTAACTTACCCCCAACTTAACTTACCCCCAACTTAACTTACCCCCAACTTAACTTAACCCCAACTTAACTTAACCCCAACTTAACTTAACCCCAACTTAACTTAACCCCAACTTAAATTACCCGCAACTTAAGTTAACCCCAACTTAAATTAACCCCAACTTAACTTAACCCCAACTTAACTAAACGCCAACTTAACTTAACCCCAAATTAATTTAACCCCAACTTAACCCAAACTTAACTTAACCCCAACTTAACTGAACCCCAACTTAACTAAACCCCAACTTAACTTAAACCCAACTTAACTTAACCCCAACTTAACTTAACCCCAACTTAACTTAACCCCAACTTAACTCAACCCCAACTTAACTTAACCCCAACTTAACTCAGCCCCAACTTAACTCAGCCCCAACTTAACTTAACCCCAACTTAACTTAACCCCAACTTAACTTAACCCCAACTTAACTTAACCCCAACTTAATATAAACCCAACTTAACTTAACCGCAATTTAACTCAACCCCAACTTAAATTAACCCCAACTTAACTTAACCCCAACTTAACTTAACCCCAACTTAATTAACCCCAACTTAAATAAACCCCAACTTAAATTAACACCAACTTAACTTAACCCCAACTTAATTTAACCCCAACTTAACTTAACCCCAACTTAAAGTAACCCCAACTTAACTTAACCCCAACTTAACTTAACCCCAACTTAACTTAACCGCAACTTAACTGAACCCCAACTCAACTTAACCCCAACTTAACTTAACCCCAACTTAACATAACCCCAACTTAACTTAACCCCAACTTAAATCAACCCAACTTAACTTAACCCTAACTTAACCCCAAATTAACTTAACCCCAACTTAACTTAACCCCATCTTAACTTACCCCCAACTTAACTTACCACCAACTTAACTTACCCCCAACTTAACTTAACCCCAACTTAACTTAACCCCAACTTAACTTAACTCCAACTTAATTTAACCCCAACTTAACTTAACTCCAACTTAATATAACCCCAACTTAACTTAACTCCAACTTAACTTAACCCCAACTTAATTTGACCCAACTTAAATTAACCCCAACTTAACTTACCCTCAACTTAACTTACCCCCAACTTAACTTAACCCCAACTTAACTTACCCTCAACTTAACTTACCCCCAACTTAACTTAACCCCAACTTAACTTACCCCCAACTTAACTTAACCCCAACTTAACTTAACCCCAACTTAACTTAACTCCAACTTAATTTAACCCCAACTTAACTTAACTCCAAATTAACTCAACCCCAACTTAACTTAACCCCAACTTAACTTAACCCCAACTTAATTAGACCCAACTTAAATTAACCCCAACTTAACTTACCCCCAACTTAACTTAACCCCAACTTAACTTAACCCCAACTTAACTTAACCCCAACTTAACTTAACCCCAACTTAACTCAACCCCAACTTAACTTAACCATAACTTAACCCCAAATTAACTTAACCCCAACTTGACTTAACCCCATCTTAACTTACCCCCAAATTAACTTACCACCAACTTAACTTACCCCCAACTTAACTTAACCCCAACTTAACTTAACCCCAACTTAACTTAACCCCACTTAACTTAAACCCAACTTAAGTACCCCCAACTTAAGTTAACCCCAAATTAACTCAACCCCAACTTAACTTAACCCCAACTTAACTTAACCCCAACTTAATTACACCCAACTTAAATTAACCCCAACTTAACTTACCCCCAACTTAACTTACCCCCAACTTAACTTAACCACAACCTAACTTAACCCCAACTTAACTTAACCCCAACTTAACTTAACCCCAACTTAACTTAACCCCACTTAACTTAAACCCACCTTAAGTACCCCCAACTTAAGTTAACCCCAAATTAACTCAACCCCAACTCAACTTAACCCCGCCTTAACGTAACCCCAACTTAACTTAACCCCAACTTAACTTAACCACAATCTAACTTAACCCCAACTTAACTTAACCCCAACTTAACTTTTCCCCAACTTAACTTAACCCCAATTTAACTTAACCGCAACTTAACTTATCCCCAACTTAACATAACCCCAACTTAACTTAACCCCAAATTAACTTAACCCCAACTTAACTTACCCCCAACTTAACTTACCCCCAACTTAACTTACCCCCAACTTAACTTAACCCCAACTTAACTTAACCCCAACTTAACTTAACCCCAACTTAACTTAACCCCAACTTAAATTACCCGCAACTTAAGTTAACCCCAACTTAAATTAACCCCAACTTAACTTAACCCCAACTTAACTAAACCCCAACTTAACTTAACCCCAAATTAATTTAACCCCAACTTAACCCAAACTTAACTTAACCCCAACTTAACTGAACCCCAACTTAACTAAACCCCAACTTAACTTAAACCCAACTTAACTTAACCCCAACTTAACTTAACCCCAACTTAACTTAACCCCAACTTAACTCAACCCCAACTTAACTTAACCCCAACTTAACTCAGCCCCAACTTAACTCAGCCCCAACTTAACTTAACCCCAACTTAACTTAACCCCAACTTAACTTAACCCCAACTTAACTTAACCCCAACTTAATATAAACCCAACTTAACTTAACCGCAATTTAACTCAACCCCAACTTAAATTAACCCCAACTTAACTTAACCCCAACTTAACTTAACCCCAACTTAAATAACCCCAACTTAAATAAACCCCAACTTAAATTAACACCAACTTAACTTAACCCCAACTTAATTTAACCCCAACTTAACTTAACCCCAACTTAAAGTAACCCCAACTTAACTTAACCCCAACTTAACTTAACCCCAACTTAACTTAACCGCAACTTAACTGAACCCCAACTCAACTTAACCCCAACTTAACTTAACCCCAACTTAACATAACCCCAACTTAACTTAACCCCAACTTAAATCAACCCAACTTAACTTAACCCTAACTTAACCCCAAATTAACTTAACCCCAACTTAACTTAACCCCATCTTAACTTACCCCCAACTTAACTTACCACCAACTTAACTTACCCCCAACTTAACTTAACCCCAACTTAACTTAACCCCAACTTAACTTAACTCCAACTTAATTTAACCCCAACTTAACTTAACTCCAACTTAATATAACCCCAACTTAACTTAACTCCAACTTAACTTAACCCCAACTTAATTTGACCCAACTTAAATTAACCCCAACTTAACTTACCCTCAACTTAACTTACCCCCAACTTAACTTAACCCCAACTTAACTTACCCTCAACTTAACTTACCCCCAACTTAACTTAACCCCAACTTAACTTACCCCCAACTTAACTTAACCCCAACTTAACTTAACCCCAACTTAACTTAACTCCAACTTAATTTAACCCCAACTTAACTTAACTCCAAATTAACTCAACCCCAACTTAACTTAACCCCAACTTAACTTAACCCCAACTTAATTAGACCCAACTTAAATTAACCCCAACTTAACTTACCCCCAACTTAACTTACCCCCAACTTAACTTAACCCCAACTTAAATTATCCCCAACTTAACTTAACCCCAACTTAAATTAACCCCAACTTAACTTAACCCCAACTTAAATTAACCCCAACTTAACTTAACCCCTACTTAAATTAACCGCAACTTAACTGAACCCCAACTCAACTTAACCCCAACTTAACTTAACCCCAACTTAACATAACCCCAACTTAACTTAACCCCTAATTAACTCAACCCCAACTTAACTTAACCATAACTTAACCCCAAATTAACTTAACCCCAACTTAACTTAACCCCACCTTAACTTACCCCCAACTTAACTTACCACCAACTTAACTTACCCCCAACTTAACTTAACCCCAACTTAACTTAACCCCAACTTAATTTAACCCGACTTAACTTAAACCCAACTTAAGTACCCCCAACTTAAGTTAACCCCAAATTAACTCAACCCCAACTTAACTTAACCCCAACTTAACTTAACCCCAACTTAATTAGACCCAACTTAAATTAACCGCAACTTAACTTACCCCCAACTTAACTTAGCCCCAACTTAACTTAACCACAACCTAACTTAACCCCAACTTAACTTAACCCCAACTTAACTTAACCCCAACTTAACTTAACGCCACTTAACTTAAACCCACCTTAAGTACCCCCAACTTAAGTTAACCCCAAATTAACTCAACCCCAACTCAACTTAACCCCGCCTTAACTTAACCCCAACTTAACTTAACCCCAACTTAAATTACCCGCAACTTAACTTAACCCCAACTTAAATTAACCCCAACTTAACTTGACCCCAACTTAACTAAACCCCAACTTAACTTAACCCCAAATTAATTTAACCCCAACTTAACCCAAACTTAACTTAACCCCAACTTAACTGAACCCCAACTTAACTAAACCCCAACTTAACTTAAACCCAACTTAACTTAACCACAACTTAACTTAACCCCAACTTAACTTAACCCCAACTTAACTCAACCCCAACTTAACTTAACCCCAACTTAACTCAGCCCCAACTTAACTCAGCCCCAACTTAACTTAACCCCAACTTAACTTAACCCTAACTTAACTTAACCCCAACTTAACTTAACCCCAACTTAATATAAACCCAACTTAACTTAACCGCAACTTAACTCAACCCCAACTTAAATTAACCCCAACTTAACTTAACCCCAACTTAACTTAACCCCAACTTAATTAACCCCAACTTAAATAAACCCCAACTTAAATTAACACCAACTTAACTTAACCCCAACTTAATTTAACCCCAACTTAAATTAACCCCAACTTAACTTGCCCCCAACTTAACTTAACCCCAACTTAATTTAACCCCATCTTAATTTAACCCCAACTTAACTTAAACCCAACTTAACTTAACCCCAACTTAACTTAACCCTAAATTAACTCAACCCCAACTTAACTCAACCCCAACTTAACTTAACCCCAACTTAACTTAACCCCAACTTAACTTAACCACAAATTAACTTAGCCCCAACTTAAATTAACCCCAACTTAACTCAACCCCAAATTAACTTAACCCCGACTTAACTTAACCCCAACTTAACTTAACCACAAAATTAACTTAACCCCAATTTAAATTAACCCCAACTTAACTTAACCCCAACTTAACATAACCACCACTTAACTTAACCCCAACTTAACTTAACCCCAACTTAAATTAACCCCAACTTAACTTAACCCCAACTTAACTAAACCCCAACTTAACTTAACCCCAACTTCATTTAACCCCAACTTAACCCAAACTTAACTTAACACCAACTTAACTGAACCCCAACTTAACTTAGCCCCAACTTAACTTAGCCCCAACTTAACTTAGCCCCAACTTAACTTAGCCCCAACTTAACTTAAACTCAACTTAACTTAACTGCAACTTAACTTAACCCCAACTTAAGTTAACCCCAACTTAACTCAACACCAACTTAACTCAACCCCAACTTAACTCCACCCCAATTTAACTCAACCCCAACTTAACTCAACCCCAACTTAACTTAACTCCAACTTAACTTAACCCTAACTTAACTTAACCCCAACTTAACTTAACCCCGACTTAACTTAACCCCAACTTAACTTAACCCCAACTTAATTTAACCCCATCTTAACCCCAACATAACTTAACCCCAACTTAACTGAACCCCAACTTAACTTAACCCCAACTTAACTTAACCCCAACTTATCTCAACCCCAACTTAACTTAACCCCAACTTAACTTAACCCCAACTTAACTTAACCCCAACTTAATTTAACCCCAACTTAACTCAACCTCAACTTAACTTAACCCCAACTTAACTCAGCCCCAACTTAACTCAGCCCCAACTTAACTTAACACCAACTTAACTTAACCCCAACTTAACTTAACCCCACTTAACTTAAACCCAACTTAAGTACCCCCAACTTAAGTTAACCCCAAATTAACTCAACCCCAACTTAACTCAACCCCAACTTAACTTAACCCCAACTTATCTTAACCCCAACTTAACTTAACCCCAAATTAACTTAACCCCAACTTAATTTAACCGCAACTTAACTTAACCCCAACTTAACTTAACCCCAACTTAACTTAACCCCAACTTAACTTAACCCCAACTTAAAGTAACCCCAACTTAACTTAACCTCAACTTAACTTAACCCCAACTTAACTTAACCGCAACTTAACTGAACCCCAACTCAACTTAACCCCAACTTAACTTAACCCCAAATTAACGTAACCGCAACTTAACTTAACCCCAACTTAACTCAACCCCAACTTAACTTAACCCTAACTTAACCCCAAATTAACTTAACCCCAACTTAACTTAACCCCATCTTAACTTACCCCCAACTTAACTTACCACCAACTTAACTTACCCCCAACTTAACTTAACCCCAACTTAACTTAACCACAACCTAACTTAACCCCAACTTAACTTAACCCCAACTTAACTGAACCCCAACTTAACTGAACCCCACTTAACTTAAACCCAACTTAAGTACCCCCAACTTAAGTTAAGCCCAAATTAACTCAACCCCAACTTAACTTAACCCCAACTTAACTTAACCCCAACTCAACTTAACCCCGCCTTAACTTAACCCCAACTTAAATTAACCCCAACTTAACTTAACCCCAACTTAACTTAACCCCAACTTAACTTAACCCCAAGTTAAATTAACCCCAACTTAACTTAACCCCAACTTAACTTAACCGCAACTTAACTTAACCCCAACTTAACATAACCCCAACCTAACTTAACCCCAACTTAATTTAACCCCAACTTAACCCAAACTTAACTTAACCCCAACTTAACTGAACCCCAACTTAACTAAACCCCAACTTAACTTAACCCCAACTTAACTTAACCCCAACTTAACTCAACCCCAACTTAACTTAACCCCAACTTAACTCAGCCCCAACTTAACTCAGCCCCAACTTAACTTAGCCCCAACTTAACTTAACACCAACTTAACTTAACCCCAACTTAACTTAACCCCAACTTAACTCAACCCCAACTTAAATTAACCCCAACTTAACTTAACCCCAACTTAACTTAACCCCAACTTAATTAACCCCAACTTAAATAAACCCCAACTTAACTTAACACCAACTTAACTTAACCCCAACTTAATTTAACCCCAACTTAACTTAACCCCAACTTAACTTGCCCCCAACTAAACTTACCCCCAACTTAACTTAACCCCAACTTAATTTAACCCCAACTTAATTTAACCCCAACTTAACTTAACCCCAACTTAACTTAACCCCAACTTAACTTAACCCCAACTTAATTTAACCTCAACTTAACTTAACCCCAACTTAATTTAACCCCAACTTAACTTAACCCCAACTTAACTTAACCCCAACTTAATTAGACCCAACTTAAATTAACCCCAACTTAAATTACCCCCAACTTAACTTACCCCCAACTTAACTTAACCACAACCTAACTTAACCCCAACTTAACTTAACCCCAACTTAACTTAACCCCAACTTAACTTAACCCCACTTAACTTAAACCCAACTTAAGTACCCCCAACTTAAGTTAACCCCAAATTAACTCAACTCCAACTTAACTCAACCCCAACTTAACTTAACCCCAACTTATCTTAACCCCAACTTAACTTAACCCCAACTTAACTTAACCCCAATTTAATTTAACCCCAACTTAACTTAACCCCAACTTAACTTAGCCCCAACTTAACTTAACCCCAACTTAACTTAACCCCAACTTAAATTAAGCCCAACTTAACTTAACCCCAACTTAAATTAACCCCAACTTAACTTAACCCCTACTTAAATTAACCGCAACTTAACTGAACCCCAACTCAACTTAACCCCAACTTAACTTAACCCCAACTTAACATAACCCCAACTTAACTTAACCCCAAATTAACTCAACCCCAACTTAACTTACCCCCAACTTAACTTAACCCCAACTTAACTTAACCCCAACTTAACTTAACCCCACATAACTTAAACCCAACTTAAGTACCCCCAACTTAAGTTAACCCCAAATTAACTCAACCCCAACTTAACTTAACCCCAACTTAACTTAACCCCAACTTAATTAGACCCAACTTAAATTAACCCCAACTTAACTTACACCCAACTTAACTTACCCCCAACTTAACTTAACGACAACCTAACTTAACCCCAACTTAACTTAACCCCAACTTAACTTAACCCCAACTTAACTTAACCCCACTTAACTTAAACCCAACTTAAGTACCCCCAACTTAAGTTAACCCCAAATTAACTCAACCCAACTTAACTTAACCCCAACTTAACTTAACCCCAACTCAACTTAAACCCGCCTTAACTTAACCCCAACTTAAATTAACCCCAACTTAACTTTACCCCAACTTAACTTAACGCCAATTTAACTTAACCCCAACTTAACTTAACCCCAACTTAACTTAACCCCAACTTAACTTAACCCCAACTTAATTTAACCCCAACTTAACTTAACCCCAACTTAACTTGCCCCCAACTTAACTTACCCCCAACTTAACTTAACTCCAACTTACTTTAACCCCAACTTAATTTAACCCCAACTTAACTTAACCCCAACTTAACTTAACCCCAACTTAATTTAACCCCAACTTAACTTAACCCCAACTTAAATTAACCCCAACTTAACTTAACCCCAACTTAACTTAACCCCAACTTAAATTAACCCCAACTTAACTTAACCCCAACTTAACTTAACCCCAACTTAACTTAACCCCAACTTAAATTAACCGCAACTTAACTGAACCCCAACTCAACTTAACTCCAACTTAACTTAACCCCATCTTAACATAACCCCAACTTAACTTAACCCCAACTTAACTCAACCCCAACTTAACTTAACCATAACTTAACCCTAAATTAACTTAACCCCAACTTAATTTAACCCCAACTTAACTTAACCCCAACTTAACTTAACCCCAACTTAACTTAACCCCAACTTAACTTAACCCCAACTTAAATTTACCCCAACTTATCTTAACACCAACTTAACTTAACCCCAACTTAACTTAACCCCAACTTAACTTAACCCCAACTTAACTTAACCCCAACTTAACTTAACCCCAACTTAACTTAACCCCAACTTAACTTAACCCCAACTTAACTCAACCCCAACTTAACTTAACCATAACTTAACCCCAAATTAACTTAACCCCAACTTGACTTAACCCCATCTTAACTTACCCCCAAATTAACTTACCACCAACTTAACTTACCCCCAACTTAACTTAACCCCAACTTAACTTAACCCCAACTTAACTTAACCCCACTTAACTTAAACCCAACTTAAGTACCCCCAACTTAAGTTAACCCCAAATTAACTCAACCCCAACTTAACTTAACCCCAACTTAACTTAACCCCAACTTAATTACACCCAACTTAAATTAACCCCAACTTAACTTACCCCCAACTTAACTTACCCCCAACTTAACTTAACCACAACCTAACTTAACCCCAACTTAACTTAACCCCAACTTAACTTAACCCCAACTTAACTTAACCCCACTTAACTTAAACCCACCTTAAGTACCCCCAACTTAAGTTAACCCCAAATTAACTCAACCCCAACTCAACTTAACCCCGCCTTAACGTAACCCCAACTTAACTTAACCCCAACTTAACTTAACCACAATCTAACTTAACCCCAACTTAACTTAACCCCAACTTAACTTTTCCCCAACTTAACTTAACCCCAATTTAACTTAACCGCAACTTAACTTATCCCCAACTTAACATAACCCCAACTTAACTTAACCCCAAGTTAACTTAACCCCAACTTAACTTACCCCCAACTTAACTTACCCCCAACTTAACTTACCCCCAACTTAACTTAACCCCAACTTAACTTAACCCCAACTTAACTTAACCCCAACTTAACTTAACCCCAACTTAAATTACCCGCAACTTAAGTTAACCCCAACTTAAATTAACCCCAACTTAACTTAACCCCAACTTAACTAAACGCCAACTTAACTTAACCCCAAATTAATTTAACCCCAACTTAACCCAAACTTAACTTAACCCCAACTTAACTGAACCCCAACTTAACTAAACCCCAACTTAACTTAAACCCAACTTAACTTAACCCCAACTTAACTTAACCCCAACTTAACTTAACCCCAACTTAACTCAACCCCAACTTAACTTAACCCCAACTTAACTCAGCCCCAACTTAACTCAGCCCCAACTTAACTTAACCCCAACTTAACTTAACCCCAACTTAACTTAACCCCAACTTAACTTAACCCCAACTTAATATAAACCCAACTTAACTTAACCGCAATTTAACTCAACCCCAACTTAAATTAACCCCAACTTAACTTAACCCCAACTTAACTTAACCCCAACTTAATTAACCCCAACTTAAATAAACCCCAACTTAAATTAACACCAACTTAACTTAACCCCAACTTAATTTAACCCCAACTTAACTTAACCCCAACTTAAAGTAACCCCAACTTAACTTAACCCCAACTTAACTTAACCCCAACTTAACTTAACCGCAACTTAACTGAACCCCAACTCAACTTAACCCCAACTTAACTTAACCCCAACTTAACATAACCCCAACTTAACTTAACCCCAACTTAAATCAACCCAACTTAACTTAACCCTAACTTAACCCCAAATTAACTTAACCCCAACTTAACTTAACCCCATCTTAACTTACCCCCAACTTAACTTACCACCAACTTAACTTACCCCCAACTTAACTTAACCCCAACTTAACTTAACCCCAACTTAACTTAACTCCAACTTAATTTAACCCCAACTTAACTTAACTCCAACTTAATATAACCCCAACTTAACTTAACTCCAACTTAACTTAACCCCAACTTAATTTGACCCAACTTAAATTAACCCCAACTTAACTTACCCTCAACTTAACTTACCCCCAACTTAACTTAACCCCAACTTAACTTACCCTCAACTTAACTTACCCCCAACTTAACTTAACCCCAACTTAACTTACCCCCAACTTAACTTAACCCCAACTTAACTTAACCCCAACTTAACTTAACTCCAACTTAATTTAACCCCAACTTAACTTAACTCCAAATTAACTCAACCCCAACTTAACTTAACCCCAACTTAACTTAACCCCAACTTAATTAGACCCAACTTAAATTAACCCCAACTTAACTTACCCCCAACTTAACTTAACCCCAACTTAACTTAACCCCAACTTAACTTAACCCCAACTTAACTTAACCCCAACTTAACTCAACCCCAACTTAACTTAACCATAACTTAACCCCAAATTAACTTAACCCCAACTTGACTTAACCCCATCTTAACTTACCCCCAAATTAACTTACCACCAACTTAACTTACCCCCAACTTAACTTAACCCCAACTTAACTTAACCCCAACTTAACTTAACCCCACTTAACTTAAACCCAACTTAAGTACCCCCAACTTAAGTTAACCCCAAATTAACTCAACCCCAACTTAACTTAACCCCAACTTAACTTAACCCCAACTTAATTACACCCAACTTAAATTAACCCCAACTTAACTTACCCCCAACTTAACTTACCCCCAACTTAACTTAACCACAACCTAACTTAACCCCAACTTAACTTAACCCCAACTTAACTTAACCCCAACTTAACTTAACCCCACTTAACTTAAACCCACCTTAAGTACCCCCAACTTAAGTTAACCCCAAATTAACTCAACCCCAACTCAACTTAACCCCGCCTTAACGTAACCCCAACTTAACTTAACCCCAACTTAACTTAACCACAATCTAACTTAACCCCAACTTAACTTAACCCCAACTTAACTTTTCCCCAACTTAACTTAACCCCAATTTAACTTAACCGCAACTTAACTTATCCCCAACTTAACATAACCCCAACTTAACTTAACCCCAAATTAACTTAACCCCAACTTAACTTACCCCCAACTTAACTTACCCCCAACTTAACTTACCCCCAACTTAACTTAACCCCAACTTAACTTAACCCCAACTTAACTTAACCCCAACTTAACTTAACCCCAACTTAAATTACCCGCAACTTAAGTTAACCCCAACTTAAATTAACCCCAACTTAACTTAACCCCAACTTAACTAAACCCCAACTTAACTTAACCCCAAATTAATTTAACCCCAACTTAACCCAAACTTAACTTAACCCCAACTTAACTGAACCCCAACTTAACTAAACCCCAACTTAACTTAAACCCAACTTAACTTAACCCCAACTTAACTTAACCCCAACTTAACTTAACCCCAACTTAACTCAACCCCAACTTAACTTAACCCCAACTTAACTCAGCCCCAACTTAACTCAGCCCCAACTTAACTTAACCCCAACTTAACTTAACCCCAACTTAACTTAACCCCAACTTAACTTAACCCCAACTTAATATAAACCCAACTTAACTTAACCGCAATTTAACTCAACCCCAACTTAAATTAACCCCAACTTAACTTAACCCCAACTTAACTTAACCCCAACTTAAATAACCCCAACTTAAATAAACCCCAACTTAAATTAACACCAACTTAACTTAACCCCAACTTAATTTAACCCCAACTTAACTTAACCCCAACTTAAAGTAACCCCAACTTAACTTAACCCCAACTTAACTTAACCCCAACTTAACTTAACCGCAACTTAACTGAACCCCAACTCAACTTAACCCCAACTTAACTTAACCCCAACTTAACATAACCCCAACTTAACTTAACCCCAACTTAAATCAACCCAACTTAACTTAACCCTAACTTAACCCCAAATTAACTTAACCCCAACTTAACTTAACCCCATCTTAACTTACCCCCAACTTAACTTACCACCAACTTAACTTACCCCCAACTTAACTTAACCCCAACTTAACTTAACCCCAACTTAACTTAACTCCAACTTAATTTAACCCCAACTTAACTTAACTCCAACTTAATATAACCCCAACTTAACTTAACTCCAACTTAACTTAACCCCAACTTAATTTGACCCAACTTAAATTAACCCCAACTTAACTTACCCTCAACTTAACTTACCCCCAACTTAACTTAACCCCAACTTAACTTACCCTCAACTTAACTTACCCCCAACTTAACTTAACCCCAACTTAACTTACCCCCAACTTAACTTAACCCCAACTTAACTTAACCCCAACTTAACTTAACTCCAACTTAATTTAACCCCAACTTAACTTAACTCCAAATTAACTCAACCCCAACTTAACTTAACCCCAACTTAACTTAACCCCAACTTAATTAGACCCAACTTAAATTAACCCCAACTTAACTTACCCCCAACTTAACTTACCCCCAACTTAACTTAACCCCAACTTAAATTATCCCCAACTTAACTTAACCCCAACTTAAATTAACCCCAACTTAACTTAACCCCAACTTAAATTAACCCCAACTTAACTTAACCCCTACTTAAATTAACCGCAACTTAACTGAACCCCAACTCAACTTAACCCCAACTTAACTTAACCCCAACTTAACATAACCCCAACTTAACTTAACCCCTAATTAACTCAACCCCAACTTAACTTAACCATAACTTAACCCCAAATTAACTTAACCCCAACTTAACTTAACCCCACCTTAACTTACCCCCAACTTAACTTACCACCAACTTAACTTACCCCCAACTTAACTTAACCCCAACTTAACTTAACCCCAACTTAATTTAACCCGACTTAACTTAAACCCAACTTAAGTACCCCCAACTTAAGTTAACCCCAAATTAACTCAACCCCAACTTAACTTAACCCCAACTTAACTTAACCCCAACTTAATTAGACCCAACTTAAATTAACCGCAACTTAACTTACCCCCAACTTAACTTAGCCCCAACTTAACTTAACCACAACCTAACTTAACCCCAACTTAACTTAACCCCAACTTAACTTAACCCCAACTTAACTTAACGCCACTTAACTTAAACCCACCTTAAGTACCCCCAACTTAAGTTAACCCCAAATTAACTCAACCCCAACTCAACTTAACCCCGCCTTAACTTAACCCCAACTTAACTTAACCCCAACTTAAATTACCCGCAACTTAACTTAACCCCAACTTAAATTAACCCCAACTTAACTTGACCCCAACTTAACTAAACCCCAACTTAACTTAACCCCAAATTAATTTAACCCCAACTTAACCCAAACTTAACTTAACCCCAACTTAACTGAACCCCAACTTAACTAAACCCCAACTTAACTTAAACCCAACTTAACTTAACCACAACTTAACTTAACCCCAACTTAACTTAACCCCAACTTAACTCAACCCCAACTTAACTTAACCCCAACTTAACTCAGCCCCAACTTAACTCAGCCCCAACTTAACTTAACCCCAACTTAACTTAACCCTAACTTAACTTAACCCCAACTTAACTTAACCCCAACTTAATATAAACCCAACTTAACTTAACCGCAACTTAACTCAACCCCAACTTAAATTAACCCCAACTTAACTTAACCCCAACTTAACTTAACCCCAACTTAATTAACCCCAACTTAAATAAACCCCAACTTAAATTAACACCAACTTAACTTAACCCCAACTTAATTTAACCCCAACTTAAATTAACCCCAACTTAACTTGCCCCCAACTTAACTTAACCCCAACTTAATTTAACCCCATCTTAATTTAACCCCAACTTAACTTAAACCCAACTTAACTTAACCCCAACTTAACTTAACCCTAAATTAACTCAACCCCAACTTAACTCAACCCCAACTTAACTTAACCCCAACTTAACTTAACCCCAACTTAACTTAACCACAAATTAACTTAGCCCCAACTTAAATTAACCCCAACTTAACTCAACCCCAAATTAACTTAACCCCGACTTAACTTAACCCCAACTTAACTTAACCACAAAATTAACTTAACCCCAATTTAAATTAACCCCAACTTAACTTAACCCCAACTTAACATAACCACCACTTAACTTAACCCCAACTTAACTTAACCCCAACTTAAATTAACCCCAACTTAACTTAACCCCAACTTAACTAAACCCCAACTTAACTTAACCCCAACTTCATTTAACCCCAACTTAACCCAAACTTAACTTAACACCAACTTAACTGAACCCCAACTTAACTTAGCCCCAACTTAACTTAGCCCCAACTTAACTTAGCCCCAACTTAACTTAGCCCCAACTTAACTTAAACTCAACTTAACTTAACTGCAACTTAACTTAACCCCAACTTAAGTTAACCCCAACTTAACTCAACACCAACTTAACTCAACCCCAACTTAACTCCACCCCAATTTAACTCAACCCCAACTTAACTCAACCCCAACTTAACTTAACTCCAACTTAACTTAACCCTAACTTAACTTAACCCCAACTTAACTTAACCCCGACTTAACTTAACCCCAACTTAACTTAACCCCAACTTAATTTAACCCCATCTTAACCCCAACATAACTTAACCCCAACTTAACTGAACCCCAACTTAACTTAACCCCAACTTAACTTAACCCCAACTTATCTCAACCCCAACTTAACTTAACCCCAACTTAACTTAACCCCAACTTAACTTAACCCCAACTTAATTTAACCCCAACTTAACTCAACCTCAACTTAACTTAACCCCAACTTAACTCAGCCCCAACTTAACTCAGCCCCAACTTAACTTAACACCAACTTAACTTAACCCCAACTTAACTTAACCCCACTTAACTTAAACCCAACTTAAGTACCCCCAACTTAAGTTAACCCCAAATTAACTCAACCCCAACTTAACTCAACCCCAACTTAACTTAACCCCAACTTATCTTAACCCCAACTTAACTTAACCCCAAATTAACTTAACCCCAACTTAATTTAACCGCAACTTAACTTAACCCCAACTTAACTTAACCCCAACTTAACTTAACCCCAACTTAACTTAACCCCAACTTAAAGTAACCCCAACTTAACTTAACCTCAACTTAACTTAACCCCAACTTAACTTAACCGCAACTTAACTGAACCCCAACTCAACTTAACCCCAACTTAACTTAACCCCAAATTAACGTAACCGCAACTTAACTTAACCCCAACTTAACTCAACCCCAACTTAACTTAACCCTAACTTAACCCCAAATTAACTTAACCCCAACTTAACTTAACCCCATCTTAACTTACCCCCAACTTAACTTACCACCAACTTAACTTACCCCCAACTTAACTTAACCCCAACTTAACTTAACCACAACCTAACTTAACCCCAACTTAACTTAACCCCAACTTAACTGAACCCCAACTTAACTGAACCCCACTTAACTTAAACCCAACTTAAGTACCCCCAACTTAAGTTAAGCCCAAATTAACTCAACCCCAACTTAACTTAACCCCAACTTAACTTAACCCCAACTCAACTTAACCCCGCCTTAACTTAACCCCAACTTAAATTAACCCCAACTTAACTTAACCCCAACTTAACTTAACCCCAACTTAACTTAACCCCAAGTTAAATTAACCCCAACTTAACTTAACCCCAACTTAACTTAACCGCAACTTAACTTAACCCCAACTTAACATAACCCCAACCTAACTTAACCCCAACTTAATTTAACCCCAACTTAACCCAAACTTAACTTAACCCCAACTTAACTGAACCCCAACTTAACTAAACCCCAACTTAACTTAACCCCAACTTAACTTAACCCCAACTTAACTCAACCCCAACTTAACTTAACCCCAACTTAACTCAGCCCCAACTTAACTCAGCCCCAACTTAACTTAGCCCCAACTTAACTTAACACCAACTTAACTTAACCCCAACTTAACTTAACCCCAACTTAACTCAACCCCAACTTAAATTAACCCCAACTTAACTTAACCCCAACTTAACTTAACCCCAACTTAATTAACCCCAACTTAAATAAACCCCAACTTAACTTAACACCAACTTAACTTAACCCCAACTTAATTTAACCCCAACTTAACTTAACCCCAACTTAACTTGCCCCCAACTAAACTTACCCCCAACTTAACTTAACCCCAACTTAATTTAACCCCAACTTAATTTAACCCCAACTTAACTTAACCCCAACTTAACTTAACCCCAACTTAACTTAACCCCAACTTAATTTAACCTCAACTTAACTTAACCCCAACTTAATTTAACCCCAACTTAACTTAACCCCAACTTAACTTAACCCCAACTTAATTAGACCCAACTTAAATTAACCCCAACTTAAATTACCCCCAACTTAACTTACCCCCAACTTAACTTAACCACAACCTAACTTAACCCCAACTTAACTTAACCCCAACTTAACTTAACCCCAACTTAACTTAACCCCACTTAACTTAAACCCAACTTAAGTACCCCCAACTTAAGTTAACCCCAAATTAACTCAACTCCAACTTAACTCAACCCCAACTTAACTTAACCCCAACTTATCTTAACCCCAACTTAACTTAACCCCAACTTAACTTAACCCCAATTTAATTTAACCCCAACTTAACTTAACCCCAACTTAACTTAGCCCCAACTTAACTTAACCCCAACTTAACTTAACCCCAACTTAAATTAAGCCCAACTTAACTTAACCCCAACTTAAATTAACCCCAACTTAACTTAACCCCTACTTAAATTAACCGCAACTTAACTGAACCCCAACTCAACTTAACCCCAACTTAACTTAACCCCAACTTAACATAACCCCAACTTAACTTAACCCCAAATTAACTCAACCCCAACTTAACTTACCCCCAACTTAACTTAACCCCAACTTAACTTAACCCCAACTTAACTTAACCCCACATAACTTAAACCCAACTTAAGTACCCCCAACTTAAGTTAACCCCAAATTAACTCAACCCCAACTTAACTTAACCCCAACTTAACTTAACCCCAACTTAATTAGACCCAACTTAAATTAACCCCAACTTAACTTACACCCAACTTAACTTACCCCCAACTTAACTTAACGACAACCTAACTTAACCCCAACTTAACTTAACCCCAACTTAACTTAACCCCAACTTAACTTAACCCCACTTAACTTAAACCCAACTTAAGTACCCCCAACTTAAGTTAACCCCAAATTAACTCAACCCAACTTAACTTAACCCCAACTTAACTTAACCCCAACTCAACTTAAACCCGCCTTAACTTAACCCCAACTTAAATTAACCCCAACTTAACTTTACCCCAACTTAACTTAACGCCAATTTAACTTAACCCCAACTTAACTTAACCCCAACTTAACTTAACCCCAACTTAACTTAACCCCAACTTAATTTAACCCCAACTTAACTTAACCCCAACTTAACTTGCCCCCAACTTAACTTACCCCCAACTTAACTTAACTCCAACTTACTTTAACCCCAACTTAATTTAACCCCAACTTAACTTAACCCCAACTTAACTTAACCCCAACTTAATTTAACCCCAACTTAACTTAACCCCAACTTAAATTAACCCCAACTTAACTTAACCCCAACTTAACTTAACCCCAACTTAAATTAACCCCAACTTAACTTAACCCCAACTTAACTTAACCCCAACTTAACTTAACCCCAACTTAAATTAACCGCAACTTAACTGAACCCCAACTCAACTTAACTCCAACTTAACTTAACCCCATCTTAACATAACCCCAACTTAACTTAACCCCAACTTAACTCAACCCCAACTTAACTTAACCATAACTTAACCCTAAATTAACTTAACCCCAACTTAATTTAACCCCAACTTAACTTAACCCCAACTTAACTTAACCCCAACTTAACTTAACCCCAACTTAACTTAACCCCAACTTAAATTTACCCCAACTTAACTTAACCCCAACTTAACTTAACCCCAACTTAACTCAACCCCAACTTAACTTAACCCTAACTTAACCCCAAATTAACTTAACCCCAACTTAACATAACCACCACTTAACTTAACCCCAACTTAACTTAACCCCAACTTAATTTAACCCCAACTTAACTTAACCCCAACTTAACTTGCCCCCAACTTAACTTACCCCCAACTTAACTTAACCCCAACTTAATTTAACCCCAACTTAATTTAACCCCAACTTAACTTAACCCCATCTTAACTTACCCCCAACTTAACTTACCACCAACTTAACTTACCCCCAACTTAACTTAACCCCAACTTAACTTAACCCCAACTTAACTTAACTCCAACTTAATTTAACACCAACTTAACTTAACCCCAACTTAAATTACCCGCAACTTAACTTAACCCCAACTTAAATTAACCCCAACTTAACTTAACCCCAACTTAACTAAACCCCAACTTAACTTAACCCCAACTTAATTTAACCCCAACTTAACCCAAACTTAACTTAACCCCAACTTAACTGAACCCCAAATTAACTAAACCCCAACTTAACTTAACCCCAACTTAACTTAACCCCAACTTAACTTAACCCAAACTTAACTTAACCCCAACTTAACTCAACCCCAACTTAACTTAACCCCAACTTAACTCAGCCCCAACTTAACTCAGCCCCAACTTAACTTAGCCCCAACTTAACTTAACACCAACTTAACTTAATCCCAACTTAACTTAACCCCAACTTAACTTAACCCCAACTTAACTCAACACCAACTTAACGCAACCCCAACTTAACTTCACCCCAATTTAACTCAACCCCAACTTAACTCAACCCCAACTTAACTTAACTCCAACTTAACTTAACCCTAACTTAACTTAACCCCGACTTAACTTAACCCCGACTTAACTTAACCCCAACTTAACTTAACCCCAACTTAACTTAACCCCAACTTAACTTAACCCCAACTTAATTTAACCCCATCTTAACCCCAACTTAACTTAACCCCAACTTAACTGAACCCCAACTTAACTCAACCCCAACTTAACTTAACCCCAACTTAACTTAACCCCAACTTAACTTAACCCCAACTTAACTTAACCCCAACTTAATTAACCCAAACTTAATTTAGCCCCAACTTAACTTAACCCCAACTTAATTTAACCCCAACTTAACTTAACCCCAACTTAACTTAACCCCAACTTAATTAGACCCAACTTAAATTAACCCCAACTTAACTTACCCCCAACTTAACTTACCCCAACTTAACTTAACCACATCCTAACTTAACCCCAACTTAACTTAACCCCAACTTAACTTAACCCCACTTAACTTAAACCCAACTTAAGTACCCCCAACTTAAGTTAACCCCAAATTAACTCAACCCCAAGTTAACTCAACCCCTACTTAACTTAACCCCAACTTATCTTAACCCCAACTTAACTTAACCCCAAATTAACTTAACCCCAACTTAATTTAACCGCAACTTAACTTAACCCCAACTTAACTTAACCCCAACTTAACTTAACCCCAACTTAACTTAACCCCAACTTAAAGTAACCCCAACTTAACTTAACCCCAACTTAACTTAACCCCAACTTAACTTAACCGCAACTTAACTGAACCCCAACTCAACTTAACCCCAACTTAACTTAACCCCAACTTAAACCAACCCAACTTAACTTAAC
Organism: Eledone cirrhosa; assembly: GCA_964016885.1. Taxonomy (NCBI): domain Eukaryota; kingdom Metazoa; phylum Mollusca; class Cephalopoda; order Octopoda; family Eledonidae; genus Eledone; species Eledone cirrhosa. The sequence goes on along the minus strand of OZ024744.1, from coordinate 135,066,199 downwards.
CCTAACTTAACCCCAAATTAACTTAACCCCAACTTAACTTAACCCCATCTTAAATTACCCCCAACTTAACTTACCACCAACTTAACTTACCCCCAACTTAACTTAACCCCAACTTAACTTAACCCCAACTTAACTTAACTCCAACTTAACTTAACCCCAACTTAACTTAACCCCAACTTAATTTAACCCCAACTTAACTTAACTCCAACTTAACTTAACCCCAACATAATTTGACCCAACTTAAATTAACCCCAACTTAACTTACCCTCAACTTAACTTACCCCCAACTTAACTTAACCCCAACTTAACTTAACCCCAACTTAACTTAACCCCACTTAACTTAAACCCAACTTAAGTACCCCCAACTTAAGTTAAGCCCAAATTAACTCAACCCCAACTTAACTTAACCCCAACTTAACTTAACCCCAACTTAATTAGACCCAACTTAAATTAACCCCAACTTAACTTACCCCCAACTTAACTTACCCCCAACTTAACTTAACCCCAACTTAACTTATCCCCAACTTAACTTAACCCCAACTTAAATTAACCCCAACTTAACTTAACCCCAACTTAAATTAACCCCAACTTAACTTAACCCCTACTTAAATTAACCGCAACTTAAATGAACCCCAACTCAACTTAACCCCAACTTAACTTAACCCCAACTTAACATAACCCCAACTTAACTTAACCCCAAATTAACTCAACCCCAACTTAACTTAACCATAACTTAACCCCAAATTAACTTAACCCCAACTTAACTTAACCCCACCTTAACTTACCCCCAACTTAACTTACCACCAACTTAACTTACCCCCAACTTAACTTAACCCCAACTTAACTTAACCCCAACTTAATTTAACCCGACTTAACTTAAACCCAACTTAAGTACCCCCAACTTAAGTTAACCCCAAATTAACTCAACCCCAACTTAACTTAACCCCAACTTAACTTAACCCCAACTTAATTAGACCCAACTTAAATTAACCGCAACTTAACTTACCCCCAACTTAACTTACCCCCAACTTAACTTAACCACAACCTAACTTAACCCCAACTTAACTTAACCCCAACTTAACTTAACCCCAACTTAACTTAACCCCACTTAACTTAAACCCACCTTAAGTACCCCCAACTTAAGTTAACCCCAAATTAACTCAACCCCAACTCAACTTAACCCCGCCTTAACTTAACCCCAACTTAACTTAACCCCAACTTAAATTACCCGCAACTTAACTTAACCCCAACTTAAATTAACCCCAACTTAACTTAACCCCAACTTAACTAAACCCCAACTTAACTTAACCCCAAATTAATTTAACCCCAACTTAACCCAAACTTAACTTAACCCCAACTTAACTGAACCCCAACTTAACTAAACCCCAACTTAACTTAAACCCAACTTAACTTAAACCCAACTTAACTTAACCCCAACTTAACTTAACCCCAACTTAACTCAACCCCAACTTAACTTAACCCCAACTTAACTCAGCCCCAACTTAACTCAGCCCCAACTTAACTTAACCCCAACTTAACTTAACCCTAACTTAACTTAACCCCAACTTAACTTAACCCCAACTTAATATAAACCCAACTTAACTTAACCGCAACTTAACTCAACCCCAACTTAAATTAACCCCAACTTAACTTAACCCCAACTTAACTTAACCCCAACTTAATTAACCCCAACTTAAATAAACCCCAACTTAAATTAACACCTACTTAACTTAACCCCAACTTAATTTAACCCCAACTTAACTTAACCCCAACTTAACTTGCCCCCAACTTAACTTACCCCCAACTTAACTTAACCCCAACTTAATTTAACCCCTAATTTAACCCCAACTTAACTTAAACCCAACTTAACTTAACCCCAACTTAACTTAACCCTAAATTAACTCAACCCCAACTTAACTCAACCCCAACTTAACTTAACCCCAACTTAACTTAACCCCAACTTAACTTAACCACAAATTAACTTAGCCCCAACTTAAATTAACCCCAACTTAACTCAACCCCAAATTAACTTAACCCCGACTTAAATTAACCCCAACTTAACTTAACCACAAAATTAACTTAACCCCAATTTAAATTAACCCCAACTTAACTTAACCCCAACTTAACATAACCACCACTTAACTTAACCCCAACTTAACTTAACCCCAACTTAAATTAACCCCAACTTAACTTAACCCCAACTTAACTAAACCCCAACTTAACTTAACCCCAACTTCATTTAACCCCAACTTAACCCAAACTTAACTTAACACCAACTTAACTGAACCCCAACTTAACTTAGCCCCAACTTAACTTAGCCCCAACTTAACTTAGCCCCAACTTAACTTAGCCCCAACTTAACTTAAACTCAACTTAACTTAACTGCAACTTAACTTAACCCCAACTTAAGTTAACCCCAACTTAACTCAACACCAACTTAACTCAACCCCAACTTAACTCCACCCCAATTTAACTCAACCCCAACTTAACTCAACCCCAACTTAACTTAACTCCAACTTAACTTAACCCTAACTTAACTTAACCCCGACTTAACTTAACCCCGACTTAACTTAACCCCAACTTAACTTAACCCCAACTTAATTTAACCCCATCTTAACCCCAACTTAACTTAACACCAACTTAACTGAACCCCAACTTAACTTAACCCCAACTTAACTTAACCCCAACTTACCTCAACCCCAACTTAACTTAACCCCAACTTATCTTAACCCCAACTTAACTTAACCCCAAATTAACTTAACCCCAACTTAATTTAACCGCAACTTAACTTAACCCCAACTTAACTTAACCCCAACTTAACTTAACCCCAACTTAACTTAACCCCAACTTAAAGTAACCCCAACTTAATTTAACCCCAACTTAACTTAACCCCAACTTAACTTAACCGCAACTTAACTGAACCCCAACTCAACTTAACCCCAACTTAACTTAACCCCAAATTAACGTAACCGCAATTTAACTTAACCCCAACTTAACTCAACCCCAACTTAACTTAACCCTAACTTAACCCCAAATTAACTTAACCCCAACTTAACTTAACCCCACCTTAACTTACCCCCAACTTAACTTACCACCAACTTAACTTACCCCCAACTTAACTTAACCCCAACTTAACTTAACCCCAACTTAAATTAACTCCAACTTAATTTAACCCCAACTTAACTTAACCCCATCTTAACATAACCCCAACTTAACTTAACCCCAACTTAACTCAACCCCAATTTAACTTAACCATAACTTAACCCTAAATTAACTTAACCCCAACTTAATTTAACCCCAACTTAACTTAGCCCCAACTTAACTTAGCCCCAACTTAACTTAGCCCCAACTTAACTTAAACTCAACTTAACTTAACTGCAACTTAACTTAACCCCAACTTAACTTAACCCCAACTTAACTCAACACCAACTTAACTCAACCCCAACTTAACTCCACCCCAATTTAACTCAACCCCAACTTAACTCAACCCCAACTTAACTTAACTCCAACTTAACTTAACCCTAACTTAACTTAACCCCGTCTTAACTTAACCCCGACTTAACTTAACCCCAACTTAACTTAGCCCCAACTTAATTTAACCCCATCTTAACCCCAACTTAACTTAACCCCAACTTAACTGAACCCCAACTTAACTTAACCCCAACTTAACTTAACCCCAACTTAACTCAACCCCAACTTAACTTAACCCCAACTTAACTTAACCCCAACTTAACTCAACCCCAACTTAACTTAACCCCAACTTAACTCAGCCCCAACTTAACTCAGCCCCAACTTAACTTAACCCCAACTTTACTTAACCCCAAATTAACTTAACCCCCACTTAACTTAACCCCATCTTAACTTACCCCCAACTTAACTTACCCCCAACTTAACTTACCCCCAACTTAACTTACCACCAACTTAACTTACCCCCAACTTAACTTACCCCCAACTTAACTTACCACCAACTTAACTTACCCCCAACTTAACTTAACCCCAACTTAACTTAACCCCAACTTAATTTAACCCCAACTTAACTTAACCCCAACTTAATTTAACCCCAACTTAACATAACCCCAACTTAACTTAACCCCAACTTAACTCAACCCCAACTTAACTTAACCCTAACTTAACTTAACCCCAACTTAACTTACCCCCAACTTAACTTACCCCCAACTTAACTTACCCCCAACTTAACTTAACCCCAACTTAACTTAACCCCAACTTAACTTAACCCCAACTTAACTTAACCCCAACTTAAATTACCCGCAACTTAACTTAACCCCAACTTAAATTAACCCCAACTTAACTTAACCCCAACTTAACTAAACCCCAACTTAACTTAACCCCAACTTAATTTAACCCCAACTTAACCCAAACTTAACTTAACCCCAACTTAACTGAACCCCAACTTAACTAAACCCCAACTTAACTTAACCCCAACTTAACTTAACCCCAACTTAACTTAACCCCAACTTAACTTAACCCCAACTTAACTCAACCCCAACTTAACTTAACCCCAACTTAACTCAGCCCCAACTTAACTCAGCCCCAACTTAACTTAGCCCCAACTTAACTTAACACCAACTTAACTTAACCCCAACTTAACTTAACCCCAACTTAACTCAACCCCAACTTAAATTAACCCCAACTTAACTTAACCCCAACTTAACTTAACCCCAACTTAATTAACCCCAACTTAAATAAACCCCAACTTAACTTAAGACCAACTTAACTTAACCCCAACTTAATTTAACCCCAACTTAACTTAACCCCAACTTAACTTGCCCCCAACTTAACTTACCCCTAACTTAACTTAACCCCAACTTAATTTAACCCCAACTTAATTTAACCCCAACTTAACTTAACCCCAACTTAACTTAACCCCAACTTAACTTAACCCCAACTTAACTTAACCCCAACTTAATTTAACCTCAACTTAACTTAACCCCAACTTAATTTAACCCCAACTTAACTTAACCCCAACTTATCTTAACCCCAACTTAATTAGACCCAACTTAAATTAACCCCAACTTAACTTACCCCCAACTTAACTTACCCCCAACTTAACTTAACAACAACCTAACTTAACCCCAACTTAACTTAACCCCAACTTAACTTAACCCCAACTTAACTTAACCCCACTTAACTTAAACCCAACTTAAGTACCCCCAACTTAAGTTAACCCCAAATTAACTCAACCCCAACTTAACTCAACCCCAACTTAACTTAACCCCAACTTATCTTAACCCCAACTTAACTTAACCCCAACTTAACTTAACCCCAACTTAACTTAACCCCAACTTAACTTAACCCCAACTTAACTTAACCCTAACTTAACTTAACCCCAACTTAACTTAACCCCAACTTAACTTAACCCCAACTTAACTTAACCCCAACTTAACTCAACCCCAACTTAACTTAACCATAACTTAACCCCAAATTAACTTAACCCCAACTTGACTTAACCCCATCTTAACTTACCCCCAAATTAACTTACCACCAACTTAACTTACCCCCAACTTAACTTAACCCCAACTTAATTTAACCCCAACTTAACTTAACCCCACTTAACTTAAACCCAACTTAAGTACCCCCAACTTAAGTTAACCCCAAATTAACTCAACCCCAACTTAACTTAACCCCAACTTAACTTAACCCCAACTTAATTACACCCAACTTAAATTAACCCCAACTTAACTTACCCCCAACTTAACTTACCCCCAACTTAACTTAACCACAACCTAACTTAACCCCAACTTAACTTAACCCCAACTTAACTTAACCCCAACTTAACTTAACCCCACTTAATTTAAACCCACCTTAAGTACCCCCAACTTAAGTTAACCCCAAATTAACTCAACCCCAACTCAACTTAACCCCGCCTTAACTTAACCCCAACTTAACTTAACCCCCACTTAACTTAACCACAATCTAACTTAACCCCAACTTAACTTAACCCCAACTTAACTTTACCCCAACTTAACTTAACCCCAATTTAACTTAACCGCAACTTAACTTAACCCCAACTTAACATAACCCCAACTTAACTTAACCCCAACTTAACTCAACCCCAACTTAACTTAACCCTAACTTAACTTAACCCCAAATTAACTTAACCCCAACTTAACTTACCCCCAACTTAACTTACCCCCAACTTAACTTACCCCCAACTTAACTTAACCCCAACTTAACTTAACCCCAACTTAACTTAACCCCAACTTAAATTACCCGCAACTTAAGTTAACCCCAACTTAAATTAACCCCAACTTAACTTAACCCCAACTTAACTAAACCCCAACTTAACTTAACCCCAAATTAATTTAACCCCATCTTAACCCAAACTTAACTTAACCCCAACTTAACTGAACCCCAACTTAACTAAACCCCAACTTAACTTAAACCCAACTTAACTTAACCCCAACTTAACTTAACCCCAACTTAACTTAACCCCAACTTAACTCAACCCCAACTTAACTTAACCCCAACTTAACTCAGCCCCAACTTAACTCAGCCCCAACTTAACTTAACCCCAACTTAACTTAACCCCAACTTAACTTAACCCCAACTTAACTTAACCCCAACTTAACTTAACCCCAACTTAATATAAACCCAACTTAACTTAACCGCAATTTAACTCAACCCCAACTTAAATTAACCCCAACTTAACTTAACCCCAACTTAACTTAACCCCAACTTAATTAACCCCAACTTAAATAAACCCCAACTTAAATTAACACCAACTTAACTTAACCCCAACTTAATTTAACCCCAACTTAACTTAACCCCAACTTAAAGTAACCCCAACTTAACTTAACCCCAACTTAACTTAACCCCAACTTAACTTAACCGCAACTTAACTGAACCCCAACTCAACTTAACCCCAACTTAACATAACCCCAACTTAACTTAACCCCAACTTAAATCAACCCAACTTAAATTAACCCTAACTTAACCCCAAATTAACTTAACCCCAACTTAACTTAACCCCATCTTAACTTACCCCCAACTTAACTTACCACCAACTTAACTTACCCCCAACTTAACTTAACCCCAACTTAACTTAACCCCAACTTAACTTAACTCCAACTTAATTTAACCCCAACTTAACTTAACCCCAACTTAATTTAACCCCAACTTAACTTAACTCCAACTTAACTTAACCCCAACTTAATTTGACCCAACTTAAATTAACCCCAACTTAACTTACCCTCAACTTAACTTACCCCCAACTTAACTTAACCCCAACTTAACTTAACCCCAACTTAACTTAACCCCACTTAACTTAAACCCAACTTAAGTACCCCCAACTTAAGTTAAGCCCAAATTAACTCAACCCCAACTTAACTTAACCCCAACTTAACTTAACCCCAACTTAATTAGACCCAACTTAAATTAACCCCAACTTAACTTACCCCCAACTTAACTTACCCCCAACTTAACTTAACCCCAACTTAAATTATCCCCAACTTAAATTAACCGCAACTTAACTGAACCCCAACTCAACTTAACCCCAACTTAACTTAACCCCAACTTAACATAACCCCAACTTAACTTAACCCCTAATTAACTCAACCCCAACTTAACTTAACCATAACTTAACCCCAAATTAACTTAACCCCAACTTAACTTAACCCCACCTTAACTTACCCCCAACTTAACTTACCACCAACTTAACTTACCCCCAACTTAACTTAACCCCAACTTAACTTAACCCCAACTTAATTTAACCCGACTTAACTTAAACCCAACTTAAGTACCCCCAACTTAAGTTAACCCCAAATTAACTCAACCCCAACTTAACTTAACCCCAACTTAACTTAACCCCAACTTAATTAGACCCAACTTAAATTAACCGCAACTTAACTTACCCCCAACTTAACTTACCCCCAACTTAACTTAACCACAACCTAACTTAACCCCAACTTAACTTAACCCCAACTTAACTTAACCCCAACTTAACTTAACCCCACTTAACTTAAACCCACCTTAAGTACCCCCAACTTAAGTTAACCCCAAATTAACTCAACCCCAACTCAACTTAACCCCGCCTTAACTTAACCCCAACTTAACTTAACCCCAACTTAAATTACCCGCAACTTAACTTAACCCCAACTTAAATTAACCCCAACTTAACTTAACCCCAACTTAACTAAACCCCAACTTAACTTAACCCCAAATTAATTTAACCCCAACTTAACCCAAACTTAACTTAACCCCAACTTAACTGAACCCCAACTTAACTAAACCCCAACTTAACTTAAACCCAACTTAACTTAACCCCAACTTAACTTAACCCCAACTTAACTTAACCCCAACTTAACTCATCCCCAAATTAACTTAACCCCAACTTAACTCAGCCCCAACTTAACTCAGCCCCAACTTAACTTAACCCCAACTTAACTTAACCCTAACTTAACTTAACCCCAACTTAACTTAACCCCAACTTAATATAAACCCAACTTAACTTAACCGCAACTTAACTCAACCCCAACTTAAATTAACCCCAACTTAACTTAACCCCAACTTAACTTAACCCCAACTTAATTAACCCCAACTTAAATAAACCCCAACTTAAATTAACACCAACTTAACTTAACCCCAACTTAATTTAACCCCAACTTAACTTAACCCCAACTTAACTTGCCCCCAACTTAACTTAACCCCAACTTAATTTAACCCCATCTTAATTTAACCCCAACTTAACTTAAACCCAACTTAACTTAACCCCAACTTAACTTAACCCTAAATTAACTCAACCCCAACTTAACTCAACCCCAACTTAACTTAACCCCAACTTAACTTAACCCCAACTTAACTTAACCCCAACTTAACTTAACCCCAAATTAATTTAACCCCATCTTAACCCAAACTTAACTTAACCCCAACTTAACTGAACCCCAACTTAACTAAACCCCAACTTAACTTACCCCCAACTTAACTTACCCCCAACTTAACTTACCCCCAACTTAACTTAACCCCAACTTAACTTAACCCCAACTTAACTTAACCCCAACTTAAATTACCCGCAACTTAAGTTAACCCCAACTTAAATTAACCCCAACTTAACTTAACCCCAACTTAACTAAACCCCAACTTAACTTAACCCCAAATTAATTTAACCCCATCTTAACCCAAACTTAACTTAACCCCAACTTAACTGAACCCCAACTTAACTAAACCCCAACTTAACTTAAACCCAACTTAACTTAACCCCAACTTAACTTAACCCCAACTTAACTTAACCCCAACTTAACTCAACCCCAACTTAACTTAACCCCAACTTAACTCAGCCCCAACTTAACTCAGCCCCAACTTAACTTAACCCCAACTTAACTTAACCCCAACTTAACTTAACCCCAACTTAACTTAACCCCAACTTAACTTAACCCCAACTTAATATAAACCCAACTTAACTTAACCGCAATTTAACTCAACCCCAACTTAAATTAACCCCAACTTAACTTAACCCCAACTTAACTTAACCCCAACTTAATTAACCCCAACTTAAATAAACCCCAACTTAAATTAACACCAACTTAACTTAACCCCAACTTAATTTAACCCCAACTTAACTTAACCCCAACTTAAAGTAACCCCAACTTAACTTAACCCCAACTTAACTTAACCCCAACTTAACTTAACCGCAACTTAACTGAACCCCAACTCAACTTAACCCCAACTTAACATAACCCCAACTTAACTTAACCCCAACTTAAATCAACCCAACTTAAATTAACCCTAACTTAACCCCAAATTAACTTAACCCCAACTTAACTTAACCCCATCTTAACTTACCCCCAACTTAACTTACCACCAACTTAACTTACCCCCAACTTAACTTAACCCCAACTGAACTTAACCCCAACTTAACTTAACTCCAACTTAATTTAACCCCAACTTAACTTAACCCCAACTTAATTTAACCCCAACTTAACTTAACTCCAACTTAACTTAACCCCAACTTAATTTGACCCAACTTAAATTAACCCCAACTTAACTTACCCTCAACTTAACTTACCCCCAACTTAACTTAACCCCAACTTAACTTAACCCCAACTTAACTTAACCCCACTTAACTTAAACCCAACTTAAGTACCCCCAACTTAAGTTAAGCCCAAATTAACTCAACCCCAACTTAACTTAACCCCAACTTAACTTAACCCCAACTTAATTAGACCCAACTTAAATTAACCCCAACTTAACTTACCCCCAACTTAACTTACCCCCAACTTAACTTAACCCCAACTTAAATTATCCCCAACTTAAATTAACCGCAACTTAACTGAACCCCAACTCAACTTAACCCCAACTTAACTTAACCCCAACTTAACATAACCCCAACTTAACTTAACCCCTAATTAACTCAACCCCAACTTAACTTAACCATAACTTAACCCCAAATTAACTTAACCCCAACTTAACTTAACCCCACCTTAACTTACCCCCAACTTAACTTACCACCAACTTAACTTACCCCCAACTTAACTTAACCCCAACTTAACTTAACCCCAACTTAATTTAACCCGACTTAACTTAAACCCAACTTAAGTACCCCCAACTTAAGTTAACCCCAAATTAACTCAACCCCAACTTAACTTAACCCCAACTTAACTTAACCCCAACTTAATTAGACCCAACTTAAATTAACCGCAACTTAACTTACCCCCAACTTAACTTACCCCCAACTTAACTTAACCACAACCTAACTTAACCCCAACTTAACTTAACCCCAACTTAACTTAACCCCAACTTAACTTAACCCCACTTAACTTAAACCCACCTTAAGTACCCCCAACTTAAGTTAACCCCAAATTAACTCAACCCCAACTCAACTTAACCCCGCCTTAACTTAACCCCAACTTAACTTAACCCCAACTTAAATTACCCGCAACTTAACTTAACCCCAACTTAAATTAACCCCAACTTAACTTAACCCCAACTTAACTAAACCCCAACTTAACTTAACCCCAAATTAATTTAACCCCAACTTAACCCAAACTTAACTTAACCCCAACTTAACTGAACCCCAACTTAACTAAACCCCAACTTAACTTAAACCCAACTTAACTTAACCCCAACTTAACTTAACCCCAACTTAACTTAACCCCAACTTAACTCATCCCCAAATTAACTTAACCCCAACTTAACTCAGCCCCAACTTAACTCAGCCCCAACTTAACTTAACCCCAACTTAACTTAACCCTAACTTAACTTAACCCCAACTTAACTTAACCCCAACTTAATATAAACCCAACTTAACTTAACCGCAACTTAACTCAACCCCAACTTAAATTAACCCCAACTTAACTTAACCCCAACTTAACTTAACCCCAACTTAATTAACCCCAACTTAAATAAACCCCAACTTAAATTAACACCAACTTAACTTAACCCCAACTTAATTTAACCCCAACTTAACTTAACCCCAACTTAACTTGCCCCCAACTTAACTTAACCCCAACTTAATTTAACCCCATCTTAATTTAACCCCAACTTAACTTAAACCCAACTTAACTTAACCCCAACTTAACTTAACCCTAAATTAACTCAACCCCAACTTAACTCAACCCCAACTTAACTTAACCCCAACTTAACTTAACCCCAACTTAACTTAACCACAAATTAACTTAGCCCCAACTTAAATTAACCCCAACTTAACTCAACCCCAAATTAACTTAACCCCGACTTAACTTAACCCCAACTTAACTTAACCACAAAATTAACTTAACCCCAATTTAAATTAACCCCAACTTAACTTAACCCCAACTTAACATAACCACCACTTAACTTAACCCCAACTTAACTTAACCCCAACTTAAATTAACCCCAACTTAACTTAACCCCAACTTAACTAAACCCCAACTTAACTTAACCCCAACTTCATTTAACCCCAACTTAACCCAAACTTAACTTAACACCAACTTAACTGAACCCCAACTTAACTTAGCCCCAACTTAACTTAGCCCCAACTTAACTTAGCCCCAACTTAACTTAGCCCCAACTTAACTTAAACTCAACTTAACTTAACTGCAACTTAACTTAACCCCAACTTAAGTTAACCCCAACTTAACTCAACACCAACTTAACTCAACCCCAACTTAACTCCACCCCAATTTAACTCAACCCCAACTTAACTCAACCCCAACTTAACTTAACTCCAACTTAACTTAACCCTAACTTAACTTAACCCCAACTTAACTTAACCCCGACTTAACTTAACCCCAACTTAACTTAACCCCAACTTAATTTAACCCCATCTTAACCCCAACATAACTTAACCCCAACTTAACTGAACCCCAACTTAACTTAACCCCAACTTAACTTAACCCCAACTTATCTCAACCCCAACTTAACTTAACCCCAACTTAACTTAACCCCAACTTAACTTAACCCCAACTTAACTTAACCCCAACTTAACTCAACCTCAACTTAACTTAACCCCAACTTAACTCAGCCCCAACTTAACTCAGCCCCAACTTAACTTAACACCAACTTAACTTAACCCCAACTTAACTTAACCCCACTTAACTTAAACCCAACTTAAGTACCCCCAACTTAAGTTAACCCCAAATTAACTCAACCCCAACTTAACTCAACCCCAACTTAACTTAACCCCAACTTATCTTAACCCCAACTTAACTTAACCCCAAATTAACTTAACCCCAACTTAATTTAACCGCAACTTAACTTAACCCCAACTTAACTTAACCCCAACTTAACTTAACCCCAACTTAACTTAACCCCAACTTAAAGTAACCCCAACTTAACTTAACCCCAACTTAACTTAACCCCAACTTAACTTAACCGCAACTTAACTGAACCCCAACTCAACTTAACCCCAACTTAACTTAACCCCAAATTAACGTAACCGCAACTTAACTTAACCCCAACTTAACTCAACCCCAACTTAACTTAACCCTAACTTAACCCCAAATTAACTTAACCCCAACTTAACTTAACCCCATCTTAACTTACCCCCAACTTAACTTACCACCAACTTAACTTACCCCCAACTTAACTTAACCCCAACTTAACTTAACCACAACCTAACTTAACCCCAACTTAACTTAACCCCAACTTAACTTAACCCCAACTTAACTGAACCCCACTTAACTTAAACCCAACTTAAGTACCCCCAACTTAAGTTAACCCCAAATTAACTCAACCCCAACTTAACTTAACCCCAACTTAACTTAACCCCAACTCAACTTAACCCCGCCTTAACTTAACCCCAACTTAAATTAACCCCAACTTAACTTAACCCCAACTTAACTTAACCCCAACTTAACTTAACCCCAAGTTAACTTAACCCCAACTTAACTTAACCCCAACTTAACTTAACCGCAACTTAACTTAACCCCAACTTAACATAACCCCAACTTAACTTAACCCCAACTTAATTTAACCCCAACTTAACCCAAACTTAACTTAACCCCAACTTAACTGAACCCCAACTTAACTAAACCCCAACTTAACTTAACCCCAACTTAACTTAACCCCAACTTAACTCAACCCCAACTTAACTTAACCCCAACTTAACTCAGCCCCAACTTAACTCAGCCCCAACTTAACTTAGCCCCAACTTAACTAAACACCAACTTAACTTAACCCCAACTTAACTTAACCCCAACTTAACTCAACCCCAACTTAAATTAACCCCAACTTAACTTAACCCCAACTTAACTTAACCCCAACTTAATTAACCCCAACTTAAATAAACCCCAACTTAACTTGCCCCCAACTAAACTTACCCCCAACTTAACTTAACCCCAACTTAATTTAACCCCAACTTAATTTAACCCCAACTTAACTTAACCCCAACTTAACTTAACCCCAACTTAACTTAACCCCAACTTAATTTAACCTCAACTTAACTTAACCCCAACTTAATTTAACCCCAACTTAACTTAACCCCAACTTAACTTAACCCCAACTTAATTAGACCCAACTTAAATTAACCCCAACTTAAATTACCCCCAACTTAATTACCCCCAACTTAACTTAACCACAACCTAACTTAACCCCAACTTAACTTAACCCCAACTTAACTTAACCCCAACTTAACTTAACCCCACTTAACTTAAACCCAACTTAAGTACCCCCAACTTAAGTTAACCCCAAATTAACTCAACTCCAACTTAACTCAACCCCAACTTAACTTAACCCCAACTTATCTTAACCCCAACTTAACTTAACCCCAACTTAACTTAACCCCAATTTAATTTAACCCCAACTTAACTTAACCCCAACTTAACTTAACCCCAACTTAACTTAACCCCAACTTAACTTAACCCCAACTTAAATTAAGCCCAACTTAACTTAACCCCAACTTAAATTAACCCCAACTTAAATTAACCCCTACTTAAATTAACCGCAACTTAACTGAACCCCAGCTCAACTTAACCCCAACTTAACTTAACCCCAACTTAACATAACCCCAACTTAACTTAACCCCAAATTAACTCAACCCCAACTTAACTTACCCTCAACTTAACTTACCCCCAACTTAACTTAACCCCAACTTAACTTAACCCCAACTTAACTTAACCCCACATAACTTAAACCCAACTTAAGTACCCCCAACTTAAGTTAACCCCAAATTAACTCAACCCCAACTTAACTTAACCCCAACTTAACTTAACCCCAACTTAATTAGACCCAACTTAAATTAACCCCAACTTAACTTACACCCAACTTAACTTACCCCCAACTTAACTTAACGACAACCTAACTTAACCCCAACTTAACTTAACCCCAACTTAACTTAACCCCAACTTAAATTAACCCCACTTAACTTAAACCCAACTTAAGTACCCCCAACTTAAGTTAACCCCAAATTAACTCAACCCAACTTAACTTAACCCCAACTTAACTTAACCCCAACTCAACTTAACCCCGCCTTAACTTAACCCCAACTTAAATTAACCCCAACTTAACTTTACCCCAACTTAACTTAACGCCAATTTAACTTAACCCCAACTTAACTTAACCCCAACTTAACTTAACCCCAACTTAACTTAACCCCAACTTAATTTAACCCCAACTTAACTTAACCCCAACTTAACTTGCCCCCCAACTTAACTTACCCCCAACTTAACTTAACCCCAACTTACTTTAACCCCAACTTAATTTAACCCCAACTTAACTTAACCCCAACTTAACTTAACCCCAACTTAATTTAACCCCAACTTAACTTAACCCCAACTTAAATTAACCCCAACTTAACTTAACCCCAACTTAACTTAACCCCAACTTAAATTAACCCCAACTTAACTTAACCCCAACTTAACTTAACCCCAACTTAACTTAACCCCAACTTAAATTAACCGCAACTTAACTGAACCCCAACTCAACTTAACTCCAACTTAACTTAACCCCATCTTAACATAACCCCAACTTAACTTAACCCCAACTTAACTCAACCCCAACTTAACTTAACCATAACTTAACCCTAAATTAACTTAACCCCAACTTAATTTAACCCCAACTTAACTTAACCCCAACTTAACTTAACCCCAACTTAACTTAACCCCAACTTAACTTAACCCCAACTTAAATTTACCCCAACTTAACTTAACCCCAACTTAACTCAACCCCAACTTAACTTAACCCTAACTTAACCCCAAATTAACTTAACCCCAACTTAACATAACCACCACTTAACTTAACCCCAACTTAACTTAACCCCAACTTAATTTAACCCCAACTTAACTTAACCCCAACTTAACTTGCCCCCAACTTAACTTACCCCCAACTTAACTTAACCCCAACTTAATTTAACCCCAACTTAATTTAACCCCAACTTAACTTAACCCCATCTTAACTTACCCCCAACTTAACTTACCACCAACTTAACTTACCCCCAACTTAACTTAACCCCAACTTAACTTAACCCCAACTTAACTTAACTCCAACTTAATTTAACCCCAACTTAACTTAACCCCAACTTAAATTACCCGCAACTTAACTTAACCCCAACTTAAATTAACCCCAACTTAACTTAACCCCAACTTAACTAAACCCCAACTTAACTTAACCCCAACTTAATTTAACCCCAACTTAACCCAAACTTAACTTAACCCCAACTTAACTGAACCCCAACTTAACTAAACCCCAACTTAACTTAACCCCAACTTAACTTAACCCCAACTTTACTTAACCCAAACTTAACTTAACCCCAACTTAACTCAACCCCAACTTAACTTAACCCCAACTTAACTCAGCCCCAACTTAACTCAGCCCCAACTTAACTTAGCCCCAACTTAACTTAACACCAACTTAACTTAACCCCAACTTAACTTAACCCCAACTTAACTTAACCCCAACTTAACTTAACCCCGACTTAACTTTACCCCGACTTAACTTAACCCTAACTTAACTTAACCCCGACTTAACTTAACCCCGACTTAACTTAACCCCAACTTAACTTAACCCCAACTTAACTTAACCCCAACTTAACTTAACCCCAACTTAATTTAACCCCATCTTAACCCCAACTTAACTTAACCCCAACTTAACTGAACCCCAACTTAACTCAACCCCAACTTAACTTAACCCCAACTTAACTTAACCCCAACTTAACTTAACCCCAACTTAACTTAACCCCAACTTAATTAACCCAAACTTAATTTAGCCCCAACTTAACTTAACCCCAACTTAATTTAACCCCAACTTAACTTAACCCCAACTTAACTTAACCCCAACTTAATTAGACCCAACTTAAATTAACCCCAACTTAACTTACCCCCAACTTAACTTACCCCAACTTAACTTAACCACATCCTAACTTAACCCCAACTTAACTTAACCCCAACTTAACTTAACCCCACTTAACTTAAACCCAACTTAAGTACCCCCAACTTAAGTTAACCCCAAATTAACTCAACCCCAACTTAACTCAACCCCTACTTAACTTAACCCCAACTAATCTTAACCCCAACTTAACTTAACCCCAACTTAACTTAACCCCAACTTAAATAAACCCCAACTTAAATTAACACCAACTTAACTTAACCCCAACTTAATTTAACCCCAACTTAACTTAACCCCAACTTAAAGTAACCCCAACTTAACTTAACCCCAACTTAACTTAACCCCAACTTAACTTAACCGCAACTTAACTGAACCCCAACTCAACTTAACCCCAACTTAACATAACCCCAACTTAACTTAACCCCAACTTAAATCAACCCAACTTAACTTAACCCTAACTTAACCCCAAATTAACTTAACCCCAACTTAACTTAACCCCATCTTAACTTACCCCCAACTTAACTTACCACCAACTTAACTTACCCCCAACTTAACTTAACCCCAACTTAACTTAACCCCAACTTAACTTAACTCCAACTTAATTTAACCCCAACTTAACTTAACCCCAACTTAATTTAACCCCAACTTAACTTAACTCCAACTTAACTTAACCCCAACTTAATTTGACCCAACTTAAATTAACCCCAACTTAACTTACCCTCAACTTAACTTACCCCCAACTTAACTTAACCCCAACTTAACTTAACCCCAACTTAACTTAACCCCACTTAACTTAAACCCAACTTAAGTACCCCCAACTTAAGTTAAGCCCAAATTAACTCAACCCCAACTTAACTTAACCCCAACTTAACTTAACCCCAACTTAATTAGACCCAACTTAAATTAACCCCAACTTAACTTACCCCCAACTTAACTTACCCCCAACTTAACTTAACCCCAACTTAAATTATCCCCAACTTAAATTAACCGCAACTTAACTGAACCCCAACTCAACTTAACCCCAACTTAACTTAACCCCAACTTAACATAACCCCAACTTAACTTAACCCCTAATTAACTCAACCCCAACTTAACTTAACTATAACTTAACCCCAAATTAACTTAACCCCAACTTAACTTAACCCCACCTTAACTTACCCCCAACTTAACTTACCACCAACTTAACTTACCCCCAACTTAACTTAACCCCAACTTAACTTAACCCCAACTTAATTTAACCCGACTTAACTTAAACCCAACTTAAGTACCCCCAACTTAAGTTAACCCCAAATTAACTCAACCCCAACTTAACTTAACCCCAACTTAACTTAACCCCAATTTAATTAGACCCAACTTAAATTAACCGCAACTTAACTTACCCCCAACTTAACTTACCCCCAACTTAACTTAACCACAACCTAACTTAACCCCAACTTAACTTAACCCCAACTTAACTTAACCCCAACTTAACTTAACCCCACTTAACTTAAACCCACCTTAAGTACCCCCAACTTAAGTTAACCCCAAATTAACTCAACCCCAACTCAACTTAACCCCGCCTTAACTTAACCCCAACTTAACTTAACCCCAACTTAAATTACCCGCAACTTAACTTAACCCCAACTTAAATTAACCCCAACTTAACTTAACCCCAACTTAACTAAACCCCAACTTAACTTAACCCCAAATTAATTTAACCCCAACTTAACCCAAACTTAACTTAACCCCAACTTAACTGAACCCCAACTTAACTAAACCCCAACTTAACTTAAACCCAACTTAACTTAACCCCAACTTAACTTAACCGCAACTTAACTCATCCCCAACTTAACTTAACCCCAACTTAACTCAGCCCCAACTTAACTCAGCCCCAACTTAACTTAACCCCAACTTAACTTAACCCTAACTTAACTTAACCCCAACTTAACTTAACCCCAACTTAATATAAACCCAACTTAACTTAACCGCAACTTAACTCAACCCCAACTTAAATTAACCCCAACTTAACTTAACCCCAACTTAACTTAACCCCAACTTAATTAACCCCAACTTAAATAAACCCCAACTTAAATTAAGACCAACTTAACTTAACCCCAACTTAATTTAACCCCAACTTAACTTAACCCCAACTTAACTTGCCCCCAACTTAACTTAACCCCAACTTAATTTAACCCCATCTTAATTTAACCCCAACTTAACTTAAACCCAACTTAACTTAACCCCAACTTAACTTAACCCTAAATTAACTCAACCCCAACTTAACTCAACCCCAACTTAACTTAACCCCAACTTAACTTAACCCCAACTTAACTTAACCACAAATTAACTTAGCCCCAACTTAAATTAACCCCAACTTAACTCAACCCCAAATTAACTTAACCCCGACTTAACTTAACCCCAACTTAACTTAACCACAAAATTAACTTAACCCCAATTTAAATTAACCCCAACTTAACTTAACCCCAACTTAACATAACCACCACTTAACTTAACCCCAACTTAACTTAACCCCAACTTAAATTAACCCCAACTTAACTTAACCCCAACTTAACTAAACCCCAACTTAACTTAACCCCAACTTCATTTAACCCCAACTTAACCCAAACTTAACTTAACACCAACTTAACTGAACCCCAACTTAACTTAGCCCCAACTTAACTTAGCCCCAACTTAACTTAGCCCCAACTTAACTTAGCCCCAACTTAACTTAAACTCAACTTAACTTAACTGCAACTTAACTTAACCCCAACTTAAGTTAACCCCAACTTAACTCAACACCAACTTAACTCAACCCCAACTTAACTCCACCCCAATTTAACTCAACCCCAATTAACTCAACCCCAACTTAACTTAACTCCAACTTAACTTAACCCTAACTTAACTTAACCCCAACTTAACCCCAACATAACTTAACCCCAACTTAACTGAACCCCAACTTAACTTAACCCCAACTTAACTTAACCCCAACTTATCTCAACCCCAACTTAACTTAACCCCAACTTAACTTAACCCCAACTTAACTTAACCCCAACTTAACTTAACCCCAACTTAACTCAACCTCAACTTAACTTAACCCCAACTTAACTCAGCCCCAACTTAACTCAGCCCCAACTTAACTTAACACCAACTTAACTTAACCCCAACTTAACTTAACCCCACTTAACTTAAACCCAACTTAAGTACCCCCAACTTAAGTTAACCCCAAATTAACTCAACCCCAACTTAACTCAACCCCAACTTAACTTAACCCCAACTTATCTTAACCCCAACTTAACTTAACCCCAAATTAACTTAACCCCAACTTAATTTAACCGCAACTTAACTTAACCCCAACTTCACTTAACCCCAACTTAACTTAACCCCAACTTAACTTAACCCCAACTTAAAGTAACCCCAACTTAACTTAACCCCAACTTAACTTAACCCCAACTTAACTTAACCGCAACTTAACTGAACCCCAACTCAACTTAACCCCAACTTAACTTAACCCCAAATTAACGTAACCGCAACTTAAATTAACCCCAACTTAACTCAACCCCAACTTAACTTAACCCTAACTTAACCCCAAATTAACTTAACCCCAACTTAACTTAACCCCATCTTAACTTACCCCCAACTTAACTTACCACCAACTTAACTTACCCCCAACTTAACTTAACCCCAACTTAACTTAACCACAACCTAACTTAACCCCAACTTAACTTAACCCCAACTTAACTTAACCCCAACTTAACTGAACCCCACTTAACTTAAACCCAACTTAAGTACCCCCAACTTAAGTTAACCCCAAATTAACTCAACCCCAACTTAACTTAACCCCAACTTAACTTAACCCCAACTCAACTTAACCCCGCCTTAACTTAACCCCAACTTAAATTAACCCCAACTTAACTTAACCCCAACTTAACTTAACCCCAACTTAACTTAACCCCAAGTTAACTTAACCCCAACTTAATTTAACCCCAACTTAACTTAACCGCAACTTAACTTAACCCCAACTTAACATAACCCCAACTTAACTTAACCCCAACTTAATTTAACCCCAACTTAACCCAAACTTAACTTAACCCCAACTTAACTGAACCCCAACTTAACTAAACCCCAACTTAACTTAACCCCAACTTAACTTAACCCCAACTTAACTCAACCCCAACTTAACTTAACCCCAACTTAACTCAGCCCCAACTTAACTCAGCCCCAACTTAACTTAGCCCCAACTTAACTAAACACCAACTTAACTTAACCCCAACTTAACTTAACCCCAACTTAACTCAACCCCAACTTAAATTAACCCCAACTTAACTTAACCCCAACTTAACTTAACCCCAACTTAATTAACCCCAACTTAAATAAATCCCAACTTAACTTGCCCCCAACTAAACTTACCCCCAACTTAACTTAACCCCAACTTAATTTAACCCCAACTTAATTTAACCCCAACTTAACTTAACCCCAACTTAACTTAACCCCAACTTAACTTAACCCCAACTTAATTTAACCTCAACTTAACTTAACCCCAACTTAATTTAACCCCAACTTAACTTAACCCCAACTTAACTTAACCCCAACTTAATTAGACCCAACTTAAATTAACCCCAACTTAAATTACCCCCAACTTAACTTACCCACAACTTAACTTAACCACAACCTAACTTAACCCCAACTTAACTTAACCCCAACTTAACTTAACCCCAACATAACTTAACCCCACTTAACTTAAACCCAACTTAAGTACCCCCAACTTAAGTTAACCCCAAATTAACTCAACTCCAACTTAACTCAACCCCAACTTAACTTAACCCCAACTTATCTTAACCCCAACTTAACTTAACCCCAACTTAACTTAACCCCAATTTAATTTAACCCCAACTTAACTTAACCCCAACTTAACTTAACCCCAACTTAACTTAACCCCAACTTAACTTAACCCCAACTTAAATTAAGCCCAACTTAACTTAACCCCAACTTAAATTGACCCCAACTTAACTTAACCCCTACTTAAATTAACCGCAACTTAACTGAACCCCAACTCAACTTAACCCCAACTTAACTTAACCCCAACTTAACATAACCCCAACTTAACTTAACCCCAAATTAACTCAACCCCAACTTAACTTACCCTCAACTTAACTTACCCCCAACTTAACTTAACCCCAACTTAACTTAACCCCAACTTAACTTAACCCCACATAACTTAAACCCAACTTAAGTACCCCCAACTTAAGTTAACCCCAAATTAACTCAACCCCAACTTAACTTAACCCCAACTTAACTTAACCCCAACTTAATTAGACCCAACTTAAATTAACCCCAACTTAACTTACACCCAACTTAACTTACCCCCAACTTAACTTAACGACAACCTAACTTAACCCCAACTTAACTTAACCCCAACTTAACTTAACCCCAACTTAAATTAACCCCACTTAACTTAAACCCAACTTAAGTACCCCCAACTTAAGTTAACCCCAAATTAACTCAACCCAACTTAACTTAACCCCAACTTAACAT
Organism: Eledone cirrhosa; assembly: GCA_964016885.1. Lineage (NCBI taxonomy): Eukaryota > Metazoa > Mollusca > Cephalopoda > Octopoda > Eledonidae > Eledone > Eledone cirrhosa. The sequence continues at coordinate 135,043,933 of OZ024744.1, read as the reverse complement.
AACCCCAACTTAACTTAACCCCAAATTAACTCAACCCCAACTTAACTTACCCTCAACTTAACTTACCCCCAACTTAACTTAACCCCAACTTAACTTAACCCCAACTTAACTTAACCCCACATAACTTAAACCCAACTTAAGTACCCCCAACTTAAGTTAACCCCAAATTAACTCAACCCCAACTTAACTTAACCCCAACTTAACTTAACCCCAACTTAATTAGACCCAACTTAAATTAACCCCAACTTAACTTACACCCAACTTAACTTACCCCCAACTTAACTTAACGACAACCTAACTTAACCCCAACTTAACTTAACCCCAACTTAACTTAACCCCAACTTAAATTAACCCCACTTAACTTAAACCCAACTTAAGTACCCCCAACTTAAGTTAACCCCAAATTAACTCAACCCAACTTAACTTAACCCCAACTTAACTTAACCCCAACTCAACTTAACCCCGCCTTAACTTAACCCCAACTTAAATTAACCCCAACTTAACTTTACCCCAACTTAACTTAACGCCAATTTAACTTAACCCCAACTTAACTTAACCCCAACTTAACTTAACCCCAACTTAACTTAACCCCAACTTAATTTAACCCCAACTTAACTTAACCCCAACTTAACTTGCCCCCAACTTAACTTACCCCCAACTTAACTTAACCCCAACTTACTTTAACCCCAACTTAATTTAACCCCAACTTAACTTAACCCCAACTTAACTTAACCCCAACTTAATTTAACCCCAACTTAACTTAACCCCAACTTAAATTAACCCCAACTTAACTTAACCCCAACTTAACTTAACCCCAACTTAAATTAACCCCAACTTAACTTAACCCCAACTTAACTTAACCCCAACTTAACTTAACCCCAACTTAAATTAACCGCAACTTAACTGAACCCCAACTCAACTTAACTCCAACTTAACTTAACCCCATCTTAACATAACCCCAACTTAACTTAACCCCAACTTAACTCAACCCCAACTTAACTTAACCATAACTTAACCCTAAATTAACTTAACCCCAACTTAATTTAACCCCAACTTAACTTAACCCCAACTTAACTTAACCCCAACTTAACTTAACCCCAACTTAACTTAACCCCAACTTAAATTTACCCCAACTTAACTTAACCCCAACTTAACTTAACCCCAACTTAACTCAACCCCAACTTAACTTAACCCTAACTTAACCCCAAATTAACTTAACCCCAACTTAACATAACCACCACTTAACTTAACCCCAACTTAACTTAACCCCAACTTAATTTAACCCCAACTTAACTTAACCCCAACTTAACTTGCCCCCAACTTAACTTACCCCCAACTTAACTTAACCCCAACTTAATTTAACCCCAACTTAATTTAACCCCAACTTAACTTAACCCCATCTTAACTTACCCCCAACTTAACTTACCACCAACTTAACTTACCCCCAACTTAACTTAACCCCAACTTAACTTAACCCCAACTTAACTTAACTCCAACTTAATTTAACCCCAACTTAACTTAACCCCAACTTAAATTACCCGCAACTTAACTTAACCCCAACTTAAATTAACCCCAACTTAACTTAACCCCAACTTAACTAAACCCCAACTTAACTTAACCCCAACTTAATTTAACCCCAACTTAACCCAAACTTAACTTAACCCCAACTTAACTGAACCCCAACTTAACTAAACCCCAACTTAACTTAACCCCAACTTAACTTAACCCCAACTTTACTTAACCCAAACTTAACTTAACCCCAACTTAACTCAACCCCAACTTAACTTAACCCCAACTTAACTCAGCCCCAACTTAACTCAGCCCCAACTTAACTTAGCCCCAACTTAACTTAACACCAACTTAACTTAACCCCAACTTAACTTAACCCCAACTTAACTTAACCCCAACTTAACTTAACCCCGACTTAACTTTACCCCGACTTAACTTAACCCTAACTTAACTTAACCCCGACTTAACTTAACCCCGACTTAACTTAACCCCAACTTAACTTAACCCCAACTTAACTTAACCCCAACTTAACTTAACCCCAACTTAATTTAACCCCATCTTAACCCCAACTTAACTTAACCCCAACTTAACTGAACCCCAACTTAACTCAACCCCAACTTAACTTAACCCCAACTTAACTTAACCCCAACTTAACTTAACCCCAACTTAACTTAACCCCAACTTAATTAACCCAAACTTAATTTAGCCCCAACTTAACTTAACCCCAACTTAATTTAACCCCAACTTAACTTAACCCCAACTTAACTTAACCCCAACTTAATTAGACCCAACTTAAATTAACCCCAACTTAACTTACCCCCAACTTAACTTACCCCAACTTAACTTAACCACATCCTAACTTAACCCCAACTTAACTTAACCCCAACTTAACTTAACCCCACTTAACTTAAACCCAACTTAAGTACCCCCAACTTAAGTTAACCCCAAATTAACTCAACCCCAACTTAACTCAACCCCTACTTAACTTAACCCCAACTAATCTTAACCCCAACTTAACTTAACCCCAAATTAACTTAACCCCAACTTAATTTAACCGCAACTTAACTTAACCCCAACTTAACTTAACCCCAACTTAACTTAACCCCAACTTAACTTAACCCCAACTTAAATAAACCCCAACTTAAATTAACACCAACTTAACTTAACCCCAACTTAATTTAACCCCAACTTAACTTAACCCCAACTTAAAGTAACCCCAACTTAACTTAACCCCAACTTAACTTAACCCCAACTTAACTTAACCGCAACTTAACTGAACCCCAACTCAACTTAACCCCAACTTAACATAACCCCAACTTAACTTAACCCCAACTTAAATCAACCCAACTTAACTTAACCCTAACTTAACCCCAAATTAACTTAACCCCAACTTAACTTAACCCCATCTTAACTTACCCCCAACTTAACTTACCACCAACTTAACTTACCCCCAACTTAACTTAACCCCAACTTAACTTAACCCCAACTTAACTTAACTCCAACTTAATTTAACCCCAACTTAACTTAACCCCAACTTAATTTAACCCCAACTTAACTTAACTCCAACTTAACTTAACCCCAACTTAATTTGACCCAACTTAAATTAACCCCAACTTAACTTACCCTCAACTTAACTTACCCCCAACTTAACTTAACCCCAACTTAACTTAACCCCAACTTAACTTAACCCCACTTAACTTAAACCCAACTTAAGTACCCCCAACTTAAGTTAAGCCCAAATTAACTCAACCCCAACTTAACTTAACCCCAACTTAACTTAACCCCAACTTAATTAGACCCAACTTAAATTAACCCCAACTTAACTTACCCCCAACTTAACTTACCCCCAACTTAACTTAACCCCAACTTAAATTATCCCCAACTTAAATTAACCGCAACTTAACTGAACCCCAACTCAACTTAACCCCAACTTAACTTAACCCCAACTTAACATAACCCCAACTTAACTTAACCCCTAATTAACTCAACCCCAACTTAACTTAACTATAACTTAACCCCAAATTAACTTAACCCCAACTTAACTTAACCCCACCTTAACTTACCCCCAACTTAACTTACCACCAACTTAACTTACCCCCAACTTAACTTAACCCCAACTTAACTTAACCCCAACTTAATTTAACCCGACTTAACTTAAACCCAACTTAAGTACCCCCAACTTAAGTTAACCCCAAATTAACTCAACCCCAACTTAACTTAACCCCAACTTAACTTAACCCCAATTTAATTAGACCCAACTTAAATTAACCGCAACTTAACTTACCCCCAACTTAACTTACCCCCAACTTAACTTAACCACAACCTAACTTAACCCCAACTTAACTTAACCCCAACTTAACTTAACCCCAACTTAACTTAACCCCACTTAACTTAAACCCACCTTAAGTACCCCCAACTTAAGTTAACCCCAAATTAACTCAACCCCAACTCAACTTAACCCCGCCTTAACTTAACCCCAACTTAACTTAACCCCAACTTAAATTACCCGCAACTTAACTTAACCCCAACTTAAATTAACCCCAACTTAACTTAACCCCAACTTAACTAAACCCCAACTTAACTTAACCCCAAATTAATTTAACCCCAACTTAACCCAAACTTAACTTAACCCCAACTTAACTGAACCCCAACTTAACTAAACCCCAACTTAACTTAAACCCAACTTAACTTAACCCCAACTTAACTTAACCGCAACTTAACTCATCCCCAACTTAACTTAACCCCAACTTAACTCAGCCCCAACTTAACTCAGCCCCAACTTAACTTAACCCCAACTTAACTTAACCCTAACTTAACTTAACCCCAACTTAACTTAACCCCAACTTAATATAAACCCAACTTAACTTAACCGCAACTTAACTCAACCCCAACTTAAATTAACCCCAACTTAACTTAACCCCAACTTAACTTAACCCCAACTTAATTAACCCCAACTTAAATAAACCCCAACTTAAATTAAGACCAACTTAACTTAACCCCAACTTAATTTAACCCCAACTTAACTTAACCCCAACTTAACTTGCCCCCAACTTAACTTAACCCCAACTTAATTTAACCCCATCTTAATTTAACCCCAACTTAACTTAAACCCAACTTAACTTAACCCCAACTTAACTTAACCCTAAATTAACTCAACCCCAACTTAACTCAACCCCAACTTAACTTAACCCCAACTTAACTTAACCCCAACTTAACTTAACCACAAATTAACTTAGCCCCAACTTAAATTAACCCCAACTTAACTCAACCCCAAATTAACTTAACCCCGACTTAACTTAACCCCAACTTAACTTAACCACAAAATTAACTTAACCCCAATTTAAATTAACCCCAACTTAACTTAACCCCAACTTAACATAACCACCACTTAACTTAACCCCAACTTAACTTAACCCCAACTTAAATTAACCCCAACTTAACTTAACCCCAACTTAACTAAACCCCAACTTAACTTAACCCCAACTTCATTTAACCCCAACTTAACCCAAACTTAACTTAACACCAACTTAACTGAACCCCAACTTAACTTAGCCCCAACTTAACTTAGCCCCAACTTAACTTAGCCCCAACTTAACTTAGCCCCAACTTAACTTAAACTCAACTTAACTTAACTGCAACTTAACTTAACCCCAACTTAAGTTAACCCCAACTTAACTCAACACCAACTTAACTCAACCCCAACTTAACTCCACCCCAATTTAACTCAACCCCAACTTAACTCAACCCCAACTTAACTTAACTCCAACTTAACTTAACCCTAACTTAACTTAACCCCAACTTAACCCCAACATAACTTAACCCCAACTTAACTGAACCCCAACTTAACTTAACCCCAACTTAACTTAACCCCAACTTATCTCAACCCCAACTTAACTTAACCCCAACTTAACTTAACCCCAACTTAACTTAACCCCAACTTAACTTAACCCCAACTTAACTCAACCTCAACTTAACTTAACCCCAACTTAACTCAGCCCCAACTTAACTCAGCCCCAACTTAACTTAACACCAACTTAACTTAACCCCAACTTAACTTAACCCCACTTAACTTAAACCCAACTTAAGTACCCCCAACTTAAGTTAACCCCAAATTAACTCAACCCCAACTTAACTCAACCCCAACTTAACTTAACCCCAACTTATCTTAACCCCAACTTAACTTAACCCCAAATTAACTTAACCCCAACTTAATTTAACCGCAACTTAACTTAACCCCAACTTCACTTAACCCCAACTTAACTTAACCCCAACTTAACTTAACCCCAACTTAAAGTAACCCCAACTTAACTTAACCCCAACTTAACTTAACCCCAACTTAACTTAACCGCAACTTAACTGAACCCCAACTCAACTTAACCCCAACTTAACTTAACCCCAAATTAACGTAACCGCAACTTAAATTAACCCCAACTTAACTCAACCCCAACTTAACTTAACCCTAACTTAACCCCAAATTAACTTAACCCCAACTTAACTTAACCCCATCTTAACTTACCCCCAACTTAACTTACCACCAACTTAACTTACCCCCAACTTAACTTAACCCCAACTTAACTTAACCACAACCTAACTTAACCCCAACTTAACTTAACCCCAACTTAACTTAACCCCAACTTAACTGAACCCCACTTAACTTAAACCCAACTTAAGTACCCCCAACTTAAGTTAACCCCAAATTAACTCAACCCCAACTTAACTTAACCCCAACTTAACTTAACCCCAACTCAACTTAACCCCGCCTTAACTTAACCCCAACTTAAATTAACCCCAACTTAACTTAACCCCAACTTAACTTAACCCCAACTTAACTTAACCCCAAGTTAACTTAACCCCAACTTAATTTAACCCCAACTTAACTTAACCGCAACTTAACTTAACCCCAACTTAACATAACCCCAACTTAACTTAACCCCAACTTAATTTAACCCCAACTTAACCCAAACTTAACTTAACCCCAACTTAACTGAACCCCAACTTAACTAAACCCCAACTTAACTTAACCCCAACTTAACTTAACCCCAACTTAACTCAACCCCAACTTAACTTAACCCCAACTTAACTCAGCCCCAACTTAACTCAGCCCCAACTTAACTTAGCCCCAACTTAACTAAACACCAACTTAACTTAACCCCAACTTAACTTAACCCCAACTTAACTCAACCCCAACTTAAATTAACCCCAACTTAACTTAACCCCAACTTAACTTAACCCCAACTTAATTAACCCCAACTTAAATAAATCCCAACTTAACTTGCCCCCAACTAAACTTACCCCCAACTTAACTTAACCCCAACTTAATTTAACCCCAACTTAATTTAACCCCAACTTAACTTAACCCCAACTTAACTTAACCCCAACTTAACTTAACCCCAACTTAATTTAACCTCAACTTAACTTAACCCCAACTTAATTTAACCCCAACTTAACTTAACCCCAACTTAACTTAACCCCAACTTAATTAGACCCAACTTAAATTAACCCCAACTTAAATTACCCCCAACTTAACTTACCCACAACTTAACTTAACCACAACCTAACTTAACCCCAACTTAACTTAACCCCAACTTAACTTAACCCCAACATAACTTAACCCCACTTAACTTAAACCCAACTTAAGTACCCCCAACTTAAGTTAACCCCAAATTAACTCAACTCCAACTTAACTCAACCCCAACTTAACTTAACCCCAACTTATCTTAACCCCAACTTAACTTAACCCCAACTTAACTTAACCCCAATTTAATTTAACCCCAACTTAACTTAACCCCAACTTAACTTAACCCCAACTTAACTTAACCCCAACTTAACTTAACCCCAACTTAAATTAAGCCCAACTTAACTTAACCCCAACTTAAATTAACCCCAACTTAACTTAACCCCTACTTAAATTAACCGCAACTTAACTGAACCCCAACTCAACTTAACCCCAACTTAACTTAACCCCAACTTAACATAACCCCAACTTAACTTAACCCCAAATTAACTCAACCCCAACTTAACTTACCCTCAACTTAACTTACCCCCAACTTAACTTAACCCCAACTTAACTTAACCCCAACTTAACTTAACCCCACATAACTTAAACCCAACTTAAGTACCCCCAACTTAAGTTAACCCCAAATTAACTCAACCCCAACTTAACTTAACCCCAACTTAACTTAACCCCAACTTAATTAGACCCAACTTAAATTAACCCCAACTTAACTTACACCCAACTTAACTTACCCCCAACTTAACTTAACGACAACCTAACTTAACCCCAACTTAACTTAACCCCAACTTAACTTAACCCCAACTTAAATTAACCCCACTTAACTTAAACCCAACTTAAGTACCCCCAACTTAAGTTAACCCCAAATTAACTCAACCCAACTTAACTTAACCCCAACTTAACTTAACCCCAACTCAACTTAACCCCGCCTTAACTTAACCCCAACTTAAATTAACCCCAACTTAACTTTACCCCAACTTAACTTAACGCCAATTTAACTTAACCCCAACTTAACTTAACCCCAACTTAACTTAACCCCAACTTAACTTAACCCCAACTTAATTTAACCCCAACTTAACTTAACCCCAACTTAACTTGCCCCCAACTTAACTTACCCCCAACTTAACTTAACCCCAACTTACTTTAACCCCAACTTAATTTAACCCCAACTTAACTTAACCCCAACTTAACTTAACCCCAACTTAATTTAACCCCAACTTAACTTAACCCCAACTTAACTTAACCCCAACTTAAATTAACCGCAACTTAACTGAACCCCAACTTAACTTAACCCCAACTTAAATTAACCCCAACTTAACTTAACCCCAACTTAACTTAACCCCAACTTAACTTAACCCCAACTTAAATTAACCGCAACTTAACTGAACCCCAACTCAACTTAACTCCAACTTAACTTAACCCCATCTTAACATAACCCCAACTTAACTTAACCCCAACTTAACTCAACCCCAACTTAACTTAACCATAACTTAACCCTAAATTAACTTAACCCCAACTTAATTTAACCCCAACTTAACTTAACCCCAACTTAACTTAACCCCAACTTAACTTAACCCCAACTTAACTTAACCCCAACTTAAATTTACCCCAACTTAACTTAACCCCAACTTAACTTAACCCCAACTTAACTCAACCCCAACTTAACTTAACCCTAACTTAACCCCAAATTAACTTAACCCCAACTTAACATAACCACCACTTAACTTAACCCCGACTTAACTTAACCCCAACTTAATTTAACCCCAACTTAACTTAACCCCAACTTAACTTGCCCCCAACTTAACTTACCCCCAACTTAACTTAACCCCAACTTAATTTAACCCCAACTTAATTTAACCCCAACTTAACTTAACCCCATCTTAACTTACCCCCAACTTAACTTACCACCAACTTAACTTACCCCCAACTTAACTTAACCCCAACTTAACTTAACCCCAACTTAACTTAACTCCAACTTAATTTAACCCCAACTTAACTTAACCCCAACTTAAATTACCCGCAACTTAACTTAACCCCAACTTAAATTAACCCCAACTTAACTTAACCCCAACTTAACTAAACCCCAACTTAACTTAACCCCAACTTAATTTAACCCCAACTTAACCCAAACTTAACTTAACCCCAACTTAACTGAACCCCAACTTAACTAAACCCCAACTTAACTTAACCCCAACTTAACTTAACCCCAACTTAACTTAACCCAAACTTAACTTAACCCCAACTTAACTCAACCCCAACTTAACTTAACCCCAACTTAACTCAGCCCCAACTTAACTCAGCCCCAAATTAACTTAGCCCCAACTTAACTTAACACCAACTTAACTTAACCCCAACTTAACTTAACCCCAACTTAACTTAACCCCAACTTAACTTAACCCCGACTTAACTTAACCCCGACTTAACTTAACCCTAACTTAACTTAACCCCGACTTAACTTAACCCCGACTTAACTTAACCCCAACTTAACTTAACCCCAACTTAACTTAACCCCAACTTAACTTAACCCCAACTTAATTTAACCCCATCTTAACCCCAACTTAACTTAACCCCAACTTAACTGAACCCCAACTTAACTCAACCCCAACTTAACTTAACCCCAACTTAACTTAACCCCAACTTAACTTAACCCCAACTTAACTTAACCCCAACTTAATTAACCCAAACTTAATTTAGCCCCAACTTAACTTAACCCCAACTTAATTTAACCCCAACTTAACTTAACCCCAACTTAACTTAACCCCAACTTAATTAGACCCAACTTAAATTAACCCCAACTTAACTTACCCCCAACTTAACTTACCCCAACTTAACTTAACCACATCCTAACTTAACCCCAACTTAACTTAACCCCAACTTAACTTAACCCCACTTAACTTAAACCCAACTTAAGTACCCCCAACTTAAGTTAACCCCAAATTAACTCAACCCCAACTTAACTCAACCCCTACTTAACTTAACCCCAACTTATCTTAACCCCAACTTAACTTAACCCCAAATTAACTTAACCCCAACTTAATTTAACCGCAACTTAACTTAACCCCAACTTAACTTAACCCCAACTTAACTTAACCCCAACTTAACTTAACCCCAACTTAAATAAACCCCAACTTAAATTAACACCAACTTAACTTAACCCCAACTTAATTTAACCCCAACTTAACTTAACCCCAACTTAAAGTAACCCCAACTTAACTTAACCCCAACTTAACTTAACCCCAACTTAACTTAACCGCAACTTAACTGAACCCCAACTCAACTTAACCCCAACTTAACATAACCCCAACTTAACTTAACCCCAACTTAAATCAACCCAACTTAACTTAACCCTAACTTAACCCCAAATTAACTTAACCCCAACTTAACTTAACCCCATCTTAACTTACCCCCAACTTAACTTACCACCAACTTAACTTACCCCCAACTTAACTTAACCCCAACTTAACTTAACCCCAACTTAACTTAACTCCAACTTAATTTAACCCCAACTTAACTTAACCCCAACTTAATTTAACCCCAACTTAACTTAACTCCAACTTAACTTAACCCCAACTTAATTTGACCCAACTTAAATTAACCCCAACTTAACTTACCCTCAACTTAACTTACCCCCAACTTAACTTAACCCCAACTTAACTTAACCCCAACTTAACTTAACCCCACCTAACTTAAACCCAACTTAAGTACCCCCAACTTAAGTTAAGCCCAAATTAACTCAACCCCAACTTAACTTAACCCCAACTTAACTTAACCCCAACTTAATTAGACCCAACTTAAATTAACCCCAACTTAACTTACCCCCAACTTAACTTACCCCCAACTTAACTTAACCCCAACTTAAATTATCCCCAACTTAAATTAACCGCAACTTAACTGAACCCCAACTCAACTTAACCCCAACTTAACTTAACCCCAACTTAACATAACCCCAACTTAACTTAACCCCTAATTAACTCAACCCCAACTTAACTTAACTATAACTTAACCCCAAATTAACTTAACCCCAACTTAACTTAACCCCACCTTAACTTACCCCCAACTTAACTTACCACCAACTTAACTTACCCCCAACTTAACTTAACCCCAACTTAACTTAACCCCAACTTAATTTAACCCGACTTAACTTAAACCCAACTTAAGTACCCCCAACTTAAGTTAACCCCAAATTAACTCAACCCCAACTTAACTTAACCCCAACTTAACTTAACCCCAACTTAATTAGACCCAACTTAAATTAACCGCAACTTAACTTACCCCCAACTTAACTTACCCCCAACTTAACTTAACCACAACCTAACTTAACCCCAACTTAACTTAACCCCAACTTAACTTAACCCCAACTTAACTTAACCCCACTTAACTTAAACCCACCTTAAGTACCCCCAACTTAAGTTAACCCCAAATTAACTCAACCCCAACTCAACTTAACCCCGCCTTAACTTAACCCCAACTTAACTTAACCCCAACTTAAATTACCCGCAACTTAACTTAACCCCAACTTAAATTAACCCCAACTTAACTTAACCCCAACTTAACTAAACCCCAACTTAACTTAACCCCAAATTAATTTAACCCCAACTTAACCCAAACTTAACTTAACCCCAACTTAACTGAACCCCAACTTAACTAAACCCCAACTTAACTTAAACCCAACTTAACTTAACCCCAACTTAACTTAACCCCAACTTAACTTAACCCCAACTTAACTCATCCCCAACTTAACTTAACCCCAACTTAACTCAGCCCCAACTTAACTCAGCCCCAACTTAACTTAACCCCAACTTAACTTAACCCTAACTTAACTTAACCCCAACTTAACTTAACCCCAACTTAATATAAACCCAACTTAACTTAACCGCAACTTAACTCAACCCCAACTTAAATTAACCCCAACTTAACTTAACCCCAACTTAACTTAACCCCAACTTAATTAACCCCAACTTAAATAAACCCCAACTTAAATTAACACCAACTTAACTTAACCCCAACTTAATTTAACTCCAACTTAACTTAACCCCAACTTAACTTGCCCCCAACTTAACTTAACCCCAACTTAATTTAACCCCATCTTAATTTAACCCCAACTTAACTTAAACCCAACTTAACTTAACCCCAACTTAACTTAACCCTAAATTAACTCAACCCCAACTTAACTCAACCCCAACTTAACTTAACCCCAACTTAACTTAACCCCAACTTAACTTAACCACAAATTAACTTAGCCCCAACTTAAATTAACCCCAACTTAACTCAACCCCAAATTAACTTAACCCCGACTTAACTTAACCCCAACTTAACTTAACCACAAAATTAACTTAACCCCAATTTAAATTAACCCCAACTTAACTTAACCCCAACTTAACATAACCACCACTTAACTTAACCCCAACTTAACTTAACCCCAACTTAAATTAACCCCAACTTAACTTAACCCCAACTTAACTAAACCCCAACTTAACTTAACCCCAACTTCATTTAACCCCAACTTAACCCAAACTTAACTTAACACCAACTTAACTGAACCCCAACTTAACTTAGCCCCAACTTAACTTAGCCCCAACTTAACTTAGCCCCAACTTAACTTAGCCCCAACTTAACTTAAACTCAACTTAACTTAACTGCAACTTAACTTAACCCCAACTTAAGTTAACCCCAACTTAACTCAACACCAACTTAACTCAACCCCAACTTAACTCCACCCCAATTTAACTCAACCCCAACTTAACTCAACCCCAACTTAACTTAACTCCAACTTAACTTAACCCTAACTTAACTTAACCCCAACTTAACTTAACCCCGACTTAACTTAACCCCAACTTAACTTAACCCCAACTTAATTTAACCCCATCTTAACCCCAACATAACTTAACCCCAACTTAACTGAACCCCAACTTAACTTAACCCCAACTTAACTTAACCCCAACTTATCTCAACCCCAACTTAACTTAACCCCAACTTAACTTAACCCCAACTTAACTTAACCCCAACTTAACTTAACCCCAACTTAACTCAACCTCAACTTAACTTAACCCCAACTTAACTCAGCCCCAACTTAACTCAGCCCCAACTTAACTTAACACCAACTTAACTTAACCCCAACTTAACTTAACCCCACTTAACTTAAACCCAACTTAAGTACCCCCAACTTAAGTTAACCCCAAATTAACTCAACCCCAACTTAACTCAACCCCAACTTAACTTAACCCCAACTTATCTTAACCCCAACTTAACTTAACCCCAAATTAACTTAACCCCAACTTAATTTAACCGCAACTTAACTTAACCCCAACTTAACTCAACCCCAACTTAACTTAACCCCAACTTAACTTAACCCCAACTTAAAGTAACCCCAACTTAACTTAACCCCAACTTAACTTAACCCCAACTTAACTTAACCGCAACTTAACTGAACCCCAACTCAACTTAACCCCAACTTAACTTAACCCCAAATTAACGTAACCGCAACTTAACTTAACCCCAACTTAACTCAACCCCAACTTAACTTAACCCTAACTTAACCCCAAATTAACTTAACCCCAACTTAACTTAACCCCATCTTAACTTACCCCCAACTTAACTTACCACCAACTTAACTTACCCCCAACTTAACTTAACCCCAACTTAACTTAACCACAACCTAACTTAACCCCAACTTAACTTAACCCCAACTTAACTTAACCCCAACTTAACTGAACCCCACTTAACTTAAACCCAACTTAAGTACCCCCAACTTAAGTTAACCCCAAATTAACTCAACCCCAACTTAACTTAACCCCAACTTAACTTAACCCCAACTCAACTTAACCCCGCCTTAACTTAACCCCAACTTAAATTAACCCCAACTTAACTTAACCCCAACTTAACTTAACCCCAACTTAACTTAACCCCAAGTTAACTTAACCCCAACTTAACTTAACCCCAACTTAACTTTACCGCAACTTAACTTAACCCCAACTTAACATAACCCCAACTTAACTTAAACCCAACTTAATTTAACCCCAACTTAACCCAAACTTAACTTAACCCCAACTTAACTGAACCCCAACTTAACTAAACCCCAACTTAACTTAACCCCAACTTAACTTAACCCCAACTTAACTCAACCCCAACTTAACTTAACCCCAACTTAACTCAGCCCCAACTTAACTCAGCCCCAACGTAACTTAGCCCCAACTTAACTAAACACCAACTTAACTTAACCCCAACTTAACTTAACCCCAACTTAACTCAACCCCAACTTAAATTAACCCCAACTTAACTTAACCCCAACTTAACTTAACCCCAACTTAATTAACCCCAACTTAAATAAATCCCAACTTAACTTGCCCCCAACTAAACTTACCCCCAACTTAACTTAACCCCAACTTAATTTAACCCCAACTTAATTTAACCCCAACTTAACTTAACCCCAACTTAACTTAACCCCAACTTAACTTAACCCCAACTTAATTTAACCTCAACTTAACTTAACCCCAACTTAATTTAACCCCAACTTAACTTAACCCCAACTTAACTTAACCCCAACTTAATTAGACCCAACTTAAATTAACCCCAACTTAAATTACCCCCAACTTAACTTACCCACAACTTAACTTAACCACAACCTAACTTAACCCCAACTTAACTTAACCCCAACTTAACTTAACCCCAACTTAACTTAACCCCACTTAACTTAAACCCAACTTAAGTACCCCCAACTTAAGTTAACCCCAAATTAACTCAACTCCAACTTAACTCAACCCCAACTTAACTTAACCCCAACTTATCTTAACCCCAACTTAACTTAACCCCAACTTAACTTAACCCCAATTTAATTTAACCCCAACTTAACTTAACCCCAACTTAACTTAACCCCAACTTAACTTAACCCCAACTTAAATTAAGCCCAACTTAACTTAACCCCAACTTAAATTAACCCCAACTTAACTTAACCCCTACTTAAATTAACCGCAACTTAACTGAACCCCAACTCAACTTAACCCCAACTTAACTTAACCCCAACTTAACATAACCCCAACTTAACTTAACCCCAAATTAACTCAACCCCAACTTAACTTACCCTCAACTTAACTTACCCCCAACTTAACTTAACCCCAACTTAACTTAACCCCAACTTAACTTAACCCCACATAACTTAAACCCAACTTAAGTACCCCCAACTTAAGTTAACCCCAAATTAACTCAACCCCAACTTAACTTAACCCCAACTTAACTTAACCCCAACTTAATTAGACCCAACTTAAATTAACCCCAACTTAACTTACACCCAACTTAACTTACCCCCAACTTAACTTAACGACAACCTAACTTAACCCCAACTTAACTTATCCCCAACTTAACTTAACCCCAACTTAAATTAACCCCACTTAACTTAAACCCAACTTAAGTACCCCCAACTTAAGTTAACCCCAAATTAACTCAACCCAACTTAACTTAACCCCAACTTAACTTAACCCCAACTCAACTTAACCCCGCCTTAACTTAACCCCAACTTAAATTAACCCCAACTTAACTTTACCCCAACTTAACTTAACGCCAATTTAACTTAACCCCAACTTAACTTAACCCCAACTTAACTTAACCCCAACTTAACTTAACCCCAACTTAATTTAACCCCAACTTAACTTAACCCCAACTTAACTTGCCCCCAACTTAACTTACCCCCAACTTAACTTAACCCCAACTTACTTTAACCCCAACTTAATTTAACCCCAACTTAACTTAACCCCAACTTAACTTAACCCCAACTTAATTTAACCCCAACTTAACTTAACCCCAACTTAAATTAACCCCAACTTAACTTAACCCCAACTTAACTTAACCCCAACTTAAATTAACCCCAACTTAACTTAACCCCAACTTAACTTAACCCCAACTTAACTTAACCCCAACTTAAATTAACCGCAACTTAACTGAACCCCAACTCAACTTAACTCCAACTTAACTTAACCCCATCTTAACATAACCCCAACTTAACTTAACCCCAACTTAACTCAACCCCAACTTAACTTAACCATAACTTAACCCTAAATTAACTTAACCCCAACTTAATTTAACCCCAACTTAACTTAACCCCAACTTAACTTAACCCCAACTTAACTTAACCCCAACTTAACTTAACCCCAACTTAAATTTACCCCAACTTAACTTAACCCCAACTTAACTTAACCCCAACTTAACTCAACCCCAACTTAACTTAACCCTAACTTAACCCCAAATTAACTTAACCCCAACTTAACATAACCACCACTTAACTTAACCCCAACTTAACTTAACCCCAACTTAATTTAACCCCAACTTAACTTAACCCCAACTTAACTTGCCCCCAACTTAACTTACCCCCAACTTAACTTAACCCCAACTTAATTTAACCCCAACTTAATTTAACCCCAACTTAACTTAACCCCATCTTAACTTACCCCCAACTTAACTTACCACCAACTTAACTTACCCCCAACTTAACTTAACCCCAACTTAACTTAACCCCAACTTAACTTAACTCCAACTTAATTTAACCCCAACTTAACTTAACCCCAACTTAAATTACCCGCAACTTAACTTAACCCCAACTTAAATTAACCCCAACTTAACTTAACCCCAACTTAACTAAACCCCAACTTAACTTAACCCCAAATTAATTTAACCCCAACTTAACCCAAACTTAACTTAACCCCAACTTAACTGAACCCCAACTTAACTAAACCCCAACTTAACTTAACCCCAACTTAACTTAACCCCAACTTAACTTAACCCAAACTTAACTTAACCCCAACTTAACTCAACCCCAACTTAACTTAACCCCAACTTAACTCAGCCCCAACTTAACTCAGCCCCAAATTAACTTAGCCCCAACTTAACTTAACACCAACTTAACTTAACCCCAACTTAACTTAACCCCAACTTAACTTAACCCCAACTTAACTTAACCCCGACTTAACTTAACCCCGACTTAACTTAACCCTAACTTAACTTAACCCCGACTTAACTTAACCCCGACTTAACTTAACCCCAACTTAACTTAACCCCAACTTAACTTAACCCCAACTTAACTTAACCCCAACTTAATTTAACCCCATCTTAACCCCAACTTAACTTAACCCCAACTTAACTGAACCCCAACTTAACTCAACCCCAACTTAACTTAACCCCAACTTAACTTAACCCCAACTTAACTTAACCCCAACTTAACTTAACCCCAACTTAATTAACCCAAACTTAATTTAGCCCCAACTTAACTTAACCCCAACTTAATTTAACCCCAACTTAACTTAACCCCAACTTAACTTAACCCCAACTTAATTAGACCCAACTTAAATTAACCCCAACTTAACTTACCCCCAACTTAACTTACCCCAACTTAACTTAACCACATCCTAACTTAACCCCAACTTAACTTAACCCCAACTTAACTTAACCCCACTTAACTTAAACCCAACTTAAGTACCCCCAACTTAAGTTAACCCCAAATTAACTCAACCCCAACTTAACTCAACCCCTACTTAACTTAACCCCAACTTATCTTAACCCCAACTTAACTTAACCCCAAATTAACTTAACCCCAACTTAATTTAACCGCAACTTAACTTAACCCCAACTTAACTTAACCCCAACTTAACTTAACCCCAACTTAACTTAACCCCAACTTAAAGTAACCCCAACTTAACTTAACCCCAACTTAACTTAACCCCAACTTAACTTAACCGCAACTTAACTGAACCCCAACTCAACTTAACCCCAACTTAACTTAACCCCAACTTAACATAACCCCAACTTAACTTAACCCCAACTTAAACCAACCCAACTTAACTTAACCCTAACTTAACCCCAAATTAACTTAACCCCAACTTAACTTAACCCCATCTTAAATTACCCCCAACTTAACTTACCACCAACTTAACTTACCCCCAACTTAACTTAACCCCAACTTAACTTAACCCCAACTTAACTTAACTCCAACTTAATTTAACCCCAACTTAACTTAACCCCAACTTAATTTAACCCCAACTTAACTTAACTCCAACTTAACTTAACCCCAACTTAATTTGACCCAACTTAAATTAACCCCAACTTAACTTACCCTCAACTTAACTTACCCCCAACTTAACTTAACCCCAACTTAACTTAACCCCAACTTAACTTAACCCCACTTAACTTAAACCCAACTTAAGTACCCCCAACTTAAGTTAAGCCCAAATTAACTCAACCCCAACTTAACTTAACCCCAACTTAACTTAACCCCAACTTAATTAGACCCAACTTAAATTAACCCCAACTTAACTTACCCCCAACTTAACTTACCCCCAACTTAACTTAACCCCAACTTAACTTATCCCCAACTTAACTTAACCCCAACTTAAATTAACCCCAACTTAACTTAACCCCAACTTAAATTAACCCCAACTTAACTTAACCCCTACTTAAATTAACCGCAACTTAACTGAACCCCAACTCAACTTAACCCCAACTTAACTTAACCCCAACTTAACATAACCCCAACTTAACTTAACCCCAAATTAACTCAACCCCAACTTAACTTAACCATAACTTAACCCCAAATTAACTTAACCCCAACTTAACTTAACCCCACCTTAACTTACCCCCAACTTAACTTACCACCAACTTAACTTACCCCCAACTTAACTTAACCCCAACTTAACTTAACCCCAACTTAATTTAACCCGACTTAACTTAAACCCAACTTAAGTACCCCCAACTTAAGTTAACCCCAAATTAACTCAACCCCAACTTAACTTAACCCCAACTTAACTTAACCCCAACTTAATTAGACCCAACTTAAATTAACCGCAACTTAACTTACCCCCAACTTAACTTACCCCCAACTTAACTTAACCACAACCTAACTTAACCCCAACTTAACTTAACCCCAACTTAACTTAACCCCAACTTAACTTAACCCCACTTAACTTAAACCCACCTTAAGTACCCCCAACTTAAGTTAACCCCAAATTAACTCAACCCCAACTCAACTTAACCCCGCCTTAACTTAACCCCAACTTAACTTAACCCCAACTTAAATTACCCGCAACTTAACTTAACCCCAACTTAAATTAACCCCAACTTAACTTAACCCCAGTTTAACTAAACCCCAACTTAACTTAACCCCAAATTAATTTAACCCCAACTTTACCCAAACTTAACTTAACCCCAACTTAACTGAACCCCAACTTAACTAAACCCCAACTTAACTTAAACCCAACTTAACTTAACCCCAACTTAACTTAACCCCAACTTAACTTAACCCCAACTTAACTCAACCCCAACTTAACTTAACCCCAACTTAACTCAGCCCCAACTTAACTCAGCCCCAACTTAACTTAACCCCAACTTAACTTAACCCTAACTTAACTTAACCCCAACTTAACTTAACCCCAACTTAATATAAACCCAACTTAATTTAACCGCAACTTAACTCAACCCCAACTTAAATTAACCCCAACTTAACTTAACCCCAACTTAACTTAACCCCAACTTAATTAACCCCAACTTAAATAAACCCCAACTTAAATTAACACCAACTTAACTTAACCCCAACTTAATTTAACCCCAACTTAACTTAACCCCAACTTAACTTGCCCCCAACTTAACTTACCCCCAACTTAACTTAACCCCAACTTAATTTAACCCCAACTTAATTTAACCCCAACTTAACTTAAACCCAACTTAACTTAACCCCAACTTAACTTAACCCTAAATTAACTCAACCCCAACTTAACTCAACCCCAACTTAACTTAACCCCAACTTAACTTAACCCCAACTTAACTTAACCACAAATTAACTTAGCCCCAACTTAAATTAACCCCAACTTAACTCAACCCCAAATTAACTTAACCCCGACTTAACTTAACCCCAACTTAACTTAACCACAAAATTAACTTAACCCCAATTTAAATTAACCCCAACTTAACTTAACCCCAACTTAACATAACCACCACTTAACTTAACCCCAACTTAACTTAACCCCAACTTAAATTAACCCCAACTTAACTTAACCCCAACTTAACTAAACCCCAACTTAACTTAACCCCAACTTCATTTAACCCCAACTTAACCCAAACTTAACTTAACACCAACTTAACTGAACCCCAACTTAACTTAGCCCCAACTTAACTTAGCCCCAACTTAACTTAGCCCCAACTTAACTTAGCCCCAACTTAACTTAAACTCAACTTAACTTAACTGCAACTTAACTTAACCGCAACTTAAGTTAACCCCAACTTAACTCAACCCCAACTTAACTCAACCCCAACTTAACTTAACTCCAACTTAACTTAACCCTAACTTAACTTAACCCCGACTTAACTTAACCCCGACTTAACTTAACCCCAACTTAACTTAACCCCAACTTAATTTAACCCCATCTTAACCCCAACTTAACTTAACCCCAACTTAACTGAACCCCAACTTAACTTAACCCCAACTTAACTTAACCCCAACTTACCTCAACCCCAACTTAACTTAACCCCAACTTATCTTAACCCCAACTTAACTTAACCCCAAATTAACTTAACCCCAACTTAATTTAACCGCAACTTAACTTAACCCCAACTTAACTTAACCCCAACTTAACTTAACCCCAACTTAACTTAACCCCAACTTAAAGTAACCCCAACTTAATTTAACCCCAACTTAACTTAACCCCAACTTAACTTAACCGCAACTTAACTGAACCCCAACTCAACTTAACCCCAACTTAACTTAACCCCAAATTAACGTAACCGCAACTTAACTTAACCCCAACTTAACTCAACCCCAATTTAACTTAACCCTAACTTAACCCCAAATTAACTTAACCCCAACTTAACTTAACCCCATCTTAACTTACCCCCAACTTAACTTACCACCAACTTAACTTACCCCCAACTTAACTTAACCCCAACTTAACTTAACCCCAACTTAACTTAACTCCAACTTAATTTAACCCCAACTTAATTTAACCCCATCTTAACATAACCCCAACTTAACTTAACCCCAACTTAACTCAACCCCAACTTAACTTAACCATAACTTAACCCTAAATTAACTTAACCCCAACTTAATTTAACCCCAACTTAACTTAACTCCAACTTAACTTAACCCCAACTTAACTTAACCCCAACTTAACTTAACCCCAACTTAAATTAACCCCAACTTAACTTAACCCCAACTTAACTTAACCCCAACTTAACTCAACCCCAACTTAACTTAACCCTAACTTAACCCCAAATTAACTTAACCCCAACTTAACATAACCACCACTTAACTTAACCCCAACTTAACTTGACCCCAACTTAATTTAACCCCAACTTAACTTAACCCCAACTTAACTTGCCCCCAACTTAACTTACCCCCAACTTAACTTAACCCCAACTTAATTTAACCCCAACTTAATTTAACCCCAACTTAACTTAACCCCATCTTAACTTACCCCCAACTTAACTTACCACCAACTTAACTTACCCCCAACTTAACTTAACCCCAACTTAACTTAACCCCAACTTAACTTAACTCCAACTTAATTTAACCCCAACTTATCTTAACCCCAACTTAAATTACCCGCAACTTAACTTAACCCCAACTTAAATTAACCCCAACTTAACTTAACCCCAACTTAAATAAACCCCAACTTAACTTAACCCCAACTTAATTTAACCCCAACTTAACCCAAACTTAACTTAACCCCAACTTAACTGAACCCCAACTTAACTAAACCCCAACTTAACTTAACCCCAACTTAACTTAACCCCAACTTAACTTAGCCCCAACTTAACTTAACACCAACTTAACTTAACCCCAACTTAACTTAACTCCAACTTAACTTAACCCTAACTTAACTTAACCCCGACTTAACTTAACCCCGACTTAACTTAACCCCAACTTAACTTAACCCCAACTTAACTTAACCCCAACTTAACTTAACCCCAACTTAATTTAACCCCATTTTAACCCCAACTTAACTTAACCCCAACTTAACTGAACCCCAACTTAACTCAACCCCAACTTAACTTAACCCCAACTTAACTTAACCCCAACTTAACTTAACCCCAACTTAACTTAACCCCAACTTAACTCAGCCCCAACTTAACTCAGCCCCAACTTAACTTAGCCCCAACTTAACTTAACACCAACTTAACTTAACCCCAACTTAACTTAACCCCAACTTAATTTAACCCCAACTTAACATAACCCCAACTTAACTTAACCCCAACTTAACTCAACCCCAACTTAACTTAACCCTAACTTAACCCCAAATTAACTTAACCCCAACTTAACTTAACCCCATCTTAACTTACCCCCAACTTAACTTACCACCAACTTAACTTACCCCCAACTTAACTTAACCCCAACTTAACTTAACCCCAACTTAACTTAACCCCAACTTAATTAACCCAAACTTAATTTAGCCCCAACTTAACTTAACCCCAACTTAATTTAACCCCAAGTTAACTTAACCCCAACTTAACTTAACCCCAACTTAATTAGACCCAACTTAAATTAACCCCAACTTAACTTACCCCCAACTTAACTTACCCCAACTTAACTTAACCACATCCTAACTTAACCCCAACTTAACTTAACCCCAACTTAACTTAACCCCACTTAACTTAAACCCAACTTAAGTACCCCCAACTTAAGTTAACCCCAAATTAACTGAACCCCAACTTAACTCAACCCCTTCTTAACTTAACCCCAACTTATCTTAACCCCAACTTAACTTAACCCCAAATTAACTTAACCCCAACTTAATTTAACCGCAACTTAACTTAACCCCAACTTAACTTAAGCCCAACTTAACTTAACCCCAACTTAACTTAACCCCAACTTAAAGTAACCCCAACTTAACTTAACCCCAACTTAACTTAACCCCAACTTAACTTAACCGCAACTTAACTGAACCCAAAATCAACTAAACCCCAACTTAACTTAACCCCAACTTAACATAACCCCAACTTAACTTAACCCCAACTTAAATCAACCCAACTTAACTTAACCCTAACTTAACCCCAAATTAACTTAACCCCAACTTAACTTAACCCCATCTTAACTTACCCCCAACTTAACTTACCACCAACTTAACTTACCCCCAACTTAACTTAACCCCAACTTAACTTAACCCCAACTTAACTTAACTCCAACTTAATTTAACCCCAACTTGACTTAACCCCAACTTAATTTAACCCCAACTTAACTTAACTCCAACTTAACTTAACCCCAACTTAATTTGACCCAACTTAAATTAACCCCAACTTAACTTACCCTCAACTTAACTTACCCCCAACTTAACTTAACCCCAACTTAACCTAACCCCAACTTAACTTAACCCCACTTAACTTAAACCCAACTTAAGTACCCCCAACTTAAGTTAAGCCCAAATTAACTCAACCCCAACTTAACTTAACCCCAACTTAACTTAACCCCAACTTAATTAGACCCATCTTAAATTAACCCCAACTTAACTTACCCCCAACTTAACTTACCCCCAACTTAACTTAACCACAACCTAACTTAACCCCAACTTAACTTAACCCCAACTTAACTGAACCCCACTTAACTTAAACCCAACTTAAGTACCCCCAACTTAAGTTAACCCCAAATTAACTCAACCCCAACTTAACTTAACCCCAACTTAACTTAACCCCAACTCAACTTAACCCCGCCTTAACTTAACCCCAACTTAAATTAACCCCAACTTAACTTAACCCCAACTTAACTTAACCCCAACTTAACTTAACCCCAAGTTAACTTAACCCCAACTTAACTTAACCCCAACTTAACTTAACCGCAACTTAACTTAACCCCAACTTAACATAACCCCAACTTAACTTAACCCCAACTTAATTTAACCCCAACTTAACCCAAACTTAACTTAACCCCAACTTAACTGAACCCCAACTTAACTAAACCCCAACTTAACTTAAACTCAACTTAACTTAACCCCAACTTAACTTAACCCCAACTTAACTTAACCCCAACTTAATTTAACCCCATTTTAACCCCAACTTAACTTAACCCCAACTTAACTGAACCCCAACTTAACTCAACCCCAACTTAACTTAACCCCAACTTAACTTAACCCCAACTTAACTTAACCCCAACTTAACTTAACCCCAACTTAACTCAGCCCCAACTTAACTCAGCCCCAACTTAACTTAGCCCCAACTTAACTTAACACCAACTTAACTTAACCCCAACTTAACTTAACCCCAACTTAATTTAACCCCAACTTAACATAACCCCAACTTAACTTAACCCCAACTTAACTCAACCCCAACTTAACTTAACCCTAACTTAACCCCAAATTAACTTAACCCCAACTTAACTTAACCCCATCTTAACTTACCCCCAACTTAACTTACCACCAACTTAACTTACCCCCAACTTAACTTAACCCCAACTTAACTTAACCCCAACTTAACTTAACCCCAACTTAATTAACCCAAACTTAATTTAGCCCCAACTTAACTTAACCCCAACTTAATTTAACCCCAAGTTAACTTAACCCCAACTTAACTTAACCCCAACTTAATTAGACCCAACTTAAATTAACCCCAACTTAACTTACCCCCAACTTAACTTACCCCAACTTAACTTAACCACATCCTAACTTAACCCCAACTTAACTTAACCCCAACTTAACTTAACCCCACTTAACTTAAACCCAACTTAAGTACCCCCAACTTAAGTTAACCCCAAATTAACTCAACCCCAACTTAACTCAACCCCTTCTTAACTTAACCCCAACTTATCTTAACCCCAACTTAACTTAACCCCAAATTAACTTAACCCCAACTTAATTTAACCGCAACTTAACTTAACCCCAACTTAACTTAACCCCAACTTAACTTAACCCCAACTTAACTTAACCCCAACTTAAAGTAACCCCAACTTAACTTAACCCCAACTTAACTTAACCCCAACTTAACTTAACCGCAACTTAACTGAACCCAAAATCAACTAAACCCCAACTTAACTTAACCCCAACTTAACATAACCCCAACTTAACTTAACCCCAACTTAAATCAACCCAACTTAACTTAACCCTAACTTAACCCCAAATTAATTTAACCCCAACTTAACTTAACCCCATCTTAACTTACCCCCAACTTAACTTAACCCCAACTTAACTTAACTCCAACTTAATTTAACCCCAACTTGACTTAACCACAACTTAATTTAACCCCAACTTAACTTAACTCCAACTTAACTTAACCCCAACTTAATTTGACCCAACTTAAATTAACCCCAACTTAACTTACCCTCAACTTAACTTACCCCCAACTTAACTTAACCCCAACTTAACCTAACCCCAACTTAACTTAACCCCACTTAACTTAAACCCAACTTAAGTACCCCCAACTTAAGTTAAGCCCAAATTAACTCAACCCCAACTTAACTTAACCCCAACTTAACTTAACCCCAACTTAATTAGACCCAACTTAAATTAACCCCAACTTAACTTACCCCCAACTTAACTTACCCCCAACTTAACTTAACCACAACCTAACTTAACCCCAACTTAACTTAACCCCAACTTAACTTAACCCCAACTTAACTGAACCCCACTTAACTTAAACCCAACTTAAGTACCCCCAACTTAAGTTAACCCCAAATTAACTCAACCCCAACTTAACTTAACCCCAACTTAACTTAACCCCAACTCAACTTAACCCCGCCTTAACTTAACCCCAACTTAAATTAACCCCAACTTAACTTAACCCCAACTTAACTTAACCCCCAACTTAACTTAACCCCAAGTTAACTTAACCCCAACTTAACTTAACCCCAACTTAACTTAACCGCAACTTAACTTAACCCCAACTTAACATAACCCCAACTTAACTTAACCCCAACTTAATTTAACCCCAACTTAACCCAAACTTAACTTAACCCCAACTTAACTGAACCCCAACTTAACTAAACCCCAACTTAACTTAACCCCAACTTAAGTTAACCCCAACTTAACTCAACCCCAACTTAACTTAACCCCAACTTAACTCAGCCCCAACTTAACTCAGCCCCAACTTAACTTAGCCCCAACTTAACTTAACACCAACTTAACTTAACCCCAACTTAACATAACCCCAACTTAACTCAACCCCAACTTAAATTAACCCCAACTTAACTTAACACCAACTTAACTTAACCCCAACTTAATTAACCCCAACTTAAATAAACCCCAACTTAACTTAACACCAACTTAACTTAACCCCAACTTAATTTAACCCCAACTTAACTTAACCCCAACTTAACTTGCCCCCAACTTAACTTACCCCCAACTTAACTTAACCCCAACTTAATTTAACCCCAACTTAATTTAACCCCAACTTAACTTAACCCCAACTTAACTTAACCCCAACTTAACTTAACCCCAACTTAATTAGACCCAACTTAAATTAACCCCAACTTAAATTACCCCCAACTTAACTTACCCCCAACTTAACTTAACCACAACCTAACTTAACCCCAACTTAACTTAACCCCAACTTAACTTAACCCCAACTTAACTTAACCCCACTTAACTTAAACCCAACTTAAGTACCCCCAACTTAAGTTAACCCCAAATTAACTCAACTCCAACTTAACTCAACCCCAACTTAACTTAACCCCAACTTATCTTAACCCCAACTTAACTTAACCCCAACTTATCTTAACCCCAATTTAATTTAACCCCAACTTAACTTAACCCCAACTTAACTTAACCCCAACTTAACTTAACCCCAACTTAACTTAACCCCAACTTAAATTAAGCCCAACTTAACTTAACCCCAACTTAAATTAACCCCAACTTAACTTAACCCCTACTTAAATTAACCGCAACTTAACTGAACCCCAACTCAACTTAACCCCAACTTAACTTAACCCCAACTTAACATAACCCCAACTTAACTTAACCCCAAATTAACTCAACCCCAACTTAACTTACCCTCAACTTAACTTACCCCCAACTTAACTTAACGACAACCTAACTTAACCCCAACTTAACTTAACCCCAACTTAACTTAACCCCAACTTAACTTAACCCCACTTAACTTAAACCCAACTTAAGTACCCCCAACTTAAGTTAACCCCAAATTAACTCAACCAACTTAACTTAACCCCAACTTAACTTAACCCCAACTCAACTTAACCCCGCCTTAACTTAACCCCAACTTAAATTAACCCCAACTTAACTTTACTCCAACTTAACTTAACGCCAATTTAATTTAACCCCAACTTAACTTAACCCCAACTTAACTTAACCCCAACTTAACTTAACCCCAACTTAATTAAACCCCAACTTAACTTAACCCCAACTTAACTTGCCCCCAACTTAACTTACCCCCAACTTAACTTAACCCCAACTTACTTTAACCCCAACTTAATTTAACCCCAACTTAACTTAACCCCAACTTAACTTAACCCCAACTTAATTTAACCCCAACTTAACTTAACCCCAACTTAAATTAACCCCAACTTAAATTAACCCCAACTTAACTTAACCCCAACTTAAATTAACCCCAACTTAACTTAACCCCAACTTAACTTAACCCCAACTTAACTTAACCCCAACTTAAATTAACCGCAACTTAACTGAACCCCAACTCAACTTAACTCCAACTTAAGTTAACCCCATCTTAACATAACCCCAACTTAACTTAACCCCAACTTAACTCAACCCCAACTTAACTTAACCATAACTTAACCCTAAATTAACTTAACCCCAACTTAATTTAACCCCAACTTAACTTAACCCCAACTTAACTTAACCCCAACTTAACTTAACCCCAACTTAACTTAACCCCAACTTAAATTAACCCCAACTTAACTTAACCCCAACTTAACTTAACCCCAACTTAACTCAACCCCAACTTAACTTAACCCTAACTTAACCCCAAATTAACTTAACCCCAACTTAACATAACCACCACTTAACTTAACCCCAACTTAACTTAACCCCAACTTAATTTAACCCCAACTTAACTTAACCCCAACTTAACTTGCCCCCAACTTAACTTACCCCCAACTTAACTTAACCCCAACTTAATTTAACCCCAACTTAATTTAACCCCAACTTAACTTAACCCCATCTTAACTTACCCCCAACTTAACTTACCACCAACTTAACTTACCCCCAACTTAACTTAACCCCAACTTAACTTAACCCCAACTTAACTTAACTCCAACTTAATTTAACCCCAACTTAACTTAACCCCAACTTAAATTACCCGCAACTTAACTTAACCCCAACTTAAATTAACCCCAACTTAACTTAACCCCAACTTAACTAAACCCCAACTTAACTTAACCCCAACTTAACTTAACCCCAACTTAACTTAACCCCAACTTAACTTAACCCCAACTTAACTCAACCCCAACTTAACTTAACCCCAACTTAACTCAGCCCCAACTTAACTCAGCCCCAACTTAACTTAGTCCCAACTTAACTTAACACCAACTTAACTTAACCCCAACTTAACTTAACCCCAACTTAACTTAACCCCAACTTAACTCAACACCAACTTAACGCAACCCCAACTTAACTCCACCCCAATTTAACTCAACCCCAACTTAACTCTACCCCAACTTAACTTAACTCCAACTTAACTTAACCCTAACTTAACTTAACCCCGACTTAACTTAACCCCGACTTAACTTAACCCCAACTTAACTTAACCCCAACTTAACTTAACCCCAACTTAACTTAACCCCAACTTAATTTAACCCCATCTTAACCCCAACTTAACTTAACCCCAACTTAACTGAACCCCAACTTAACTCAACCCCAACTTAACTTAACCCCAACTTAACTTAACCCCAACTTAATTTAACCCCAACTTAACATAACCCCAACTTAACTTAACCCCAACTTAACTCAACCCCAACTTAACTTAACCCTAACTTAACCCCAAATTAACTTAACCCCAACTTAACTTAACCCCATCTTAACTTACCCCCAACTTAACTTACCACCAACTTAACTTACCCCCAACTTAACTTAACCCCAACTTAACTTAACCCCAACTTAACTTAACCCCAACTTAATTAACCCAAACTTAATTTAGCCCCAACTTAACTTAACCCCAACTTAATTTAACCCCAACTTAACTTAACCCCAACTTAACTTAACCCCAACTTAATTAGACCCAACTTAAATTAACCCCAACTTAACTTACCCCCAACTTAACTTACCCCAACTTAACTTAACCACATCCTAACTTAACCCCAACTTAACTTAACCCCAACTTAACTTAACCCCACTTAACTTAAACCCAACTTAAGTACCCCCAACTTAAGTTAACCCCAAATTAACTCAACCCCAACTTAACTCAACCACTACTTAACTTAACCCCAACTTAAAGTAACCCCAACTTAACTTAACCCCAACTTAACTTAACCCCAACTTAACTTAACCGCAACTTAACTGAACCCCAACTCAACTTAACCCCAACTTAACTTAACCCCAACTTAACATAACCCCAACTTAACTTAACCCCAACTTAAATCAACCCAACTTAACTTAACCCTAACTTAACCCCAAATTAACTTAACCCCAACTTAACTTAACCCCATCTTAACTTACCCCAAACTTAACTTACCACCAACTTAACTTACCCCCAACTTAACTTAACCCCAACTTAACTTAACCCCAACTTAACTTAACTCCAACTTAATTTAACCCCAACTTAACTTAACCCCAACTTAATTTAACCCCAACTTAACTTAACTCCAACTTAACTTAACCCCAACTTAATTTGACCCAACTTAAATTAACCCCAACTTAACTTACCCTCAACTTAACTTACCCCCAACTTAAC
This sequence comes from Eledone cirrhosa, assembly GCA_964016885.1. Lineage (NCBI taxonomy): Eukaryota > Metazoa > Mollusca > Cephalopoda > Octopoda > Eledonidae > Eledone > Eledone cirrhosa. The sequence continues at coordinate 135,014,100 of OZ024744.1, read as the reverse complement.
TTAACCCCAACTTAACTTAACCCCAACTTAACTTAACCCCACTTAACTTAAACCCAACTTAAGTACCCCCAACTTAAGTTAAGCCCAAATTAACTCAACCCCAACTTAACTTAACCCCAACTTAACTTAACCCCAACTTAATTAGACCCAACTTAAATTAACCCCAACTTAACTTACCCCCAACTTAACTTACCCCCAACTTAACTTAACCACAACCTAACTTAACCCCAACTTAACTTAACCCCAACTTAACTTAACCCCAACTTAACTTAACCCCAACTTAACTGAACCCCACTTAACTTAAACCCAACTTAAGTACCCCCAACTTAAGTTAACCCCAAATTAACTCAACCCCAACTTAACTTAACCCCAACTTAACTTAACCCCAACTCAACTTAACCCCGCCTTAACTTAACCCCAACTTAAATTAACCCCAACTTAACTTAACCCCAACTTAACTTAACCCCAACTTAACTTAACCCCAAGTTAACTTAACCCCAACTTAACTGAACCCCAACTTAACTAAACCCCAACTTAACTTAACCCCAACTTAACTTAACCCCAACTTAACTCAACCCCAACTTAACTTAACCCCAACTTAACTCAGCCCCAACTTAACTCAGCCCCAACTTAACTTAGCCCCAACTTAACTTAACACCAACTTAACTTAACCCCAACTTAACTTAACCCCAACTTAACTCAACCCCAACTTAAATTAACCCCAACTTAACTTAACCCCAACTTAACTTAACCCCAACTTAATTAACCCCAACTTAAATAAACCCCAACTTAACTTAACACCAACTTAACTTAACCCCAACTTAATTTAACCCCAACTTAACTTAACCCCAATTTAACTTGCCCCCAACTTAACATACCCCCAACTTAACTTAACCCCAACTTAATTTAACCCCAACTTAATTTAACCCCAACTTAACTTAACCCCAACTTAACTTAACCCCAACTTAACTTAACCGCAACTTAACTGAACCCAAAATCAACTAAACCCCAACTTAACTTAACCCCAACTTAACTTAACCCCAACTTAACTTAACCCCAACTTAATTTAACCTCAACTTAACTTAACCCCAACTTAATTTAACCCCAACTTAACGTAACCCCAACTTAACTTAACCCCAACTTAATTAGACCCAACTTAAATTAACCCCAACTTAAATTACCCCCAACTTAACTTACCCCCAACTTAACTTAACCACAACCTAACTTAACCCCAACTTAACTTAACTCCAACTTAACTTAACCCCAACTTAACTTAACCCCACTTAACTTAAACCCAACTTAAGTACCCCCAACTTAAGTTAACCCCAAATTAACTCAACCCCAACTTAACTCAACCCCTTCTTAACTTAACCCCAACTTATCTTAACCCCAACTTAACTTAACCCCAAATTAACTTAACCCCAACTTAATTTAACCGCAACTTAACTTAACCCCAACTTAACTTAACCCCAACTTAACTTAACCCCAACTTAACTTAACCCCAACTTAAAGTAACCCCAACTTAACTTAACCCCAACTTAACTTAACCCCAACTTAACTTAACCGCAACTTAACTGAACCCAAAATCAACTAAACCCCAACTTAACTTAACCCCAACTTAACATAACCCCAACTTAACTTAACCCCAACTTAAATCAACCCAACTTAACTTAACCCTAACTTAACCCCAAATTAATTTAACCCCAACTTAACTTAACCCCATCTTAACTTACCCCCAACTTAACTTACCACCAACTTAACTTACCCCCAACTTAACTTAACCCCAACTTAACTTAACCCCAACTTAACTTAACTCCAACTTAATTTAACCCCAACTTGACTTAACCACAACTTAATTTAACCCCAACTTAACTTAACTCCAACTTAACTTAACCCCAACTTAATTTGACCCAACTTAAATTAACCCCAACTTAACTTACCCTCAACTTAACTTACCCCCAACTTAACTTAACCCCAACTTAACCTAACCCCAACTTAACTTAACCCCACTTAACTTAAACCCAACTTAAGTACCCCCAACTTAAGTTAAGCCCAAATTAACTCAACCCCAACTTAACTTAACCCCAACTTAACTTAACCCCAACTCAACTTAACCCCGCCTTAACTTACCCCCAACTTAACTTACCACCAACTTAACTTACCCCCAACTTAACTTAACCCCAACTTAACTTAACCCCAACTTAACTTAACTCCAACTTAATTTAACCCCAACTTGACTTAACCCCAACTTAATTAGACCCAACTTAAATTAACCCCAACTTAACTTACCCCCAACTTAACTTACCCCCAACTTAACTTAACCACAACCTAACTTAACCCCAACTTAACTTAACCCCAACTTAACTTAACCCCAACTTAACTGAACCCCACTTAACTAAAAACCCAACTTAAGTACCCCCAACTTAAGTTAACCCCAAATGAACTCAACCCCAACTTAACTTAACCCGAACTTAACTTAACCCCAACTCAACTTAACCCCGCCTTAACTTAACCCCAACTTAAATTAACCCCAACTTAACTTAACCCCAACTTAACTTAACCCCAACTTAACTTAACCCCAAGTTAACTTAACCCCAACTTAACTTAACCCCAACTTAACTTAACCGCAACTTAACTTAACCCCAACTTAACATAACCCCAACTTAACTTAACCCCAACTTAATTTAACCCCAACTTAACCCAAACTTAACTTAACCCCAACTTAACTGAACCCCAACTTAACTAAACCCCAACTTAACTTAACCCCAACTTAACTTAACCCCAACTTAACTCAACCCCAACTTAACTTAACCCCAACTTAACTCAGCCCCAACTTAACTCAGCCCCAACTTAACTTAGCCCCAACTTAACTTAACACCAACTTAACTTAACCCCAACTTAACATAACCCCAACTTAACTCAACCCCAACTTAAATTAACCCCAACTTAACTTGACACCAACTTAACTTAACCCCAACTTAATTAACCCCAACTTAAATAAACCCCAACTTAACTTAACACCAACTTAACTTAACCCCAACTTAATTTAACCCCAACTTAACTTAACCCCAACTTAACTTGCCCCCAACTTAACTTACCCCCAACTTAACTTAACCCCAACTTAATTTAACCCCAACTTAATTTAACCCCAACTTAACTTAACCCCAACTTAACTTAACCCCAACTTAACTTAACCCCAACTTAATTAGACCCAACTTAAATTAACCCCAACTTAAATTACCCCCAACTTAACTTACCCCCAACTTAACTTAACCACAACCTAACTTAACCCCAACTTAACTTAACCCCAACTTAACTTAACCCCAACTTAACTTAACCCCACTTAACTTAAACCCAACTTAAGTACCCCCAACTTAAGTTAACCCCAAATTAACTCAACTCCAACTTAACTCAACCCCAACTTAACTTAACCCCAACTTATCTTAACCCCAACTTAACTTAACCCCAACTTATCTTAACCCCAATTTAATTTAACCCCAACTTAACTTAACCCCAACTTAACTTAACCCCAACTTAACTTAACCCCAACTTAACTTAACCCCAACTTAACTTAACCCCAACTTAAATTAAGCCCAACTTAACTTAACCCCAACTTAAATTAACCCCAACTTAACTTAACCCCTACTTAAATTAACCGCAACTTAACTGAACCCCAACTCAACTTAACCCCAACTTAACTTAACCCCAACTTAATTAGACCCAACTTAAATTAACCCCAACTTAACTTACACCCAACTTAACTTACCCCCAACTTAACTTAACGACAACCTAACTTAACCCCAACTTAACTTAACCCCAACTTAACTTAACCCCAACTTAACTTAACCCCACTTAACTTAAACCCAACTTAAGTACCCCCAACTTAAGTTAACCCCAAATTAACTCAACCAACTTAACTTAACCCCAACTTAACTTAACCCCAACTCAACTTAACCCCGCCTTAACTTAACCCCAACTTAAATTAACCCCAACTTAACTTTACCCCAACTTAACTTAACGCCAATTTAATTTAACCCCAACTTAACTTAACCCCAACTTAACTTAACCCCAACTTAACTTAACCCCAACTTAATTAAACCCCAACTTAACTTAACCCCAACTTAACTTGCCCCCAACTTAACTTAACCCCAACTTAAATTAACCCCAACTTAACTTAAACTCAACTTAACTAACCAACTTAACTTAACCCCAACTTAACCCCAACTTAACTTAACCCCAACTTAACTTAAACCCAACTTTACTTAACCCCAACTTAACTTAACCCCAACTTAACTTAACCCCGACTTAACTTAACCCCAACTTAACTTAACCCCAACTTAACTTAGCCCCAACTTAACTTAGCCCCAACTTAACTTAGCCCCAACTTAACTTAACCCCAACTTAACTTAACCGCACCTTAACTTAACCTCAACTTAACTTAACTGCAACTTAACTTAACCTCAATTTAACTTAACCCCAACTTAACTCAACACCAACTTAACTCAACCCCAACTTAACTCAACCCCAATTTAACTCAACCCCAACTTAAATTAACCCCGACTTAACTTAACCCCAACTTAACTTAACCCCAACTTAACTTAACCCCAACTTAACTTAACTCCAACGTAATTTAACCCCATCTTAACCCCAACTTAACTTAACCCCAACTTAACTGAACCCCAACTTAACTGAACCCCAACTTAACTTAACCCCAACTTAAATTAACCCCAACTTAACTTAACCCCAACTTAACTTAACCCCAACTTAACTTAACCCCAACTTAACTCAGCCCCAACTTAACTTAGCCCCAACTTAACTTAACCCCAACTTAACTTAACCCCAACTTAACTTAACCCCAACTTAACTTAACCCCAACTTAACTTAAACCCAACTTAACTTAACCCCAACTTAAATTATCCCCAACTTAACTTACCCCAACTTAACTTAACCTCAACTTAACTTAACTGCAACTTAACTCAACCACAACTTAACTCAACCCCAATTTAACTCAACCCCAACTTAACTCAACCCCAACTTAACTTAACCCCAACTTAACTGAACCCTAACTTAACTTAACCCCGACTTAAATTAACCCCGACTTAACTTAACCCCAACTTAACTTAACCCCAACTTAACTTAACCCCAACTTAACTTAACTCCAACGTAATTTAACCCCATCTTAACCCCAACTTAACTTAACCCCAACTTAACTGAACCCCAACTTAACTGAACCCCAACTTAACTTAACCCCAACTTAAATAAACCCCAACTTAACTTAACCCCAACTTAACTTAACCCCAACTTAACTTAACCCCAACTTAACTTAACCCCAACTTAACTCAGCCCCAACTTAACTTAACCCCAACTTAACTTAACCCCAACTTAACTTAACCCCAACTTAACTTAACCCCAACTTAAATTACCCGCAACTTAACTTAACCCCAACTTAACTTAACCCCAACTTAACTTAACCCCAACTTAACTTAACCCCAGCTTAACTTAACCCCAACTTAAATTAACCCCAACTTAACTTAACCCCAACTTAACTTAACCCAAACTTAACTTAACCCAAACTTAATTTAACCCCAACTTAACTTAACCTCAACTTAACTTAACCCCAACTTAACTTAACCCCAATTAACTTAACCCCAACTTAACTTAACCCCAACTTAACTTAACCCCAACTTAAATTAACCCCAACTTAACTTAACCCCAACTTAACTTAACCCCGACTTAACTTAACCCCAACTTAACTTAACCCCAACTTAACTTAACCACAACTTAACTTAACCCCAACTTAACTTAACCCCAACTTAACTTAAACCTAACTTAACTTAACCCCAACTTAACCCCAACTTAACTCAACCCCAACTTAACTTAACCCCAACTTAACTTAAACCCAACTTAACTTAACCCCAACTTAACTTAACCCCAAATTAACTCAGCCCCAACTTAACTCAACCCCAACTTAACTTAACCCCAACTTAACTTAAACCCAACTTAACTTAACCCCAACTTAACTTAACCCCAACATAACTTAACCCCAACTTAAATTAACCCCAACTTAACTTAACCCCAACTTAACTTAACCCCGACTTAACTTAACCCCAACTTAACTTAACCCCAACTTAACTTAGCCCCAACTTAACTGAGCCCCAACTTAACTTAGCCCCAACTTAACTTAAGCCCAACTTAACTTAACCGCACCTTAACTTAACCTCAACTTAACTTAACTGCAACTTAACTCAACCCCAACTTAACTCAACCCCAATTTAACTCAACCCCAACTTAACTCAACCCCAACTTAACTTAACCCCAACTTAACTGAACCCTAACTTAACTTAACCCCGACTTAAATTAACCCCGACTTAACTTAACCCCAACTTAACTTAACCCCAACTTAACTTAACCCCAACTTAACTTAACTCCAACGTAATTTAACCCCATCTTAACCCGAACTTAACTTAACCCCAACTTAACTGAACCCCAACTTAACTGAACCCCAACTTAACTTAACCCCAACTTAAATAAACCCCAACTTAACTTAACCCCAACTTAACTTAACCCCAACTTAACTTAACCCCAACTTAACTTAACCCCAACTTAACTCAGCCCCAACTTAAATTAGCCCCAACTTAACTTAACCCCAACTTAACTTAACCCCAACTTAACTTAACCCCAACTTAACTTAACCCCAACTTAACTTAACCCCAACTTAAATTACCCGCAACTTAACTTAACCCCAACTTAAATTAACCCCAACTTAACTTAACCCCAACTTAACTTAACCCCAGCTTAACTTAACCCCAACTTAAATTAACCCCAACTTAACTTAAACTCAACTTAACTAACCAACTTAACTTAACCCCAACTTAACTTAACCCCAACTTAACTTAAACTCAAACTTAACTTAACCCCAACTTAAATTATCCCCAACTTAACTTAACCCCAACTTAACTTAACCCCAACTTAACTTAACCCCAACTTAACTTAACCCCAACTTAAATTAACCCCAACTTAACTTAACCCCAACTTAACTTAACCCCGACTTAACTTAACCCCAACTTAACTTAACCCCAACTTAACTTAACCCCAACTTAAATTAACCCCAACTTAACTTAACCCCGACTTAACTTAACCCCACCTTAACTTAACCCCAACTTAACTTAACCCCAACTTAACTTACCCCCAACTTAACTTACCCCCAACTTAACTGAACCCCAACTTAAGTTAAGCCTAACTTAACTTAACGCCAACTTAACTTAACGCCAACTTAACTTAACCCCGACTTTGGTCTTAAGTTAAGTTGGGGCTAAGTTAAGTTGGGGTTAAGTCAAGTTGGAAGTTGGGGTTGAGTGAAGTTGGGGTTAAGTTAAGTTGGGGTTGAGTGAAGTTGGGGTTAAGTTAAGTTGGGGTTGAGTTACGTTGGGGTTGAGTGAAGTTGGGGTTAAGTTAAGTTGGGGTTAACCCCAACTTAACTTAACCCCAACTTAACTTAACCCCAACTTAACTTAACCCCAACTTAAATTAACCCCAACTTAACTTAAACTCAACTTAACTAACCAACTTAACTTAACCCCAACTTAACTTAACCCCAACTTAACTTAAACCCAACTTAACTTAACCCCAACTTAACTTAACCCCAACTTAAATTAACCCCAACTTAACTTAACCCCAACTTAACTTAACCCCGACTTAACTTAACCCCAACTTAACTTAACCCCAACTTAACTTAGCCCCAACTTAACTTAGCCCCAACTTAACTTAGCCCCAACTTAACTTAACCCCAACTTAACTTAACCGCACCTTAACTTAACCTCAACTTAACTTAACTGCAACTTAACTTAACCTCAATTTAACTTAACCCCAACTTAACTCAACACCAACTTAACTCAACCCCAACTTAACTCAACCCCAATTTAACTCAACCCCAACTTAACTCAACCCCAACTTAACTTAACCCCAACTTAACTGAACCCTAACTTAACTTAACCCCGACTTAAATTAACCCCGACTTAACTTAACCCCAACTTAACTTAAACCCAACTTAACTTAACCCCAACTTAACTTAACTCCAACGTAATTTAACCCCATCTTAACCCCAACTTAACTTAACCCCAACTTAACTGAACCCCAACTTAACTGAACCCCAACTTAACTTAACCCCAACTTAAATTAACCCCAACTTAACTTAACCCCAACTTAACTTAACCCCAACTTAACTTAACCCCAACTTAACTCAGCCCCAACTTAACTCAGCCCCAACTTAACTTAACCCCAACTTAACTTAACCCCAACTTAACTTAACCCCAACTTAACTTAACCCCAACTTAACTTAAACCCAACTTAACTTAACCCCAACTTAAATTATCCCCAACTTAACTTACCCCAACTTAACTTAACCCCAACTTAACTTAACCCCAACTTAACTTAACCCAAACTTAATTTAACCCCAACTTAACTTAACCTCAACTTAACTTAACCCCAACTTAACTTAACCCCAATTAACTTAACCCCAACTTAACTTAACCCCAACTTAACTTAACCCCAACTTAAATTAACCCCAACTTAACTTAACCCCAACTTAACTTAACCCCGACTTAACTTAACCCCAACTTAACTTAAACCTAACTTAACTTAACCCCAACTTAACCCCAACTTAACTCAACCCCAACTTAACTTAACCCCAACTTAACTTAAACCCAACTTAAATTAACCCCAACTTAACTTAACCCCAAATTAACTCAGCCCCAACTTAACTCAACCCCAACTTAACTTAACCCCAACTTAACTTAAACCCAACTTAACTTAACCCCAACTTAACTTAACCCCAACATAACTTAACCCCAACTTAAATTAACCCCAACTTAACTTAACCCCAACTTAACTTAACCCCGACTTAACTTAACCCCAACTTAACTTAACCCCAACTTAACTTAGCCCCAACTTAACTGAGCCCCAACTTAACTTAGCCCCAACTTAACTTAAGCCCAACTTAACTTAACCGCACCTTAACTTAACCTCAACTTAAATTAACTGCAACTTAACTCAACCCCAACTTAACTCAACCCCAATTTAACTCAACCCCAACTTAACTCAACCCCAACTTAACTTAACCCCAACTTAACTGAACCCTAACTTAACTTAACCCCGACTTAAATTAACCCCGACTTAACTTAACCCCAACTTAACTTAACCCCAACTTAACTTAACCCCAACTTAACTTAACTCCAACGTAATTTAACCCCATCTTAACCCCAACTTAACTTAACCCCAACTTAACTGAACCCCAACTTAACTGAACCCCAACTTAACTTAACCCCAACTTAAATAAACCCCAACTTAACTTAACCCCAACTTAACTTAACCCCAACTTAACTTAACCCCAACTTAACTTAACCCCAACTTAACTCAGCCCCAACTTAAATTAGCCCCAACTTAACTTAACCCCAACTTAACTTAACCCCAACTTAACTTAACCCCAACTTAACTTAACCCCAACTTAACTTAACCCCAACTTAAATTACCCGCAACTTAACTTAACCCCAACTTAAATTAACCCCAACTTAACTTAACCCCAACTTAACTTAACCCCAGCTTAACTTAACGCCAACTTAAATTAACCCCAACTTAACTTAAACTCAACTTAACTAACCAACTTAACTTAACCCCAACTTAACTTAACCCCAACTTAACTTAAACTCAAACTTAACTTAACCCCAACTTAAATTATCCCCAACTTAACTTAACCCCAACTTAACTTAACCCCAACTTAACTTAACCCCAACTTAACTTAACCCCAACTTAACTTAACCCCAACTTAACTTAACCCCAACTTAACTTAACCCCAACTTAACTTAACCCCAACTTAAATTAACCCCAACTTAACTTAACCCCAACTTAACTTAACCCCAACTTAACTTAACCCCAACTTAACTTAAACCCAACTTAACTTAACCCCAACTTAAATTATCCCCAACTTAACTTACCCCAACTTAACTTAACCCCAACTTAACTTAACCCCAACTTAACTTAACCCAAACTTAATTTAACCCCAACTTAACTTAACCTCAACTTAACTTAACCCCAACTTAACTTAACCCCAATTAACTTAACCCCAACTTAACTTAACCCCAACTTAACTTAACCCCGACTTAACTTAACCCCAACTTAACTTAACCACAACTTAACTTAACCCCAACTTAACTTAACCCCAACTTAACTTAAACCTAACTTAACTTAACCCCAACTTAACCCCAACTTAACTCAACCCCAACTTAACTTAACCCCAACTTAACTTAAACCCAACTTAACTTAACCCCAACTTAACTTAACCCCAAATTAACTCAGCCCCAACTTAACTCAACCCCAACTTAACTTAACCCCAACTTAACTTAAACCCAACTTAACTTAACCCCAACTTAACTTAACCCCAACATAACTTAACCCCAACTTAAATTAACCCCAACTTAACTTAACCCCAACTTAACTTAACCCCGACTTAACTTAACCCCAACTTAACTTAACCCCAACTTAACTTAGCCCCAACTTAACTGAGCCCCAACTTAACTTAGCCCCAACTTAACTTAAGCCCAACTTAACTTAACCGCACCTTAACTTAACCTCAACTTAAATTAACTGCAACTTAACTCAACCCCAACTTAACTCAACCCCAATTTAACTCAACCCCAACTTAACTCAACCCCAACTTAACTTAACCCCAACTTAACTGAACCCTAACTTAACTTAACCCCGACTTAAATTAACCCCGACTTAACTTAACCCCAACTTAACTTAACCCCAACTTAACTTAACCCCAACTTAACTTAACTCCAACGTAATTTAACCCCATCTTAACCCCAACTTAACTTAACCCCAACTTAACTGAACCCCAACTTAACTGAACCCCAACTTAACTTAACCCCAACTTAAATAAACCCCAACTTAACTTAACCCCAACTTAACTTAACCCCAACTTAACTTAACCCCAACTTAACTTAACCCCAACTTAACTCAGCCCCAACTTAAATTAGCCCCAACTTAACTTAACCCCAACTTAACTTAACCCCAACTTAACTTAACCCCAACTTAACTTAACCCCAACTTAACTTAACCCCAACTTAAATTACCCGCAACTTAACTTAACCCCAACTTAAATTATCCCCAACTTAACTTAACCCCAACTTAACTTAACCCCAGCTTAACTTAACGCCAACTTAAATTAACCCCAACTTAACTTAAACTCAACTTAACTAACCAACTTAACTTAACCCCAACTTAACTTAACCCCAACTTAACTTAAACTCAAACTTAACTTAACCCCAACTTAAATTATCCCCAACTTAACTTAACCCCAACTTAACTTAACCCCAACTTAACTTAACCCCAACTTAATTTAACCCCAACTTAACTTAACCCCAACTTAACTTAACCCCAACTTAACTTAACCCCAACTTAACTTAACCCCAACTTAACTCAACCCCAACTTAAATTAACCCCAACTTAACTTAACCCCAACTTAATTAACCCCAACTTAAATTAACACCAACTTAACGTAACCCCAACTTAACTTAACCCCAACTTAATTAACCCCAACTTAAATTAACACCAACTTAACGTAACCCCAACTTAACTTAACCCCAACTTAACTTAACCCCAACTTAACTTAACCCCAACTTAACTTAACCCCAACTTAACTTAAACTCAAACTTAACTTAACCCCAACTTAAATTATCCCCAACTTAACTTAACCCCAACTTAACTTAACCCCAACTTAACTTAACCCCAACTTAACTTAACCCCAACTTAAATTAACCCCAACTTAACTTAACCCCAACTTAACTTAACCACAACTTAACTTAACCACAAATTAACTTAACCCCAACTTAACTTAACCCCAACTTAACTTAACCCCAACTTAACTTAACCCCAACTTAACTTAACCCCAACTTAACTTAACCTCAACTTAACTTAACCCCAAGTTAACTTAACCCCAACTTAACTGAACCCCAACTTAACTTAACCCCAACTTAATATAACCCCAAATTAACTTAACCCCAACTTAACTCAACCCCAACTTAAATTAACCCCAACTTAACTTAACCCCAACTTAACTTAACCCCAACTTAATTAACCCCAACTTAAATTAACCCCAACTTAACTTAGCACCAACTTAACGTAACCCCAACTTAATTTAACCCCAACTTAAATTAACCCCAACTTAACTTGCCCCCAACTTAACTTACCCCCAACTTAACTTAACCCCAACTTAATTTAACCCCAACTTAATTTAACCCCAACTTAACTTAACCCCAACTTAACTCAACACCAACTTAACTCAACCCCAACTTAACTCAACCCCAATTTAACTCAACCCCAACTTAACTCAACCCCAACTTAAATTAACCCCAACTTAACTTAACCCCAACTTAACTTAACCCCAACTTAATTAACCCCAACTTAACTTAACCCCAACTTAACTTAACCCCGACTTAACTTAACCCCAACTTAACTTAACCCCAACTTAACTTAACCCCAAATTAACTCAACCCCAACTTAACTCAACCCCAACTTAACTTAACCCCAACTTAACTTAACCCCAACTTAACTTAACCACAAATTAACTTAGCCCCAACTTAAATTAACCCCAACTTAACTCAACCACAACTTAACTTAACCCCGACTTATCTTAACCCCAACTTAACTTAACCCCAACTTAACTTAACCCCAACTTCACTCAACCCCAACTTAACTTAACCACAAAGTTAACTTAACCCCAATTTAAATTAACCCCAACTTAACTTAACCCCAACTTAACATAACCACCACTTAATTAACCCCAACTTAACTCAACCCCAACTTAACTTAACCCTAACTTAACTTAACCCCAACTTAACCGCAACTTAACTTAACCCCAACTTAACTTACCCCCAACTTAACTTACCCCCAACTTAACTTACCCCCAACTTAACTGAACCCCAACTTAAGTTAAGCCTAACTTAACTTAACGCCAACTTAACTTAACGCCAACTTAACTTAACCCCGACTTTGGGCTTAAGTTAAGTTGGGGCTAAGTTAAGTTGGGGTTAAGTCAAGTTGGAAGTTGGGGTTGAGTGAAGTTGGGGTTAAGTTAAGTTGGGGTTGAGTGAAGTTGGGGTTAAGTTAAGTTGGGGTTGAGTTACGTTGGGGTTGAGTTACGTTGGGGTTAAGTTAAGTTGGGGTTAACCCCAACTTAACTTAACCCCAACTTAACTTAACCCCAACTTAACTTAACCCCAACTTAAATTAACCCCAACTTAACTTAAACTCAACTTAACTAACCAACTTAACTTAACCCCAACTTAACTTAACCCCAACTTAACTTAACCCCAACTTAACTTAAACCCAACTTAACTTAACCCCAACTTAACTTAACCCCAACTTAAATTAACCCCAACTTAATTTAACCCCAACTTAACTTAACCCCGACTTAACTTAACCCCAACTTAACTTAACCCCAACTTAACTTAGCCCCAACTTAACTTAGCCCCAACTTAACTTAGCCCCAACTTAACTTAACCCCAACTTAACTTAACCGCACCTTAACTTAACCTCAACTTAACTTAACTGCAACTTAACTTAACCTCAATTTAACTTAACCCCAACTTAACTAAACACCAACTTAACTCAACCCCAACTTAACTCAACCCCAATTTAACTCAACCCCAACTTAACTCAACCCCAACTTAACTTAACCCCAACTTAACTGAACCCTAACTTAACTTAACCCCGACTTAAATTAACCCCGACTTAACTTAACCCCAACTTAACTTAACCCCAACTTAACTTAACCCCAACTTAACTTAACTCCAACGTAATTTAACCCCATCTTAACCCCAACTTAACTTAACCCCAACTTAACTGAACCCCAACTTAACTTAACCCCAACTTAAATTAACCCCAACTTAACTTAACCCCAACTTAACTTAACCCCAACTTAACTTAACCCCAACTTAACTCAGCCCCAACTTAACTTAGCCCCAACTTAACTTAACCCCAACTTAAGTTAACCCCAACTTAAGTTAACCCCAACTTAACTTAACCCCAACTTAACTTAAACCCAACTTAACTTAACCCCAACTTAAATTATTCCCAAATTAACTTACCCCAACTTAACTTAACCCCAACTTAACTTAACCCCAACTTAACTTAACCCAAACTTAATTTAACCCCAACTTAACTTAACCTCAACTTAACTTAACCCCAACTTAACTTAACCCCAATTAACTTAACCCCAACTTAACTTAACCCCAACTTAACTTAACCCCAACTTAAATTAACCCCAACTTAACTTAACCCCAACTTAACTTAACCCCGACTTAACTTAACCCCAACTTAACTTAACCCCAACTTAACTTAACCACAACTTAACTTAACCCCAACTTAACTTAACCCCAACTTAACTTAAACCTAACTTAACTTAACCCCAACTTAACCCCAACTTAACTCAACCCCAACTTAACTTAACCCCAACTTAACTTAAACCCAACTTAACTTAACCCCAACTTAACTTAACCCCAACTTAACTCAGCCCCAACTTAACTCAACCCCAACTTAACTTAACCCCAACTTAACTTAAACCCAACTTAACTTAACCCCAACTTAACTTAACCCCAACATAACTTAACCCCAACTTAAATTAACCCCAACTTAACTTAACCCCAACTTAACTTAACCCCGACTTAACTTAACCCCAACTTAACTTAACCTCAACTTAACTTAACTGCAACTTAACTCAACCCCAACTTAACTCAACCCCAATTTAACTCAACCCCAACTTAACTCAACCCCAACTTAACTTAACCCCAACTTAACTGAACACTAACTTAACTTAACCCCGACTTAAATTAACCCCGACTTAACTTAACCCCAACTTAACTTAACCCCAACTTAACTTAACCCCAACTTAACTTAACTCCAACGTAATTTAACCCCATCTTAACCCCAACTTAACTTAACCCCAACTTAACTGAACCCCAACTTAACTGAACCCCAACTTAACTTAACCCCAACTTAAATAAACCCCAACTTAACTTAACCCCAACTTAACTTAACCCCAACTTAACTTAACCCCAACTTAACTCAGCCCCAACTTAAATTAGCCCCAACTTAACTTAACCCCAACTTAACTTAACCCCAACTTAACTTAACCCCAACTTAACTTAACCCCAACTTAAATTACCCGCAACTTAACTTAACCCCAACTTAAATTAACCCCAACTTAACTTAACCCCAACTTAACTTAACCCCAGCTTAACTTAACCCCAACTTAACTTAACCCCAACTTAACTTAAACTCAAACTTAACTTAACCCCAACTTAAATTATCCCCAACTTAACTTAACCCCAACTTAACTTAACCCCAACTTAACTTAACCCCAACTTAACTTAACCCCAACTTAAATTAACCCCAACTTAACTTAACCCCAACTTAACTTAACCCCGACTTAACTTAACCCCAACTTAACTTAAC
Organism: Eledone cirrhosa; assembly: GCA_964016885.1. Lineage (NCBI taxonomy): Eukaryota > Metazoa > Mollusca > Cephalopoda > Octopoda > Eledonidae > Eledone > Eledone cirrhosa. The sequence goes on along the minus strand of OZ024744.1, from coordinate 134,998,590 downwards.
CCCAACTTAACTTAACCCCAACTTAAATTAACCCCAACTTAACTTAACCCCAACTTAACTTAACCCCGACTTAACTTAACCCCAGCTTAACTTAACCCCAACTTAACTTAACCACAACTTAACTTAACCACAAATTAACTTAACCCCAACTTAACTTAACCCCAACTTAACTTAACCCCAACTTAACTTAACCCCAACTTAACTTAACCCCAACTTAACTTAAACCTAACTTAACTTAACCCCAACTTAACCCCAACTTAACTCAACCCCAACTTAACTTAGCCCCAACTTAACTCAGCCCCAACTTAACTCAGCCCCAACTTAACTTAGACCCAACTTAACTTAACACCAACTTAACTTAACCCCAACTTAACTTAACCTCAACTTAACTTAACCCCAACTTAACTTAACCCCAACTTAACTGAACCCCAACTTAACTTAACCCCAACTTAATATAACCCCAACTTAACTTAACCCCAACTTAACTCAACCCCAACTTAAATTAACCCCAACTTAACTTAACCCCAACTTAACTTAACCCCAACTTAATTAACCCCAACTTAAATTAACCCCAACTTAACTTAACACCAACTTAACGTAACCCCAACTTAATTTAACCCCAACTTAAATTAACCCCAACTTAACTTGCCCCCAACTTAACTTACCCCCAACTTAACTTAACCCCAAATTAATTTAACCCCAACTTAATTTAACCCCAACTTAACTTAAACCGAACTTAACTTAACCCCAACTTAACTTAAACCCAAATTAACTCAGCCCCAACTTAACTCAACCCCAACTTAACTTAACCCCAACTTAACTTAACCCCAACTTAACTTAACCACAAATTAACTTAGCCCCAACTTAAATTAACCCCAACTTAACTCAACCACAACTTAACTTAACCCCGACTTATCTTAACCCCAACTTAACTTAACCCCAACTTAACTTAACCCCAACTTCACTCAACCCCAACTTAACTCAACCCCAACTTTACCCCAACTTAACTTAACCCCAACTTAACTTAACCACAAAGTTAACTTAACCCCAATTTAAATTAACCCCAACTTAACTTAACCCCAACTTAACATAACCACCACTTAATTAACCCCAACTTAACTTAACGCCAACTTAACTTAACCCCGACTTTGGGCTTAAGTTAAGTTGGGGCTAAGTTAAGTTGGGGTTAAGTCAAGTTGGAAGTTGGGGTTGAGTGAAGTTGGGGTTAAGTTAAGTTGGGGTTGAGTGAAGTTGGGGTTAAGTTAAGTTGGGGTTGAGTTACGTTGGGATTGAGTGAAGTTGGGGTTAAGTTAAGTTGGGGTTAACCCCAACTTAACTTAACCCCAACTTAACTTAACCCCAACTTAACTTAACCCCAACTTAAATTATCCCCAAATTAACTTAACCCCAACTTAACTTAACCCCAACTTAACTTAAACTCAAACTTAAATTAACCCCAACTTAAATTATCCCCAAATTAACTTAACCCCAACTTAACTTAACCCCAACTTAACTTAACCCCAACTTAACTTAACCCCAACTTAAATTAACCCCAACTTAACTTAACCCCAACTTAACTTAACCCCGACTTAACTTAACCCCAACTTAACTTAACCCCAACTTAACTTAACCCCAACTTAAATTAACCCCAACTTAACTTAACCCCGACTTAACTTAACCCCAACTTAACTTAACCCCAACTTAACTTAACCACAACTTAACTTAACCACAAATTAACTTAACCCCAAATTAACTTAACCCCAACTTAACTTAACCCCAACTTAACTTAACCCCAACTTAACTTAACCCCAACTTAACTTAAACCCAACTTAACTTAAACCTAACTTAACTTAACCCCAACTTAACCCCAACTTAACTCAACCCCAACTTAACTTAGCCCCAACTTAACTCAGCCCCAACTTAACTCAGCCCCAACTTAACTTAGCCCCAACTTAACTTAACACCAACTTAACTTAACCCCAACTTAACTTAACCTCAACTTAACTTAACCCCAACGTAACTTAACCCCAACTCAAACTTAACCCCAACATTAATTAACCCCAACTTAAATTAACCCCAACTTAACTTACCCCCAACTTAACTTAACCCCAACTTAATTTAACCCCAACTTAATTTAACCCCAACTTAACTTAACCCCAACTTAACTCAACACCAACTTAACTCAACCCCAACTTAACTCAACCCCAATTTAACTCAACCCCAACTTAACTCAACCCCAACTTAACTTAACCCCAACTTAACTGAACCCTAACTTAACTTAACCCCGACTTAACTTAACCCCGACTTAACTTAACCCCAACTTAACTTAACGCCAACTTAACTTAACCCCGACTTTGGGCTTAAGTTAAGTTGGGGCTAAGTTAAGTTGGGGTTAAGTCAAGTTGGAAGTTGGGGTTGAGTGAAGTTGGGGTTAAGTTAAGTTGGGGTTGAGTGAAGTTGGGGTTAAGTTAAGTTGGGGTTGAGTTACGTTGGGGTTGAGTGAAGTTGGGGTTAAGTTAAGTTGGGGTTAACCCCAACTTAACTTAACCCCAACTTAACTTAACCCCAACTTAACTTAACCCCAACTTAAATTAACCCCAACTTAACTTAAACTCAACTTAACTAACCAACTTAACTTAACCTCAACTTAACTTAACCCCAACTTAACTTAACCCCAACTTAACTTAACCCCGACTTAACTTAACCCCAACTTAACTTAACCCCAACTTAAATTAACCCCAACTTAACTTAACCCCAACTTAACTTAACCCCAGCTTAACTTAACCCCAACTTAAATTAACCCCAACTTAACTTAAACTCAACTTAACTAACCAACTTAACTTAACCCCAACTTAACTTAACCCCAACTTAACTTAACCCCAACTTAACTTAAACTCAAACTTAACTTAACCCCAACTTAAATTATCCCCAACTTAACTTAACCCCAACTTAACTTAACCCCAACTTAACTTAACCCCAACTTAACTTAACCCCAACTTAAATTAACCCCAACTTAACTTAACCCCAACTTAACTTAACCCCGACTTAACTTAACCCCAACTTAACTTAACCCCAACTTAACTTAACCCCAACTTAACTTAACCCCAACTAAACTTAACCCCGACTTAACTTAACCCCAACTTAACTTAACCCCAACTTAACTTAACCACAACTTAACTTAACCACAAATTAACTTAACCCCAACTTAACTTAACCCCAACTTAACTTAACCCCAACTTAACTTAACCCAAACTTAACTTAACCCCAACTTAACTTAAACCCAACTTAACTTAAACCTAACTTAACTTAACCCCAACTTAACCCCAACTTAACTCAACCCCAACTTAACTTAGCCCCAACTTAACTCAGCCCCAACTTAACTCAGCCCCAACTTAACTTAGCCCCAACTTAACTTAACACCAACTTAACTTAACCCCAACTTAACTTAACCTCAACTTAACTTAACCCCAACTTAACTTAACCCCAACTTAACTTAACCCCAACTTAACTGAACCCTAACTTAACTTAACCCCGACTTAACTTAACCCCGACTTAACTTAACCCCAACTTAACTTAACCCCAACTTAACTTAACCCCAACTTAACTTAACCCCAACTTAATTTAACCCCATCTTAACCCCAACTTAACTTAACCCCAACTTAACTGAACCCCAACTTAACTTAACCCCAACTAAAATAAACCCCAACTTAAATTATCCCCAACTTAACTTAACCCCAACTTAACTTAACCCCAACTTAACTTAACCCCAACTTAACTTAACCCCAACTTAAATTAACCCCAACTTAACTTAACCCCAACTTAACTTAACCCCGACTTAACTTAACCCCAACTTAACTTAACCCCAACTTAACTTAACCCCAACTTAAATTAACCCCAACTTAACTTAACCCCAACTTAACTTAACCCCGACTTAAATTAACCCCAACTTAACTTAACCCCAACTTAACTTAACCACAACTTAACTTCACCACAAATTAACTTAACCCCAACTTAACTTAACCCCAACTTAACTTAACCCCAACTTAACTTAACCCCAACTTAACTTAAACCTAACTTAACTTAACCCCAACTTAACCCCAACTTAACTCAACCCCAACTTAACTTAGCCCCAACTTAACTCAGCCCCAACTTAACTCAGCCCCAACTTAACTTAGCCCCAACTTAACTTAACCTCAACTTAACTTAACCCCAACTTAACTTAACCCCAACTTAACTGAACCCCAACTTAACTTAACCCCAACTTAATATAACCCCAACTTAACTTAACCCCAACTTAACTCAACCCCAACTTAAATTAACCCCAACTTAACTTAACCCCAACTTAACTTAACCCCAACTTAATTAACCCCAACTTAAATTAACCCCAACTTAACTTAACACCAACTTAACGTAACCCCAACTTAATTTAACCCCAACTTAAATTAACCCCAACTTAACCTGCCCCCAACTTAACTTACCCCCAACTTAACTTAACCCCAACTTAATTTAACCCCAACTTAATTTAACCCCAACTTAACTTAAACCCAACTTAACTTAACCCCAACTTAACTTAAACCCAAATTAACTCAGCCCCAACTTAACTCAACCCCAACTTAACTTAACCCAAACTTAACTTAACCCCAAATTAACTTAACCACAAATTAACTTAGCCCCAACTTAAATTAACCCCAACTTAACTCAACCACAACTTAACTTAACCCCGACTTATCTTAACCCCAACTTAACTTAACCCCAACTTAACTTAACCCCAACTTCACTCAACCCCAACTTAACTCAACCCCAACTTTACCCCAACTTAACTTAACCCCAACTTAACTTAACCACAAAGTTAACTTAACCCCAATTTAAATTAACCCCAACTTAACTTAACCCCAACTTAACATAACCACCACTTAATTAACCCCAACTTAACTCAACCCCAACTTAACTTAACCCTAACTTAACTTAACCCCAACTTAACTTACCCCCAACTTAACTGAACCCCAACTTAAGTTAAGCCTAACTTAACTTAACGCCAACTTAACTTAACGCCAACTTAACTTAACCCCGACTTTGGGCTTAAGTTAAGTTGGGGCTAAGTTAAGTTGGGGTTAAGTCAAGTTGGAAGTTGGGGTTGAGTGAAGTTGGGGTTAAGTTAAGTTGGGGTTGAGTGAAGTTGGGGTTAAGTTAAGTTGGGGTTGAGTTACGTTGGGGTTGAGTGAAGTTGGGGTTAAGTTAAGTTGGGGTTAACCCCAACTTAACTTAACCCCAACTTAACTTAACCCCAACTTAACTTAACCCCAACTTAACTTAACCCCAACTTAAATTAACCCCAACTTAACTTAAACTCAACTTAACTAACCAACTTAACTTAACCCCAACTTAACTTAACCCCAACTTAACTTAACCCCAACTTAACTTAACCCCGACTTAACTTAACCCCAACTTAACTTAACCCCAACTTAAATTAACCCCAACTTAACTTAACCCCAAATTAACTTAACCCCAGCTTAACTTAACCCCAACTTAAATTAACCCCAACTTAACTTAAACTCAACTTAACTAACCAACTTAACTTAACCCCAACTTAACTTAACCCCAACTTAACTTAACCCCAACTTAACTTAAACTCAAACTTAACTTAACCCCAACTTAAATTATCCCCAACTTAACTTAACCCCAACTTAACTTAACCCCAACTTAACTTAACCCCAACTTAACTTAACCCCAACTTAAATTAACCCCAACTTAACTTAACCCCAACTTAACTTAACCACAACTTAACTTAACCACAAATTAACTTAACCCCAACTTAACTTAACCCCAACTTAACTTAACCCCAACTTAACTTAACCCCAACTTAACTTAACCCCAACTTAACTTAACCCCAACTTAACTTAAACCTAACATAACTTAACCCCAACTTAACCCCAACTTAACTCAACCCCAACTTAATTTAGCCCCAACTTAACTCAGCCCCAACTTAACTCAGCCCCAACTTAACTTAGCCCCAACTTAACTTAACACCAACTTAACTTAACCCCAACTTAACTTAACCTCAACTTAACTTAACCCCAACTTAACTTAACCCCAACTTAACTGAACCCCAACTTAACTTAACCCCAACTTAATATAACCCCAAATTAACTTAACCCCAACTTAACTCAACCCCAACTTAAATTAACCCCAACTTAACTTAACCCCAACTTAACTTAACCCCAACTTAATTAACCCCAACTTAAATTAACCCCAACTTAACTTAGCACCAACTTAACGTAACCCCAACTTAATTTAACCCCAACTTAAATTAACCCCAACTTAACTTGCCCCCAACTTAACTTACCCCCAACTTAAATTAACCCCAACTTAATTTAACCCCAACTTAATTTAACCCCAACTTAACTTAACCCCAACTTAACTCAACACCAACTTAACTCAACCCCAACTTAACTCAACCCCAATTTAACTCAACCCCAACTTAACTCAACCCCAACTTAAATTAACCCCAACTTAACTTAACCCCAACTTAACTTAACCCCAACTTAATTAACCCCAACTTAACTTAACCCCAACTTAACTTAACCCCGACTTAACTTAACCCCAACTTAACTTAACCCCAACTTAACTTAACCACAACTTAACTTAACCACAAATTAACTTAACCCAACTTAACTTAACCCCAACTTAACTTAACCCCAACTTAACTTAACCCCAACTTAACTTAACCCCAACTTAACTTAACCCCAACTTAACTTAACCCCAACTTAACTTAAACCTAACTTAACTTAACCCCAACTTAACCCCAACTTAACTCAACCCCAACTTAACTTAGCCCCAACTTAACTCAGCCCCAACTTAACTCAGCCCCAACTTAACTTAGCCCCAACTTAACTTAACACCAACTTAACTTAACCCCAACTTAACTTAACCTCAACTTAACTTAACCCCAACTTAACTTAACCCCAACTTAACTGAACCCCAACTTAACTTAACCCCAATTTAATATAACCCCAACTTAACTTAACCCCAACTTAACTCAACCCCAACTTAAATTAACCCCAACTTAACTTAACCCCAACTTAACTTAACCCCAACTTAATTAACCCCAACTTAAATTAACCCCAACTTAACTTAACACCAACTTAACGTAACCCCAACTTAATTTAACCCCAACTTAAATTAACCCCAACTTAACTTGCCCCCAACTTAACTTACCCCCAACTTAACTTAACCCCAACTTAATTTAACCCCAACTTAATTTAACCCCAACTTAACTTAAACCCAACTTAACTTAACCCCAACTTAACTTAAACCCAAATTAACTCAGCCCCAACTTAAATCAACCCCAACTTAACTTAACCCCAACTTAACTTAACCCCAACTTAACTTAACCACAAATTAACTTAGCCCCAACTTAAATTAACCCCAACTTAACTCAACCACAACTTAACTTAACCCCGACTTATCTTAACCCCAACTTAACTTAACCCCAACTTAACTTAACCCCAACTTCACTCAACCCCAACTTAACTCAACCCCAACTTTACCCCAACTTAACTTAACCCCAACTTAACTTAACCACAAAGTTAACTTAACCCCAATTTAAATTAACCCCAACTTAACTTAACCCCAACTTAACATAACCACCACTTAATTAACCCCAACTTAACTCAACCCCAACTTAACTTAACCCTAACTTAACTTAACCCCAACTTAACTTACCCCCAACTTAACTGAACCCCAACTTAAGTTAAGCCTAACTTAACTTAACGCCAACTTAACTTAACGCCAACTTAACTTAACCCCGACTTTGGGCTTAAGTTAAGTTGGGGCTAAGTTAAGTTGGGGTTAAGTCAAGTTGGAAGTTGGGGTTGAGTGAAGTTGGGGTTAAGTTAAGTTGGGCTTGAGTGAAGTTGGGGTTAAGTTAAGTTGGGGTTGAGTTACGTTGGGGTTGAGTGAAGTTGGGGTTAAGTTAAGTTGGGGTTAACCCCAACCTAACTTAACCCCAACTTAACTTAACCCCAACTTAACTTAACCCCAACTTAACTTAACCCAACTTAAATTAACCCCAACTTAACTTAAACTCAACTTAACTAACCAACTTAACTTAACCCCAACTTAACTTAACCCCAACTTAACTTAACCCCAACTTAACTTAACCCCGACTTAACTTAACCCCAACTTAACTTAACCCCAACTTAAATTAACCCCAACTTAACTTAACCCCAACTTAACTTAACCCCAGCTTAACTTAACCCCAACTTAAATTAACCCCAACTTAACTTAACCCCAACTTAACTTAACCCCAGCTTAACTTAACCCCAACTTAAATTAACCCCAACTTAACTTAAACTCAACTTAACTAACCAACTTAACTTAACCCCAACTTAACTTAACCCCAACTTAACTTAACCCCAACTTAACTTAACCCCAACTTAACTTAAACTCAAACTTAACTTAACCCCAACTTAAATTATCCCCAACTTAACTTAACCCCAACTTAACTTAACCCCAACTTAACTTAACCCCAACTTAACTTAACCCCAACTTAAATTAACCCCAACTTAACTTAACCCCAACTTAACTTAACCACAACTTAACTTAACCACAAATTAACTTAACCCCAACTTAACTTAACCCCAACTTAACTTAACCCCAACTTAACTTAACCCCAACTTAACTTAACCCCAACTTAACTTAAACCTAACATAACTTAACCCCAACTTAACCCCAACTTAACTCAACCCCAACTTAATTTAGCCCCAACTTAACTCAGCCCCAACTTAACTCAGCCCCAACTTAAATTAGCCCCAACTTAACTTAACACCAACTTAACTTAACCCCAACTTAACTTAACCTCAACTTAACTTAACCCCAACTTAACTTAACCCCAACTTAACTGAACCCCAACTTAACTTAACCCCAACTTAATATAACCCCAAATTACCTTAACCCCAACTTAACTCAACCCCAACTTAAATTAACCCCAACTTAACTTAACCCCAACTTAACTTAACCCCAACTTAATTAACCCCAACTTAAATTAACCCCAACTTAACTTAGCACCAACTTAACGTAACCCCAACTTAATTTAACCCCAACTTAAATTAACCCCAACTTAACTTGCCCCCAACTTAACTTACCCCCAACTTAACTTAACCCCAACTTAATTTAACCCCAACTTAATTTAACCCCAACTTAACTTAACCCCAACTTAACTCAACACCAACTTAACTCAACCCCAACTTAACTCAACCCCAATTTAACTCAACCCCAACTTAACTCAACCCCAACTTAAATTAACCCCAACTTAACTTAACCCCAACTTAACTTAACCCCAACTTAATTAACCCCAACTTAACTTAACCCCAACTTAACTTAACCCCGACTTAACTTAACCCCAACTTAACTTAACCCCAACTTAACTTAACCACAACTTAACTTAACCACAAATTAACTTAACCCCAACTTAACTTAACCCCAACTTAACTTAACCCCAACTTAACTTAACCCCAACTTAACTTAACCCCAACTTAACTTAACCCCAACTTAACTTAACCCCAACTTAACTTAAACCTAACTTAACTTAACCCCAACTTAACCCCAACTTAACTCAACCCCAACTTAACTTAGCCCCAACTTAACTCAGCCCCAACTTAACTCAGCCCCAACTTAACTTAGCCCCAACTTAACTTAACCCCAACTTAATTTAACCCCAACTTAAATTAACCCCAACTTAACTTGCCCCCAACTTAACTTACCCCCAACTTAACTTAACCCCAACTTAATTTAACCCCAACTTAATTTAACCCCAACTTAACTTAAACCCAACTTAACTTAACCCCAACTTAACTTAAACCCAAATTAACTCAGACCCAACTTAACTCAACCCCAACTTAACTGAACCCCAACTTAACTTAACCCCAACTTAACTTAACCACAAATTAACTTAGCCCCAACTTAAATTAACCCCAACTTAACTCAACCACAACTTAACTTAACCCCGACTTATCTTAACCCCAACTTAACTTAACCCCAACTTAACTTAACCCCAACTTCACTCAACCCCAACTTAACTCAACCCCAACTTTACCCCAACTTAACTTAACCCCAACTTAACTTAACCACAAAGTTAACTTAACCCCAATTTAAATTAACCCCAACTTAACTTAACCCCAACTTAACATAACCACCACTTAATTAACCCCAACTTAACTCAACCCCAACTTAACTTAACCCTAACTTAACTTAACCCCAACTTAACCGCAACTTAACTTAACCCCAACTTAACTTACCCCCAACTTAACTTACCCCCAACTTAACTGAACCCCAACTTAAGTTAAGCCTAACTTAACTTAACGCCACTTTAACTTAACGCCAACTTAACTTAACCCCGACTTTGGGCTTAAGTTAAGTTGGGGCTAAGTTAAGTTGGGGTTAAGTCAAGTTGGAAGTTGGGGTTGAGTGAAGTTGGGGTTAAGTTAACTTGGGGTTGAGTGAAGTTGGGGTTAAGTTAAGTTGGGGTTGAGTTACGTTGGGGTTGAGTGAAGTTGGGGTTAAGTTAAGTTGGGGTTAACCCCAACTTAACTTAACCCCAACTTAACTTAACCCCAACTTAACTTAACCCCAACTTAACTTAACCCAACTTAAATTAACCCCAACTTAACTTAAACTCAACTTAACTAACCAACTTAACTTAACCCCAACTTAACTTAACCCCAACTTAACTTAACCCCAACTTAACTTAACCCCGACTTAACTTAACCCCAACTTAACTTAACCCCAACTTAAATTAACCCCAACTTAACTTAACCCCAACTTAACTTAACCCCAGCTTAACTTAACCCCAACTTAAATTAACCCCAACTTAACTTAAACTCAACTTAACTAACCAACTTAACTTAACCCCAACTTAACTTAACCCCAACTTAACTTAACCCCAACTTAACTTAAACTCAAACTTAACTTAACCCCAACTTAAATTATCCCCAACTTAACTTAACCCCAACTTAATTACCCCAACTTAACTTAACCCTAACTTAACTTAACCCCAACTTAAATTAACCCCAACTTAAATTAACCCCAACTTAACTTAACCACAACTTAACTTAACCCCAACTTAACTTAACCCCACCTTAACTTAACCCCAACTTAACTTAACCCCAACTTAACTTAAACCTAACTTAACTTAACCCCAACTTAACCCCAACTTAACTCAACCCCAACTTAATTTAGCCCCAACTTAACTCAGCCCCAACTTAACTCAGCCCCAACTTAACTTAGCCCCAACTTAACTTAACACCAACTTAACTTAACCCCAACTTAACTTAACCTCAACTTAACTTAACCCCAACTTAACTTAACCCCAACTTAACTGAACCCCAACTTAACTTAACCCCAACTTAATATAACCCCAAATTAACTTAACCCCAACTTAACTCAACCCCAACTTAAATTAACCCCAACTTAACTTAACCCCAACTTAACTTAACCCCAACTTAATTAACCCCAACTTAAATTAACCCCAACTTAACTTAGCACCAACTTAACGTAACCCCAACTTAATTTAACCCCAACTTAAATTAACCCCAACTTAACTTGCCCCCAACTTAACTTACCCCCAACTTAACTTAACCCCAACTTAATTTAACCCCAACTTAATTTAACCCCAACTTAACTTAACCCCAACTTAACTCAACACCAACTTAACTCAACCCCAACTTAACTCAACCCCAATTTAACTCAACCCCAACTTAACTCAACCCCAACTTAACTTAACCCCAATTAACTGAACCCTAACTTAACTTAACCCCGACTTAACTTAACCCCGACTTAACTTAACCCCAACTTAACTTAACCCCAACTTAACTTAACCCCAACTTAACTTAACCCCAACTTAATTTAACCCCATCTTAACCCCAACTTAACTTAACCCCAACTTAACTGAACCCCAACTTAACTTAACCCCAACTTAAATAAACCCCAACTTAAATTAACCCCAACTTAACTTGCCCCCAACTTAACTTAACCCCAACTTAACTCAGCCCCAACTTAACTTAGCCCCAACTTAACTTAACCCCAACTTAACTTAAACCCAACTTAACTTAACCCCAACTTAAATTATCCCCAACTTAACTTATCCCCAACTTAACTTAACCCCAACTTAACTTAACCCCAACTTAACTTAACCCCAACTTAATTTAACCCCAACTTAACTTAACCTCAACTTAACTTAACCCCAACTTAACTTAACCCCAACTTAACTTAACCCCAACTTAACTTAACCCCAACTTAACTTAACCCCAACTTAACTTAACCCCAACTTAACTTAACCCCGACTTAACTTAACCCCGACTTAACTTAACCCCAACTTAACTTAACCCCAACTTAAATTATCCCCAACTTAACTTATCCCCAACTTAACTTAACCCCAACTTAACTTAACCCCAACTTAACTTAACCCCAACTTAACTTAACCCCAACTTAACTAAACCACAAATTAACTTAACCCCAACTTAACTTAACCCCAACTTAACTTAACCCCAACTTAACTTAACCCCAACTTAACTTAACCCCAACTTAACTTAAACCTAACTTAACTTAACCCCAACTTAACCCCAACTTAACTTAACCCCGAATTAACTCAACCCCAAATTAACTTAACCCCAACTTAACTCAGACCCAACTTAACTCAGCCCCAACTTAACTTAGCCCCAACTTAACTTAACCCCAACTTAACTTAACCCCAACTTAATTAACCCCAATTTAACTTAACCCCAACTTAACTTATCCCCAACTTAACTGAACCCCAACTTAACTTAACCCCAACTTAATATAACCCCAACTTAACTTAACCCCAACTTAACTCAACACCAACTTAAATTAACCCCAACTTAACTTAACCCCAACTTAACTTAACCCCAACTTAAGTAACCCCAACTTAAATTAACCCCAACTTAACTTAACACCAACTTAACGTAACCCCAACTTAATTTAACCCCAACTTAAATTAACCCCAACTTAACTTGCCCCTAACTTAACTTACCCCCAACTTAACTTAACCCCAACTTAATTTAACCCCAACTTAATTTAACCCCAACTTAACTTAAACCCAACTTAACTTAACCCCAACTTAACTTAACCCCAAATTAACTCAACCCCAACTTAACTCAACCCCAACTTAACTTAACCCCAACTTAACTTAACCCCAACTTAACTTAACCACAAATTAACTTAGCCCCAACTTAAATTAACCCCAACTTAACTCAACCACAACTTAACTTAACCCCGACTTAACTTAACCCCACCTTAACTTAACCTCAACTTAACTTAACTGCAACTTAACTTAACCCCAACTTAACTTAACCCCAACTTAACTCAACACCAACTTAACTCAACCCCAACTTAACTCAACCCCAATTTAACTCAACCCCAACTTAACTCAACCCCAACTTAACTTAACCCCAACTTAACTGAACCCCAACTTAACTGAACCCCAACTTAACTTAACCCCAACTTAACTTAACCACAAAGTTAACTTAACCCCAATTTAAATTAACCCCAACTTAACTTAACCCCAACTTAACATAACCACCACTTAATTAACCCCAACTTAACTCAACCCCAACTTAACTTAACCCTAACTTAACTGAACCCCAACTTAACTTACCCCCAACTTAACTGAACCCCAACTTAAGTTAAGCCTAACTTAACTTAACGCCAACTTAACTTAACGCCAACTTAACTTAACCCCGACTTTGGGCTTAAGTTAAGTTGGGGCTAAGTTAAGTTGGGGTTAAGTCAAGTTGGAAGTTGGGGTTGAGTGAAGTTGGGGTTAAGTTAAGTTGGGGTTGAGTGAAGTTGGGGTTAAGTTAAGTTGGGGTTGAGTTACGTTGGGGTTGAGTGAAGTTGGGGTTAAGTTAAGTTGGGGTTAACCCCAACTTAACTTAACCCCAACTTAACTTAACCCCAACTTAACTTAACCCCAACTTAACTTAACCCCAACTTAAATTAACCCCAACTTAACTTAAACTCAACTTAACTAACCAACTTAACTTAACCCCAACTTAACTTAACCCCAACTTAACTTAACCCCAACTTAACTTAACCCCGACTTAACTTAACCCCAACTTAACTTAACCCCAACTTAAATTAACCCCAACTTAACTTAACCCCAACTTAACTTAACCCCAGCTTAACTTAACCCCAACTTAAATTAACCCCAACTTAACTTAAACTCAACTTAACTAACCAACTTAACTTAACCCCAACTTAACTTAACCCCAACTTAACTTAACCCCAACTTAACTTAAACTCAAACTTAACTTAACCCCAACTTAAATTATCCCCAACTTAACTTAACCCCAACTTAACTTAACCCCAACTTAACTTAACCCCAACTTAACTTAACCCCAACTTAAATTAACCCCAACTTAACTTAACCCCAACTTAACTTAACCACAACTTAACTTAACCACAAATTAACTTAACCCCAACTTAACTTAACCCCAACTTAACTTAACCCCAACTTAACTTAACCCCAACTTAACTTAACCCCAACTTAACTTAACCCCAACTTAACTTAAACCTAACATAACTTAACCCCAACTTAACCCCAACTTAACTCAACCCCAACTTAATTTAGCCCCAACTTAACTCAGCCCCAACTTAACTCAGCCCCAACTTAACTTAGCCCCAACTTAACTTAACACCAACTTAACTTAACCCCAACTTAACTTAACCTCAACTTAACTTAACCCCAACTTAACTTAACCCCAACTTAACTGAACCCCAACTTAACTTAACCCCAACTTAATATAACCCCAAATTAACTTAACCCCAACTTAACTCAACCCCAACTTAAATTAACCCCAACTTAACTTAACCCCAACTTAACTTAACCCCAACTTAATTAACCCCAACTTAAATTAACCCCAACTTAACTTAGCACCAACTTAACGTAACCCCAACTTAATTTAACCCCAACTTAAATTAACCCCAACTTAACTTGCCCCCAACTTAACTTACCCCCAACTTAAATTAACCCCAACTTAATTTAACCCCAACTTAATTTAACCCCAACTTAACTTAACCCCAACTTAACTCAACACCAACTTAACTCAACCCCAACTTAACTCAACCCCAATTTAACTCAACCCCAACTTAACTCAACCCCAACTTAAATTAACCCCAACTTAACTTAACCCCAACTTAACTTAACCCCAACTTAATTAACCCCAACTTAACTTAACCCCAACTTAACTTAACCCCGACTTAACTTAACCCCAACTTAACTTAACCCCAACTTAACTTAACCACAACTTAACTTAACCACAAATTAACTTAACCCAACTTAACTTAACCCCAACTTAACTTAACCCCAACTTAACTTAACCCCAACTTAACTTAACCCCAACTTAACTTAACCCCAACTTAACTTAACCCCAACTTAACTTAAACCTAACTTAACTTAACCCCAACTTAACCCCAACTTAACTCAACCCCAACTTAACTTAGCCCCAACTTAACTCAGCCCCAACTTAACTCAGCCCCAACTTAACTTAGCCCCAACTTAACTTAACACCAACTTAACTTAACCCCAACTTAACTTAACCTCAACTTAACTTAACCCCAACTTAACTTAACCCCAACTTAACTGAACCCCAACTTAACTTAACCCCAATTTAATATAACCCCAACTTAACTTAACCCCAACTTAACTCAACCCCAACTTAAATTAACCCCAACTTAACTTAACCCCAACTTAACTTAACCCCAACTTAATTAACCCCAACTTAAATTAACCCCAACTTAACTTAACACCAACTTAACGTAACCCCAACTTAATTTAACCCCAACTTAAATTAACCCCAACTTAACTTGCCCCCAACTTAACTTACCCCCAACTTAACTTAACCCCAACTTAATTTAACCCCAACTTAATTTAACCCCAACTTAACTTAAACCCAACTTAACTTAACCCCAACTTAACTTAAACCCAAATTAACTCAGCCCCAACTTAACTCAACCCCAACTTAACTTAACCCCAACTTAACTTAACCCCAACTTAACTTAACCACAAATTAACTTAGCCCCAACTTAAATTAACCCCAACTTAACTCAACCACAACTTAACTTAACCCCGACTTATCTTAACCCCAACTTAACTTAACCCCAACTTAACTTAACCCCAACTTCACTCAACCCCAACTTAACTCAACCCCAACTTTACCCCAACTTAACTTAACCCCAACTTAACTTAACCACAAAGTTAACTTAACCCCAATTTAAATTAACCCCAACTTAACTTAACCCCAACTTAACATAACCACCACTTAATTAACCCCAACTTAACTCAACCCCAACTTAACTTAACCCTAACTTAACTTAACCCCAACTTAACTTACCCCCAACTTAACTGAACCCCAACTTAAGTTAAGCCTAACTTAACTTAACGCCAACTTAACTTAACGCCAACTTAACTTAACCCCGACTTTGGGCTTAAGTTAAGTTGGGCCTAAGTTAAGTTGGGGTTAAGTCAAGTTGGAAGTTGGGGTTGAGTGAAGTTGGGGTTAAGTTAAGTTAGGCTTGAGTGAAGTTGGGGTTAAGTTAAGTTGGGGTTGAGTTACGTTGGGGTTGAGTGAAGTTGGGGTTAAGTTAAGTTGGGGTTAACCCCAACCTAACTTAACCCCAACTTAACTTAACCCCAACTTAACTTAACCCCAACTTAACTTAACCCAACTTAAATTAACCCCAACTTAACTTAAACTCAACTTAACTAACCAACTTAACTTAACCCCAACTTAACTTAACCCCAACTTAACTTAACCCCAACTTAACTTAACCCCGACTTAACTTAACCCCAACTTAACTTAACCCCAACTTAAATTAACCCCAACTTAACTTAACCCCAACTTAACTTAACCCCAGCTTAACTTAACCCCAACTTAAATTAACCCCAACTTAACTTAAACTCAACTTAACTAACCAACTTAACTTAACCCCAACTTAACTTAACCCCAACTTAACTTAACCCCAACTTAACTTAACCCCAACTTAACTTAAACTCAAACTTAACTTAACCCCAACTTAAATTATCCCCAACTTAACTTAACCCCAACTTAACTTAACCCCAACTTAACTTAACCCCAACTTAACTTAACCCCAACTTAAATTAACCCCAACTTAACTTAACCCCAACTTAACTTAACCACAACTTAACTTAACCACAAATTAACTTAACCCCAACTTAACTTAACCCCAACTTAACTTAACCCCAACTTAACTTAACCCCAACTTAACTTAACCCCAACTTAACTTAAACCTAACATAACTTAACCCCAACTTAACCCCAACTTAACTCAACCCCAACTTAATTTAGCCCCAACTTAACTCAGCCCCAACTTAACTCAGCCCCAACTTAAATTAGCCCCAACTTAACTTAACACCAACTTAACTTAACCCCAACTTAACTTAACCTCAACTTAACTTAACCCCAACTTAACTTAACCCCAACTTAACTGAACCCCAACTTAATTAACCCCAACTTAATATAACCCCAAATTAACTTAACCCCAACTTAACTCAACCCCAACTTAAATTAACCCCAACTTAACTTAACCCCAACTTAACTTAACCCCAACTTAATTAACCCCAACTTAAATTAACCCCAACTTAACTTAGCACCAACTTAACGTAACCCCAACTTAATTTAACCCCAACTTAAATTAACCCCAACTTAACTTGCCCCCAACTTAACTTACCCCCAACTTAACTTAACCCCAACTTAATTTAACCCCAACTTAACTTAACCCCAACTTAACTCAACACCAACTTAACTCAACCCCAACTTAACTCAACCCCAATTTAACTCAACCCCAACTTAACTCAACCCCAACTTAAATTAACCCCAACTTAACTTAACCCCAACTTAACTTAACCCCAACTTAATTAACCCCAACTTAACTTAACCCCAACTTAACTTAACCCCGACTTAACTTAACCCCAACTTAACTTAACCCCAACTTAACTTAACCACAACTTAACTTAACCACAAATTAACTTAACCCCAACTTAACTTAACCCCAACTTAACTTAACCCCAACTTAACTTAACCCCAACTTAACTTAACCCCAACTTAACTTAACCCCAACTTAACTTAACCCCAACTTAACTTAAACCTAACTTAACTTAACCCCAACTTAACCCCAACTTAACTCAACCCCAACTTAACTTAGCCCCAACTTAACTCAGCCCCAACTTAACTCAGCCCCAACTTAACTTAGCCCCAACTTAACTTAACCCCAACTTAATTTAACCCCAACTTAAATTAACCCCAACTTAACTTGCCCCCAACTTAACTTACCCCCAACTTAACTTAACCCCAACTTAATTTAACCCCAACTTAATTTAACCCCAACTTAACTTAAACCCAACTTAACTTAACCCCAACTTAACTTAACCCCAACTTAACTTAACCACAAATTAACTTAGCCCCAACTTAAATTAACCCCAACTTAACTCAACCACAACTTAACTTAACCCCGACTTATCTTAACCCCAACTTAACTTAACCCCAACTTAACTTAACCCCAACTTCACTCAACCCCAACTTAACTCAACCCCAACTTTACCCCAACTTAACTTAACCCCAACTTAACTTAACCACAAAGTTAACTTAACCCCAATTTAAATTAACCCCAACTTAACTTAACCCCAACTTAACATAACCACCACTTAATTAACCCCAACTTAACTCAACCCCAACTTAACTTAACCCTAACTTAACTTAACCCCAACTTAACCGCAACTTAACTTAACCCCAACTTAACTTACCCCCAACTTAACTTACCCCCAACTTAACTGAACCCCAACTTAAGTTAAGCCTAACTTAACTTAACGCCACTTTAACTTAACGCCAACTTAACTTAACCCCGACTTTGGGCTTAAGTTAAGTTGGGGCTAAGTTAAGTTGGGGTTAAGTCAAGTTGGAAGTTGGGGTTGAGTGAAGTTGGGGTTAAGTTAACTTGGGGTTGAGTGAAGTTGGGGTTAAGTTAAGTTGGGGTTGAGTTACGTTGGGGTTGAGTGAAGTTGGGGTTAAGTTAAGTTGGGGTTAACCCCAACTTAACTTAACCCCAACTTAACTTAACCCCAACTTAACTTAACCCCAACTTAACTTAACCCAACTTAAATTAACCCCAACTTAACTTAAACTCAACTTAACTAACCAACTTAACTTAACCCCAACTTAACTTAACCCCAACTTAACTTAACCCCAACTTAACTTAACCCCGACTTAACTTAACCCCAACTTAACTTAACCCCAACTTAAATTAACCCCAACTTAACTTAACCCCAACTTAACTTAACCCCAGCTTAACTTAACCCCAACTTAAATTAACCCCAACTTAACTTAAACTCAACTTAACTAACCAACTTAACTTAACCCCAACTTAACTTAACCCCAACTTAACTTAACCCCAACTTAACTTAAACTCAAACTTAACTTAACCCCAACTTAAATTATCCCCAACTTAACTTAACCCCAACTTAATTACCCCAACTTAACTTAACCCCAACTTAACTTAACCCCAACTTAAATTAACCCCAACTTAAATTAACCCCAACTTAACTTAACCACAACTTAACTTAACCCCAACTTAACTTAACCCCACCTTAACTTAACCCCAACTTAACTTAACCCCAACTTAACTTAAACCTAACTTAACTTAACCCCAACTTAACCCCAACTTAACTCAACCCCAACTTAATTTAGCCCCAACTTAACTCAGCCCCAACTTAACTCAGCCCCAACTTAACTTAGCCCCAACTTAACTTAACACCAACTTAACTTAACCCCAACTTAACTTAACCCCAACTTAACTTAACCCCAACTTAACTTAACCCCAACTTAACTTAACCCCAACTTAACTTAAACCTAACATAACTTAACCCCAACTTAACCCCAACTTAACTCAACCCCAACTTAATTTAGCCCCAACTTAACTCAGCCCCAACTTAACTCAGCCCCAACTTAAATTAGCCCCAACTTAACTTAACACCAACTTAACTTAACCCCAACTTAACTTAACCTCAACTTAACTTAACCCCAACTTAACTTAACCCCAACTTAACTGAACCCCAACTTAATTAACCCCAACTTAATATAACCCCAAATTAACTTAACCCCAACTTAACTCAACCCCAACTTAAATTAACCCCAACTTAACTTAACCCCAACTTAACTTAACCCCAACTTAATTAACCCCAACTTAAATTAACCCCAACTTAACTTAGCACCAACTTAACGTAACCCCAACTTAATTTAACCCCAACTTAAATTAACCCCAACTTAACTTGCCCCCAACTTAACTTACCCCCAACTTAACTTAACCCCAACTTAATTTAACCCCAACTTAACTTAACCCCAACTTAACTCAACACCAACTTAACTCAACCCCAACTTAACTCAACCCCAATTTAACTCAACCCCAACTTAACTCAACCCCAACTTAAATTAACCCCAACTTAACTTAACCCCAACTTAACTTAACCCCAACTTAATTAACCCCAACTTAACTTAACCCCAACTTAACTTAACCCCGACTTAACTTAACCCCAACTTAACTTAACCCCAACTTAACTTAACCACAACTTAACTTAACCACAAATTAACTTAACCCCAACTTAACTTAACCCCAACTTAACTTAACCCCAACTTAACTTAACCCCAACTTAACTTAACCCCAACTTAACTTAACCCCAACTTAACTTAACCCCAACTTAACTTAAACCTAACTTAACTTAACCCCAACTTAACCCCAACTTAACTCAACCCCAACTTAACTTAGCCCCAACTTAACTCAGCCCCAACTTAACTCAGCCCCAACTTAACTTAGCCCCAACTTAACTTAACCCCAACTTAATTTAACCCCAACTTAAATTAACCCCAACTTAACTTGCCCCCAACTTAACTTACCCCCAACTTAACTTAACCCCAACTTAATTTAACCCCAACTTAATTTAACCCCAACTTAACTTAAACCCAACTTAACTTAACCCCAACTTAACTTAACCCCAACTTAACTTAACCACAAATTAACTTAGCCCCAACTTAAATTAACCCCAACTTAACTCAACCACAACTTAACTTAACCCCGACTTATCTTAACCCCAACTTAACTTAACCCCAACTTAACTTAACCCCAACTTCACTCAACCCCAACTTAACTCAACCCCAACTTTACCCCAACTTAACTTAACCCCAACTTAACTTAACCACAAAGTTAACTTAACCCCAATTTAAATTAACCCCAACTTAACTTAACCCCAACTTAACATAACCACCACTTAATTAACCCCAACTTAACTCAACCCCAACTTAACTTAACCCTAACTTAACTTAACCCCAACTTAACCGCAACTTAACTTAACCCCAACTTAACTTACCCCCAACTTAACTTACCCCCAACTTAACTGAACCCCAACTTAAGTTAAGCCTAACTTAACTTAACGCCACTTTAACTTAACGCCAACTTAACTTAACCCCGACTTTGGGCTTAAGTTAAGTTGGGGCTAAGTTAAGTTGGGGTTAAGTCAAGTTGGAAGTTGGGGTTGAGTGAAGTTGGGGTTAAGTTAACTTGGGGTTGAGTGAAGTTGGGGTTAAGTTAAGTTGGGGTTGAGTTACGTTGGGGTTGAGTGAAGTTGGGGTTAAGTTAAGTTGGGGTTAACCCCAACTTAACTTAACCCCAACTTAACTTAACCCCAACTTAACTTAACCCCAACTTAACTTAACCCAACTTAAATTAACCCCAACTTAACTTAAACTCAACTTAACTAACCAACTTAACTTAACCCCAACTTAACTTAACCCCAACTTAACTTAACCCCAACTTAACTTAACCCCGACTTAACTTAACCCCAACTTAACTTAACCCCAACTTAAATTAACCCCAACTTAACTTAACCCCAACTTAACTTAACCCCAGCTTAACTTAACCCCAACTTAAATTAACCCCAACTTAACTTAAACTCAACTTAACTAACCAACTTAACTTAACCCCAACTTAACTTAACCCCAACTTAACTTAACCCCAACTTAACTTAAACTCAACTTAACTAACCAACTTAACTTAACCCCAACTTAACTTAACCCCAACTTAACTTAACCCCAACTTAACTTAACCCCGACTTAACTTAACCCCAACTTAACTTAACCCCAACTTAAATTAACCCCAACTTAACTTAACCCCAACTTAACTTAACCCCAGCTTAACTTAACCCCAACTTAAATTATCCCCAACTTAACTTAACCCCAACTTAATTACCCCAACTTAACTTAACCCCAACTTAACTTAACCCCAACTTAAATTAACCCCAACTTAAATTAACCCCAACTTAACTTAACCACAACTTAACTTAACCCCAACTTAACTTAACCCCACCTTAACTTAACCCCAACTTAACTTAACCCCAACTTAACTTAAACCTAACTTAACTTAACCCCAACTTAACCCCAACTTAACTCAACCCCAACTTAATTTAGCCCCAACTTAACTCAGCCCCAACTTAACTCAGCCCCAACTTAACTTAGCCCCAACTTAACTTAACACCAACTTAACTTAACCCCAACTTAACTTAACCTCAACTTAACTTAACCCCAACTTAACTTAACCCCAACTTAACTGAACCCCAACTTAACTTAACCCCAACTTAATATAACCCCAAATTAACTTAACCCCAACTTAACTCAACCCCAACTTAAATTAACCCCAACTTAACTTAACCCCAACTTAACTTAACCCCAACTTAATTAACCCCAACTTAAATTAACCCCAACTTAACTTAGCACCAACTTAACGTAACCCCAACTTAATTTAACCCCAACTTAAATTAACCCCAACTTAACTTGCCCCCAACTTAACTTACCCCCAACTTAACTTAACCCCAACTTAATTTAACCCCAACTTAATTTAACCCCAACTTAACTTAACCCCAACTTAACTCAACACCAACTTAACTCAACCCCAACTTAACTCAACCCCAATTTAACTCAACCCCAACTTAACTCAACCCCAACTTAACTTAACCCCAATTAACTGAACCCTAACTTAACTTAACCCCGACTTAACTTAACCCCGACTTAACTTAACCCCAACTTAACTTAACCCCAACTTAACTTAACCCCAACTTAACTTAACCCCAACTTAAGTTAACCCCATCTTAACCCCAACTTAACTTAACCCCAACTTAACTGAACCCCAACTTAACTTAACCCCAACTTAAATAAACCCCAACTTAAATTAACCCCAACTTAACTTAACCCCAACTTAACTTAACTCCAACTTAACTCAGCCCCAACTTAACTTAGCCCCAACTTAACTTAACCCCAACTTAACTTAAACCCAACTTAACTTAACCCCAACTTAAATTATCCCCAACTTAACTTATCCCCAACTTAACTTAACCCCAACTTAACTTAACCCCAACTTAACTTAACCCCAACTTAATTTAACCCCAACTTAACTTAACCTCAACTTAACTTAACCCCAACTTAACTTAACCCCAACTTAACTTAACCCCAACTTAACTTAACCCCAACTTAACTTAACCCCAACTTAACTTAACCCCAACTTAACTTAACCCCGACTTAACTTAACCCCAACTTAACTTAACCCCAACTTAACTTAACCCCAACTTAACTAAACCACAAATTAACTTAACCCCAACTTAACTTAACCCCAACTTAACTTAACCCCAACTTAACTTAACCCCAACTTAACTTAACCCCAACTTAACTTAAACCTAACTTAACTTAACCCCAACTTAACCCCAACTTAACTTAACCCCGAATTAACTCAACCCCAAATTAACTTAACCCCAACTTAACTCAGACCCAACTTAACTCAGCCCCAACTTAACTTAGCCCCAACTTAACTTAACCCCAACTTAACTTAACCCCAACTTAATTAACCCCAATTTAACTTAACCCCAACTTAACTTATCCCCAACTTAACTGAACCCCAACTTAACTTAACCCCAACTTAATATAACCCCAACTTAACTTAACCCCAACTTAACTCAACCCCAACTTAAATTAACCCCAACTTAACTTAACCCCAACTTAACTTAACCCCAACTTAAGTAACCCCAACTTAAATTAACCCCAACTTAACTTAACACCAACTTAACGTAACCCCAACTTAATTTAACCCCAACTTAAATTAACCCCAACTTAACTTGCCCCTAACTTAACTTACCCCCAACTTAACTTAACCCCAACTTAATTTAACCCCAACTTAATTTAACCCCAACTTAACTTAAACCCAACTTAACTTAACCCCAACTTAACTTAACCCCAAATTAACTCAACCCCAACTTAACTCAACCCCAACTTAACTTAACCCCAACTTAACTTAACCCCAACTTAACTTAACCACAAATTAACTTAGCCCCAACTTAAATTAACCCCAACTTAACTCAACCACAACTTAACTTAACCCCGACTTAACTTAACCCCACCTTAACTTAACCTCAACTTAACTTAACTGCAACTTAACTTAACCCCAACTTAACTTAACCCCAACTTAACTCAACACCAACTTAACTCAACCCCAACTTAACTCAACCCCAATTTAACTCAACCCCAACTTAACTCAACCCCAACTTAACTTAACCCCAACTTAACTGAACCCCAACTTAACTGAACCCCAACTTAACTTAACCCCAACTTAAATAAACCCCAACTTAAATTATCCCCAACTTAACTTAACCCCAACTTAACTTAACCCCAACTTAACTCAGCCCCAACTTAACTTAGCCCCAACTTAACTTAACCCCAACTTAACTTAACCCCAACTTAACTTAACCCCAACTTAACTTAAACCCAACTTAACTTAACCCCAACTTAAATTATCCCCAACTTAACTTATCCCCAACTTAACTTAACCCCAACTTAACTTAACCCCAACTTAACTTAACCCCAACTTAATTTAACCCCAACTTAACTTAACCTCAACTTAACTTAACCCCAACTTAACTTAACCCCAACTTAACTTAACCCCAACTTAACTTAACCCCAACTTAACTTAACCCCAACTTAACTTAACCCCGACTTAACTTAACCCCAACTTAACTTAACCCCAACTTAACTTAACCCCAACTTAACTAAACCACAAATTAACTTAACCCCAACTTAACTTAACCCCAACTTAACTTAACCCCAACTTAACTTAACCCCAACTTAACTTAAACCTAACTTAACTTAACCCCAACTTAACCCCAACTTAACTTGACCCCAACTTAACTTAACCCCGAATTAACTCAACCCCAAATTAACTTAACCCCAACTTAACTCAGCCCCAACTTAACTCAGCCCCAACTTAACTTAGCCCCAACTTAACTTAACCCCAACTTAACTTAACCCCAAATTAATTAACCCCAACTTAACTTAACCCCAACTTAACTTATCCCCAACTTAACTGAACCCCAACTTAACTTAACCCCAACTTAATATAACCCCAACTTAACTTAACCCCAACTTAACTCAACCCCAACTTAAATTAACCCCAACTTAACTTAACCCCAACTTAACTTAACCCCAACTTAAGTAACCCCAACTTAAATTAACCCCAACTTAACTTAACACCAACTTAACGTAACCCCAACTTAATTTAACCCCAACTTAAATTAACCCCAACTTAACTTGCCCCCAACTTAACTTACCCCCAACTTAACTTAACCCCAACTTAATTTAACCCCAACTTAATTTAACCCCAACTTAACTTAAACCCAACTTAACTTAACCCCAACTTAACTGAACCCCAACTTAACTGAACCCCAACTTAACTTAACCCCAACTTAAATAAACCCCAACTTAAATTATCCCCAACTTAACTTAACCCCAACTTAACTTAACCCCAACTTAACTCAGCCCCAACTTAACTTAGCCCCAACTTAACTTAACCCCAACTTAACTTAACCCCAACTTAACTTAACCCCAACTTAACTTATCCCCAACTTAACTTAACCCCAACTTAACTTAACCCCAACTTAACTTAACCCCAACTTAATTTAACCCCAACTTAACTTAACCTCAACTTAACTTAACCCCAACTTAAATTAACCCCAACTTAACTTAACCCCAACTTAACTTAACCCCAACTTAACTTAACCCCAACTTAACTTAACCCCGACTTAACTTAACCCCAACTTAACTTAACCCCAACTTAACTTAACCCCAACTTAACTAAACCACAAATTAACTTAACCCCAACTTAACTTAACCCCAACTTAACTTAACCCCAACTTAACTTAACCCCAACTTCACTTAAACCTAACTTAACTTAACCCCAACTTAACCCCAACTTAACTTGACCCCAACTTAACTTAACCCCGAATTAACTCAACCCCAAATTAACTTAACCCCTACTTAACTCAGCCCCAACTTAACTCAGCCCCAACTTAACTTAGCCCCAACTTAACTTAACCCCAACTTAACTTAACCCCAACTTAATTAACCCCAACTTAACTTAACCCCAACTTAACTTATCCCCAACTTAACTGAACCCCAACTTAACTTAACCCCAACTTAATATAACCCCAACTTAACTTAACCCCAACTTAACTCAACCCCAACTTAAATTAACCCCAACTTAACTTAACCCCAACTTAACTTAACCCCAACTTAAGTAACCCCAACTTAAATTAACCCCAACTTAACTTAACACCAACTTAACGTAACCCCAACTTAATTTAACCCCAACTTAAATTAACCCCAACTTAACTTGCCCCCAACTTAACTTACCCCCAACTTAACTTAACCCCAACTTAATTTAACCCCACCTTAATTTAACCCCAAATTAACTCAACCCCAACTTAACTCAACCCCAACTTAACTTAACCCCAACTTAACTGAACCCTAACTTAACTTAACCCCGACTTAAATTAACCCCGACTTAACTTAACCCCAACTTAACTTAACCCCAACTTAACTTAACCCCAACTTAACTTAACCCCAACTTAAATTAACCCCAACTTAACTTAACCCCAACTTAACTTAACCCCGACTTAACTTAACCCCAACTTAACTTAACCCCAACGTAACTTAGCCCCAACTTAACTTAGCCCCAACTTAACTTAACCCCAACTTAACTTAACCGCACCTTAACTTAACCTCAACTTAACTTAACTGCAACTTAACTTAACCCCAACTTAACTTAACCCCAACTTAACTCAATACCAACTTAACTCAACCCCAACTTAAATTAACCCCAACTTAACTTAACCCCAACTTAACTTAACCACGACTTAACTTAACCCCAACTTAACTTAACCCCAACTTAACTCAGCCCCAACTTAACTCAGCCCCAACTTAACATAGCCCCAACTTAACTTAACACCAACTTAACTTAACCCCAACTTAACTTAACCCCAACTTAACTTAACCCCAACTTAACTTAACCCCAACTTAACTTAGCCCCAACTTAACTTAGCCCCAACTTAACTTAGCCCCAACTTAACTTAACCCCAACTTAACTTAACCCCAACTTAACTTAACCTCAACTTAACTTAACTGCAACTTAACTTAACCCCAACTTAACTTAACCCCAACTTAACTTAACCCCAACTTAACTTAACCACAAATTAACTTAGCCCCAACTTAAATTAACTCCAACTTAACTCAACCACAACTTAACTTAACCCCGACTTAACTTAACCCCAACTTAACTTTACCCCAACTTAACTTAACCCCAACTTCACTCAACCCCAACTTAACTCAACCCCAACTTAACCCCAACTCAACTTAACCACAAAGTTAACTTCACCCCAATTTAAATTAACCCCAACTTAACATAACCACCACTTAATTAACCCCAACTTAACTCAACGCCAACTTAACTTAACCCTAACTTAACTTAACCCCAACTTAACCGCAACTTAACTTAACCCCAACTTAACTTACCCCCAACTTAACTTACCCCCAACTTAAGTTAAGCCTAACTTAACTTAACGCCAACTTAACTTAACCCCGACTTTGGGCTTAAGTTAAGTTGGGGCTTAAGTTGGGGTTAAGTCAAGTTGGGGTTAAGTTAAGTTGGGGTTGACTTAAGTTGGGGTTGAGTGAAGTTTGGGTTAAGTTAAGTTGGGGTTGAGTGAAGTTGGGTTAAGTTAAGTTGGGGTTGAGTTACGTTGGGGTTGAGTTACGTTGGGGTTAAGTTAAGTTGGGGTTAAGTTAAGTTGGGGTTAACCCCAACTTAACTTAACCCCAACTTAACTTAACCCCAACTTAACTTAACCCCAACTTAAATTAACCCCAAATTAACTTAAACTCAACTTAACTAACCAACATAACTTAACCCCAACTTAACTTGACCCCAACTTAACTTAACCCCAACTTAACTTAAACCCAACTTAACTTAACCCCAACTTAACTTAACCCCAACTTAACTTAACCCCACTTAACTTAACCCCAACTTAAATTAACCCCAACTTAACTTAACCCCAACTTAAATTAACCCCGACTTAACTTAACCCCAACGTAACTTAACCCCAACTTAACTTAGCCCCAACTTAACTTAGCCCCAACTTAACTTAGCCCCAACTTAACTTAACCCCAACTTAACTTAACCGCACCTTAACTTAACCTCAACTTAACTTAACTGCAACTTAACTTAACCCCAACTTAACTTAACCCCAACTTAACTCAACACCAACTTAACTCAACCCCAACTTAACTCAACCCCAATTTAACTCAACCCCAACTTAACTCAACCCCAACTTAACTTAACCCCAACTTAACTGAACCCTAACTTAACTTAACCCCGACTTAACTTAGCCCCGACTTAACTTAACCCCAACTTACCTTAACCCCAACTTAACTTAACCCCAACTTAACTTAACCCCAACTTAATTTAACCCCATCTTAACCCCAACTTAACTTAACCCCAACTTAACTGAACCCCAACTTAACTTAACCCCAACTTAACTTAACCCCAACTTAACTTAACCTCAACTTAACTTAACTGCAACTTAACTGAACCCCAACTTAACTTAACCCCAACTTAACTTAACCCCAACTTAACTTAACCTCAACTTAACTTAACTGCAACTTAACTTAACCCCAACTTAACTTAACCCCAACTTAACTTAACCACAAATTAACTTAGCCCCAACTTAAATTAACCCCAACTTAACTCAACCACAACTTAACTTAACCCCGACTTAACTTAACCCCAACTTAACTTTACCCCAACTTAACTTAATCCCAACTTCAGTCGACCCCAACTTAACTCAACCCCAACTTAATCCCAACTTAACTTAACCCCAACTTAACTTAACCACAAAGTTAACTTCACCCCAATTTAAATTAACCCCAACTTAACATAACCACCACTTAATTAACCCCAACTTAACTCAACGCCAACTTAACTTAACCCTAACTTAACTTAACCCCAACTTAACCGCAACTTAACTTAACCCCAACTTAACTTACCCCCAACTTAACTTACCCCCAACTTAAGTTAAGCCTAACTTAACTTAACGCCAACTTAACTTAACCCCGACTTTGGGCTTAAGTTAAGTTGGGGCTTAAGTTGGGGTTAAGTCAAGTTGGGGTTAAGTTAAGTTGGGGTTGACTTAAGTTGGGGTTGAGTGAAGTTGGGGTTAAGTTAAGTTGGGGTTGAGTGAAGTTGGGTTAAGTTAAGTTGGGGTTGAGTTACGTTGGGGTTGAGTTACGTTGGGGTTAAGTTAAGTTGGGGTTAAGTTAAGTTGGGGTTAACCCCAACTTAACTTAACCCCAACTTAACTTAACCCCAACTTAAATTAACCCCAACTTAACTTAAACTCAACT